>PVKZ01000500.1:0-612285 GCA_004027375.1 Macroglossus sobrinus
CTCCTCTCCTTTCCTTTCCTTTCCTTTCCTTTCCTTTCCTTTCCTTTCCTTTCCTTTCCTTTCCTTTTCTCTTCTATTTTCTTTCTTTCTATTTCTTTCTTTCTTTCTTTCTTTCTTTCTTTCTTTCTTTCTTTCTTTCTTTCTTTCTTTCTTTCTTTCTTTCTTTTCTTTCTTTCTCTCTTTCTGAAATATGTTTTATTTTATAACAGTCAAAATCTAGAAGGCTGCCAATTGAGACATTCTTTAGTAGCAATTTGAAGTTATATGGATTATATGGACTAGAACATTTTAAAAACAAATCTGGGTACTGACATATATTGTCATATAAGGCCATTGCAAGCTTCTATATCGAATCATCATTATTTAATGCTAGATTGAAACCTAGGAAATTATTATTTTTGTAGCTCATAAACAGTCAAATATTGGCAATTTCCTGTGGTTCAGTATACTATATTAAAGTGTATTTTAACATGAAAACTATAGGAAAGATACAATCTTACAATAAAGGGCTGGCCTTTAAATGAATTTATTTAACTTTATGAAAAAATACACTATACATTCTTGCCTTTTCTTATTTAATCATGGACCATGAAAACTTCATCATGGTCTGGCACTAGTTTTTGATGTGTCTTTGTTTAAACACAGGTCCAGTGAAACACATCTGCATGATCCTCTCAGGATCACTCTCATTCCAAAAAAAACCACCACTTTTTCCTAGACTGAGGTGGAGTTCTGGCCTTCCCTTGGTTCAAAGTCATGTTCAAAGAGCAGTCATGTTCTCCGAGGCCTTCTCAGGTTATTGTTGGGTAAATTCTTCACTTACACCAAACATGGGTATTTAGGAGACATGTTTGCAGCACCCAATTCATTGTCACATTGTCATAAAGAACATGTTAACATTTACTAAAGGAGCCTCAATAACCTCCCATGGGTTTCAATGATGTATGCAAACCAGTTTTTCTATCAATCATGAGTTGAAGATGCTTCCCTTTGAATTGTGATTTTTGCACAACTCTCCTATCACCCTCTATTTCCTACACAAGAGACCGTCATCTTTTTTACAAGAAAGATCCAGACAGATTGTACAACAAACTGACTTTGATTATTAAAAACATCTTTTGAGCTCTTGGCACAACAAGCAAAACCACTCCTGATGAAAAGAGTGTTTTCTCCCATATGGTTCTCGAAAGAAGTACAATTTTCTGACTTTACTGCACATGTGAAAACAATAAACAATTTGCATTTCTTTCTTTTCCTAGCAATTTAAACTCTAACCTGAGGGTTTTTAAAGAATGGATTTGGTAATTTCTACATTGTACCACTTTCTGAAATATTGATTGTCAGTGAAGTTACCAAGCCTCAGCCAAATGTTTCAGTTTATCTCTCTCTTTTTTTGTGAATCAGTAAATGCGTCAGAAAAATGTTTACTGTAATGTTAGAATGTGCATGTGTTGGCATTAAAAGAGTGGTTTTGTTCCTACGGGGAATCAAATAGAAGCAAAATTTAAAGTTAATTCCTGGTATCTGTGCTAATGGGGAACAGACTGAGTTTGTACCAATAATATTGAAAATTTTATTTTAGAAATTGGGTTGAACTCTGTCCTTCACTAAACCTTTTGCCAGAGAGTCACAAGTAGTTAAGTTGTTCTCTCTTCTCATTCCTGTGTAGAGAAATGGCCAACAGAAACGAAGCATAAAAGTAGAAGACTTATTCACAAATTTTATGGTCATTAGATTTTTCTCAACATGTTGGCTCCAGCTCTTTTGTGAAAAGAGAAAACCACTATGTAGTGAAAGAGGATGATAGTCTTCCTATTCCTTTAGTAAGGCATCTTCTTTCCTTATGATTTAAGAGATAATCATCCACCAAAACTTGTGTTACTTCCCTGCCAAATTTAGTTTTCAGTAAGTAACTGAAAAGAGAAGGATTTCAGAGAATTTCAAAGTCTCTTGAAAGCTATTCTCTCAGTAAAGGAAGATTTGAAATATAGCTAAATGGGAAGAATGCCACCACAGAGCCATCTACTTCTAGCCAGTAGCCTGAAAGAAAAAGGGTTTATTTCATCTGGTTCAGTCTCTGACCCTTTGGAAGAAGGAGATAATGTATAAGCTCTTTATGACCTCATGGTTTCTACAAGGGTTTTCAGTAGAAAAGAGAGGCAGAGCCTCATTTCTTCTGGATCTGTAATATTTCTTAAATGCAAAACTCTCACACATTTGCAGGGACAAAAGTGTATTGCACTCATGGTGTCCAGATGTGATGCCCCAATGATGTAAGTCACTAATTTGTTCTGTAACTATTATTATCTGTTGAAGAAGACTTAGAAAATGACTTCCAGTTTTAAAAAAGCCTGGAAAATTTTGTAATTCTTTGCCGCTCACAGTGGTAGTTCTGACACAACTCTGCAAAAGCTTTGGAAATTTACACACACACACACACACACACACACACACACACACACAGGATAGGGGAAAACTTAATTAACTACAGTAGAAAAACTGGAAATACAAAATGAAATGGTGGTTTTAAATATGGCTGGATATCATAATTAGTCCCAGATGGTTCCTTTGTAGTCAGAAGAGTTCACCCAAACAGCCACATTTCTTTGTTTGAAAGTCAAAATAGAAACCAAATTAGATTTCTGCATTGTGTCCTCACACTTACAGCAAGACCTTACTATATGTGGATCTTGTGAGATGCCTGTCCATTGAGACAAAAAGATTGTGTCCTCTATTATACTCTTTACAAGGTAACAAATGTTCTCAGAACCAAGGGTTTCTCTTTCCTTTTGGTTTTCTGCATTTGCTTTTAGTAATGGCATTTAGTAACATTTTCCCTTTCTATGGTTCATGTCTTCAGGATGCTCGTTGCCCTGGGGAAATAAGCCAAGCCTCATAGGTCTCAGGGTGTCATCCCCATTTGCTGTAGGAAATCATACTTGCCACCAAATAGAAAGCTCTGATTCCCATGCAGAATAGCCAGGCAGATCAAAAAGTATCTTTTAGTAAATTTTGTTTGTCATCGAAGTCCAGGGAAAATCAAACCAAAGAAAACACAAAGCCGATTGCCGAAAAGGTTATTATCTTTGGCCCTTTCCAAGAGACATCAGTTATTCCTTGCTATTTCTATTAGAAAACTAGTCAGAAAAAGTAAATTAGTTTCCAGTTCTGTCCTACTAACAGGTTTCACTGATTAAATTAATTGTTTCAGTAATCAGAAAGGAAAACTGTAGATATACCCAGTCTTTTCCTGTAAACAATTCCCCCAGATCTGCATCAATTTGTTTGTGGAATCCAAGGTTTCTTTTAAAAATCTTAAAAGTAAGTAGATTAATATATATAATCTGTTTCTTCCTCTCTCAGAGAAAACTAAGTTAATGATTCATTGCTTTTCCATTAGCTGGAACTTGATTCAGAACAGGATTGAAGTAAGCCTTCTCTCCTGTGTAATGGATGGTGGACTTCTCAAAGTCCATGTGACAGCAAAGATCAGAGTAAGTGAGTATTTGGTGTTTAGTCAGATTTATTTGCATTTAGTCAAAAATGATATTTATCATGTACTATATGGGTAAATAAACAATAACATTTTCTGTCTTTAGATCAACACATTCATTTTATATGCTTTTATTTTTAATTAGTAATATAACAAAATATAACCAATTTTGTAATAAATGTAATGCATAACTGACCAGTGAGTCACACTGTTTTCTTATGAAATAAAGATTGCCTATAATTACCAGCTTTTTAGGAGAAATCCGAAGCTATTTTCCAAATCATATAAAATAAAACCAGCCTATAGTTTTACATGAGATAATCAAGTATAATAAGCGAAATATATTTTTGCTTTTGAAATATCTGGATAATTGCTGAAACTATCTGATTTTCTCTTTAGTGAATATAGAACCCAAACATACAGTTTTGAAATAGAAGTATGGATTTCACTTGCTGATTTGAGAACACTTCATTTCTACTTTTAACTACCCCATATTTTGTATTTTTTAATTACCCATATTTTATATTTTCCCATAGGACATCTTGCTTATCTTTTATTAAAACAAATGATCAAATATGCAAACATCAACAAATAGCAAAATAGTCAAGGTGATATTGATTATGCAGTAAGGGATTATCAAATACCTGAGTAGTATAATAGCATCTAAATTATAGTGCATATGTTAAATTAAATTTCTATTTTAGTAATATTCATATGTTTTATTAACATATCACACATACTTTTGATTTTAGGCTCTGTGCCTATGAGCCCATATTGACTTACATGGCCCCATTATTACATTTAATAATTTCTTGGTGGAGCTGATTTCCCAACCACAGCATTTTTCTGAGCTTAGGAGCACTAAAAAGTTGGTATTAGAAGTGTGAGAAAATGGGTGAGTCATTTAAATTTCAGTTTTATATTATTTATTAGTGCAAATGCTCTAAGACACAAAGCAAATATGAAGTGTCTATTATTGATGCTCTATAGCATTCGCCATCCTTAAAATACATATTTGGAATAAGTGATTTCACTGATCTGTTTATGTATTTACTCATTCATTTGTTCTTTTATTCAACAAACAGATATTGAACCCCTACTATGTGTCAGATATTCTGATAGGTGCTTAGACAGAATAGAAAATGCAGATATAGGCCTTATTTAGAGTCTGGTGGAATAATAAGTAAAATTTATTGAACATCTAATCTTCAACTATCTTTAGAATTCTGACATTCCACAAATCTAAAAACCATTCAGTTATATTATGGAATCTATAATCCTGGTGGAATTGAGGGTAATGAAAGTGACAGCCTTCTTGTTCCTTGCAAATGGCCTTGAACTTGGAGAGCAGAGAGCTGGGAAAGGGAACATGTGAAGAATGTTAGTGGAAGAGTAGGTAGCTGCCCTTGGAAAACGTATGGTAGGAATGGACTTATTTTTATTGGAGGGTGAAGGTAGCTGTATGTGTTTGAGGGAAAAAGCAAAGTTCAAATCTCTTTGTCTTTTAGTGATTGAAGGAAATCAGCACTAGCTTGGGAAATACAAATTCCAGAAAAACACCCCTTGAAGTCTTTTGTTTCAAAGTCTTTCCATTTCTTCCCTTGCCTGAAAAATGTGTTTCCTCTGAGATGTTTTTTGTATGGAATGAGGAGTAAAAGAGATGCCTTGAGGCTAGTGAAATAAAGGAAGTCACTTTTCTGAAGGGAATTCATGTGCTAACCCCTTTCTCATCACTGGAATTTCTTGCTTGCCACTAAAGAGGTGGATAATAATCTTTTGCATAGTTCTGTTTCTAAATGAATAAGTGATCTGGACCCGCTGTGTACAATTCTTGGTAAAATAGATTTATTAAGGGATGAATAAAAGTAGATTATTTGACTAGATTTTAGCAAAGCATTCTTTCTAGGATTTGATGAAAAATGACTAAGAAGCAAGTGGATGTGCTGGACTGCATGGGTTTTCTGACCCATGAGTGGAAACAGACAGAGAGAATCAAGGGCTGAGGCTCTAGATGTCTGTCTACCACATTATGGAGAGGTATCTCAGGCATTGAAGAGGTTGTGAGGCAAAGGCTTATTGAATGTCTTTGGAAGTATTTTGCTGAAAGAAGTCAATAACATGTAACTGACACTGGGTCGAGAGGCATGTTAGCCTTTCAGTGCCAGTGAGGACAGAGACAGCAGCCTGAAGCTTGGGAGACAACTTTTGGAAAGTGTAGTTCATCTGAGGAGGAGGCAGATGAGCTCAGATTTGATAAACTGGGCAGGAAGTGGATAATCACGTGGACACTGATAAACGCCAAACTGTGTGTGCTGGGAAAATGGCTCTTTTTAAATGAACCTCGATTATCAAGAAAAGGAGATGGAGAGGGAAGTTCCAGAAATGAGCAGTTCAAATGGGGAGAGTAAGAAGTTGAAAGAAAGAAGTAGAAGAATTAAATATGAAAATGTGAGCATAAGGAACTTTTTATCTACCTCAATCTAGTGTGTGTGTGTGTGTGTGTGTGTGTGTGTGTGTGTGTGTGTCTGTGTGTGTGTGTGTGTGTGTGTGTGTGTAATTTTCCAGGAGGAACTATACTTTAAATAGGGTAAGTATACTGAAGAGAAAAAAATAATAACTTTTTTTGTTGTTTTAAAAAAAATATACCTCAGAATTTATCTTTTTTTTAAAAAAAAATTAGTTGCAAGTATACAGTACATTGGTTAGACATCTATATAGTTCTTAAAAATGATTTGTCCAATTGCTCCCTCCCTCCTCTGACCCTCCACCTAGCCAATGTATTAATGCTAACTGTATTCCCTATGCCATGACCATCCATCAGCTACAATTTCTTAAACCCTTCACCACATTCTTCTAGTCCCCCAAGCCTCCCTTCCCTCTGTCCATCACCAAATTGTCCACTATATTTGTGAGTCTGTTTTTGATTAGTTTGTTCTTTTTATTACTTAGATTCCTCATGTAAGTGAAATTATATAGTGTTTACCTTTCTCTGTCTGACTTAAGTACCTTCTAGGTCCATCAAAACAATGTCTTTTTTCATACCCTTCCTTTTCATATGTATGGGTCTTCTTTTCTTATCCTTTCAGCCACTCTTTCTTTTGGTTAGAGCACTTAATTCTTTTCTATTTAAGGTACTTATTGATAGGAATGTAGTTGTTACCATTCTTTATTCCTGTTTTTGATACATGTTTATTCTTTTTAAAGAAGTTCCTCCAACATTTCCTGTAATATTGGCTTGGTGGTGATAAATTCCTTTAGCTTATTTATTTATTTTTTTTGGTCTGGGAAGCTCTTTATCTGTCCTTCAACTCTAAATGATAGATTTGCTAGGTAAATTATTCTTGGTTGTAGATCCTGGGTCTTCATCCTGTGAAATATTTTTTTTGCCAAGGCCTTCTGTCCTGTATAATTTCTTTTGAGAAATCAGTTGCCAGTCTTATGGATATTCCCTTATAAGTAATTATCTGTTTTTCTCTTGCTGCTTTTAATATTCTTTGTATTTAACCTATGGAATTTTAATTTTGATGTGTCTTGGTATGGGCCTCTTTGGATCCCTGATTTTTGGAATTCTCTAAGCTTTCTGGGGTTTTATGTCCATTTCCTTCACTAGGTTAGGGAAATTTTCCATCACTGTTTCTTCAAACAGCTGTTAAACATCTTGATTTTTTTCAGTTATGCCGATCAGATGGATATGTGGACCCTTAATAGTGTCCCATATCCTCCTTAAATTTTATTATAGTCTTGGCATCTTTTTTCTTGCCAATCTGATTGTGTTTCCTTGGTTTTCTCATCTTCTATATAGGACATTTGGTCCTTTATTCACTTTGTTTATTACTTTGTTCCATTTAATATACTTCTCAACTGAGATAATGTGTTCTTCATTTCAGACTGGTTCCATTTTACAATTTCCATTTCCATTTTTATGTTTTTTTTTAATATCTTTGCTGAATTTATCTACACTTCCCAAAAGTTTATGGAACATCTTTATAACCAGTGTTTTGAACTCTGCATCTGTTTGATTACTTGATTCCATTATATTTGGATTTCTGTTCTCTTCCCTCATATGATTTCTGCTTCTTTGTCTTTCCATTTTGGCTGCCTTTCTGTGTCTGTTTCTATGTACTAAGCAAAGTTCCTAAGTCTCCCAGTGTTATTAGTGTGGCTTTGTGTAGTAAGTGTCCAGTGGCACAGTCCTGAGAGGGGTTCAGCTGCAGGCCAAATTTAGCCCAAGCTTCTACCCCTCCAGAGGCCACCTGTTAAGATTCAGCAAGCAATCCACAGATGCTGTGCTTATAGTTGCCTCTAAAGGCCACACCAGAAATGGAGACCAGCTGCCTCCAGTGTGAGTCTAGGTGCTGCTCAGCAAGGAGCACCTGACTTGCTGAGGATACACTTGGATGTGGCTTGGGTGAGGCATGAGTTGGGGGTGGTGGGGATTCAGGGAATCCTCTGTATGGAATGATCTCTGTTATCCAGTTTGATGATGTCACATCTATGGTGGCGCTGTGTCCGGCACACTGGTATGGGGGAGGGCTCAACAGGGAACAATGGATACTGCTGGCACTTCTGTACCAATGAGTCTCTCCTCAGCCCTTACTCCGATGATGTGATGATGTCTTTCTGTAAGTCCCTGGTGTCCCCTGTAGGCAGCCAAATCAGCACTCATAGCAAGCAGGTCTATTGACCACAAAAATCCTCTCATGGACTCAGCCCCTTTAAGAGGTGCTGCTGCTGCAGCCCCCATCTCAGCTGCTCAAGACCATATCCTCATCTTGTCCTACCTTCTGCCATTTCAGGGTGTTTTCTTGGATTTCTCCCTATTTGTATGGCTTGTTCATCAAGATCCCAGACAATTTTTCCTTGCTGCTGCTCCTTGTTTTCATCACAACTTTAATTTGGTCACCAGAGAGATGAACAGAAAAAGCTCCTTAAAGAGGATGGCTCTTTTAGATGTAACAGTGCCAGGGATCAAGGAATCCACCATATGGTCCTGAGTATAGAGCTTAGTCACTACCTGCCTCAGCAGCAGTGGCCTCCTAACCACTCAGATTGCATACTGAATGATGACTTCTTTTGGGGGAATGTCAAGAACCTTGTATTCTGACCACTTCATTCCCTCAGATCTGAGGATATGAAGGACCACACTGAGGCTGCCAAGTATAAAGAAATAACTATGTTGGCTTTTTATAGATTGGTTTGACCACATGTTCATATACAACTTAGTGCTAAACAATACATTTTAAAAGTTTTCAGTTCATTTTGAATAAACCTACAGGTATTCAATAAATATTTGAAATGAATAAGTTAGAAAGTAGTATTTATTACATGTCCAGTATATTACCAGAACTCTGATAGAACTATAGGGAATTTTTTTAAAAAGCTCCAAGGAGTTTATATGACTGTTGACTTGTTTAAAAATGGATGCAATAAATCTTAAAATTTTAATTTAATGAACATTTATAGAGAGATAACTATATGCCAGAGATTTTCCTAAGTGCTTTATAGATGTTAACTCCATATTCATTTAGATTAGATGACCCAGGGATTGGAAGTACATTTATGAAGGACTTTTATAGGTAGGTCTTTTGAACAGAGGGAATACTCTTTATTAATTTGTCAACTAGGCAAAACTTACCTATGTGTTATTCTGCCCTCAGGTGTCAACTGACCACTAAGGTGGTTTTTGCTTCCTAAGGCCTCTCTGGTTACCTGATTAAGTTTATCTACCTGAGACTTCTAAGACACTGGGCTAGGCCATTCCACTGATGCCAGTTTGGATGTCAGAATCATGGTAAACTTTTTAAAGAGACATTTTGGGTTTGTTTTGAGAAGGTGTCCCATACCTCTATTTATGTCTAAAGTTTCTGTCTTTCATCAATGGAAGATGTAGTAACTTTAACCAATTAACATGACGGTTAGAGTTATGCTGACTAGAAGTGTCCTCCTTACCTTTCATGAGAAAACTCAGAGCTGTGGGTGAATTATGTTGAGAAATGGGTTGTAAGAACTTTTACTTACCCACAGAATGGCTTAAAACATTCAAATTGAAGTTATAATCCCCAAGCTCCCTTCTTCAATGGAACAGACATTTCTTCAGTGGAGACGCCAACCTGATCCCATTCAAATTCAGTGTTATTCCTAGAATAGCTAACAGCAACTGGTAAATATTTCCCAAGTAAACTCAGCTAAGAATAGTGTCTTATTTCTAAAGCTCTGATACAAGAAACTCAACACCCTGTTGGAGTAGATAAGCTAAACTTCTTCCAAGAGCTCTGTCCAGGTTAGCCTGAGGAGGACGTAGTCTGAGAAGGACTCAGTTTGAGTGAGAGTCTAGCAAGACTCCCTGTCATCTGTGACGTGGCATTGAGTGATATATGAGACTAACGGTGCCCATGGGCATGCCTAAGTGCTTAATTGACTACCTATCAGTGACTTGGGCATGAAATATACTTCCATTAGCTCTGTTCAGTAATTAAATGAAAATTCCACTCATACTGTCTTGCGGTTCTCCAACATTAGTTGGTACTCTACATTAGTGGTATCAACCACTCCCACTTGTTCTGTTACAATTTGTTGGAAAGCTGAAGCTCCATCTTACTGCTTTAAGCTGGAAAGACACGTTTTCTTCTTAAGAGGTTTTATATATGAGAACTTTTCATTAGTCCCCAAAGTTATTGTCACCTTGCAATTGAAATAGTAGCTTGATCTTCCTAAGGACTTTGAGAAAGCAAGAATTATTATTCCATTTTTGTTAATGAGAAATAGAGGCTCAGGTGGGTACCAACTTATGGTTCATATTTAGCAAATGGCAGATATGGAACTAGATCACAGGTCTTTGGATGTCCTTGTGTGATATTCCCATTAGTCAGCTCATCTCTGCCCACATGCCTAAGTGTCCCAGACTTGGTGCTCCACCTACTCTGGCTTGTGTATCTGCTTGAGTTTGACAAGAAAAAAAGCTTTGGGGCTAGGAATGGGTCTCTATCCACAGCACAATATTTGAAGCAAATGCTCTACTTTTTTTCCAGTGTCTAAAAGCATTATTTCTATTTCTTATATGATTCTCTGTAACCCATGAGTATCACTATATATACACACACATATATATATATATATTTTTTTTTTTGTCTGAAGCACAAACTGTACTGTGCAGCAGGACTGCATTTGTTTGATATAGATGATTTGCACTGAGGCTGTCTTGTGCTTTCTTTCCTGGCCTAAATAATTTTTTCCAAGTTAGAATGTTTTTCCTTCTTTGGCATCCATTAAAAAAATTATCAGCAACATGGCCACCCTCCAGAAACACTTCTGTAATGCCAACCACAGGACTCGGCATCTAAAAATAAGAATCAAAAATGAGATTTAAGTTAATGCCCAGAAAGAAATTTTTTCATGTGTCTTTACTCAAATTTGGTAAAACCTATTGTAGAGAAAAGTGTGAAATAGATGAAACTCTCTCGCTACTTCCCAGAAAAACTTTGGCTGAATAATTGCTGAGAATCTGTCCTTTTTAATCTGACTATCCTAGTAGCTACTTTTCATTCTTTGACTGAAGGCTATGTAGGTTGAGAAGAAATCTTTATTCTTTGTAGAGCCCATGGCCGAGCAGGTGGAAAGACCCCTCCTAATAATTCCAGAGCTCTTGAAGTTTATATTTTCATTTGGCCATCGTTTCTGCTTCCTTTATGGAACTGATTAAACTCACCAAATGATGAAACATGAAATAAAATAGTTTGGGAATAGTGTGGGCAGTTTAAAATTTGTTTGAAATGTAGTGTAGAAATGGTAAAATGTTTAAAAAATCAAAATTAGTTAGCTGAGATCTTCCTACCCTTTCTTCCATCTAAAACTCCTTTCTAGTTCATTCTACAAGAATGATTATATTCTAAAATAAATGCCTTTTATATGTCTTTACTCAGATTTCCACTATGTTTTTCATTTTCTGATTTTCAGGTACACAGTCTAATGATAAAGCCCTATATCCAGTCCAATCACTTACAAATCCTCAAATGCTCAAAATCTGGTGTGTTACTATTCCTTTCTTTCTCCTTCCCTCCCTCTCTCCATCCCTTTCTCCTTTCTCCTGGCCTCCTTTCTACCCTTCTTTCCAACAAACTATCACAGAAAATTCTCAGGGCAAGCTATTATAGGGATTAGTAATAATTACAATTACCTTTTCTAGAAGATGTAAAAATAAGTCATGCTGAATCCAAAAATGAAAGAGTAAACCTATTTAATATGTAAGGATTGCTGACTTTTTTTCTTACTGCATTTTTACACCTTGTATAGGTGCTTTGAGAAATGTCATAGACATTAAATCCAGAGAATAACAGGACAGTTCTACAGCTATTCTTGCTCCTCAGTCAATAGTCATTAAACCTCATGGCACCATGTTTCACGCTCTCACCCAGATTAAGATTTATCTTAATGGAGTTATTCACTCATCTGGTTTGGAAGTGTCAGCCTTATTGCTACTTTCCAAAGAAACCTTAGTTTCTTTCTATAAAGTTGACCATCTCCTCTATTGTGGATTATTGTGAATTCATACAAACCTAAGACTTATTTTTTCCCAGAATAATTTCATTCTCTGTTGGTCTTTTTGGCTCAGATATTTCTGGCAGAATTCCTTTTGTGTGCACAAATTATGTCACATAGTTATAGATTTTAAATTTATGTGGCAGCCCTTAGGATGTATGAGTATTTTTTCAATAAGGCAATCTTAGCTTTTGTCCTCGGCTGAACCTGGACTGATTAGCTTTCAAACTGTCGAGTTTCTCTTGCCAAGGAGATCATGCTAGGACCCATTGAACTGAAAGGAGGATTAACAAGTCTGTGGTTCATAACACATGGTTTTTTTCTTTTCATTTTATTTAGTTTCAATTCATTTTATTTTATGTTTTGCTCTATCAGTCCCTACTATTTTTCAACTTTATTGTATTATGATTAACAAGTAAAAATTGTATTTATTTAAAGTACATTGTGATGATTTGATATATGTAAATATTATAAAATGATCACCACAATCAAGCTAACAGATCCATCTACTCATAAAATTAGTTACCTTTTGTGTGTGTGCGTGGTGAGAACACTTAAGATCTATTCTCTTAGCAAATTTTAAGTACACAGTACGTTATTATTAACTATATATAACAATGGTGTGCATTAGCTCTCGACATTTATTCATCTTATAACTGAACCTTTATACTCTTTGACCAATATATCCTCATTTTCTCTACACCCCAGCCTCCCAGCTTGTGATAACCATCATTCTTCTTTCTGTTTATGTAAAAAGTTCAACTTTTTTAGATTCCACTTATAAGTGATACTATAGAGTATATATCTTTCTCTGTCCCACTTATTTCATTTAACACAATGTCCTCTAGTTCATTCATATTGTTGCAAATGGCGGATTTCTTTCTTTTAAAAGAATAACATTCTTTATTATTATCTGAATAATATTCTATTGTGCGCACGTGTGTGTGTGTGTCACATTTTCTTTATCCATTCATCTGTCAACAGACACTTAGGTTATTTCCATATCTTGCCTATTGTAATGCTGCAGTGAACTTGGGAATGCAGATATCTCTTCAAGATTGTGATTTTATTTCCTTTTGATGTATACCCAGAGTGGGATTGCTGGATCATATGGTAGTTTTATGTTTTTTTTTGAGGAACTTCTGTAATGTTTTCCATAAAGGCCATACCAATTTATATTTCCACCAACAGTGCACAAGGATCCCCTTTTCACCAGATCTTTCCCCAAATTTGTTATCTTTTGACTTTTTGATAATAACCATCCTAAGAGGTGTGAGGTGATATCTATTGAGGTTTTGACTTGCATTTCCTTGATAATTAGTGATTTGGAACACCTTTTCATATACCAATTGGCCATTTGTATGTGGTCTTCGGAAAAATATCTAGTCAGGTCCTTTGCCCATTTTAAAATCTGGTTATTATTTGTTGTTGTTATTATAATTTTTTTGCCATTGAGTTGTTTGAGTTCTTATTATATTTTGGACATTAACCTCTTATCAGATATATGGTTTTCAAATATCTACTCCTGTTATATAGATTGCCTTTTCATTTTTGTTTATTGTTTCTTTTGTTGTACAGAAACTTTTTAGTTTGAAGTAGTCCCACTTTTTTATTTTTGCTTTTGTTATCTATGCTTTTGGTGTCAAATCTAAAAAAATCTCCAAGACCAATGTCAGGGAGCTTTCCCCTATGCTTTCTCCTAGGAATTTCATGGTTTTAGGTCTTACATTTAAAATTTTAATCTATTTTAAGTTGATTTTTGTGTTTATGTATGGTGTTAGAAAAAGGTCCAACTTCATTCTTATGCATGTGGCTATTCAGTTTGCCCAATACCGTTAATTGGGTGAGGGTCTGAGATACATACACCTGTGGCCTGCACATGTCCTGTGGGATGGCATGCAACTGGGCATCACGGATGATCTATCACATTGTCTGTACTCATTTGGTAAACTAAACATGTGACTTGTCAGAAACATTTTTCCCCAGTGTTCAGCATGTGCTTTGTAAGGGAAATTTAATCCATATGAGTCAAAGATTCATTTACACTTAAGGCATTAAAGTATTGTTCTGAGTTTTAGATGTCTAACAAGTCTTTTGACTTTTTCCAAGCAGTTTGAAGTGTTTTGCCAAGGACAAACGTAATGCCCAGTACCAGGAAATTCAGATTTTCTCCCCGAGTCTAAACTTCTTGCTTCCATCTCAGGGAAAAGTTCCTCAGCAGTCAGCATTTATCTGTTCCCATTTCTAAGTGTCTCAGAGCAGCCGAGCTCTGAAAGGGTAAAATATGATATGGCATGATTTACACATCTGGCCCCGATCTGGGCCTGTATTCTAACTTGGCAGGAGGTATAGGATGTAGTTTGCTTTCATCTACCTCTGCTTCATTGAAGACATTGTGCAATGCAAACACCAGACAATTCTGAGTTCATCTGGTCAATGGCAGTGGAAAGGAAGAAGCCTCTCTTTATTGCAAGGAATTTGGGCAAATAAAGAGCATGAATGTTCAGAGAAGAAATATTATATTTTTATTATTTCCAAGCCAAGAGCTACCCTGCCACTGATGGATCTGCATTTTACCAACAGTCTTACATCCTGCACCTCACTAATAACTTCAGTTACTTCAGTTAGGGTTAGGGCTGAGCCCTTGATCATGAATTTTCAGCTGTTGACCTAATCTCAATAAACATTCTTGTTTTTCTGTACTTTGTCTAGTGGCTTCATCTATTCAAACCTCAGATCTATAGCAGAAGTTATACCAATGGCAGCCCATAGGGCAATGCTTTTGAGTGGGAATATTTTTGCTACCCTTTAATCACCTTAGGGAAGTCAAAGCATGTCCCAGACTAAGGACAGAGTGAGCCCGACCCTTCTTTGCTGATTGGCTCAGCCTTCTGTCTAGGTTCTGGTGTTTTCTCTGTGGGTCAAAGTTCTCACCTCTGTAATGGGAGCGTTAGTTGTTAGTCTAGTTCAGTCATTCTATATCTTTCATCCTATACGTCACTTTTCCTGAGAGTATCCAGACTTTAGAAATGATTAGACTTCAGATTATTTGAGAAAAAGACATAGCTAGGCTATTTTTGGCTATACCTACTGGTCTCTCTACTATAGTTTTGAGAACTCACAGGAGCCAATTTGGCCAATGAGAACCTCAGCTTGTTTTGGTGATTGCTTGTAGCCTCCTACAGTTGGAAATACCTGGGAACTGAATACTTTTCCACACCCTAGCAACCAGGCATTAGGAATCAGTTATAGGAAGGAAGTCTCAGACAGAATTCTACTATTATCTAACATGTATTAGCAAGAAGTTCTGCACTTAACTTGATGAAGTCTTTGCCCTTTTAGGCACTCAGGCCAAACACATTGTATGAACATTCACTTCAAGGCAGATAGAACATTATTCTTGGAAGGAAAAAAGCTTCCTAGTTTGAATGGGCAACAAAGTCCTCTATGCACTGGCAGCAGACTAGATCAGATCTAGGGTCTCAGACTGAAGATGAACGTGGCAAAATTTTATACATCTGTTCAAAGGTTGAGGTGCCTGCATATAATTTCCATCTGACCACATATTTAGAACACCTTTTATTCACCAATGAAAATTTATCTAACATCTTTATGCAAATTACATCTTCTGGTTCAGATTTGGAAAGCTTTATTGAAAACTGCTTGCAGTAGGCTTCTCAGAGAATGCCTGATTAGGGTCTTTTAAATGCTAACTAATTGCCCCTAGGGAGTTCAGGTTAGGTTCACACACACAAATAAATCGCCCTGTTTGTGTGTGAGTATTTTAGAATAAATTAGGCACTATAACATAGCATTGGGAACTGGGAGTCTCTTTGATCCCATCAATAAAGATGTGATTACTTTCCTATATGTATGTAAAGGACTAAAATGTCAAACTAAAACAATTTTGAACTCAGATTAGAAGGTTTTGCATGGTTCTTTTATCTTAACATCAAACAATATACAAAATGATCTCAGGCATCTGCTGTTTTTAATGTGCTTAAATAAAAAATAGAAATAATGTCTTTTGAAATAAAATTATTATGTAATCGGTTTATTATTCATTGTATAGTTAACAGATATTTTAAATCTTAAAATATTTTTGAGTAAGACATTTTGATAGTTTTTTAAATTATATAATGTGGCACCATGTATCTGTATAAGGAAATGCAGTTTCAGTAACAGCAGGGGAATTTCAACTAACTCTTTCAAGCACGATTCTTATATTTGTTGGATATTTGGTCATTGTATTCACATAATAGAATCTTCTTTTATTCTGTCATTATATGTTGCGATTTTAGATACAGAATAAAATTCTATTATATCATGCCAAAAAAAATTAGTCACATTTCCAAGCAATCCACATTATTTATTCACACTCTGAGAATATTTTTATTATAAAAGGTCTCCCCTTTATCATTCATGCATAAATCCTGACCTTAAAGTATATGAATGTATACATATGATGGTTAAATATGGAAGTGGAACAACTGGAGTCATTTATTCTGTAATTAAACCCCCGGAGTGCCTATTCTATGCCAGGCTCTAAGCTGAGTACAGTATTGGATGACTGCATGCAGCCATTAGCCAAAGATATGTCCCCAGCCTCCTGGAGCTACAGTCATGTCTCGAAGGGGAGACGAACTTTGGAAGGAGCCAGATGACAATCTTTGTGTTTTCCCACACTGAGTCCACTGTAAGGTCAAGGGTTATTATGCTAATTTTGTTTTCAGGGTGTGTGTTGGGGGGGGGGAGGGAGGGAAAATGTGATAGCAATAAATTAATTCTGTATATAAAAACTATATATATAATCACATTCACAAAGACAGAGTCAGACAATCTTCTATAGATGTCTTCCAGAGGTATCACACCCAGTCTCCAAGTTTTAATTGCTACCTATATACTGAAATATACCCGTATTCCAAAGTATGAATCTGTAAGTCTGATTTTGCAAACTGGAATATACTAATGCCTTCTGGGCATGTCCACTCTGAGGTGCTTCAAGAACCTCAAATTCAAAGTGAACCAAGGTATTGCCTGTCTAGACTTATATGCCTTCCCCTCTTTCATTTAATGGAGGACTTAGTGCTGAGGCAGAAACTGGGGAACCATTCAAGACTTTTTCCACTCTTTCAGATCCACGTCTGACCCAGTACCAAGTCCCACTGATGCTAGTTCCTAAATAGATGTGATCTTTACCTCCTTTTTATCTCTCCTATTTCTGCCTTTTTGCAGTACCCTCATTGCAGACCACCTTAGGAATCAAAAGAACCTCCTGCCTGATCTGCCTCCTTCTATTTTTCCTCCTCAAAGTCAAACTCCACACAGCCCAGAGAGTTATTTATTAACAACACAAATCTAACCAAGCTACTTCCTCATTGATATCTCTTTGCTGGCTCTACATCAACTATGGCAGCAATTTATATACTGTAAGAGGAGATCCATCAGGGGGTTCTGAAATGAGTTTAGTCACTTGTGATCAGAGTTTTAAAGTTAAATAGGGGTAGGTTAGACTAGAATAGAATGGAATAGAATAAAAAACAGAATGGTTCTCACATAATGAGAGTAAGTAATTTTTGCAGAACTCTTGTTGAATTGTGTATGGTTGTGGGTGTTACTCAGCGACTTAAAAATGCACTTCTTTTTTTTCTTTTTAACTGGAATCCTGATTTAAGAAAACAAAAGATATTGATCAAAAGAATTTCTCAATATTGGCTACAGAAGTACACTTAGGGTCTGAGGAGGGTGAATGCAATCCCTAGGGAACATGGGAATACATGAGAATACCTTCTTTATAAGTGAAAATTTTTCCCTGTTTTATCTTTTTAATTTAATCAAAATTTGCTTTTTTTTGTTAATGAACCTACATTTGTCCTATCATTACTGTTTTAAGTTTCTTAGTTTCAAAAGGCAGACAAAAATGTGAATGGTCAAGCTACTTAGCATAAGTGCACTGTCTTTTGGTAACTGGCCCCTGACTTTGAGGGCCCCTGCCTACAGTACTTTGGGTCCAGAAATACCCAGCTGCCTTTGTGGCTCCCTCTCCCTTCCCTTCCATGACTACGACCTTCATCCTTTGCCCTCGTCTAGCTTCTGTCTCAGTGTTCTCTTTCTTGCCCTTTGTCAGGATTACTCCTTTTCTTATGTTACAGCTCAGCTAAGGAGTCACTCCCTGATGGGAAGCCACCCCAAACCCAAGCTGGGATTTGAGTCTCCTTGACCCCCATACCTGCTGGGCTGACCAGGCAGCTGCACTACCTTGTCGCATGCTTGCAGAAGGTAAGATTATATAGATAGAACATAATCATTTTTAAAAAGGTCTTTGGTTTCTGTTGATCCTGTTATTAGCTTGGCACAGTTTAACATTTATTTCCTGACATGTTATTGCAAGAATGTCATCTTTGGATATTAATTTGTGTTTTCCTTGCTGTATGTACTTACCCCTCTAAGCAGGTGACTGACAGGTCCTTTAGAATCATTGCCTCTAGGAAGAAAGTAGATACTGTTTATAATGAAGTCTTCCTGCCTATTGTCTAAAATGTCTGGCATGGGATGGAGAGAAAGGGGTGGGGCTGGTGGGGGGAGATTACCTTTGTAGATAAGCAGAAAGAGAAATAAGCAGAAGGAGAAATGAGAGACTCCCAAAAGGGGAGATGGTGAAAGAGGTTGATAAATATGGGCAGGCTCCCAGCCAGCAGAAGGACCTCAGATGTGGCTGTGTGGGATGTTGAGGAAGGCCGGACCCTTTCATGGAGTCTCAGACTTTTCAAAATCTCTTGATCAAGAGAGGAAAGGAGGTAGCAGAGATGCTGGCCCTGAAGGGATCACATGGCTGGGAAATCAGGCACCTCAGCAGAAACCAGAGCACCAGAGCAGGACAGGTGCTGGGTGAACAAGGTCTCCTGATGTTCTATTACATTTACTGGGGGGCTTGAGCTAGACTCAAGTTGATTTCAGGAAAATGAAAGAAGTGTTCCCTGTTACCCATCTTAGTGTGTGGACTAAGTTTCATGTCTGTCCTACTGGCTTTCTATTTGATGTTTTCTTATTTCATTAATAGCTCACATTTATATAAGTTAGTGTCTTATGTACACTAGATTATGTAATTATCACAACAATTCTTATAAGGTTGATCACACTGCTATGTTTATTTTACAAATGAGAAAATGGTGACATAAACAAGCTGCCCTAAATTCTGGCTAATGCGTGGTAGAATCTGGATTTAAACCCAGGCTGACTGCATCTGGAGTTCATGCACTCACCCCTGTACCATCCTCTTTGTCCTGTGCTGGGTTGCTGGTGGATGCCACCCCTTATAGTCTGTACTGTGTGCTTCTGTCTCCTTCACAGGGCTTATTTCAGTGAGAGGTATCAGAGGTGACCAACAAATATGAGTTGGCTCACTGATTGTTTTATTGGTGCCATAGGCACTTACCTTCCTGTAGAAGGAACCCGTCTCCTTAGTCCTGGCCCCAACCTGACATTAGTTGGCTGAGAGGAGAATAGTGGTTTGAGATAAGCTCTTTTCCATCTTGATTTTCCTACTCTCTTGCCCTTTCTGCCGGCTTCTCAGCCATGGGGGAGCAACAGCTGTGCTACCCACAAGCTGGCTATGTGTCCTTTCTATAGCTTTGTCTTTCAGGCTTTGTGAGGGGGTGTCCACTGGAGAGCTGAGGGCACTCTGGAACTCTAAATGCCATGGTTACTCTTCTTTCCTTGACAAACTCTGCAGCATTACTCCCAGGGGTTTCCTTAGTGCTTTGGAATGGAAACCCAGGGGATCCTTAGATGAATAGCAAGGGTGTTTGGCACTGTGGTAGTCAAAGGGGGAAGCCCCAAGAAAAGTTCGCTTGTGATCTTTGTTAGAAGATGTTTAGAATTCTTTTCCAGTGTAGAGCGATAAAGCTCCTATGGAGAGCCATATTCCCTTTTAAACTCACACTCTTATTTCCTGTGGTAGAGGTCAGCTTTTGTGACTTGATTCGAAATCGCTGAAATTGAATGTGCCTTCCAGACAGAAACACTCTGTGCCTGGGCTGTCTGCACAACAAGAGTGACAGTGTGAACTCTCAGTGCATACCACACTAGGGCCTAGCCAAGGACGACAGAGAAGTAATTCATGCTTGTCTGGGGGCTGCTATGCTCTGTGAACTCCAGGAGGAAGCTGTATGACTGAGGGCTTTTGTAGCTCAGGAGCTGGAGGATGAAATATGAACCATTTCTGTTTCCTTGCCTTGTTCTAATCTAAGCCCAGGAAGTGTCATAAGCTGAAGTCTGGAGAGACAGTGGAGTAAGCTGTTTCTGGAAGGCTTATGCTGGTTTCCCACAGGATCATGGGACATTTTCTGCTGACCCCTGTCAGCCTGACCCGAACCCATCAGTATCAGGAATGTCAGATCTCCTTTCAAAATCAGAGCAACTCATCACACATGGATAACCACAGGCCAAATCAGTCCCTCCCTGAGGAGGATTCAACTTTGGTTGTTTGGGATATTGAATTTGGTGGTTTCTGAAAAGTGCTCACACAGCTGCAGATGATGCTGGGGGTTGTATCACAGCTCCGTGCTGAGCATTTGATCCTGTAGCCTGTGTGCTGGCCCCACTCCTGAGTAAATGAAGGAGCATTATTAATAATAGGTTGTGTCTCTCCAAGAATTGCTAGAGAGAGCTAGCCATGCACTAGTCCTCTGACCTTTGCTTTAAGTTTCATATTTGTTTAGTTGTACAAATCTACCCCCTCCCCGAATCTACAGGGCCCAAGAGAGCCTTTATTTCTTCACGATAACACCAGTTTTTAAACTTGAGAAGAGACAAGCTAGGTCCTCATTCACAAAAACCCCACTTAGTGTTCAAGGCTGGCTTTAAGATAAATGTTCCCACTGCTCAGGTGGCCCATTGTAGGAGCATCCCAGGTTTGATATTGATCACCCTGCTGCCCCCCACCTGGATGGGCACAGGCTGACAGTCCCCTTTTTGGCGTGGTATTAGGCAAGCCCTTGAGGCATCTGGCTTGAGGAGACTCACGTACTCTGCCTTCTTCCCCAGCATAAGACTCTACTGTGGCTGCTAGATGGTGTGCATTTCTGCAGTTATGGCATTGGATCTCAAGATAAAGAGTGTTGGCTGGCCAGTACTGGAGGCTACCAGCTGGGGTGTCATGTGCTCTCTGTGTTTTTGTGTGATTTTAATGTTCCCAGCTAGAGTTTTTCTGCTTATTGCAATAAGAGACTGCTCATCATTGCATATGTAGCTTTCTTTTCTGCCTTGGTGACAGAGAGAGATGGTTATAAGAAAATGATCTCTCAGAGCCTGTTTATACCATTGATCCTCTTTCAAAGAATGAGGGCTGGTTCTTGAATTTCAGACACTTTGACATTTGGGAATGGAAGAGTGAACATCAAAGGACCGTGTTGCACATAATGGTGGGCAGACTTGCCAAAGCCTGGAAGTGATTTCATTCTTCTAGCACTAAGACAATCAGTTCAATTTGTGAAAAACCAATTTGCCAGTTATTGAATGATGAATTTGCTAGATTTACCGAATTTATTAATTTACTAAGTTGCTTTTGCTCATTTATAAAGACTTGAGCAATTGGCATGGGTTGGGTTGGCAGAACCTGAAACAGCTTTGGGGAGTCAGAAACAATGGTCTCTGAGAATAGTACTGCAGGAGCACACAGGAGACTCCAGGGGGTGCCAATGCCTGGATTGCAGTGTGCATTGGGTAATTGGGTAGGGAGTTAGAGATGGGGTTCACTGCAGGAATACAAAACATTTTTTGACCACTCAATTTTTGTTTTTAAATGAATTCTTATTCATTCATTCATTCATTCATTTACCATTCTTGTTTTTAAAAGTCAGCTCACTAGGGTGTGTTCCTCACTGGTTACTTTGCCTTACATATTTCTCATTTGTACACCATGACATTTGTTCGGCTTTTCATTGGTCCTCTTCTCTCCTCTCAATCTGGAGCAACACCTAATCCCTCTCACTAGTCCAACATTTTAGCCATCTTTTTTATTGCTTTTGTTCTTGATGACCCTCTTACTTTCAGGGTTCACCTCTACCAAAACAGACTGTCCAAAAGAAAAGTGGTTTCTTTCTTTAGCGTGCTTATGTTGTCAACTCTTCAGGTAATATTAAAAATTTTTTTTTCTACACATAAGCACACTTATGATTTTGGAAAATAGAAGAAAAATAAAACCAAAATTATTGCAAACTCAGTTTGATAGCCTTTATATATTAGGCACTCAATAAATATCTTAGCAATTAACAAATGGTTGATTTTTATTTAAAATGATGTGATCGTTCTCTACTTTCTTCCTTCTGAAGTAGTAGGAAGGGTCTAGGAGATGTATATTCAAAGCAAATTGACTTACTTGGCTTTATCTGAGATCTTAAGGAAGAAAGAGAAAAAAGAACTTGGCAGAAATAGAGATCAGATTTGGGGCTTGCCACAGAAGTCCTTGCTAACAAATAAGAATTTCGTCTAGAGTCTTCCCTGATTTCTCCAAATTCTCAAGTATGGCAGCTGAGGCTGGATGGGCACTGGTATAAGTTCTCTGGACAAAAGGTAAGAACACCAGACATCAGGGCTTACTTTGCAAAATTAAAATGCCCATATAAAAAGGAGATTTAGAGGACTGGCTTACTTAAATGTGAAGAGCAGAGGCAAAATGCTCCATGGTCAGAAGGTGCCTTCTTGGGGAAGTGATCCAGATCAGTACTTTTTGTCAGAGGGAATCAGGTCTTGGTGGGTTTAACTTCTGGATTAGTGGTAAATGCATGGTATGAAACTGGGCTACTATAACAAAATACCATAGACTTAACAACAGAAATGAACTTTCTCACAGTTCTGAAGGCTGGAAGTCTGAGATCAGGGTGCAAGATTGGCCAGTTTCTAGTAAAACTCTCTTCCTGACTTGTGGGTAGTTACCTTCTTGCTATGTGCTCATATGGAGGGAAGAGAGAGAAAGTGCAAGCTCTCTGGGGTCTCTTCTTACAGAGCACTAATTCCATCATAAGGACCCCACCCTCATGACCTCATCTATACCTAATTATCTCTCGAAGATGTCATTTCCAAGTACCATCATGTTGGAAGGCAGGACTTGAAAATACAAATTTGAGGGGAACAAAATTCAGTTCATAGCACAGCCCCAGAAACTAGCTTGCTTTTACTTTAATATCATAGTCTCGGATTCTGATAACATAGTATAGATAGTGTTTAGGACACAACTTCCCATTAATCAACCATTTATAACTATGTATATGTTTATTTTATGGACCAATCATTAATTCTGTAGCTTTTCTGGAAAATCCTATGCTTCTATGAATAAAAGGAAACTACTCAAAAGTGGGTCCAGATTAAGTAGGTCCCACTGGGCCTGCTGTTTCTATCATTGGCCTGGCACACTGTCAATCTCAAATCCAGACCATTCAGAATTTAGTGGCAGGGACTTCATCTGAAGTGGGAATTTAAAAAATGAATTAAATAAACCTGTTTATGTTCTTGGACTAGAACTTCAAGGCAAAGCAGGAGCTGAGATAAGATTAACAGATACTGTACCAGCACCGCACACTACATTCCTATTGATACAATCTGGCTTTTTCCATAACAGATGTGATTAGTTCAAAGTCAGGAGCAATTAAAATCTCATTCTAAAGAAATGTCCTTCTAGTGCATATTAATGAGTATATGTTTTAATATGTGAAATATATCTATATAATTTTGGTAGTTGGATATGAAAATTTGGGAGAGGAAAACAAATTTACTAGGAGTAACTAATAGCCAGCACTTAAAATTTAATTTCCTTGGATAGTCTGTCCGATGCCCCTGAAGAAATACTTCCCTGGCAGAGGAAAGGTAAAAATCAAAGGCAGCAATAGCATCATTTTGTGCTTATCTGAGAGTACGTGCTGGTATGAGAATCAAGGAGTGAAAGACCAAGTGAATGTTAGGGTGAAACAAAGTGTAGGAGTCCTTGGAATTCATGAGAGAAATTTACTTGCAATTGGATCCTTTGAGGGCTAGGTGGTTTTTGTGTGGAGAACCCAGGTAAAGGAATGAAAATGGACAATGTGGGCCCAGTGAGGACAAGGGCCCTCAAAAGCCCTTAAGGCAAATGAAATTATAACATAAATAAAGAAGAGAAAGGAGAGAGAAACAAATGTGGAAGGAAAAGCAATGACTCAAACCATCCATTATTGACAGTCCCAAATGTTTCCATAATAGAGATTACCAAATTGTAGGTCTTAATTTTGCCCCACTAACATCCCCTCATCTCGCTTTTTTCATCATTACAAAAATGAGTTCCTACTCTGACCACTTGGGGTCTCTAGAGAATCACTGATCAGTGTCTGAAGCCTGGTAACCTCTTGGTTATCAACCACTCTGGGAGGTAGAAGTGTTTATTTTTCAAACAAGAATACTCATATAGTCACAGAGATCCAACACCTGAATTACAAATTTCCAAAGATTAAAAAAACGTGTAATAGCTTCTTCAGTGGGTAGCTACCTACTTAACTACAAGCTGGCTCTGACCATCATACCTCAGGTATATCCCTTGCTATATTGATGGTAGAAATTTCACTACTTCACTATTATTTCTTGGAATAACAGCACTGCTTCCTGTTAGAAAGGCAAATATCAACGAGAGAGTAATTTATACAATCATAAATTATGTCTACCTTAGAAGGAGTTACTTTGGAACTTCACTACTGTTATTGCGAAGGACAAATCAAGGTCAGGGAGGAAACAGGAGGAGGGCGGTAAAAGAGAAGGTGAAGACAAATTTCATGTACTTCACACCATTGCAGAGGTCTGAGCCTGGGTCCTCTTCCAACTTCCTGTCCCTTGGTAAGTGCTAACCCTGGGGTCAAAAGAACAATCTGCTCTCAGCTTCCTTAAGCCCTCCTGTTCAAGAAGATGACTGTCAGACTTACCAGGGATACTGACACTATCACCTCTGGAATACTTAGTGAGACTGTCTTCCTAGTCACATGAATTGCAGCTACTTTTGGCATGACCGACATTTTCGATAGTGCTGATGACAACTGCACATTTCAACATTCCATTATTAGAATACTCATGTGATTATTTGTAATGAATCACCGATGGAAGCTGGAGAGCAATAAAGTGCTCTCTCAATGTTTAGATGATTTGTTGTGAAAAATTTTACTTTGGTGATCTTTCTTACTTTTATCTCAAAAACTTTGGATATTATTTCCTGATGTACTCTAGTGTACATTAATTTTTCATACATTTATCCATCCATCAAACATTTATTGAGAGTCTCTTACTTTCCACTTACCCTGAGGACTCTCTGAATATAAAGATTAATAAGAATGAGGGTAGAGCTCTTATGAAGTTCATCAACCAGTGGGAGAGAGAGATGTATAAAAGCAGTATTCAAATTCAGGATAAATAGGGAAGTACAATGTGTTTGAAGCCTAGAAAAAACTTTTAGTAAAGTTCTTTTCCTCAGTTTGTTTGAAAGAAACCATCCATTATTGTTGTTGCTCTGGTTATTGTTTTTATCAGGGAATACTAATCTTCTTGATAACTTACCTTGATGCATTTGATACATTTTTTAAATTGCTCCCAGCTTCTTTAAAAGGCACTTATCAGAGAGTTATATGGTAGAGTGTATGCAAAGCAATCTGGCCAGGGCCTGCTGGTATAACCTATTCTGCAGAAATGACTTCTCATCTATTTCAGGGAGACCAGGGGCCAGTGGGGCATCCCAGGTTTTCACAATGGGTCTGTACAGCTGGATCACAGACAATTTCCTACTGAAGGAAATATTATAAAGTGCATATGTTCTTCACTTCTGCAATTTTTCAAGGAATGTGCCCATCTCTCAGGGACCTGGCTTTCTTTTGGAGACTTGCTTATAAGACAGGGAATTAGATGAGTATCAGATTTTGAAGTGGGTATGTTAGAAGATGAGAGAATAAACTTTGGCTTTTAAGCAGAGAGGTGGGGTGGGAGCTTACCACCTCCTTGGGTCTAGTATTCTCAGTAGTGTTTTCTGCTGAGTAGTTTTCTGCAATGTGGGATTGACTTGTTTTATTTCTGACGCAAATAGCATTTCCCTGTTCTCTTCATGTGAGAG
Organism: Macroglossus sobrinus; assembly: GCA_004027375.1. NCBI lineage: Eukaryota > Metazoa > Chordata > Mammalia > Chiroptera > Pteropodidae > Macroglossus > Macroglossus sobrinus. The sequence continues at coordinate 26,142 of PVKZ01000500.1, forward strand.
CAGGGAAAGCAAATTTCATCTCTTCTTTGTGTCTTGTATAAAAACACACTTATATTTATATGGCCTGTAATTAATTTGGCTTTTTACTTTTAGGTAGGCATAGATTTCTATTAATGCCAGACTTGCCTTTTTCCTTGGAGAATCACTTTTGTTCTTTCTTAAATTAAACAGATTCATCATTCTGTATTTTCTTTCCTCTAATATTCTTCCTGGAAAAAAAATTTTTTTTTTAAATAACCAAACCACAGAGTGAAACAACAGGAAACAGTGTTCTTAAAACTGGAAGTGTGTGTGTGTGTGTGTGTGTGTGTCCACACATGGGGGAAGAGGGAGAGATGAGTAGAAGGTAAAAATAACCAGCATGTTCTAATACCATATAGACCAAGCTATTAAATAACTGAACTTATATGAAGACCTAAGTGGGAAACTCATCAATAAAGAATTAAAAAGGATTTTATGAATCTAAGCTCTAACTTATTTCTGAAGTATTAGTGTAGGTCAGTTATCATTTACCACATGCACTATGTACCAGGCATTGTGAGACCAGATTATGGAGAATGTGGGAACCTGAGATTCACACTGCCTGAGTTAGCATTTTTATGTTCTTGAACAGAAGAAGGGTTGAGGTTGTCTTGTGATCACTCAAAGAAGGCCCCTGCACCATGCTCCCTGTCTCCCTTTTATTACGAGCATGACTTAGAAATCTCAGAGGGCTTTCTTTGTCTTTCTTCTGTATTTCATAGTACCTTGTGATGGGTAGTCATCACAGGGAGGCCCAATAAAGCCTAGAGTGTGTAATTATATCTGCACCTTGTGGACATATATTTACATAGGTTGCTATCATCATCTTACTTTTTCCTACTCCAGAGGGGCTTTGAACATAGGTGTTAAGACTACTACTCATCATCATCTTCAAAGAACCAGTTTTCTTCTTTGAAGCTTTTGTTATGCTGGGGCTTTAGAATAAATTTGTTGTGTGTGAATATTACAGTCTAGAGAGGGTTGGGAGAAGAGAATGAGGCCTTTGGCAGCTTGATAACCCAAGAGCAGAGGAAATTATTTCAAAACAGGCTTTCTTGATTTAGATGTCACATGTTAATCTAAGTTTAAAAAAGAGGGTCTCAAGGACCTGGACAGCCTTGATTTGAGGTCTTTCGTCCTAACCTTTGGTTTTCCACACCTCTGATGTAGCCAGGATCAAGGATGATGAAGTTGAGATCAGATCAATATTTGAAAGAATGGATTAGCAGACATTTGGTCCTGTCTAGAACGTCCATGAAGACATTTGGCTCATGCCAAAAGATCCTTAAAATTTGTACTATCAAAAACGTTTGTCAGCACATTTGGTCGATACCAAATGGTTCTTCAAATTTGGTTCAATCAAAAACATCCACACTTAGAAAACACCCTTGGATTCAAATAGCCTAAAACATTTATTTATACTTTTGGTTTATAGGATTAATACATTAAAAACGCTAGCATGGATCAAGACCTTTTGACGTGGACCAGACCCCTCAGTGGAAATTTTGGACAGGACCTAATGTCCTACAAGAGAAGGAATGCTGTCCTCACCTTGTCCTCTGCTCAGATTTACTCAGGTCAGTTGCAGGGGTAGAGATAGGGGACCATTGGTCTTTGGCCTTACCCTGACAAAGGGCCTCAAAATTTGACTTTTGAAGATATCTCTGAAAGAAGGAGGTATACATATGGTTATTAAAATTATTCTTAGGTCAAAAACATTCATTTGCTAAATGTAATTATATGAGAAATACCAATTTTTAAAGCGCCGCTTTGGCAATTATTCATTTTTTAGTGTTAAGTTTCCAAGTTTGAAATTAGCTTAGACTTCTCTCAGTCTGAGAGGCCCCAAATTTAATACAAACAGCAGCCAGCATTTGAGGTCCCCTGAGCTTTTGTCCTGTGCCAAATGACCCAGCTGGTTCTTCTGCTTACAGATCTGAAGAACAGATTAGATTCACTATAGCTCCTGATCTTATATGAATACTTCAAAGTGAGGTTTTTGACATCAGGTTTTAAGCTTGGTTCTTCATGCTTGTAGGACACTAGCACTTTCTGACTTATAAAAATTAATATTTTACCAGTTGAAAAAGTGCCCTAATTGGAGATATTTTTGCTATTTTAAGTGGAAAGAAAAACAAAAAGGCTAGAATGTCCAGAGTGCACCAAGTTGAATAGGATCTGCTAGTAGCTGTCCTGTACTCCATTGGAACAAAGCTCTGCAAATGAAACTCAGTGCTTGTGCTGTGTGTGTGTGTGTGTGTGTGTGTGTGTGTGTGTGTGTGTGTGTGTCTTTGTGCAAATGTCAGGTCAGTGCTAAAGAGGCCTTAGGTGGCTGAGGCTAATGCATACTCAAGTGGAACTAGCACAGGAGGTGACCTTCAATTGCAAATGATTTTTTATTTTGCCACTGCCAATAATCTCTGAGCATATCTGGGGCCCATTTCCTTTTGGATTTGGAGACTTAGGTCTCTCAGACTTTCTAAGGGAAGTATCCAATTGGACCAGTAGGGGAAGCTATGATACAATCATAGTATACTTATTTATTCTTAGTTTGTCATTTCCTGTAAATATCTGTTTTTATAACTATAAGCCATAATTTGCTAATTTTATTATGTACTTTTTGTTTTAATTTTTCTCATTAAAAAATAATGCATGCTTTTAAAAGAAGATTTGAAAAGTATAGAAATGTATATCCTAAAGAAGTTAAAACCATATTTAATCTCAACAAACACTGTTATTTTAAGCTAACTTAATTCTAAGAGAAATTTTGTTAATTCTTATTAATTTCTATTCATGCAATTGTTTCACCAAAAGTAATGATAACATAAACGTTAGAGCTTTATGCTTGACCATCTAAACGTATTTACTCTGACCTTAAAATAGTACAAGGACCTACTGAGATGCCATGTAAAGTCTAAAAATTATGTGATATACATCCTGAATCTTCTGTTTCAGTTTTAAAATAAACTACGATGCTTAATATTTATTGTTTATACCAGCCACTGTACTAGATTCTGTACAAGGATGAACTATTTTAATACTTACAACAACCTTATAACAAAAGTTCTATTGTTAGATTCCCATTTTACAGATGGAATAGTTGAGGTGAGAGGTATTAAGTAGCTTATTCAAGGTTACACACCATTAAGGGGTAGGTGGGCTTCTGACCAGCCCCTGTGTTCTGAAACCCTCGGCATCCTTCTCCTAAACTAGAAACCACTTAGTTTCTTAAAGAGATAAGGGCCCAGCCACATCCATCAGGACGTATTTGAACACATGAAAGGGCAGCAAAGCACGTCCTTTTGCTTTGATTTCAGCAGAAACACTTCCTCTGTATCAAGTGGTGACAAGCTGCATTGTGGTTTTGCTCAGGCGACAGGCTGGGAATGCATGTGTGTGGCAGGAAGGCTTGTGAGATCACATCCGAAGGCTGGCTGGACTCATTTCTGGCCTTTGGAGTGATGATGTAGATGTGGGGGAGAAGATGCAAACCCTTCTTCTTTGGCTTAGAAGATTATGGATCTGCAACTTCAAAAGCTGTTTGCAATTTTAATTTTGCATCTCACTGCCAAGGTGCTTGTCTTATCTTCAGTCAGTTGGCTGAGGCTGCTCTGAGTAAGCTGAGCCATTTCCTTCTGCATTTGGAAGGGAGTTGCAGGGGCAAAAAGAGGGCAGGTTGTGGAGAGGTACATGTGGCCAAAAGGATGATGCTAGTGGAAGGAAGTAAATTAGGTTGTAAGGAAGGCAGGAGGAGCAAGGGAATGATGGTGAAGGGGAGAAAGGAAAAGAAAGGCCTCTTCCTAGTCTGTGCTGGCGTGGGAGGCCCAGAGATCAAAGCAGAAAGAACACAGAACTCAGAGTCAGACAGATCCTGTTAGAGTTTTGGCTCTTCAGCTTTGTGACCTTGGTCAATTTTACCACACATCTTAGGCCTACATGTTCTTTTCTGTACTGTTCAATCTATTGTGTCTGTTTCTTGCTAAGCTTGGGTAGTAATGTTGCCCTTAATGTCCCATGTCAAACTCAGCTGAACAGGAAAAATGCTGGTCTGGGAGGCAGGAGATCAGGATTGATTTTCTGTCCTTATGCTTTATCAGCTCTCTGAACCTGAGCAAGAGACAAAGCTTCCATGAGTTCCAGCTTTCTTACCTGTCAATCTGTAGTAATTCATACCCTTCTCATCTCACAAAGGTTTTGAGAGGCTCAAAGGAGATCAAGAATTTGAAAAGATTTTGTAGGCTTAAAAGGATTATACAATGAACTCTTTGAGATGCTGGGCTAAAGGTACACAGAATGTTGGTGGGCTGTAGATTCTCACTCAGGAATGGCAGACAACTTTCAGTTTGTAAGCCAGATCTCACCAACTGGTGGTGACTGCCTGGAGCAACACATGGAGAAGGATTCCGAGGCTATGCCTGGGCTCAGTGAGAAAGAGTGCTGGGATTGATTATTAATGTCTACCATGGACAAAGGAGTGGGAGAAGTGACTCATGTACCATATGTTTGCCCCTTTTTCTCTAGTCTAGCAATTCCTAAATCTGGTTGATCATTAGATTCATATGGATAACTTGATAAATCTGCCTCACACTACAGATTTAAGATTCTCTGCCCTCACTCCAGGTCTCACTCTTAGCAGTCTAAAAAAAGGCTTTCTTTTACATTTTTCTGATAGTTGTTCAGGTTTGGGCACCATCGCTCATGTCTAAAGTAGAGGAAGGGTAGAGATTGAGTCTCATGGAGCTCTGAGAGTTGAAACAGAACACAGAAGACTTAAGCAACATTTCTGCACATGGTCATAAGTTTAAAAAATGTAGCTCAGGCCTGTGGTTTTTAGTAGGTTGCCTAACTCTTTCCCATTAAACAAGTTGGTTGTATTGCCTTTAAAGCCAGATCCTTTCTCCTTGTGGCTCAGGCACCAGATTCTAAAGAGCCAGATGTTGAGATCCATTCCCCACCCCTGCCCACTTTGAATCTACACCAGTTTGCAGCTAGTAGTTTTCATAAATCAAAATAAAGAAAAAAGATGAAATTAGCTTCTATGTTAATTAGATGTGCTCTGAAATTTCTGCTTTATATTTAATCATTTTGACTTTAGCTTTTATTATTTTTTAAATTAAAAGTTATTGGGGTGACTTTAACTAATAAAATCAAATGTTTCAAGTGTACAATTCAATAGTAGGTTATATATATATATTGCATTGTGTGTTCACCACCCAAAGTTAGATTCTCTTCTGAGCTTTTATTATGAATCAAGCCTGTAAACATTGTTTTGTATATGTACCTCCCAAACATACTGAGGAAGCTGCTGGTTTTCTATTATATGAGAACAGCTGTGCCCACAAGTGGCAGAGGTGCAGAATGAGAGTGATAAGGAAAGGGAGAACTGTGTTTGATTTCTGTTAATTTCTGTCATCCAAGCTGACAGATAATCAACATATTGGCTAAGAAGACCTTGGAGAGAGGGAAAAAATTTTAAACTTTAATTTTAAAAAAACCAACAAACTTAATTCCTTCTCATTCAACAGTCAGAAGAAAGAAACCATAACTTGGAAGTTCTGGTGTTAAAACTACTAGCCTTTTTGTCAGAAGATGTGGCCCTCTTGCCTGAGAGCTCACCATAATGGGAACCCTAATCCTGACTGGAGCTTTTAGGAATGGTCGGAACCTTTGCTGAGCAGGAGTAACCCACCTCTGAGTGCTTAAGGAGTAGTAACTAGGGAGAGTTCCAGTTCTGGATCCTGGGATCGATCCACAGAGAGATGGGGGGCAGAGTTATAAGTTTTTGCTCTTGTAAGAATCCTGATTTATTACCAAGGAATATGGGTACAGAAGGACTTTTTTTTTTTTTATCAGGAGGTGAGGCCTCTGAATCCTGCCTGTATGAACAATATGTAAGCTAAAAGTCTGGATTCTTTTTTTCTGATCTTTCTCCTTCAATATGATTTTGTCTGAAAAAAAAAATACAAATGTGCCCATAGGAGAGAAAAGAGGAGTTATAGTACTTGGGTGTGTGTGTGTGTGTGTGTGTGTGTGTGTGTGTGTGTGTGCGTGCACATGTGTGTGTGTTAAACCAGGGGTTGCAGACTGGCAGCTGGTGCCATTCATTTGGCTCTCAGATATACTTTGTTTGGTTAGCACAGTGTTTGAAAAAAACTGAGTGGGGATGCACACTTAACTTTTCCAAAGTTCTGTATTTTCTTACACCTAGGAATTTTGTAATTTATAATTCAGGTCACTGAAGGTGTTGGGTTTGGGGCCAGTGGATTAAATCTTTGCCTTGCATTTTTCTTATCTTCTGTATGAGTGAAAAAACAAACCCAAAGCATTCAGGCATGAAACTATAGTGCTCATTTATCTAAGGTGGTGTATCATTCTATAGCTTCTAATTTCCCTAGAAAGGGGTACATTAGTTGTAGCAAATGAATCTTGAAATTTTAGATACTCCAGGATGTATTCTGATTTAAACTTTGAGAGATATTAGTTTTTTGCTTTGTTTTATTTTGTTTTAAGGATGGGAGTAAGAGGAAATACAGGGGTGCGCAAGAAGGCAAAAGGGCAGGAATGATTGATGGCCATAGAAAGTCCTGACAAATTTGTAGTCAATATTGTTTGTCTAGAGCAGCTTGTATGACAAAAGAAGTGTCAGCAGCCTCCTGACATCTCATTCTTCAGGACCCGACCTCTGAGTTAAAATAGGTGGCTTGAGCGAAATGCCTGTCATGGTTAATTGGAAAAATCACTCCAGATGAGTGAGGTGGGCTGACAGTTATGTATTATAGGGAGAATTTAGTGTGTCTTACAAGGTTGATTCAGGCACCAAAAGTGACTGGCTTTAGTTTTTTCCCTAATTAGGACAACCATTAGAAGGAGAAAACCCAAGAAAAGAAGCAGCATATTATTTCAGATTCATTTACGTGCTTATAAAAGACTTCCAGCCCCATTACTTTTATTGTTGCCCCCAATCTTGCCCCAGTTTCTTTCCTTTTTTAGATTTTTATTCTGTTTGTGCTTTCTAATGACTCCATGGAATAGGGGCTGGGGACAGTTTTAGAGAACATATAATGGAGGAAGGAAAATGCTGGACTGTTATTCTCTCCCCTCTCTCTCTGAATGTGTTTGTCTAGCTGAATGGAACTGGTCATAAACATTTCCAGCCATTGTTCCAGTGAACAACAGGCAAAGGTCACTTTGTCATTTCGTAATTTGTTTACCTGTAAACATTTCTCACTCTCAAATGATGTGGCTTCTGAGGGAGCTGTTTCTTATCCAGATGTAGTTTGAGAGCTTACGACCTATGAGGGCTGGAGAGGTTGGTGGGCAACTGGGTCTCTGACCTCCCAGGATCCTGCTGTCTCAGGACCATAGCCACTGACATTTGGACATATGGGTGCAAACTGGCCATTGGCCTCTCAGTTTAATGTTTATATTTGCATCATATGTACTGCTTGATCTCTAAAGTCTCATAGATCATTGAGAAGTGGAGGACAGATTTTGGCTTGAGGCTTCTGAGGCTATTTGGCCTCTAAGTCTTTAGCCACCAAATTATAAAGTAGTGCTTCATTTGTGTTGTCTTTTAGTAACATGTAAAGGCTTGTGGCATTTCATGAAAAAGATGTGGCCTTAAAGAGTTTGCATAATTAAAAACTTGCATCAGTTAGACAATAGCCTCAACTCAGTTTTATAATTCATGTGGCATATGAGCTTTGAAATTATGTGATCTTTGAGGATTTATATTACTTCGAATTTGAGCATTAAGGGATTTTATTAAATTTTTAATATCATACTATTTTAAATTTACGTAAAATATAACCACACTAGGATATTTCATTGAAACTTATGTCTTGTAACTCTTATAATTTTAAACAGCATAATCTGATTTATTGGGACAATTATCCTAAATCCTGCTTAAAGAAATATGGGTCTAAATCTTTTGTAAGCAAGAGAGTAAGCTAACAGTACTTTTAAAGTATTTTTGAGACCAGCTATGGAACTATTATTACTACCATTTATATTTGGCACCTTGGGAATGCCTCAAAGACTTAAATTTGGTTAAATCACTTTAACCAAATTTAATAAAGATTTTTTTAGTACCTACTAAGGACCAGGCAGTGTAGCAGATATTGGGGGCAGTCATAAGGATTAGGAGTTGAAAGAAAGTCAGTGAACTGAAACTAAATGATCCAAGAATTTTAAACTAAAGGCAGCTATGCCTGGCCTTGAACATTGCTTAATTTTTCTTATTCTCTATCTTTCTATCCTATTCTTTTATGTAGATAAACAGGACATTGCCAATTGATGTGAAGAGAAATTTTAAAGCATTTAGGACATTTTTGAGAGTGCCCGGAGAGATAATGGAATGTCTGTGGATATTTTCATTTTCACTTTGTAGGCTTCATACTACTTCCTAGCTGCATGTCCTTGGGCAAGTCATTCAGCTTCTCTGTGCCCTCATTTTAAGAGTAGCAATCACAGAGTTGCTATTGTGATTACATGAGTTAATATTTATAAAGCTTTCAGAACAGGCCTGACATAGTCTAAATGCTGTATTACATTTGATGAATAATATCTTTTAAAAATGTCTTTATCCAGTTTTTAGGTTCTAGTATGTATGGAATGCTTACACAATGGCATCTTTGTCTACAAAATAGAAATCTTTCAATGCCAGCACCACTTCCATTGTCCAGCATGGCAGCTATGAAAGTTCTAGAACGTGGAACTTACTGTGTACTGAATACAGAAATCAACCCAGATATCAAATTGTTTTGGTGAAATTTCTTTCTCTGGTGGCACAATGATGTAGAAAATGTTCTAATCCTGGTTAATGTGGTTTCAATCAAAGTTTCATTGTAGTTTAGAAATGTGGTATTGAAGTGGTATTTGCACTGTCATCAATGCTGAGCTCCATGATGGTATTGATGGTCCTGAAAATATATTTTTGTAAAAAATATGTGCTTTTTAAATGTGCTTTAAAAAAATAGTGTAGCTAAAATGTCAATTCTTTATCATCTGTTCAAAATTTGGTTTCTTGGAGGAACTTCCATTTTCTGAAATAAACATCCCACTGAGCCCATTAGTACATATAAATATGGATTCACTAAATGTGGGTTTGCTTAAAAACAAGATATGCCCAACTAACCTCATTTCCTTTTTTGATAGAGTGGGCAGACTGGTGGGGAGGGGAAATGCCACAGACAAAATGTGTCTGGATTTCAGGAAGACATTCGATAGAGTCTCTGGTGATATCTTTGTGGGAAAGATGAAGATATTTGAGCTGGGTAATTATTAAACTAGGAGGATTCATAGCTAGTTGATGGCGATATGCAAAGGGCACTTAGGAAGGAGACTTTGGTGCTCCATTTATGGACTCCACTTTTTTAGTATCTTGATTATTGGATGATCCCAATAGAGAAGAAAAATTAATAAATGAGCACAAATAAGAATGTGAAGTTTAATATACAGTCTTTATTTTGGTTAAATATGTAGTGTGCATTTCTAGGCTGAGGAATATCTCACTTTCTGTGTGAGAAAGGGTGAGAGGATTCTTGTTGACTGTGAACTCTGTCTGAGTATCAATGTGATCTAGCTGCTGTGAGAGCTGAAGTCCTCTTCAGCTGCTGTTTTGACAGAAAGTAATAGTCCCACTATGCTCTCCTGTAGTCAGACTACATTTAGAGTATTGTTCAGCACTAGACATTGCATTTTGATTTTATGAAGAGAGGTGATAACAAGCTAGAGTGAACCCCAATAGTGAAAAGACTGGAAAACTTCTTATATAAGAAAGAGTTGGAGGACCTGGGATGTTTAGTTTGGAGAAAAGACTGGAAGATGGGGCTGTTGACCTGATACTCGGTTTCAGATATTTAAAGGAATGTCATGTGTAGTTTCAGTACACAGGACAGGATAGGATCAAATGATACAATACATGTGGTAATAGGAGCTCTTTAAGCCATGAGAGCTGTTAGATAATGGAATGATTTGCTCGCTGTTGGATAAATTTAAGCAAAGGGTACAGGATGGCTGTTTAGGAAACTTGTGGGGGCCATATATCAGGATGGCTAAAAGTGTGGGCTTGGGTATTGATAAACTAACTGGTTGATACTTGAGTTCTGGTCTCACTAGTGGCTGTGCGAGCTTGGGCAATTTATTTACTATCTCCATGTCTCAGATATCTCATCTATATAATAATAGTTCATCTCTCCTGTGGTTGTTGTGAGGACTTAAATGAAATAATCCATGTAGAGTGTTTAGCACATTACCTGACATCTAGTAAATATTCAACAAATAATGAGTCCTGATGTAAGGGAGTGTTGAAATAAAGACTCTTTTTTTAAAACCTAATATTTTATATTTCTGATCTATATAAGGCTTAAAAAGGAAAAACATATCTAAGTCATAGTCCTAGAAACTTTTAATTGCTTTTGAGTCTCTTCCCATTGCTTCTACTCAATGATTCTTTCTACTTCTTCAAGAATATCTCCTGAAGCACAAGTGTCAGTCTTCTTTTTCTCAAATATATGTTATTAAAAAATAAGTGGCAGTGGCTTCAAGAAGATGGGCCCCCTTCTGAGGACCTAAAGGTATGCTTTTGTTCATTTTCTTGGGGAACAGTGATCATATTATGCAGTATGCCAGAGAAGGATATGCCTAAATTAAAGTTGTGTTAGAGATTTTTATGCCTACTGAATTGTTATTGTTTCTATGCCTTTTTTGTAAACATGAGTTCAGTAAGTATTAAAATAATCGTGTAACTAAAAAGAATTATAGTTATTGTTAGAGGACAAAAGACTAATGCAACAGAGGCGTAACCATGTATTATAATTTTATCCTACTTTCTGGCTGATTCCTGCCACAGTTTGCTGACAGAACACCCACACCACATTTGTTGGGAGAGAAAACCATTTCCAGGAGTCCAGCTTCTCCTTATTCTTAGCCACCTCCAGTCTCTAAATTGCCTGAACATGCCACAGAATGTCACCAGGGGGCACTCTCGGACCATCTATTATCAAGGGACTATAGCTAGCATAAACCAGACAATGTACACTTGGGTCTCTTTTTCTATGAAGAGGCAGTTTCTAACTTAGACTTGGAAACACTTGGAGTCTGAAGGCTGCCTTGCTAAATAAACCACTATCTTACCCTGGGATATCAGCAGAAGCATATCACTGAGTGACCATAGAGTTCAGATTTTTCTGTTCCTGTACTGATAACGTCCTCAAAAGTAGAGCAGGCAGCATGGGCAAGGAGAGAGACTTCTGGTCTGGGAATCCAGACACATGATCAATTTAGTTCCAGAATTAATTGCTTTCTTAACCTTCAGCAAATTACTTTCATGCCCCAAGTCTCAGTTTCCATATCTGCAAAGTAGAAGACTAGAAAGAATACTCGAAGATCCCTGAGTTCTAACAATCAATGATTGAATCCCTTTCTTCTCTTGACCTTCTTCTCTTTCTTTCTGAGTAAACTAAAGGAGAAACTAAGATTTACTGGCACTGTTTTTAGAGCAGATCTGCCAAGAGCTTGTAGTACTGAAGAGATAGTTCTCTAAAGGATTGGTAAAGTACACTGAACATTGTAGAGTTGGAAGCTAAGCATCTAGGGTAGACCTCGCCTACTCCTTTGTTCAGGATTCCCAGACTGGGGCATAAATACCTTCTGGGATGGAACAACAATGGGACCATTTATAGTCCTGTACCTTGGAGCATTAATTCCACTCAAGAATTTTGGAAAAAAGGAAGACATTTTTAAATATTAAACACAGATATTATTATTAAAAAATAGTTTATATATGTATGCATTTTTATTGTGAAATAGAAGATTTAAAAAATGTAGGGTTTCTAGATGTATGCTTTGGGTTATACATCTACAACTCCTGGGATTAGAATTACTTCTTGATTTCATTAGGTGTACCTTGGGAGTACATTAGGAGTAGTTTGGGAAAGCTTAACCCTTGGGGCTTTTTCTTTCTGTTCAGATTTACAGATGTGAAATATTAGGACAATTCTGAGTAAAAATTTTAAATGATCTTCCACCCTAAGAATAAGACTTGTCACCACCACAATAAAATAAGAATCTTGATTCTTATTTGATAGGCAAAGAAATTTTTACAAAAAACAGAAACAAACAGGCCTTTTTAGGATAGTTTTATTGTATTTGCAGCGATAGATTATGAACTGTGTACTTTTTTCTTTCTTCTTTTCCTTCCATTGTCAGTGGGGATTTGGGATAAGAATTGTCCTCTGACTTTTTCTAAGAAGAGCAATTTTCCTTCTCTCTGTTTTCTGGCCATTCTACTTTCCTTCTTACAGGTTGTAATTCCAAAGATCATGCAGATGTGAGCTCTTGATCATCTGGAGTTGAAAGAATAAGTAATGGGGCTTAAGGAAGAGCATGTTTGGAATATTAATAATTAATTCAGTATGAATGAATAAGCTAGGAAAGACTTGGTTCAGTCATTACATATTTATCACTAGAACCTTTTTTCAAGGTTAGTTGGCAATGGACAAATGACTTTAGAAATTAGACCATTGGGAGCTTCAGAAAGCCAGTGCTGAGGCAAGAATAGATAAAATAACAGTAGAGAAACAGCCTTGTCTAGATTACTGTCTAGCTATTTTCTAATAAATTGGTTGCAGCTACTTTATTGGAACTGCCCATGACAAAGCCTGGTCATTTGTGCATGTGGAGAACCTAAGAAAGAAGCTGCTCTGATGCTGTAGACAAGTGTGTGAGCTGTTTATTGACAGAGGGTTTTCACTTGCTGGTTGCATGGACGAGGTTGTTGACAGGTTGTAAGCCTGGGCGTATGTGGATCAAAGGCAGAAAATAAAAGAAAGCATTCTTTTCTAAGGGATGGTTACAGCCAAAATTGGAAAAGGCTGTGCAAGTATCAATTCCTACAACTCATCTCTTTTAGCTAGTAAATCTTGAAGATATATTTGTTAAACTTAGAATTGACCATATGCTGGCCGAATTTCTGTTGAGGTTTACCACCGTTATTGGGAATCAGTGGATTTCTTGGCTTTTTTTATTGGCGCCTACTTTTCATTGTTTTATTTTTATTGAAATGTCATGATGTCAAAGTAAAAACAATTTGCAATCAAGGTACATGAATATTTCTGACATCTGGTCAAACAAAACATGTAAGTTTTCTAGAACACGTGCATGTGTATATATATTAAGATAAGTTGGATTTCATTTTTAAATACACTTTACTTTTTAGAGGAGTTATAGATTCATAGCAAAATTGAATGGTACCTACAAGATTTTCCTCATAGTCCCTATCTGCATTCACACAGCCTTCCCCACTATCAACATCTCATATCAGAGTGGTACATTTGTTATGACTGATGAACCTACATTAATACATCATTATCACCCAAAGTCCACAGTTTACATTAAGGCTCATTTTTGGTACTGTCACTCCATGAGTTTTAACAAATGGATAATGACATATATCTACTATTACAGTATCATATGAAGTAGTTTCAGGGTTTTATTTTTTAAAACTTAGATTTTTAAAGAACTTTTGTTCTCTTAGGCAGCCTCAATTGATCCCTAAATCAAGCAGTATACATGGTGATTGCAAGTTACAATGTGCAGAGAAATGCATGTTATGAAAAGTGCAGTTATATCAAAACCTTTTGTCAAAGCATACTTAATGAATAAAGGGGGAAAGAATTTTGAAATGTAAAGCTGATATCCTAAAAAATAAAATCCCCTTACAGAATGAGGATGTTGGTATGTATTTAATCAGCCCAAGTAGAGAGCTACTTACATTTAAGACCATTGTTGGGCATTGATTCTGAGTAGAGGCTCAGAGAGCAGGTCTTCAAAAACTCTTTAGTGAGATCCTCCTTTGAGTTCCTTTTGAACTTCTACCACCCAAACTCTTTCAAAACTTAGAGAACATAGTCACCTGGGAATGAGTTCTAATCAACCAGATTCATATTAATTTCAGCACAAGTACCTTTAATTTCCTTAAGCCATGCTAGGATAATCTAAAGCAACCAAAGTGATCAAACCTAAATCCATTTTATAGTAGATACATGTTAATGGCCTTAGATACCCTAAAATTCTAATTGTATAGTGAATTTATGACTTAAAAGCCAATTTAAAGGAATCCAGACCCCCTTAGTATACACTTAATTTGTTGTGATAGGAATAAAGAGGAAATAGAGGATTAAGATAAGTGAAGTATAAAAAATGAAGATTAAGCAAGTGATGTCATATGAATGTCAAAGTGGCGGAGAGGAAAAATAATTTTTCCTCCACCCTTTATTGTTCTTGGTTGAAACCCACTGTAAAAAATATTAACAGGATAAAAAAAATTTAATACACATGTTAATATAGGAGCCTCATAAAGATAAAAAACTCAAAAACAGCAAAAAGATTGGGGCTTATATACTATCCTGAGCTAAGGTAAAGGATAGAGGTCTGAGGCTTCAAAGCTGGGAAAGCAAGTCATGAGAAATGGAGAAGACATATTTGACAAACAAAGGTTGCCCTGAGTAGATCTTGAAATTTCTAATCATAAAAAAAAGAAAATGTAACTATGTGAGTGATAGATGTCAACTAAACTTAATGTGGTGATCATTTTGCAATATACAAAACATCGAATCATGATAGGATACATCTGAAACTAATATAATAGTGTAGGTCAATTATATCTCAATAAAAACAAAAGCAAAAACAAAGGTTACCCTGCCATTCAGATAAACTTCTTAGGTAAAAACTCTCTTCCTGGTACAGGACCCCTTTCTAGTTCCCTGTATGAAGGGGTAACTTCTACTCTGTTTCAGAGCTTCCCCTGTGTCTGCAGCTTAAAATAATCCTTATGAAAAAGAGGCATATTTTGGAGTGGTATATTCTGCTAGACTTCAAAAGTATTGGTTAAAGAAAAAATATGAACTGCAACTGAATGTTTATATCAGTTCTTCAGTCTATTGACATGTGTATCGGTATTGATTACCAAATGGTAGAGTGGCAGCAAAATCAAAGAAAATAATTTCCTCTGAGGCTCACAAAACTAGGTATATGCAGACTTATTTACCTCCTGGGGTTGCTGAGAGGATTAAAAGAGATAACATTGTGTGAGAAAGTACTTTGTGAGCTACAAAACTCTAGTTAAATGCAGATGTTATTTTAACATAAGATTTGCCATTTATTTCCAAAGATCTTATGGCAAGACTAACATGAATGAAGTAAAATGGCATATAATAAAATTCTGAATTCAAGTGTATATAGATGATCTTTAGCATAGGAGACCAGGGATGAGAAAAATCCAGGTAAATTGAAATACTTAGTGAATGAAATAAAGAAGAGAACAGATTTGAACTTGTCCTTTAAATACCCTTAAAATAAATCAGGCAGGGAAGACATTAGATAACATAGGTAGGAATGGGGAAGGTGTGTGGGACCAGTGAAGAAATCTAGAACAAATAGGATCCATTTATTCATTCAGTTATCACTTACGGAGCTCCAACTCAGAACCAAGTGCTGGAGGTACAAAGACAATAAACCAAGAACTCTGGTTTTGGTGTCTTGAGTCTGGAGCATCTGTATTAAAAAGTGTTGGACAGGACAGCACAGATGGAGTTGGTGATATATAGGAATACTATTCAATAATAAATAGTTTGGTCTGCTACACAGCAGAATGGAAGTACAAAGGTAATTGGTATGACAGATGGCCTTGAACTGTGTGATTATGGTCAATGAGCATGAGAAGAAAGTTCAGAGGTAGCATAACACTAAGATAAAAAATTAAGATTAGTTTCTAGACCGAGTCCAACTCCCTACTAGTAGTGGGTCCTTGGATTTGTTGCCTAACTACTCCCATACTGCATTTCTTTAAATGTTCTCAGAAATGGTAGACAGTGTGGGAAGTCCATGTGTCATTACCTGATGTTATTAGTAACGTGAGGATTTTTGGTGCCCAGTGCCAAGGGGAAAGTGAAAAGAAAAGAATGAAGAATCAAGAGTATAAAGAAAGAAATGTAGAGAATTGAGAAAAATAGAGAAAACAGAAGCACAAGGAAAGCAGGGATAAATGGGTAAAAGCCACACAAAATAATGATTTCGAAAAGAATGAGTACATTCAAAGAAAAATAGAAAGCAAAGCCAGGGGGAGAAAATGGGCCTCCAAAGAGTAGGTGGCAGCTGCAATGGAATGGAGAAGGCTGAGTCTGGAGATCGAATACCTGATCTACTACTTGATTAGTTAATGAATTAGAACAAGTCATAACTTCCTTTGGTTGGTGGACAGGTCATGGAGAGAATGCACCAAGAAAGCCCTGACACAAAATAGTTAACAAATATTTAAGTAAATTTAATCTAAGAAGGTATGGTATATTTTTACTGTATATAAATACTAGTATTTAGTGAGGGTAAAACTAAATAGTATACGAATTGAACATAAAGGACTATAAATAAAGCTGAGCAAATAGAAGACTCAGGATGGTGTAGCTGTGAAGCTAAAAGTCCAAGATTTCAACATCCCTTGGCTAAGGGTTATTTATTTCTTATTCCTTCAAGACAGTGATATGTACTAATAAAGTAAACCTAATGAGCATCTGCTAGGTTTTCTTGCCAGTAGCCTACTGACATTGCCCACCTGCTGTTTCTCTTCTGAGGTCACTTCGTTAAGGAGTATTTTTTATATGATACCTCATTAGGCTCTTGATATCTCCAGGAAGCCTTTTGCAGGAAGCTATTCAGCAGGAACCCTGGTACTTCCTAAACATACTAGGGCTGCTCAGGAGAAAAAGAAATGCTCTTGACCAAACAAGACCCTGCATTTAGCAGCACTTTGAAGGCGAGATCTGTGTGGCCACAGGCCTGGCTCTTGGTCCAAGTAGCTGATGTTGCGGTTGGGCTTTGGGTTGGGGCATGAGAATCGTGAAGAGGTGTGGGATGGAGTGATGGTAGATCATGAAGTGCTGTGACCACAGCAGTGGTTTGGTAATTGATGTCTGTGACTGAGCCAAAGGGGCTGACAAGGCAGAGATATCCTAGCACTTGATATCAGAGGGAACTGGATGTCTATAGATACTGCTGCTTGTGGACTCTGAGAAGCAGGTTTCTTTTTTATTTTTAAATCTAAATTTTAATTAGATTGTTTCAGCTGAGCCTGGAAGTCAGAAACTGAATAAACATTTCTAAACTTAGTGTAAGTAATACAAGAACCTCTGCAACCTAGCTGTCTCAAAGACTTGGACTTGAATTTTTTATTTTATTAACAACTTTATTTTCTGCTATTTGCCAAGGTTTGGTTCAGGCATTTTGCTGAGTTGAAAACTGTGGAAATTTGTTGTAATTGGAGGGGAAAGAATCACATGTGGTTTCTTCCAAAGCTTTTTCCAATTTATTTTTCTTTTTGTTCTGAATTCCATGGGAAAATTACCCAGAAGGGTCATTTTCTCCTTTAATGATGCAACAATGCTTGGTTTGCTTCGCCTGTTTTTATTTTCTAGCTACATTATAATTACGTTTTCCCACACAACATTTTTTTCTTCCAAATTAGTAGATATAACATTTTGATGGCTCTTTAGGGAGCTAATCTTCATATATTCTCTCCTTGTGCTGTCCTTTGTGTGGGAATAGATGATGCTGGACAGCCAGGCCCCAGTTAGACTGTTCTGAGGCAATTCATCACCTTAGGCCTTTTAATTAGCAGTTGTAGGTGAATCACTAATTAGCCCCACATTTGCATACAGAAGCCAGAGATTTGCAGGGTTACAGTTATAAATCTTTGTCATTTAGTCAGGGCATAAATGTTAGATTTCATCCTTTATTCCTTATAATTGCCTCATTGGCTCTTTTCCAAGGGTTGTCTTTATTGGTAATTTTCACAGAGTAAAAAATAACTTGCTGTATTAATTTGCGAGGAAAATATGGTATTTTGAAGAAGAAAGAACTAAGAAAAGACAAAGCAAATGAATTTATAAAGGGCTCCTGAGATAGCAGCAGGAGGACATGGTGCTTGAAAGAGGACCCAGGGTTTAATTGTTTTATTGCTTTGGGTCCTTTGGTGGCTTAGCATGATTAACACACCAGCAAAGAGAAGCTCTCAAGGATTTTATACTTTTCTGAGACAGATCTGTTTAATCAACAACAGTGAAGGTTTCTTAACTCTGGGTCCCTATTGATGCCAACCTTTAGGAACCTGAGAGAAATTCAGACTTTTTGTTGGATCTGAAGGGTCAGTCTGTTCTCAAACCTCATCTTAACTCCTGATCAGTGAGGCTGCTGTGGGTCTTCAGGTGGCTACTTTGATCATGGAGATTTATGATCCTCTTATCTGACTAGAGGCAGAGATGCTCCCCACTTCCAGTAATTTATAAGGATATCCCAATACTATTCAGTCAAAGACGTGTTTACTAACATCGAATACTCTTTACCAAAAGAAATGTATGTGTTGAGGGCTAGACTGCTCATAGGCTATAACCTACATTAATACCCACGTCCTTGGTCTGCTACACAGCAGGATGGAAGTACAGAGGCAACTGGGATGACAAATGCATTGGCTCAATTAATAAAGAAGAATCTAAATTATGTATTTAGTTTCATACAAGAGATAATATTAATATTTCTTTTCAAAGTCATGACCATGGACCATGAAGGATTCTCAGGCCAGTAAAGACCAGAGTATAAGCAAGTAGGTAGAAACAGTATTTTAGAGGTATGTCTGCTTTCCTCATCCCACACCCCCAATGCACTTCTTCATTGCAAGCAAGTAAGCTAAGCTGGCTTATGTTTTTGTTTGAGATGACTATAGTCCTCAGTTGGACATTAGGTGATATTGGCTCTGCTTTCTTTTCTAGTTTCAGGGCTTACTGATGGCCATGTTGATTTTGCATCTCACTCTTAGAGGCTGCTCTCTTTAATGTAAATGATGTCATTTTTCCAATCATTACTTAGATAATACCTTTTTCTTCTTTCAGTCAAATTAATCTTGTATTACTTATTCCAATTTCTCTCTTCTATTCCCTCCTAAAGAGTCAGAATGCTTGCTTGCCAGGGATAGAGAGAAGGGAAATAAAAGAAAAGTAGAAAAGTCACATTGTGTATTCACTTTTGCAGCAATATGCTGTGTAATGAATAACACTGAATCTCAGTGTCCTACAAAACCAAACATTAATTTCTTCTTCACAGGTTTGTAGTCAGTTCCAGTGGTTTTGTTTCAGGCTCTGGATCAGGTTCCTGTCTGCTCCATGTGTCTCTCTTTTTAGGATGATGGTGGGCTTTCTCTTCTCATAGCAGAAGGCAGGCAGAAGTGAGTACAAGAGATCAAGTCAAACCATACAAATATATTTAAGCCTCTGTTTGGTTGTGGCATGTGGGATATGTTATGTCTGCTCTCATTCCATAGGTCGAAGCAAGTCACATGGCCAAGGACAATAAAATAGTAAAGTGAAGTATACTCTTTCCACAGAGGAAGAGGCAGAAGGAGAAAGTATATCAGTAAGGCAACCCAGCATTTATGGCTGTGTTTCAGTAGATAGACTTGGAAAATTTAGTTATTCTTAATCTCTGAGAGTACTCCTGGGCCCTATAGAATTGAGAAAGAATTGGGAAAGAGAAGAAATAAGGTTTAAAATGTATTGTTGAAGATTATGGAGTTGTCCAGAAATGCAAGTAAATTATTTAAGTTACTTTTAAAATTACTTTTGGTATTTATGCTTTATCTTCTTGAATGTAGTGTTATTCTAAGCTTGCCACATAGGTCTTGCTGGATTTTATGGCTTATACGCATATTAGTTAAAATTTGATGGCTGACCTGTGAAGAGTTTGAAGTGAATTAGTACTATCACTGACTTTTTGTGATATTCTCACTCATCCTCTAGGCCTATGTTAGTCACTTCTGTGCCTTTTCACTCCTTGGAAAAGGGAAAGTGATTTTTACTTGCATATCAATTTGTATATCTCTATGGAGTTCTGCACAGCAAGGCCATTAGCAGCATTCTGATTTTTTACATTTTATTTATTAGTCAAGATGTGTACAACTCTATAGGCATATTGGGTATATGTGTTTTAGTTTATCAAGTGATCTTTTCATATAAAGTCTAGGCAGTTTATCCCCCAAGGAGACCAGCCACTTTGAATCAAGAATATTATTAAATTCCAAATATTCCAAAAATTCAAAAATTATCTCAGTGTAAAATTTTTAATTTGGAAGTTACTGGTTAATATTGAGTTATGTAAACTGAGTTCTGCAACACTAAATTGTGAACAACAATTGTGAACTGATTCTGAGTTGAGCAAATTGTGAACTAATAGAAATTACTATGTAGTCATTATTGGGGATAAGGAGAAAAATCTCTTTCCCTCTCTCCAAATTCTTTTTATAACAATGGTGATGCTTTTGGCATGATATTTATTTCTCATAAAAAAGCAGTATTTCTTGATAAGTTGTGTTTTTTTTCTTTCTGTCAGATACCTTCTGCTTCAAATTAAATATGGTTTTCCTGTTACAGTTATTTAGTAAAATGATGGTGTGAAAAGAAATTTTGGTGATTCAGTTTGATGTAATAGTCAGTAGGTTTGGATGCAGAAACACCTAAGTTCCTCTCCATGATCTACTCCTTTGGTATTGCATGTTCTTGGTATATTTACTTCATTTCTATGAGCTTTAATTTCCTACTTTGCAAAATGTGGATAATGATGGTAACTCTCTAATAGGGTTATTGTCGGGACTAAGTGAGCTTATAATTACAATGTACTCAATGCAATGCCTTGCTCATACTAAATGCTCATTAAATATTAGTTACTAATATTATTAGGAATAGCTTTATGATTTCCATGAATAATAAATGGACATGTGAACCTGTTAGACTGACATCTGAGTTATTTAGGAGTGAATTTTCTATGAGGTTTTAAATCCTCCTTTTTCTTTGAAAGAAAAAGACTAAGGTTTGGAAAAACTGACGTGGTCTATAACCTACAATATAAGTACAAAGAGAGAAATGACAATTGTACAATATTAACTGAACATATGTAATTTTTTTCTTTTAGTTATACAAAATTTTAACAAGTATGTTTCCTATCTTTGTTAAAGTTATCTGGAAATCCTATCTGGGACTTTTAAAATATTAAAATTGCCAAAGCTCTTTGTGCCTTATTCATATCCTATCTATTCACTCTTATTTTACTCTTATCTCTGCTATTTACACCTGTAGTTTTCGACCCTGGATGCAATTTGGAATCACCTGGGAGAAAATATTTGTGAATCATGTGTCTGATAAGGAGTTAATATTCAAAATATATAAAGAACTCATACAACTCAATAGCAAAAAAAAAATTAATATGAAAATGGGCAGAGACTCTAAATAGACATTTTTCCAAAGAAGACATATAGATGGTCACAGATATATAAAAAGATGCTCAATATCACTAATCATCAGGGAAATGCAAATCAAAATCACAGTGAAATATCACTTCTCATCTGTTAAAATAGCTGTTATTAAAAAGACAAGAAGAAATGTTGATGAGGATGTGGAGAAAAGGAAATCCTCATGTACACTGTTGGTAGGAATGTAAATTGGTGCAGCCACTATGGAAAATAGTATGGAAGTTCCTCACAAAATTAAAAAAAGAATTACTATATGATCCAACAATTCTACTTCTGGGTATTTAGCCAAAGAAAGTGAAAACACTAATTTAAAAAGATATATGCACCTCTATGTTCACTGTAGCATCATTTACAATAGCCAAGATATGGAACAACCTAAATGTCCATTGATGGATAAATGAATAAAGAAATCGTGAGATATATATATATATATATCAGAGAAAGACAAATGCCACATGATCTCACTTACATGTAGAATCTAACACCACCACCACAAACCAAGCTTTGATACAGAGAACAGATTGCTGGTTGCCAGAGACAGGGGTGTTGGTGATGGACAAAATGGGTTAAAGGGAGTCAAAAGGTACAAACTTTCATTTATAAAATAAATTAGTCATGGGTATGTAATTTACAGCATGGTGACTATAGTTATTAATACTGTTCTGTGTGTGTATTTGAAAGTTGTTAAGAGAGTAAATCTTAAAAGTTCTCTCTTAATAGTTTTCTTTTAAGAAAAAATTTATAACTACATGGTGACAGATGTTAACTAGACTTATTGTGCTGATCATTTTGCAGTATATACAAATATTGAATCATTATGTTGTACATCTGAAACTAATATAATGTTATAAATCAATTATACCTCAAATAAAAGAAATAAAATAATGAAAAGAAAAAAAAAACAGAAAAAAATTTCTGACACCTAGCCCCATGCCTGGATATTCTTATTTATTTGGTCTTGTATTGTGAATCTCTTAGCTAGATCTCATTTCTGAAATCTTTCAACCCCTTTTTTCTCTCTTCTTTCCATTAAATGTCACCTCTACAAAGCTATCCTTGATTTCTCAGGAGAGCTGGGATTATGCTACAGTACCAACTCCCAAGTCTCAGTGGCTTAGAAGAAAAAAAGTTTATTTCTTCTGGCTGCATGTCTACCCCACATTAGTTCAGTAGCATTACTCCTTGGCATCTTCACTCCAGGATCCAGGTTGGCAGCCATTCATGTCTCTGGAATGTTGCTGGTTATGGTAGAGGGCACAAGGATAGCAAACACTGGCAATTAAAGGCTCTAGCCCGGAAGTAACGTATGTCACATTTGCTTAAGATATTTTGGTTAGAACTGGCTACACCTAATTTCAAAGAGAGGGAAGATACAAGCCTACCATGTCCCAGAAGGAAAACAAAATATTGGTGAGTGGCACCAATGTTAACAGATGTGATGACACCTTACCATACTTTTCTCCCCTTTTCTAAATTCTCATTGCACTCGTCTATACCATACAGAGACTTATTATTTTGTTGCAGGTTATTTTGAATTTGGGATTTTGAAGAGATCTGAGAAATGATATGGTTTAACTTCCTTGCTGACTTTAGTCCTTAAAACCAAGATGGATTCTAATTTTTTGTTTTTAAACAAAATGGTCAAAACAACAAATATTTTCAACTCCCTTTTTCTCCAAAGGACAAAACAAATGTATTGTTAGAATGGAGGGCTACTAGGAGGAAATGCATTTCTGCATCTAGCTGCTACTGAATGAAAATATTCCTCATTTAGAGGGAGCCCTGTGTTTCATGGCATATTTGCAGAATGGTTACCACTTGTTCTCTGTTGGCCTTGTGCCTACTTGCTCTTTAGTGATATTAATGGCTACTAAAGAAATAAAACTTTTGCAGAAAATTATATAATTCTGATCGGTCCAAAGTTTTGTTGAATTTGTTTTTACCATGAAATAGCCTCAAGAGAAAGGCAGGCTAATAAACTAGACATGATAATCACATCACCTGTATGGCAGAAATTATGCTTATTCCCCAGTGAATTAAGACTTCTCAGTCCTCCGTGGTGACAGATGAATTTATCATTCTGTAGCAGCAGGGTAGGTCATAGCCTTGGTGGCAAACTATGTAAATATTAATGGAGATTACAAACTCCACTGTGTCTGCAGTAATCTTGATGCTTTGCTAGCAGCTGAGGGTCACAGCAAAAAAGAGAAAAAATGGCATGGGTGAGACTTGGATTTCTTCTACTGTAAGGAAAATCCTGTTTATTTATTTTTATTTTTTATTTTCTTTTTGTCTTTCAGCTTCTGTGGCCATCTTAAAAGCACATGTGATGCTGGAGCACAATTTTCTCTAGAAATCTACCAATACTTTTGCCATAAGGTTATTTGACCTCTTTCTTTCGAATTTTGCAGTGTCAGTCTTTGAACTGAATAATTTCAAACAGATTTTTCTCTTAAGAACCCTTTTCTTTGTGGAGCAAACCATGAAGAAACACTTGACTAGTGGGTGAAATGATGAATTTTTTCAGCTTCACAAACTATTAAGAATCAATTTCTCAGGCATCATATCTAATTATTCTCCATCCCCCCATTTCAATTCAGGAATCCCAAGATTAAGGAAAAGGAGCTGAAAAAACAATATTCTTGGTTGATGTTCATGTACCGCCTATTTTTGGTTTTATGAAACTAAGGGATAGAAAGGAGAGACAACTCTCCCTTTAGTTTCCAAAAAAAGACACAAAATGTGCAGAGAAAGAAAAAAAATGTGCTATTATGCAGAGATAATTGTGTTGACAGGAATATTAGAAGTCCTCTTTTCTATTGGCTCTCAAAATGTGGTTTTTATGGTGATATCAGGTATTTTGTTAGTTGAGAGGAACCTAAGAAGGAAGGGCTAGAAGTCCAGCTAATGTGGATGCCCCGATGGTGAGGAGGACAAAGGAGATTCAACTAGGCTGCTGGGAAAAGCAGAGAATGTGTGTTTGGCACTGGAATGTGTTTGTGTGTGAAGAGGTGCAGAAGCAGCAGACAGCAAGTGGAGGGCATTTGAAATGAGAAGGCCAGACCAGGAAGCTGCAACTGATGAATGGGACAGATAGTCTTTGTGTCATTATGACAGGTCCAAAATCTGTAGAACAAATAGTTTGAGAACTGTTCATCCAGGCTAGGCCCTGTTTTTGTGTGCTCAGTTTCTCAAGACAATTGTCCGAGGTAATTTGAAGATGGGAAATGGGTTCCATATACATACTTTATAGCAATTTTAGTGTTCGAGCTCCTTTTGAGTCAAAATTTATATGTAAAATAATAGTCATATGCATCATGTAACCCTTGCTGAAGTCTAAGACCGTTTCTCTTATTAAGTACTCTGGAGATGGGAATAACTGATGGAGAAGTTAAGACATGTTTTGATTGTAAGTGGCAGAGTCCAACTCTAATTAGCTTACCAAGGAGGGAATTTATTGATGAACATAACTAAACTATGAAAAAGGCAGGGGTATGGCTGACCCAAAGTTCTGAAAGCAGAGCCTGCAGTGCCATTTGGTCTCTTTTCTTTCTGCTACTCTGTTTGTTGGTTCTATTCTCTCAGCCTGGCTTTCTCTATGAGCAGCAACTGTAGCCACTGATAGCTCCAGTCTTGTGCTTCCCAAAGCTTTTCACCTGAGAAAAAGTAGCTCCCCTTTAGTTACCTATAGAAACCATCCAAGGGCAGGACTATGAGTACCCTAGTTTGTGTCACATATGTGTCCCCACCTGCCAACCCACCACATACATACTTTATGGTATGGAGGGAATGGATACTGTGATTGGCAGCCCCAGCTAGAATGCCATGTTTAAAGTCAGGCAGATGTTTCTTTCTTCAAAAAAAGAATGTTGCTGCTGTCCATTCAACTGATGAAAATATTTTTTTTCAAACTGAAAACTCTCAAAATTATCATTTGGACTTTAGTTTCCTAGAATAATAAACTTAAGAATTAAACGGGTATGGGGAACCTAATTAGAAATTCCTTGAGAACAGAGATTCTATTTTATAATGCTTCTGTATCCTCTGCTCTTGCTTAGGAGAATTTTGAAAATATGCTAAGTATTGACTTATTTGGTTACTTGTGATAATGAATTCATAAAATAATGATGGCATTGGTATTACTTATGTGAAACTTTGGTTTTCTCTCATGGATTTGTTCCATAATTTTCTCAGTATAGGAAAATATTAAAAATTGGGTCAGGTCATGAGTGGTCTGGGTGGTTAGGGGAAAGTAAGAGTTTGCAACTTTATTTATATGTTAGGACTTACTTAAAGATTTTTTGAGGTGGTGCTTTTAAAAAATTCTTTTTAGAAAAAAATAAGAATCATAGATTTTAGGTAACAAATTTTGCTACATGGCATACCTCTCTTGAGATTTTTCGAAGTAATTTTTATAAGTGCCTTTTATAATTTTTCATGACATTGTAGAAATGGCCAGTGTCATTATGAACACTATTAACTATGCCTGATACCTTCTCACCACCATAAATTAAGGTCGAATGTTGGTTGAAGCAAAGCTAGATGGACTCAACCTGTCAAAAGTACTGATTTATAGTCCTGCTACTCACATTTCTTGTTGGCTTGGACAACTTTGAAGTACACAGAGAACAAACTAACGTAGTAGCTCCTATACCTAACTAATCCTGTTTAAACTGTCTCCACTGGAAGTATTTGAGAGCAATATTTATTTTCCCAGTATGATTTATATAAATGTTTATCCCATTCACAAGTAGCATATTAATGCCTAATTCTGGGAGGAAAAAAAAGGGTGAAACCCTTCTCTGCCTGTCTAGACAGAGCCTTATTAGCGTATGTCTGAGCGTATGGGTACTTATGGCAATAATATTAATCGGTGGGAAATAAGCCAAAGTAAGACAACCCTATCTACCAATTAAATTTACTAAGCTTACAGGATGGTTTATAAAGTCAACATGCTGGGCACGATTTGCATTTGACCAGGGAAATTGTTGTTTTCTGATCCCCAGTTGGCTGTCAGCCACTCCAAACACAAGACAGATGTTGGCTTTGCTAGGGTCAGGGTTATCAAGCGGTGGGATGAATAGTCAATGACTCTGGGGTTTGCTATTTTTTCTTTGCTGATGAATAAGAGCAAATAGAATTATTTCTGAATGCCTTGGGGGGATGGGTTAGTTTTGCAAAACTAGATAGGGCCACCAAGAATCAGCATCCTAGGGGTGAACTTTTCCTTTGTTTCAGATATTTCTTAGTTCTTTGTTTGATCTGAGGAAGACTGATTCCACTATCTTAAAGGGCAAAGGTTAATGTCTTCTCATAAAGATAACAATGATAAACACAAACAAGGTATTCACTCTGATATATTGGTTCCTTATCTGGGGATTAAGGTAAAAATGTGAGGGAACTGAAAACACAGAGTTTGAAATAGCACCAAAGTAATTTGTTGGTTTTTGAAGTAGGAAATTTTTTATCAATATATTTTCTTCAGATAGAATTAAGTATATAAGAGCATGAAACCAATGAAGGCTGTGAAATTGGGAGATGTTTTCTATGTTTGCTATGTGTCAAGTATGTAAAGCTTGCACACTTGATTCCTACCTACTTATGTTTGTCTTTTGGGATGGTTCAGTTTACATTAGGTGCTAAGAAAACTAGCCATGCACTATTGTCCCCACAGGATGAGAGCCAGACCTGAAAGAATACTGTCTGTGGGAAGGCAGACATGTGGTGAAAGCCGAGTGATGAGCCCCAATGCTAGAGCTTCAGGATTCATGTTGGTGATGGCTCGAGATGTCACGTGACACTGGGCCGCAAGGAAGAGTGGAAGGCTCTGAGTTAGTAAAACTTTTCGTGTACTTCTGGGAGAAAAAAATTTACACATAGCCTTTCATGAGGCAATATGTAGCTAGATTGACATAATTTATTCTGGGAATTGCATGTTAAATTGTATTCCAGATACCAGGTTATATTTGGTGGTTGACTAGAAAATAGCCTACCAATTGTCTATTTAAGGCTAAGACTTCTCCACAATTGCCTTTTAAGCCTACAATTGCCTATGAAAATAAACAGATATTTCCTTCCTTGCTTGAACTGCCTTTCTCATATGCTAATTTAGGAATGCTCTTATAAAAGTTATCTGCCTCTCTGACCACATATATTTTGGAAATTCTTTTCTCTTTCCATGGTGACTTCTCTTGTCACCTCATCCCTTTTGTGTTCCAGACTTTGCCTCACTTTGGCTTCATCCAGGGTTTCCAGACAGGGTTTCATTCCTGTCCTTCTGGCTCTGAGTGTGTGGTCACCCCCAGGGCAGCCTACTTTTTCTGTACTCCTCCTTGGTCTCCCTGATGCTTCCTCAAAGCTCCTGTGGCTTGGCCAACTGAACACCAACCCCCTACTTTGGAAGATCTCTTTGCTCCCACATACCCAGAGGTCACCAAATTGAGGGATCTCAACCTCTGAACTTTTCCAGCTGGAGCTGGCAACCTAACTGATGCCATCTAATTGTGTTTGCACGCCTGTCATGCATTTTATTGTTATCTCCTCCATTTATCAGTCATGATGTTTGGGGTCATTTTTGGCTATTTCTGCTTGCTTCTTCTTAGTCTGCACTAAAATGACTTCAGGATTTACATTTATGAGATGCTGACTGCACTGGTTGCAGAGATCCAACACAGTAACCTTCCCTGCGTAGATTGTCCTTCTCCTCCCAGGGCAGTGTGGGCAAGCCCATCTTTTTGCCTTGGCAGGGAACTGAAGCAGACAAGGCCTTGAGAAAATTGGTTATGTTCTGGTGATGTGATTTGGGAAGTCATCATTTTGGGTAAAGCTCTGCCCTCCATGTGCTCCCTCACAAAGATTAAAACACTAGATCTGTCAGTAAAATGATGAATCATTAGGTTCACAGAGATGTTAGGCAGCAGAAATGTAGTCCAAAATTTATGGAACCTAAGGTCATAACTTTTTGTCATTTTTTTTTGTGTGTGTGTGTTTGATTCTGTGGCATCACTTCTGCCTTATGGAAAATTTTATTTCTAGAGTTGTCTGGCTATGTCAATTCCTTTGCCTGAGAACATTGTCTAAGACATTAACAGAGCTACATATTTCCTTCTGTCTCTTTAATTTTTTTAAAGAAAAAATTTGGCCAAATTATTTGACCTATGGATTTGAGTCTGGGTTTATAATGAGCTGAAAGAAACTCTTCTGTTTGGGAGTGGTAAAGAAAGTAGGGGAGGATGGGGAGATTTCAGCTGGAAAGCAGTGCCCCGCATGCCCAGAGTCCGGCTGTACATAGCTAGCTGTTCCCTTCTCACTTTTGCTGCAACAGTGGCTGACTTGATCTGGATGATTCCTGGACATTCTTTCCGTCCCTTTTCTGTGCTGCTTGATACAATAGAGAATGTGGACTATGAGGGGCTTTTACCCTGTTTGGAAAAGCTATTTCTGCAGCATAATTGGACTTCATGTGTTTATAAAAAACAAAATGAATAAAACAAAAGATTTACTACAATTTAATTTTAGCTTTTAATTTTTTAAACAGGAATTCTAAGTTCAGAAACATCAGAAACTGATCTCTTATGTTCTTTTTAGGAAGATAAGCAAGAAGGTTGCATACATGCCAAAATAAGTAAATAAAATGAAATATAATAAACCTCATTATGTCCAGAGGTTTCTTATGTTGGGTGCTTCTGCTTGGCATTCATTCACACTTGACTTGTCTGAAACAAATGACATTGCCATTAACTTTCAAAACCACAGTGTTTTCAGATTCTTTTCTTTTGTGATGCCATCATTCTCCTAGGACTCGCTGAGAAAAATCAATACCTCTATGAAAAACTTGTATCCCATAATTAGAACTCCCTATACTGCAGTAGACCATTCTGGCCTGGCCAGTGAGAGCTATATTTGGGGCTTGATGGTAACATATCCTCACCATAGTTTTTTCTGGTACATTTATTCTCTACCAAACTGTCTTTGTTCTATATGATATTTTTGGTCTTTATATTAATAACCATTTACATATTTATCTTTTATTATAGCTCAATTTTTGAAGAGATATCAGACTTAAGAGATAATTTAATGACAAGGAATAGACACACAGAGCAGTGTTTATCAACCCCAGAACTACTGACATTTGGGCAGCAAGATTGGGCCGGGGGAGCCATTACATCACAATGAAGATATGAACAATATTTTTGTCAGCACATTGGGAAATGCTGAAGCAAAGATTGTCTGCTAGAATGGGTCTGCATTAGGTGAAAATGGCTAGGCCCTTGTACCATCCCCTTGCTTAGTCATTTGTTGGGGTAGCACAAAAGGAATGTAAACTTGGTTACCACCAAGTATGTGTGAACTTGGCCACACCCCAAGAGGAATATGGACTCTTGTAACACACTGAGGGGCAAGTTAAGGTTGCTGACAGTTGGAGGCTGTCAACTAACCACACTCTTTGAAGCTGGCAGCAAGTTCTTTGGGCAGAGGGATCTGAGTGGCAGATATCCATGGCTACCACACAGGATCAGGAACCAAAAGTACTCTGCCCATTGTTTCCTATCTCTGTTTTCCTATGAATTTTTGCATACCATTTTTTTCTGTCCATAGGCCATTTTTTCCCCTGCCTTCCTATACAATTGAACCAAACATGACTGCCTCAAGAGGCCCTATTTTCTCAGTTGAAATATTAACACAGTCTTTATAGACTTAATTGAATACAAATTCAAAACTCTTATAGGCTTCCTGGGCCAGTTGGATTTGGGTGTGTACTTGTGGGCCAATCAATATAGTGTCACCTAGAATAAACATGGTTGTAGGGTGCCACTTTTGTGGGTAGGGGTTCTCAGGGAAAGAAAGCCATGAGCCAGGATGATACTTCCAAAGATCTCTATGGCAAATTTGAGTCATCATGTGCAGAGCTGGAACCTGAAACCAGGTCCTGTGCCTTTAAGTGTAGAACTCTCACTAAAAACATGGCACTTCTCTCTCTGTCCATCTTCTCCCTGATTTTAACCCATCCTGAGCATTTGGACCAAAAGGATCTTCTTCATCATGGCTCCATGACTCACCATAGTCAATATCATTAATTCTAAAATAATTGAAAACTCTTCAAAATTTACCACATTTAGTATTTCAGACTTAATATTAATCTTCTGCTCTGCTAGAGTATAGATTGCAATATCCCTTGAACATGCCAGCACATTCTTTTCCTCGCCTTTGTGGCTCTACTTGGATTGCCCTACCCTTTTAAAAGCAATTTAATGTGTGTGTGTTCGCTATGTCAGATACTGCACTCAGTGCTTTTTGCTTTTGTCTCTGTCCTTCCAATAACCCTGAGAGGTAAGAATCAGTACCCATTTGATAGATTTTTATTTTGTAGAAAACCAAGGTTTAAAAAGGTGAAGGATTTGCTTAAATTTACACAGCTAGTTAGTGAAAGACCTGTATGACAGAACCTGGTTCTATCCAGCATCCAATTTAGAGTATTTCCACTGTTCATCCTGCCTCTTTATCTTGTTAAGTTCTATATAAGTAAAGGTCAGGTTCCAGTATGTCTACCTACCTCTTTATGATAATCCCAACACAGAGATCTTCCTCATGTTCTCTATTTAATCAAAACATTCAGTTGGTATTTAATAACAGTATGCTTTATAATATATTAAAATTTAAGTGACTGTGTGAGTATATTTTCCCACCAGACCTAAGCCACTTGAAGACAGATGTGGATTCAGTGCCTTATTAAAAGAAGTGGATGAGGGAGAAACACAATAGGTTTTGAGATACAATAGAGGCAGAAAGAAAGTTCACTATAAAACAGAATAAGCCTAGAGCAAGCTGTCAAACTACAAATGAATAGAAAATGAAATATGATAGGTGGTTGTAAAAGAAAGATAATTAAGAAAAGATAGAAGTACATTTGTAAGAGGGAAGTAAAATTCTGGAAAACAAATAAAAATAGGTAACTTATTTCTGATGTGGTGACAAGACTCCTGAGTATATTGAAAGTACACAGCAACTATATTGATTATGTTGTGAAGTCTTGTTTCTCTGTATGAAATTTTTCTGTTAGAATGAATTCAGATTAGCTTTAAAACTATCCCCAGAAAAATCAATAGAAATGTATTGGAAAGAGATTGTTCTCTATCATTTATTTTACAAACAAGCTTTAATTACATTAGAGCCTAGTAATTTGAAGTTGATGATAATTTAGATAATTTAGTATATCTGGAATGAATTATGGTACATATATGCAAAATACATTTATAACATAAACATGTTAATTTAACCTATTTAGAAGACTT
This sequence comes from Macroglossus sobrinus, assembly GCA_004027375.1. Lineage (NCBI taxonomy): Eukaryota > Metazoa > Chordata > Mammalia > Chiroptera > Pteropodidae > Macroglossus > Macroglossus sobrinus. The sequence continues at coordinate 57,801 of PVKZ01000500.1, forward strand.
ATTTTAAATACATTAATCATTAACATATATTTATGCATTGTTGTTTATTAATATAATTCATGCTAATAATCATAGTTGGAAATACTAAATTATATTTTATTTTATTTATTTTTTCCCCTCTTTAATTCCCCCCCCACACACACAACTTCCATCCCTGACCATGGATGTTGTCATTTCCCCTTAAGAACTGGATCTCTGAAGGTGGGGCATCCCCTTCCACATGCTCACGGCGTGTACCTGGGGCCTGGCACACCCAGTGGGCCTAGCACACCTGGGGTATGGTCCATGGCTCCACCTGGGGTGCAGACAGTTGAAAAGAGCATTATAGGAAAGCATTTTGAACTTAATAAAGATCGTAAATGTGGTCAGGTAGAAGGGATGGACACAGCATGTTTGGCAGTCTGTGAATAGAACTTTTTAGCATAATTCAAGATTCTTGTAGGAGAAGTGTAGGAGGATATATTGGAGCTGTATTGTGAAGAACTCTGTTAGTGTAATAAATTCAAACAATGAAAAATTATTGAGTATTGCAATAGTTATTTATCATCAGAATATTTATCTACCTCCACTCAGAGTACATTGAGTATTTTTTGTAAGAGGCTATTTGTAAGAGGCACTGTGCTAAGTATTATAAGGAAGTAAAAAAATGAACAATTAAGACTTCTGCCCTCAGGCGGTTTATAGTATATTGTATAAGAGGAAATAATATGTGTACACAATGACTGTTGAATAAGTCAGGAAATGACAGGAGTTAGAACAGAAGAGAAGTAGACCAAGTATGAAGATAAAATAGGGGAAAGAGAAATTAATTCCAGCTGGGAGAATTAAAGAAAGCTTGAGGAAAGAACAGGAAAAGATGCTTTCTAATAGGAAAACCAAGGGAACAGGAGTAGGAATTGCAGAGCAAATTCAGGTCCTAGAAAGTAGTTTAGCTCGGCTAGCATTCAACGAGTGTAAGAAGGAATGAGAGGTAAGACCAAAAGTATAGAAGGAGGCCTGGATGAGGAGGCACTTTAATTCCAAGCTAAGGAGCTTGTGCTTACTTCTTTCCTGGGATTCCCAACATTTTCTCTTTTATTTTTCTGTACTTCCATCCTATTTAGATATGCAGCAATTTCATTAATAGCCAGTCATTTCTTAACCAAGAATGGTTAAGGATTGGAAGAGTCTTATAAAAGATCTCCCCTGATGTTCTCATAAGTAACCCCGGGGGTTCATGTCCTGGTGTTTGATATACACATGGTTAATAATAAGAAATGTACTTTGGGGGAATTACTAGGGAAGAACAGTAGGTGGGGTGAATTAGAAAGGAAGTTAGGGCAGGAAGAACATTTAGAAGTCATCTCAATAGTGCAAGTGGGTCTATGAGGATCAGAACTAAGTTTTTCCCCCTAGTTTTATTGAAATATGATCTACACATGATATGGTATAATTTTATGGTGATTTGATATATGTATATATTGTGAAATGATTTCAACCATAAAGTTGGTTAACACATTTATCACTTCACAGAGTTACTACTAAGTTCTTAATTAGCCTTTCATGAATCTACAGTTTCTACATTGGCAAGGTTAAACAGGATCATGTCAAAGATGACAGAATTAGGAACAGATATTTTAAAACATTTAAAATTTTAGATATGACAAGTAGAGTAATTAATGCTAATAACAGCAACATCAAATAGGGATGGTGGGGAGGAATTAATTGAGCTAAATGCTCATCTTTTGTAAATTTATCTTTGATAAGCTAAAATAATATAGAAATAACAGATCTCCAGGTGATTTGAGAAGTACCATGCTAGGTGATCTTAACAGTTGTTTTGGGTGACCATTTTTGTATAAAATGCCATCTAGCTGCTCTTAATTGAAACAATGTACTCAGAGCCAGTGGCAGTAGCTTCTCACCACCATCTCTTCCTTTCATCCTTTTCAGAGCTTTATTTTTTTCCCTGACATTCAGGAGGATGCTAATCATAACTATTTTGGGTTTAACTTTAGTCAGAATCAAAGGAAGGAGGTCCTGAGACTCCTGAGATTTACAAGATGACGGGTAAACTGGCGTGAGTGAATATGGACATTTACAGTAATGACAGCTGGCAGGGACCTAAGGATCCTTTCCAACTAAGTCTTCCTTAGTTTACTGCTGAGGAGTATACTAGGTATCAGTCAGAGTCAGATATGTGAATGTTTGACAAAGATCTGTGGCATATTGTGGTGTTTTCATGCATTGCATATAGCAAGTAAGCCAATTAGGTGAATTAACACTTGTTCTTAGGTCTCAACCCTAGAGAAAACAAGCTGTAAACAAACACAATTCAAATTCACAGCTGAGGGGTTTTGGTAGCTGATGCACACGGAGACACCAGAGGCTTGGCTTGCCCTCTAGAATACTGATTATTATGGGAAAGGCTCATGCAAGTCAGAAAATGTTTAAGTGGGGCTAACATTTTTGAAACTATAAAATAGGAACCCTTTGAGCTGATGTCTTTTGGGGGTGAAAATTTAAATTTGTGTTTTCTTTACATATTTTACTTTCTTTGAAATTTGATTGAAAACAGTCTGGGGTATGTGTGTTAAAGTTGTATTTTATGCATTGCTGGCTTGTCTCTTGCCTCTGGGCAAGAGTATATAGGTTTCATCCTGCCCAACAATATGAGATTTCTCTTTATTCTTAAAACATTCTTCCTCAGAATGGACTATAGACTTATTGTAACAGGATGATTCAGTTGATTAGCACACAGGTCATTCCCTGGCTGCTCTGGATATGGGTACATTGTGCTTGTTTTGGATTTAAGCCAAGTCTGAGCCATGTCCGTCTGCTCGGGCTGGCCGGCTGTGCTCTGACTCCGGTCAGCACTGGCTGTTACTCTTCTAGTCATTTTTTTATCTTGCTGGGTAATCTCAGGCTTAATTTGGTTCCTGCCTTTAATATTCCCAACTGGCTTCTTTCCTTTTCTTTCCTTTGTTTTTTTGAACAACAACTAAAATGTACAACATCTGTCTGAAACGTACATAGTCATACTCATGACCAGTTGGCTATTTAAAGTTTCTCTTCTTGCATGGAACTGGGGTCCATGATAACTCCTTAGATAGAACACAGAAGAAATTAACTGCAAGTTTATGTAACTTTTTAGATGCTATGAAAACGTTCAGGTCTTTTTCTTCTTTGGTCTAAGTTACCTTGGGAAACAGAGAGTTCGTCCTCTCTAAAATAGCCTTTGTCCCTGAAAATAGTATCATTGTGTAAACTCTCTAATCAAATGAATACAGATAAAAGACCTGTTTCCTAAATTAACTCTTAGATTACTTTACTGAAGGAAGTTAATCTTTTTGCAGTCTGTGCTTTTGTTATTAAGTATCACCTCTCTATTTTTCATCATTTATTCTGATACATTTGCTGAGGAATTAATTTAAGAGATCACAATTAGAGATCACAACAGAGTTTGTCTTTTGCTTACTTGGTTTAAATATAAGTGGCTAAATTTATTAACCTCAATGCTTGCTTTAAAACATAATGCTAAGTAAAAGGGACATGTAAAAATTTTTGATGTAATGAACATGTACTGTATATCGATTGTGTCAATGATTACATTACCAAACACATTTGTCAACGCTCATCAAATTGTACACTTAAAAATGGGTAAAGTTTATTGTTTGTAAATAATACCTCTGTAAAACAAAGAGAAACACAGTGCTATGTAAAAAAAAAAATCCAAATTTAGATTTTTCTATGACATATTAGCATTATCACCTTCTAAATCACTCACAATTCCTTTCTCCCCTTTGTGGCTTGACTCTTAACTGCTTGTAGCAAAATTTGAGAAGAGAGAAATGACTTAAGGAGGCAGAACGAAGATTTGGAAAATTCTTAGCCTATCTACATTGCAAAAAATGAGGACATGAAGGGTGTGGCCAAGTGACCAGTTGCTAAGGAGATTAGTATGAATCAGCCATTTCAACAGAAGCCAGGAGCTACTTTCCAAGGCAAGGGAACAATGACCCAGAAGGCAATTCAGAGATAAACAGAGCTGTCACTCACTCCTTTTACAGGTCCAGAGTGCAAGGACAGGGGGTTTTGGGAGTGAGCAGAATGGTATCAAAGGAAGGGCTGTCGGTCCCTGCAGATCTTGGTGTGTGCTGTCCCCTACTGCCTCACCTCATATTTCAAAATATGCCTGTGTGTTATTTCACTTTTACTTTTTGCATATATTTTATCTCCAAATAAGATTGTAAGTTTACTGAAGGCAAGCGCCAGATGTCCCTCAGGCCAACCAGAAAAGATGACTAGAGTAGATGTGTAGAGTAGGTTTTATATTCATATTCATTTTCTATCCTAACACATACCTGCTTCTATTATACCATTTATCACACTTTATTAAAATTATCTTGTGTTTGAGACCTTGTGAAATTATAAACTCTAAATGGCCTATGTTTCTTATTAATTATATTTTCGGCACACGTTCTTAAACTTAAGACATTTAAAAATTTTATTGACTAAGCATGTTTATTAATATGAGGAATACTGAAAGATACTACTTACCAAAATATTTACCCTTTTATCCTGTAAAGTTACTTAAAATTGTTACTTCAGACTTCATCTTTTTTTTTTCTAATCATATTGTGACCTATTTGGGATCATATGTTATTTGAGTGGAATAATACACTAACAAGCTAACAGGCAGATTTCGTTTGGTCAATCACAAATGTTTTTGATCGTGATCCATTTAAGAAAAACATTTACTCTGAAACCTTTTAGAGTAAATGTGTGTGTATACATTTACATATGTATATGTATCTATATACATACATAACACATGATACAGCTGTATATATATGTAAGTATACTTTATATATATATATATATACTTACATCTGCCCTTAACCTTACTTACTACTATGATCTACTCTGATATTTTTTCTCTATTCTGTTATATTGTATTTCTATTTTTTAAAATATAAGTTGTAAGGATGCATTTTCTTGATTTCATGACTAGTCACTAATGCAGGCTGAAAATCACTGGTTTAGTTTATTGATTAATGCAATGACATCACACATCTATCTGTGTTGGGTGTTGAAAAGAATAAAAAGAATAATGAAATATATATCTGGACATTGAGTGTTGCCAGGGGAGGGGTGTTAAGCGAAGACAAGACTCTTGGCCCGTGATAAAAGGATAAAAGAAGGGAATTAAAAGAAAGGAAGATATGAGAAGAAGGGTATCCAGCCAATTTCTCCTTTTTCCCATTGCATTTTGAGTCCAATGTATACCTGTCTTTCTAGCTGGACTGTGAATACTTCCAGGGCAGGAATTGGATGTTATTTATCTTTATATCTTCATTGCCTAACAAGGGTCCTGGGTTCAATGGATGATTGCCAGATTGAGGATAAAATAAAGAGTTAATATTTATCAAGCATTTACAATGTGCCACACAGACATATGTAGTAGGTGCTGTTGGTGCCCTGCTAAAATCCCCTTATCTGCTGTGAGTATTGTTTGTTAATGCTCATGGCTATCCTCTTCTTCATAGAATTACCGGTTAGCCTACTGTCCTTCCCTTTTCCCAAACCTCTAAAAAATGACCAGCAACTAACTGACTACAGAATACAAAACTCTAACCTCCTGCCTCAAGATAGGGCCAACTCTGTAGTACACTTCCTTTTCTATGCTTCCCATGGGGTCAGATTGATGCTAGTCTCCAGCTGAGACCACAAAGTTGCTCAGCTTTCTCTTCTTGCCTTTTTCTTGCTCTCTAAAAACAAACAAACAAACAAACAAAAACACATTCACAAGAATCCTCATTTCAGGCTTTGCTTCTAGGGAACACATTTTAAGACAACCTCGTTCTGAGCAATTTACAGTATTGTCTGTTTCATCTTCTTAGAAATAGCCACGTATAGATGAGGAAATGGGCATTGAGCAGTGAAGTCACATAGTAGTGCAGTGAGGTTCACATTCAGGCAGCCCAGTCTGTGTGCCAAGGCTCTGCCTCACAATGCAACTGTAGCTGTGCCTGACTGACTAGACAAGTAGGTACATCCTTGATGGATGGGCACTTAGGGAGAGGTGGCTGGTTCCCCAGGACTGTACATTGACCAGTATTTATTAATATTGATGAAGTTATGTATGACATTATTTAAAATTTTTAAAAAGCACAACATAGAAATATTTATTAGTCTATTCCAAATTTGTAGGCAGGTGGGGGAAATCTCAATTTCTTTCCTATTAATTCAGCAACAGAGAATTCACTTTAAAGGAAAAACTAACATGATGACAAACAATATTTGTATAATCTCAGTTTTTCATTGAGTGACTAATCTTCAGACTTTTGAATGAAAACTTGTTCATACTGGTGGGTGGAATCCAATTTGCAGTAAGTCATTTGTTCACTGCCGAGGTTAATGGTTTCTAAGCTACAGAGAGATGCTCTGCAGACATTTGCTGAATGAATGGAAAAATATTCTCAGCCTGAGTTTTTAGTTTGCATTATTTTCGGGGTTTGAATAGACTTCTAATTCTTTTAGTGGTGCTCTCCATTGCTTACTATATTGTCTACATGCCTCATTCTCTTCAAGGCTTTTAATCTTTGTTCTCTGAGAAAATATTTGATCTTTAAAATAGCCAATGACATTTAGAGGACAATCTAGTGAAGAAGATGGACAAGCATGTGAGAAAAGGCCATTTTTGGTGTAAGTTTTGAGACTGGTCCAGTTGTAGCTTTTGAATTGTTCTAAAGACTACTCTTCAGGAGAGATCACTAAACTCTTTTATTTTATCCAAAAAGAAAAAAAAAAGTGCTAGGCACTGAATACATGGTGACAAACAAGACAGACATGAGTCTGGTTTTCACGGAACTCTCAGTATAGCAGTGAACACAGATATAACAACAAACTGGATTTTCATTACACTCGTGATACACACACACACACACACACACACACACACACACACTAGGGAAAGCCCGGGCTGGGATGAGAGCCCTGTCTTGGAGCAGTGTGAGTCTTCCCCTAGTAACTACCAAGTGGTAGGTGAAGAGGGTACAAGGGTAGGGTAGGGTTTCTTAACCTCTACATTTCTAGCATTTTAATTAGATAATTCTTTGTGTGGGGCTGTCCTATGCATTCTAGGCTGTTTAGCAGCATCTCTGGTCTTTAGTAGCACCCTACTCCAGCTGTGACAACTACCATAGTCAGAGATGTTACTAAATATCCCCTTGGGGGCAAAATCACCCAGATGAGAATCACTGGTGAAGATGAAAAAGGAGTGAGAGTGTTCCAAGCAGAGGAAACAGTATGTGCAAGGCCCCAAGATGGGAAGGAGGAAGGGAGGCATTTTGAGGAACTGAAAGAATGCTAGTGAATTATTGGTGAGACAGTTGATAATGTTGAAATAGTTTGCTTTCCCCCATAACAAAGTCAGTCATGCCTGTCCTATTTAAAAAGGTTTCATCTCTTACTAGTTATACCTTATACTTAGTCTTTGACCTCATCTTCCTTCTCTTATTCCTTTCTTTCCCACTCCTGTATTCCTTCTTCCCCTTAGGTTTTGTAGAGGCTAGTAGGCAGCTTAGGTGGTAAAAATTCATCTAAGCCAGGTCAGTCACCTAAGCCAGGTCATTCTGAATGCATACTCTGAATATTCAGGTAAATTTCTCTGTAGAAGCCTCCTCCTCAACTGATTTGCGATCTTATATTAAACTGAGCATGATCTGAGTCGATTATAATGAAAACAAAAGCATAGTAATAAGTTGGCGAGAGATCTAACCCAGAAGTCATAACAAGAAGCAGGGGGCTGTCATGTGCATTGCAGGATGTTTAGCAGCATCCCTGACCTCTACCTACCAGATGCCAATAAAACTAGAATATTTACAAATTTTAACACAAATGAAACAAGTTGTTGTTGTTGTTGTTGAATGGGGTTAAACAGATACATTTGCAAGACTCTCTAGCTATAGGAAAGGGAATAGACAGGCAGCATGGGCATGCGAGGAAGCACCTAAATATGTAGGTGGTATTTTTAAAAATTAGGTTTTTTTTTTTCTGATGTCAAGTTGTGATGTAATAAACGCACACACACACACACATACACACACATACACACACACATTCACATACATATATACACATATACCTACACAATGGAATATTACTCAGCAATAAAAAATAAATCTTGTCATTTGTGACAACATGGGTTGACCTAGAGGGTATTATGCTAAGTGAAATAAATCAGAAAAAGACAAATGCTGTATAATTTCACATATATGTAGAATCTAAAGAAACAAATGAACCAACAAAACAAAACAGACTCATAGAAACAGAGAAAAAACTGATGGTTGCCAGAGGAGAAAGAGGTAGGGGGATGGGTGCAAAAGGTGAAGGGGACTAAGGAGTACAGACTTTTAGTTATAAAATAAATAAGCTGTGGAGAAGTAGTGTGCAGCACAGGGAATTTAGTCAATAATATTACAGTAACTTTATATGGTGACAGATAGTTAGGAGATTTAGTGTGGTGATCACATTATAAGGCATACGAATGTTGAATCACTATGTTGTATACTTGAATCAAATATAATATTGTAAGCTAATTATACTTAAACAAAAAAAATAAAAATTATAGGGGAGAGCTGATACTAGTCCCTAAGCCCTCAGGGCACTCAGGTGGGGGTTTGGATCGCCTGAGCCTTCAATCCTGTTGCCTTTATTTGCATCCTGGTCAGCTCACCACAGGGGCCAGTAAAAGTATGATCATAATCTCTATGGTCCATGTTGTGAAAAAAGTTAGAAAGTAATGCTAGGCAAGCTAGAATTCTACATAAAATAGTATAAATTGGTCATGAATGAGGTGTCTATTTTATTTGTAAAAGATTTGCACTGCTGGACCATAATTTAGCAGCTTTTATCAGATAAGGTTGTTTGTATTTTAAGTATTTTATTTTGAGGATATTTTTTACTGCAATGATGATTTAGTTATTTGCTGTTGTTGCCAGAGCAGTGCTTTTGACATACTGCCTTTGTTGTGTCCCACTGCTGTTTGTTACTGGAAGCCCCTTTGACATTCTCAGGTGAATGGCATAATTCTTTTCAGTGGAAAAATCATCTACTTTTTTTTTGTCTTAAAGGGACTGATTTTAAGCCTTTGCTAGTTTGTTTTTTTGTTGCTATATGAGCCCCAGAGGATATGAGCATCCCTGTTTGAAGCCTATCATTCTCACAAGACTATAATGTGGAAGCAACTGCATCTGCCTTGTTCGTATAGCATCCTCATTGCCCAAGAGGCTTATAATAGACTTCCTGAAAACGTTAGGTTAATTCTAATGGTAATTGATTTGGGGAAGGGGAAGAAAGAACTCAAGGAGAGAAGATTCTAAAAAGGGTAAGCAGGGAGATGAGAGGAATTACTTTTTTTTTTTTTTTTTTTTGCTGGTCATAGGATGGAGTCTTGGACTTTTTTACTTACCCATTAAAAGTTTGGTTTACTTTTTCTCATTTCTGGTTTAGACAGACATTAGATATGATAAGAATTTGGTTATAGTTTGTGGAGATTAAAAAATTCATTTGCTATTTTTAAATTTGTGTGTGTGTGTGTGTGTGTGTGTGTGTGTGTGTGTGTGTGTGTGCTGAATAGGTGCTTTGCTACATTGTGAAAACCTGAAGTTCATGGCTTGACATTTCATATCAATGTATTCATACATGGTTGGCTTTGCATGTGAAACAGTTAAAGAGGGCTGAGTCATGTCAGAGTATGATAAGGAAACTTTCTTTACTCAGTCAGGCTGAATTTTTGAGGAGCTTGAAGTTCTTAAGGTGGAAGATGTCCCCCACTGGCATGGGGTGTGGCTGAGGGTGGGGAATGGCTAGTTTCCTCCTCCTCTCCCCAACTCATGTTTAATTTTTTACCCAGTTCATTTCTCTTCATGTTTCACTGCATTGCCACCCTTCATTTTAAAACATGTCTGAGAGAGCAGAGAATCTTGGGGAAGCATTATAATTAGGCCCATGCCATTGTAAAAAATAAACAAACAAATAAAAAATAAGTTACCTTAAATGGTAGCAAATTAGCATTTTGTGGTATCAAAGTGTTAGGTAGGAAGTTATGGCCATGTAGGCAAAAGCTTTCCTATAGGAATGAATATAGGTTGTAAAACACAAAAGCACAGTCACTGGTGGTTAATGAAACATTACTACTCAGATTCATGAACAAAACTCTCTAGGTTGAGTATAATTGGGCAGGATTTCAATTTAATTCAACAACCACTGCTTGAACAAGAGTGACATTTCTCTTTGCTTTGCCTCATGTATATGAATACCTCTCGATTATGTGTTGAGGTAGTGTGAAGAGTAGAGAAATTATTTTTGACAAACATTGTTGTTTAGAAGTTCTTAACCTAAGACAGTTAGGTTATTTTCTGAAAATTCAGTGAGGTAGGAATGAAGATTGTAACTTGAGTTGTGTATAAAATATATAGAGAGAAACAGAGAAACACGACTCAAAACATTTTGCCAACTCTTGCTTTTGTATACAGTTTCTGTCACTGAGGTGATTAGTTTTTTAGTTTCTCCAATTAAGAATTTTAAACCATTTGTATAGAGGAAACTGTTTAACAAGTGCTCTCAAGTACGTGTTGTCGAGTAAGTACCATGCAGACTCTTGGGTAAATACTTATTGACAGAAAGGGATGTGTTACTCTCAGGGGCATGTCCTCAGTGCTGGTATTTTCTGTGAGAAGTAAATCTAGTATTGAAGCATCATTTCTTTAGGTTGGGATGGTTTCCTGAAAGATTTCAGCACAATGACACTGATTACCTGCCAGACTAATTGCTCCATACCACCAATTTTGTTTCATAGGCAAATTGTGTCCAAGGGTAAAATAACATGCATAGTGAGACGAACTTTCCAACATGTGCTCCTAAACCTTCCCGCTCGAATGGGGAAAGTGACCTTTTGGTGAACAAATGTTCTTTCACCTTCACGTTTAGAAGTTGTTAACACTGAGCTAGCTACATGATTGATGCATGAGTTTTCCTCTCTTTTGTGGAGTAGGTTCTACTCTTTATGCCTCAGAGCTATGAGTTTTTTATATTGTTTTCCTTTGATAAGGTGGCTGGCTATCCATAAATTTGAATGTATTTTTAAATGACCTTGTGGCTGCTGAAAGAGTGTTATTCTGCTTTGTAGGCTTCTGGTTTTATTTCTGCAACTCGCACTGATGGCTAAACCTTTTCTGAATGTGCCCTTCTATTAGTAATCTGTCAAAATAAAAAAAAAATTAAATTTGCTTACGATTTAGCTTATTTCAGGCGAATGAGAATCTCTTTTTTGAGCCTGTTAAGGAAGGCAGATCTTTTAAAGTCACTCCTTCTAACAAGCTTCAGAGTTTTCCCAGTGGAGGAAACATTAAAAGAATAGAAAGTCCAGTACCAATATTCTTTAGTAATTTTGAATTTGGGAGCATGAGGGTGGAGAGTGAGGGTAGGTACTTTTTCAAATCCCACTATTGCACATGCTGTCAGAGGGGTAGATTGAGGCAGTCTAGAAGAGTGACTAAGAATACAGACTCCAAGGATTTAGTGTGTGATCTTGGGCAAATTACTTATCCTGTTTGTGCCTCAATTTTCTTGCCTATGAAAAGGGAATAATAATAACAACAATGACAATAATAGTAGTACCGACCTCATAGGATTGTTGTGAAAAGGGAATGGGTTAATGTACACAAAGTGCTTAGGCCAGAGTGCCTGGTGAGTATTGTAGGTGCTACCTGAATGTCAGCTATTATAGGGTCTCTAACAATTCTATAATCTCAGCAGATTTAACATCAAATGATGGTTACTTTATTATTTGTAAAATAATTTATTTGGTGGCAAAACTGAACCGGAACTGATATGAGACTACTTTTGTCTTCATTCATCCCATTTAATATGAATATTTGTAAGCATGGCTGTGGAAATGCTAATTCATTTGATGTGGAGTGCTGCCCAGTCTACTAGGCAGGATACATATGTAAGGTGTATGCATCGTATTGCATATCCGAGATCAGAAAAATTCTGAATTCTGAAACACATCTGACCCCGAGCGTTTCGGATAAAGAAAGGACTGGATGTATGCTGAGATAAGACAATATATTGACAAAAATACTTAGCATTTGATCACCTACCCTGCTTCTTTTTGGTTATATTTCTTGGTATTTTCTTATAGGAATTAAAGAACATAGAAATTTCTTAGGCAATTCACTCATCTATTAAATATTTATTAAACCCCTATAACCCCTTTCAAGGGGCTGACTGGCTAGCAGTAGCTGTACTTCATTAAGGGACTACTTTATGAAAAGCCTTAATCTAGACATGTTATTAACATGGTCTCTGATCTTACATATAATCAATTCTTACAAATGAAAAAAACAGAGGCTCAGAGATGCTAAGTAATCTGCTCAAATCTTGTGAATGCCTGAGCTGGGACTTAAACCCAACTGAGTGGCCCCATGTCCTCTGTTCTTTCCACCTGACTGTGTTGCCTCTTGCTAAAAGTACATGGAACTAATGGCTCTTTAAAGAGAGTCCTGTAGATTTTAATCTCTTTGTGACATTCCATGTTCTGTAAGGGCTTGCAAACAAGAAAGGTTCAGTCCTGGGGAGGACTCACTGGTGCTGTTCCAGTTTGACCTCTCTGAAAGGGTTGTGTCGCCATGTGGGGAAGGCAGGTAAACAGCCAGTGGGCAGGTTAGGTGAGTTGCAAATGAAAATTCTGGAGTGGGGTATACAGGACACATTGGAAAACTGCAAAGTCAGTCTGTTTAACTACATTTTGTAACGTTTTTATGGAAGTAAAATTTATATACCATGAAAATCTAAGATCTTAAGTGTTTAATTCAATGAATTTGGATAAAAATTATACATCTACATATTTACCACTCTAAAAATTTCCTTGTCCTCTTTCAATCACCCTGTAGGCACTGTTGTTATGAATTCTCTCTCCATTAGTTTTACTAGTTCTTGAACTTCATATAGTCAAACAGGATACAATATTCTATATCTGGCTTCTTTTGAACAATGCACTTTTTTAGATAGATCCAAATTGTCATGTTTATCAGTAGTTCATTCTTTATTACTCTATGTAGTATTATGTTGTCTGAATATACCATAACTTACTTTTCTATTCTTCTATTGTTGCACATTGGGGTTACTCCCAGTTTGGAGTTATTGAATACAGCTGCTATAAACATCATTGTACAAGTCTTTCATGGACAAAATTTTTCATCTCTCTTGGGTAAATACCTAAGATTGGAATTGTTGGGTCATAAGATAGACGTATATTTAGTTTAATAAGAAGGTGCCAAACAGTTTTTCAAAGTGATTATACACACTTTACACCATTAATGTCAGAGAGTTCTCATCATTCCATGTCCTTGCCATCAGATAGTGTCAGTCTTTTATTAATTTATTTATTAATTTTATTCCAGTGGGTGCATAAAGGTAACTCTTTGTGGTTTTAATTTGTATTTATTTGATGATTAATGATGTAAATTAAGTATATTATTAGGTGCTTATTGGCCATTTGTATAATATCTTTTGTGAATTAACTGTTCAAGACTTTGTCCATTTTTTAAAAGTGGATTATATATTTATTATTGATTTTAAGAGTTCTTCATATATTGGGACACAAGGTCTTTCTTGGATATATGCATATATAGCAAACATTTTGTTTTCCCATTGTGTGGAAATTAAAAAGTCCTTTAAAAGTAAAATTTCCTCAGAAAAGGGGTTTTGGTGTCTGCCTCATAATGATTACAGTATTTGTTGGAATATCTTCCTCTTTCAAAGAAGTTTCTTTGCAGTCGGCAAGAGAAGGAACATTTGCAGAAAGAAGTTCACATTGCATATATTCCCTCCTTATAGATGCTCCTCTAAAGTTATAATGGGAACATATGATTCACTCTCCAAAATCTTACTTTATGCTATTTAAAATCACACTTATTTAATTAGAGAAGTAAAAATTACTGGCAAATTAAAACAACAAACACTAAAAACTGTTTTTCCCCTCAAAAGAAACTTTTAGAAAGATAGTAATTGTTTAAAAGTTTTTAATTATAAAAGTAAAACACATTTAATGGAAAAAAGTTAGCAAATAATTGTACAGAGAGGAAAACTGAACACTAAAAGTTAAAATGACTAGTTAATTTTTTAAAAAGCAATAAAACAACCCACAGATTTCTAACTTTCAGGATTAATCCCTTTTTTCTTTTGTTTAACAGACTATGCTGCATTTCTATCTGAAGATAAATGTATTAACAGTTCAGGAGATACCACTAGACTTGGCTCCTGCTCACATTATCAAGCAATATCCTTTAAAAGCCAGAGAGGTAGAACTGGGCTCATTAATTTCCATCATCAAGTCCATTGCACATATCTTCCTGTTTGAACTCTCACCCAACTCAAGAGAATCGAATAATGGCCTAAGGACACAATTAGGGAGAAGGAAGCATCAGTTTCAGCCAAACTGTATCCTCTTAAGTATGTATTAGCTGTAGCTATAAAGCACTTTCCCCATTTTGAGAGCTGTAAAGTTGAGTGACTATTCTGAGCTTCTTCTCCCATCCTTAGGGCTAAGTAGTTTTTGGGACAGAAAACATATAATAATGAGTTTTTATCCAGGTTGCTCTTCTAGCTCCTTAGGCATGTTCTTGTCCATTTGAGTGGCTGCTTCTCAATTCATGCATCATTGCTTCTGTTATCATTTTAATTGTGTCTCCTCAAAATTCATATGTTGAAATCCTAACCCCCAGTACCTCATAATGTAACTGTATTTGGAAATAGGATCTTTAAAGAGATAATTAAGTTAAAATGAAATCATTAGAGTGGGTCATGATCCAATATGACTGGTGTCCTTATAAGGAGAACTTTGAACACAGATAGGTGTAGACAGAAGACCATGTGAAGACACATGGAGAAGACAACCACTTGTAAGCCAAAGAGAGGGGCTATGGAAGAGACCAACTCTGTCATCACCCTAATCTCACATTTCCAGTCTCTGGCACTGTGAGAAAATAAACATCTGCTTTTATGCCACCTTGTCTGTGGTACTTCATCATGGCAGACCTCACTGAATACAGCCTCTAGTGGACCATTACTCTGCTGCTGTGACTATTAAGTAGTCAGTGCAGAGACTGAACGGAATGGCAGCTCACAAAGGCTCAAAACATCTACCATTTTCCTTTTTAAAAAGTCCTACTTAGTGTTTTTTAAAAATCAAATAATTATATATTATTTAATGGTTTCAAAATATTGCATAAGTTTGGATTAATATGTATCTCCTGAATTCCACCTGACTTTCTGCAAAATAAGGAAGTCATATAAAATGTATCAAGCATATTTTTGAACTTCTAGGGCAAGGAAAAAAACTTCCTTTAGGTGTTTAACCATAAAACTTTTTTATTCTTGAGGGAAGTTCTGAACATTCCTGTGCCTCAATTTTCTTCTTTAAAATACTTAGCTCATGGAATTTTTTGAGGCTCAAATAAGACTTTTACTTAGAATAATGTTAGTATGTGAGGTTTTTAGGTAAAATGCTTTGCTGATTTTCTAAAGATTTAGCAACTCAGGAATAAGTCTGCATAAACTCACATACACACTTTTTATCCCCCCCCTTAATATTCTCGTGTTGATTTAATATCAGGACTGAAGTTAAACTTTCAAGATGTGAGTACCTACTCTGAGAGGTGGTGGTATATTTTTCATTCCTTTTTAGCACTTCTCAATTGCTTGCCTTCAGGGGAGAGCTCCTGACTCTTCATAAAGACCCACATGTCTTTCCATTGCTCTTCATCTGGACTCCATCACTAGTAAAAGAGGCAGGGACCACTCTTGGGGACTTTTGTCTATCTGTTTTCCCCTTCTGCCCTTTGTTTCCAGAAGTCTCTAGTTTATTAGTGTTGAATTGCAGGAGGTCATTTTCCTGAAGGTCAATAAAAAATCGCTGGTCCCAGTTCTTCATACATTTAGAAGCATCTTCTACTTAGAAATTTAACCTTCCTTCAGGAAATTCATTAGAGCTGGTCAGCTCTAAGGGAAACATACCTATTAGCCATTGAAACCTCAGAGTTCATTACTTAAATCAGATAATTACATTTTCTTCTGATACCGAGCTAAAAGTATGTGATGTGTGAACACAGGTAATGAGGCAGGAAGGGTAGGCCTGAGCAGCAGGAAGATGCTGGAGAGTGCAAGAGGCTGTGGAGGAGGAGAAATACAGCACTGGGCACTGAAAGGGCATATTTAAAGGGAGTCTCAGGATAAACCTGTGCTGCTTACAGTATGGTTCAGGGCCCTTGGAGACTTGTAATTCCCTGAAAGGAGACAGAGTTTCTCCACCTGTCTCTTCTTTTTCATTTTTCACTCCCTTACTCCAATACACTTTATTTACTTATGAATGCAGGGCTGGCCTGAGTCACCGCACTGCTATTGATGAAAGTTACCATCCTCAAACCTGATATTTTATTACCTGCTTTCCTCTTTTCTCCCTTTGGCTGTCCTGCTATCCCTAGGCCTAATATCAGTCCAGAATCCTGTTTATTCCTACCTAGACAGGGTCAGGACTCTCACTGGGAGCTTACATTCAGACTTATGTTTTTTCTCTAGAAATGCTCAGCAATTCTCACCTGTTCATCTATTTCTCCTTCAGAATTGACACAGATGTCACTTCCTTAGAGAAGGCCCTGTTTGAACCCATGAATGAGATTAGGCTTCTCTGTTACATATTTCTTGGCAACATAAAGCTATACTTCCCTATCTCATTGCCTATCTCAGTTGGCAATGGCACATTTTTTTTGCATGAACAGTGATTAACTTATGTATTATCCTTATGTAGTAGGTGTTCTGTGGGGGGCCCAGTAGCACAGTCTCTCTGGCCACCTGAGTGCTGGGTGCTCTAAGTATGCCACTTGTGTAGATTGTGTGTGCCCTTATGTTGTAGTTGAGCTGTGGTTACTGTTTGCATGTCAGTGGGATGACTCAACCCACAGGCTGATTGGTTATGAGGACTGTTCCTGGCTATAGAGGACAACCTGTTGTGCAGGGGCTGACCCTATGGAGCAGGATTTGCTTTAGCAGGGCTCTGGTATCTGTCCAGTCTGCCCTTGTGTGTGTGTGTGTGTGTGTGTGTGTGTGTGTGTGTGTGTAGGTAGTCGGGTGGTGCTCTGGTGTGGTCAGAAGCTGGCTATGGGGTATGTTGGTTCTGGGGCCTCTTGGGAGGGGCTCTGGTACAGGCCAACATCAGCCACTGCCTGTCCACCACCCAGGGCCACTTGGTGTGAACTACAAAATGATCTGCATATGGTTGCCACTTGTGCTGGCCTTGGAGGTACTTGGGAGAGGCTAAGCTGCAAACTGAGGCTGGCTGCCATTAGTGCCAGGTTTAAGACTGCTTAGCACAAATGTGGGGCAAGCTGAGGCCAGATACTACTTAGTTGGGTCTTGTTAAACTTTAATGGCTTCTAGGAAAGTCCACAGCACAAGCCAAGACAGGCCATTTGCATGGAATAGCCAGTGGAAGTAGCTTGGGTGGGCCCACAAGTTGGGGGAAGCAGGATATCAGGGAAGCATCAGGTTTGGGATAACAGTGTTTTCCAGGATGATGGAAACTAAGATATGGTGGCTGCCTGCAAGTACATTCTGGGTGGAGGGAGACTCAACAAAGGAACAATGGCTTTACCCAGCACTCTGTCTGGGACATAATTGCCTCTCCCACCCTCACCCTGAAACCAGACAATTTAATTCCTCCCCATATGTTTGTGGTGCCTTTTAAGCTGCTGCCCCATACTGGTGCTCAGAACAAGTGAGTCTATTAGTGAGTAAGTCTGTGTTGTGGACCCTATAAAAGGAATGTTTAGGACTCCAGCAGCACACCATCACTGAGCCACAATCTTCACTGGTTTTCATTGCCAAAAGTTGTGGGGTCTTCTTTTTCCAGCACTGGAACCCTTGGCTGGATAAGCTGGTGTGGGGCTGAGACCCCCTCACTCCTCAAAGGAGACCTCTGCAGCAGAGATGTCCCTCCCAACATAATATTTAATCACTACATGTGGATGTGAGACAAGCCTGTTCCACGTCTCTACCCTGCCACCAGTCTCGAAGTGGCCTCTTCTGTATGTCCTTATTCATAGAACTTTTGTTTAGCTAGACTTCAGGCGATTCTTATTGATGGCTCTTGTATAATTTAGTTATAATTTTGATGTGGTTGTGGGAGAAGGTGAGTACAGCGTTTACTTATTTACTCTGCCATCTTGACCAGAAACCTCTATACACTCTTGGTAAATGCTTCTTCTAATGAATAAATTAAGGCCCCTTGGAACACACTTGTGCTTTCTTTGCTTGATATTCAAGAAATTAAGCCATCTTCATCTTCTAAACAGGCCAGTATGTAACACGAACTAGAGTAACTCAGAGAAGTAGGCCAAGCAATTTCATAACTCTGGTGCAGGTGACTCCTATGAACATGGATCTTGGGAACACTGGATATAGATAAGTGTAGCAGGGGGGTGGGGTGCAGCATGGCTGGTCTGCCATAAGCAGTGCTTGCTGGTAGTTATAGAGAACCCAATCATGTCTTATGGGTTTATAAGACACTTCCAGAGAAACAGAAATTCATTAGAGGCAATTTCAGTTCTTTCCCCTGTAATTTCAAACATTGCTTTTTCTCACATGGAAGACTATAATAACATAAAACCTTATTTGGGCTGATTTTAGATTGGTTGACAAATGATACAAATTTGCACTTTCTCTGGATTTTGCGCAGTGCTAGTGTATTCATTACTTTATATGGATTTAGCCCCAAGCCTTTTATAGAATGATTTATTTCTCACTTTTGTGGTTAGCAAAAATTAAAGCAAAATTTTATTTACTTTTGTTGTCTATTGTGGAATTTTGATGATTTATTTGAAATGAAATTTTTTTTTTTACAATCGTGAAGCAACTGCTAAACCTCACTTTGTTGTATCAGATTCATGAATTATGAAGATGAGAAGTACTTATATCTCTGTTACCTACTAAACTTGTGTCTGTGAGCATTACAAAGTACAAGTTTTACAAACACTTGCAGTTATTTGGGGTGACCTTTTTATTTTAGAGATTGGAAGCTAAACCGTTAAGTGCTGAGTGAGAGTTTCTAGTGCTTTGTGCTCTAAGGTGAAGTAATGGACTATTGAGATGGGTATAAAGGTATGAACTGAATGATCAATATTCAAGGAGCAAAAATATAATTACATAACTCAGAAACAGAGACCTTGTTTCCTGATTGAAATGCATCTCTTTACATTGAATGTTTGAGCTTCATAGTTACTCCTACCATTTCATAATTTGAAGAGGCCCTCTAGGTCAATGGGAGTGCACTGGGAAAGGTATTAGACCAGTTCCAACTCTGCCACTTTATAATCATGTGACATTTCCAAAACATTTAACTGCTGGTATCTCACTTTCATCTGCAAAATGAAAACTGTAATAGCTGTTCTAACCCATTTCGTGGGGCTTGTTCTGATTTGTGTGGGTGTGTGGGGGAACCAAATACTTTCATATAACCCAGAGTAGGTGCTTCAGCCATTAAATATTTTGTTTAGTAGTTGCCTCTGTAAAATTAGATATACTTTCCCCTAGAATTTGTATTAGGCCACCCTGTACTTGAAATCATAATTTGTATTTTGGGAAGAAAGTGTATCTGTGTATGTATATGTGACTTTGTGTTTTATTGTACATGTGTTATTCAATCTCTTGCTTACAGAAAATGACAAGTAGGAACCTGATTTTTGTCAAAGGTATACAGGCTTGATTTTACTTCCTATGGAAAGTAAGATCAAGTAGAAGATGTGCTAAACTGGATTGCTGGTGTTCCACATATGATCTTATCTCAATTTGATTAAGGCATACTTTGAAAAATGTGTTCTCCAGTTTACAGAATCTTGTTGAGTTTTTGGCATCAGACCAGATGCTTAGGTTGATATTACAACCTCAGGGGAATGGCTGGCTACTCTGAAGCTGAACATCCTGGGGAAAGGTTACTTATGGAATAAAAATGAGATAGCTTTAGATTGGTGGTGGTGGTGGTGGTGGTAAGGGGCGGTGCTGTTTTCTTCCTAGTGGCAGTGATCAGTTGAACCCTAACTTTAAGGCACGGAGACTGATGTGTATGGAGATAGGGCGGGAGCCAGACAGGAAGCTGGCTAAGTAAGAACCTCTGAAGTCCATTTGGGCCTCTGTGCTACTGGAGTAGCTAATTCTAGCAAGAATTATAAGTTATTCTTTGTCATACTTCTGTTATCCCTGAGCCAACACTAAAATCTTATTAAAAGTTGTAAGCTGATCCCTGGAGACTGAGGAGTTCTGGTCCATGTTTCAGAAGGACTAACATAAGAGAGACTATTGTCCCCTACCCAAGGTCAGGATGGGACTTCTAGCAGAGAACTCTAGCAAAGGACAGATGAGTCCATCAGGGGCCCTCTCATGAGTGCGTAGTTAGGAAAAGAAGCAGTATGGCAGGGTGACAAGTAGGCCCCAGTGCAAAAAGCTAGGGAATTTTGCTAGGGCAGAAATTAATGAGCATTTTTAGAAAATGTTAAGTAAGTCAAGGCCTAGATTCCAGGAACTGGGATCGTGAGAATTTGTGTCATAATGATTTAGAAATAAAAAAGTAATACAATCTCATTTCTTAGTCATGAGCTGACAATAGATTGCAAGGTTACATCTACCTCTCATCTGGAATCTCCTTCTGAATTTAGGTCTCCCAAGGGACTAGAAAACTCTTCTCTGTAGGGTAAGGCATAGCCCTTCTGCTGGTTCCATCTGCATAGAAAGGAGGAAAGAGGAGAGATTTCAAAAGGGACGGGATGCATAGTGGAGAAGAGAACGCTTTTAACGTCTTCTTTCTGTTGAAGACTTTGTCTTCTAGGTCTGCTTAGCTATGGTATACTAAAGACTCCATTGAATTGTAGACCCACTCAGAGCTCTTTCTCAGTGGTGTTATATAAGTTGGTTACTGTCAGACTATATGGCTACCATCACCTGGTCTCTACTGCAGCTACTCTCTGCCCTTTCATCTATTTCAGCCTCCATAGTCTATCTTGTGCTACTTTCTCCCTGCCAGAATTTTTCATCCATCAGACACCATGGACACAGTGTTGAGAACCTGGGGATTTTCAGAGGCTTACAAAAAAGAATAAGTACTGAAAAAAAATTATTGCCTACAAAATTCAACATACAAACACACACCTTTAAAATTAAAATGAATAAATTTTGAATTCAATAACAAATTCTTGAAGAAATCTATTTTGGGGGCTGCTTTATTTACTTATTTCTTTAAATAATTACAGTTGGCAGACAATATATTAGTTTCACGGAGTACAACATAGTGATTAACATTTATACAAATTACAAAGTAATCACTCCAATAAACCTAGTACCTATCTGATGACACCATACATAGTTATTACAATGTTACTGACTATATTCCTAATACTATACTTTACACATCCCCATGACAATTTTGTAACTACTAATTTATACTTCTTTTATTTATTAATGTATTTATTTATATATTTATTTATTAAATAATTAGTTTTAAGTATACAATACATTGATTAGACATTTATATAGTTAGTAAAATGGCCCCCCCAATTGCTCTCTCCCTCCCCTGACCCTCCCCACCTAGCCAGTGTATTAATGCTAACTACATTCCCTATGTTGTGCTCTTCATCCCCATGACCATCTGTCAGCTACTAATTCGTACTCCTTTAACTCTTCACCCCATTTTTCCAGTCTCCCAAATGCCCCCTTCCCTCTGTCTGTCATAAAAGTATCCACTATATTTGTGAGTCTGTTTTTGATTAGTTTGTTCTTTTTATTTCTTAAATTCTGCATGTAAATGAAATCATACAGTGTTTATCTTTCTCTGACTTAAATACCTTCTAGGTCCATCAAAGCAATATCTTTTTCCATTCCCTTTTTTTTCATATGTGTGTGTGGGAGGAGCAGCGGGTCCAATGGCATAGTCTCTCTGGCGACCTGAGCTGGGTGCTCCAGGTGTGTATGTTGTATGTGCCTTCCTATTGTACTTGAGGCTTGGTTGCTGTTTGCACATCAGTGGGAGGGATTGGCCCTTGGGTTGATGGGTTGTGAGGACTGTCCGTAGCTACAGAGGAGGAGCTGTTGTGTAAGTGCTGACCTTATGGAGCAAGATTTATTTTAGCAGGGCTCTGGTGACTGCCCAGTCTGCTCTTTGAATGTGTCTTCCTTGGATGTGGTCCAGGTGGTGCTTTGGCACATTCAGAGGCCAACCATCAGGTATGCTTGCTCCAGGGTCTCCTGGGAAGGGCCCCACCAGCAGGCCAAATTCAGTTGTAGCCTATGCCCTTGTCAAGGTCACCTGTCATAAGCCACCAAGCAATCTACAGATGGCTGCTACCCATGCTGGGCTTGAAGGTGCCTTGAGAGGCCCAGCTGCAAACGGAGGCTGGCTGCCACTAGTGCCAGGCTTGGGACTGTTCTGCAGATGTATAGGGCATGCCAAGGCCGGATACTGCTTATTTGAGTTTTGTGAAACTTTGGGAGTTTTTAGGAAAATCTATAGCATGAGCCAAGACAGGCCTTTTGTATGGAAAAGTCCCTGGAAGCGGCTTGGGTGGGCCTGAAGTTAGGTGGTAAGTGGCCTCAGGGAATCACCAGGGTGAGGCTGATGGTGTTAGCCAGGATAATGCAGACTCAGGTATAGTAGCCCACCTACATCTCCACACCAGGAGTGGGAGGATTCAACATAGTAAAGGGGATTCTACCTGCACTTCTGTCTGGGAAACAGTTGCTCCTCCAGGCCTCACCCCAAAGCCAGACAATTTAGTTCTTCCCCATATGTCCCTGGCACCTCTCAAGCTGCTGCCTCAGTGCTGGAGCTCAGAGTGAGTAAGTCCATGTGTGGGCCCTTTATGAGATGCATCTGGGACTTCAACTGACCTCTGTCTCATTTAGCCACAATCTCTGCTCATTTCCAAAGCCAGAAGTTTTGGGGACTTCTCTCCCTAGTACTGGACCCCTGGGCTGAGGAGGCCTTCTGTGCAGCTTGGACCCCTCGCTCCTCACGAGGTACCTCTGCAGCTTAGATATTCTTTCAAATTTTTAATTGCCACACACTGGCATGAAACCAGCCTGTTCCATGTCTCTGACCCTCTTACCAGTCTCAAGGTGGCTTCTTCTCTGTGTACTTAATTGTAGGACTTATGTTCAGCTGGACTTCAGGTGATCCTCAATGATGGTTGTTCTGTAGTGTAATTTTGATATGGTGGTGAAAGGAAGCAAGCACAGTATTTGTCTACTCCACTATCTTGCCCATTTTTGAATAAATCTTGAATAAGACCTTTTTCATCGTTATATAGAAATTTCTTATAATGTGAAGCATGGCTGTTTTAAAATATTTGTTGTTATGTAGATTGGGTGTGGCTTCCAATGTGGGTCTTAGAAAAGAAGATAATTTTCACTGCCTGCTCTAAAGTATCCCCTGCCTCAAATCTTTTAAATATTATTCTGTCACTCATCCAGATTTCCTCAGTTAGAGTTAATAGCTAGGATATCATCCAGCAGGAAAAAAATATAATAAAAGTCCTGTAAAGAAAGAAATGCATTTTCTTCCCAAGGCCAAAGTCCCTTGTGCTTAGACCACTCATACTACAGAATGCCATCTGGCCTGGGGTGATGCAGGTGTTCTGTTGAAAGGGAAGTAACTCAGGCTGAGAGAGAAGTGAGATGCTGCATGGCTGATTTCTTTTCAGCTAGTCCCCAGTGAGCAGGCTTCTTTTTCAACCTGCACCTGCACCTTCCATCCATCACCACAGCTGAGATTGCTTGGGATTTGGAGCAACTGGTTGTCATTTTGCTTTATTTTGGGGAGTTGAGGAGTTGGACTTTGCCTGATGCCAAGAAGGGACTTTCCTTTTCTTGATCATGAATGTGCTAGTGATAAATTTGTCACTGGAGAAGGAGTTTCCCAATTAGAAATAATGAAACCTTATCATCAATTCTTTATATTGTGGTCGCTGCTTTGAGTGTATGTAATGCATGAAACAGAGCATGGAAATCTGTACCTACTAATCACTGAATTGTTCTGCCCAGTTCCCAGGTTCAAGAAACAGAATCTCAAGGCCTCCCCTTCCTATCACCATAGTACTTTGGGGAGTTGAGTCTATAGGCTGGAGGATGCAAGGTGTGAAATATGAACCATGAGCCAGGCCTAGCAGGGTGGCAGTTTCCAGCAGTAGAATGTTAAGGCCAATAAGTTTAATTTGAAGCACAAGAACCATTGAAAATTGAAAAATAATATCCGGCACTGTGTCAACACCATCATTCCAAGTTTAGTGTGGTGATGCCAGAGATGGTATCGTGGTCTCTCTGAATGGCCTGGCTCCAGCCTTGGCCTGATTTTATTGCCCATCTCTGTTAGGAAGTCATAGTTTGATGGCTGTTGTCAGAATGCCCAAATAATATTGGATTGGGACCTCAGAAAACCTGGATCATGGCCATTAATTAGTTGAAGGATTTTAGGAAAATCCCTTAATCCTGTATATAAATTTATCATTTATAAAAAATGAGCATAGTAATAGTAAATGCTTTATGAGTTGTGTGAGAGCAAAATGGGATAAAAATGTTTGAGGAACTTTGGAAGTAAATGGAACACCTTCCCAGGTGAGGGAGCTGAAGTCAAGAAGAAAAATAAGAAGCTAGGAGCTCGAAGACTGGGGTTTTGATTTGAACATTGTCATTTACTAACTATTTGACCTTGGGCCTTTAGCCTAACTGGGGCTCTGGTGCCTCAAGAGTGCATAATGATCCCTATATCTCAGAAGTGTTGCAAAAGTTAAATAAAATACTTTATGAGATTATCATCTACACAGTGCTATACAAATGCTAGTTAACTGAAATAGTGATTAATTTGATGCCTTGCTATTCTCAAGTTGATTAGCTGGCTTTTTTAAAATAAACTTTTTTTGGCTTTTATAGTCCTGAGAAATCTCGTATTTATTGGACATTAGATTCTTAAGGCTTACCTCTAGCATTTTCTATGCACACTGGGTGGAGGAGGAAGCAGATGAGGTGCTCCTGGAAGCCCTTTCTACTCTTCGGCTCTCTGTGCCACTCATTGGGTAGGCTAGCACATTTCAACCCTCCCCTTTCAGGAGCTTGTGCAAATGCAGGTGGGTTCTGAGAGGATTGATCAGGTGACACTCAGAAGGAATGCAATATTTGGCGTCAGCTAATTGCATTGAGGAACTTCTGCCAGAACAATTAGCCAAAGCCCCCTGGACCTTGACTGCTGTCTGGCAAGGTGCAAAAGAGAGAATCAGATTCAAAATGTCTGGATAAATCTCAGAAGGTTGTAGACATATTGGCTTCCAGGAGGGAAGGGGCCATGCTTTCGATTAACTTTGTGGAACACTTAGTTTGGGAGTTCTGTGTGTGCCCTGAAAAGGCACTACTGCATGAAGAATGAAGTTTCAAGCAGCCTCTTCCTGTTTCTCTATTTCTTGCCCTTCAGAAGCTTCAATGTTGATATCAAAAGTGAACAGGGCAGAAAGCTTAAGACAGCTGCTCTTGTTACTTTTCCCTTTCTCTTGGCTTTGCTGCTTTGGGATTTGAAGTGTGCTAGATTTCAGTTCTAGCTTGTTAGGGCTGCAAATGGCTAACCTCACTTTCTGGTCTGAGAGATGGTACTACTAGATAACTACCTGCTCTTTCTTTCCATCTGTTTAGCCCCACAGTGTCCCCACAGAGGGTAGCTGTGGCCAGTTGGGCAAAAAATCATACCATTATTTGTCTATGTGTTAAAATCTGAGAAGCTGCAACAGTTTCAGGAAAGATGTTCTCATGACTTTAAAACACTGTTATCAAACCGTGATCATGTTAAGTGATTCATGTGCTATGCCAAGTGAGTCAGAAATACACAAGCAGAAGTAGTATCCCAAAGATGGATGGAAATAGAATATGTGACTTCAAGCAGGACAGAAATGAAGGCAAGTTCTCTTATTACCATATCTTACAGAAGGCTGGAATTTAAAAAAATCAGAATGACTGAGACTGAATTGGCTTTTGTGCTTATATACTGTAGTAGAAATGGTGTAGCCAGAATAAATAGGATTTATAGGAAGACGATCATTGATTTTGTTCCTGGTATGATTTGCTTTCTAGTTA
This sequence comes from Macroglossus sobrinus, assembly GCA_004027375.1. Classification (NCBI taxonomy): domain Eukaryota; kingdom Metazoa; phylum Chordata; class Mammalia; order Chiroptera; family Pteropodidae; genus Macroglossus; species Macroglossus sobrinus. The sequence goes on from PVKZ01000500.1 coordinate 84,003, forward strand.
ATCAAGTAAATATCTTGAATAATAAATGAAGAAAATGAACAAACAAAAAGTAAGGGGAAGAAAGGCAGAAACCAGGAGCTGGAAAATTCACAGATTTACCACAAATCCACAAAAGGATTTGAGGCAGTTATGCCAGGATGGATTTTTCTTCTGCCTTACACACTGAATTTGTTTTCAATATATTTTGATGTAATTCGATAAAAGAAATTTATTTGTTCTTTTCTCTTAGGGTGAGTTTGTCCTTGTCCTTTGCACTTTGCATCCCTAAACTAGAGCCTCTTCAGAGGAAATTTAAGTTGGAGGCTACTCAGGGCATGTGGAAGGTTGACGTACTGCCTCAGTCAATAGGCTGTATGTATCACAGGGAATTGAAATCATAGGCCCTGGGGTGATGGAGGGGAAAATCAATTTCCTCCACCCCTACTAGAAGGCTGTCCTTGGAGTAGGGAGTAGGAGTGGCAAAGGTTTTAGATATTGAAAAGAATCTGTAGATTTTATGACATGTCCCCCTATTCTTAGGCTGACCGTGTTTCCCTCACAGCAGGCTGTGAATCAGAATAAGAGTTGGTGCCTATGCAGTTGTGACTTGAAAAGCCCCTTTGGCTCTGCTAATAACAGACAGAAGCAGGGAAAGTGAACCAGAACCAGAAGTATGTTCCAAGGACAGCTTGTCCTTTCTAGTTCTTTCTGCAAAAAAAGAAAAGTGGAAGAACATTTTCTTCTTATTGGATGACCTAAATAAGGTGATAGAGGGAGTGAAGTTTTAGGCATTGCTGTTGGCAAAGGGGCAGAACTGCTTGGTTTCTGCAGGGCAGAAGCTGTTATCCAGCAAAGGAGCACAATGGTGACTTCCACTGGTCATATTATGACCTCCCTTGTCTTCAGTCAGTGGCAGAGGGAAGTGCCACATAGAATAACAGAGACTGTGAGAGCAGAAGAAGCTAACCTGGTATAAAACATTCACACTAGTTGTGTGTAAAAAGAGGATAGTGTTTATAGAAGGCTCAGTCCCTCAGCTTGCAAAGGAGTAAAGAATTCCATGTGGATCTGAATAACTGGAAGGGAGTAGCTTAGTGAGATTGAAACTGCTTATCAAACTATCCTCATTGTCATTATTATCATCATAGTTAATCTGCATAAATAGCTCTCTGTGATTGTTCTGTGATAAATACTGTCTTAAGTGTTTTACAAATACTATTTCACTTTGGATAAATGAGGCATGTAAGGTTAAATCCAAAGTTATTATTGCATACTTAGTTGTTGCTATTAGAATGTGAACCCATGACCACCTGATGGCCAGGACTGGGCTTTTAGCTACTGTGATATTCCACCTCTGAAGTCAGATGGTGTAATCTTAATAGAAGGAAGGAACCAAGAATATTTCTTTGTAACAAATCTGGACCTTTCCAAAATCACTATCATTATATTTTATCTTAAGAAGTACTGAAACAGTCTCCCTGGGTGGGACTCATTCCATAAATGAGTTAGGCACCTAATGGATCTATGTTGAGACTGCTGATAAAGGAAGGTAGGACCTATCTTGTGTCTGACTTACTGCCAGGGAGGAAGTGTGAGATGGGAGAAATGGGAGAGCTTTGTGTTCTAAGTTTTAAGTCCTGCTTTGGAATGTGAACAAAAAGGAAAGTTTACTTTTTTTCCCACAGAGCCAGTGGAAGCTTGCTTTGCTGTGACTCTTGGACCAATACAGGTAGATCTGCATGGTTCCCATCCTCAACTTTTTGGTTCTACAGATGTCTGTATTCAGTCTTCCTGTGTCAAGACCAATCATCTTCCTTGAATAATCTCAATACTAGAATGTTTTGAACCCTGTTATTAGCTGTATGGACTCAGTCTCACTGCTTTAGGCAGTCTGAGACTATGGCACTGTGCATGCATGCTCAGAATTCTTATATCTCCCTGTGTACTGTTCCTTTCATTGTAATGTAATAACCATATTTATTCTTAAGAATTATTTTTTTCTTCAAATTTTATTTAGTTTGACATGAATATAGCTACACCAATTTTCTTTTGATCTATGTTTGTCCAGTATATCTTTCTTCATTCTTTAATTTCAACATTTCTTGGTTCCAGTGTTTTAAATGTATCTATTCTAAAGAGCATAGAGGACAATTTTGTTCTTTTCAGCCAGTCTTTCTAATTGGTACATTTACACCACTTACTATTGATAGGTTTGATTTAGTCCTATCATTTTTGCTTCCTCTTCCTCTTGCCTTTCTTGTGTTTTTTTTTCCTGTCCTTTATATCTATTGACTTTTCTTGATTACCTCTGCTATTTTAGAAGTTACACATTCTAGTTCTATTTTTTTAATGGTTACATTTAAAACTTTAACATGCATTTATGCCATAAAATCAGAAATTGCTCAATACATCTATAGTTCTCATGAATGCAATATCAACCATGTAACTATTTACCTCCAACTAAACTCCTTTTTTATAAATTATTATTGTTTAGTTCTTTAGTGTCAACTAGATTTTTATATTATTTATTATTGTATTAGTCACATAAATTTAACCATTACAATTATCCACATTAGTTATTAATTAATGTTATTTTGCATCATCAGGGATTTGTTTAGATTTACCATATGTTTACCCCTTTTTTTTCTTGCATCTAATTCATTCTCTTTTTCTAGACTCAGAAGAGGGAGAGAAAGTTAATTATCAAACTCACAATTTTATACTTGGATAATCTATTATTTAAAAGTTAGAGACAATACAAAGATACTTTTTAAGGCATTTCAGAAAGTTTATCTTTATTAGAAGAATTAAAGGTTTACTTCAAACTGAAGAGCTTTGAAAATCTTGTCATGTCTTCAGCCTTTTAATTTATTGAGAAGTCTGCTCTCTTTTTCTTCCTTCCTTCCTTCCTTCCTTCCTTCCTTCCTTCCTTCCTTCCTTCCTTCCTTCCTTCCTTCCTTCCTATCTTCCTTCCTTCCTTCTTTCTTTCTTTCTTTCTTTCTTTCTTTCTTTCTTTCTTTCTTTCTTTCTTTCTTTCTTTCTTTCTTTCTTTCTTTCTTTCTTTCTTTTTGGTGGGTAATCCATTTTTTTCTTCTGACTGCTTTAAGATCTCTATTTCTCTGGTATTCTACAGTATCATTATAATAAATCTAGATAAGGATATTTTATTTATCAATGTTTTAAAACTGTTAAGCTTAGTATATACAAGGATCATATTTTTGATCAATTCTGAAAAATTCTGAAACATTTTCAGTTGTTATTTCAAATGTTGTCTCTATACTGATTCTCTTTTTGAGGTGACTATTGGTTGTGTTGGATCTTCTTACCCTTCCCTTTATCATCTTAATCTCTCCTTCATATTTTCTATTTCTTTTAATAAATATTTTCAATTAGAGTTGACATTCAATATTATTTTATATTAGTTTCAATTTTACAAGATAGTGGTTAGACATTTATATAATTTACTAATATTTTCTATATCTTTATTCCTCTGTGCTGCATTTGGAATTAATTCCTCGCATATAATTTTAGTTCACTAGTTCTTTTTTTGGAAGTGACTGATTTGTACCTTGAATCAATAATTGGGCTTTTATTTTCAGTGTCTTTATTTTTAATTTCTGTCAGTTTTATTTTTTTCTTCAAAACTGGTCATCCTTTTAGATATTGTTCTGTACATTTTTCTTGTTTTTAATTTCTCTTTAATGTCTTTACTCTTTTAAACATTAATTCTGTATTTTCTTTCTAATAGTTTTATGATCTAGAGTTCTTGGAGTTATTTCTTCTATCTGCTTCTCTGAATTCTTTCCCGGGCATTTTATAATTTTGGATTGTAAGAAATGTTAAAGAGAGCTTTACTTGAAGACTTTTGTCTGATAGTATGTCCCTTAGGAGTGGTTTTATATCTGTTTATAGCCAGTTACCCTAGGGGTATCATTGTCCTTGGGTCTATTTCAATGCTGTTTCTCACCTGGGGGATTCTGAACTAAGCTGGTAGTATACAAATCTGAACTCCAAATCCACATGTGGCATCCCTATGGTTATGCATTTTCAGTGAAGACTTCTTTTAACTACCTGGATCCCAGACCCAGATTAACAAGCTTGCTTGTAATTTTCCTAGGCTAGTGGAAGATTTAAAAACAGCCCTTTCAGCATATATATATATATATATATATATATATATATATATTTAAAGATCTCAATTTTATGTGAAGGTCTTAATTCTATCTCCCTTTTGTCCCCACGTGGTTGATAGAACTTAAGCCCGTTGGGTTTCTGAAGCTGGAAAATTATTCAAAGGATTACTTTTTCCTTCACTTTGGCATTTAGAGATTTCCCTTACATTTGTGCGAAATCAGATCTGCATTTAAAACATCAAAGTTTGTTATATCAAAACAAACACAGGGCTCCCAACCTGGAGATCAGAATTTCCTAGGAGATCTTTATGTTGATTTCTACCATAATAGCCTTTCTCCTGATCTTTCTCTTTTCTGTGATTTCCAAAAGCAAGTCAAGCACAGTCCTAGTGATCATTCGCTCCCAGTTCCTATAGGATGACAACTGTGCCCAGCTCAGGGCCATGTCAGTGAACAGTACATAGAGTACAAAAGAAATGCTTTTTTTGGCATGAATATAATATTCAATAGCAAGGAAAAAACAAATTTCCAGTACTTTAAAAATCAAAGTTTAGGTCAGTTGTTGCGAAATATACTTTTACGTGAAATTCAAGGTTTATTTTAAAGTAATAAGTTGCTTCTTTCAAAATCATGCTGTTCAGAAATTGAGCAAGTACAGAAGCCATTTGGGAAATCAGTGAATTCTCCAAGTTTTGGCGGAGTATGTAGTTTTGTTGCAATCTTTACTTTTACTATGTTAACCTTCAGGAAACTGCTTTGTATATGCTGAGCTCTTCTTCTGTCTGCCAAGAGAAAAGTTTCACAAGCAGGGCAGATGCATATCTTCTAATTTATAGCCCAGAGGTTAAAAAGCTCAGGGACTGTTATGTCTAAAACTCATGTTTTAAATTTGAGAGATAAGTTATCAGTTTCTGTAAAATATTCAGCACTGTCAAGTTCTGATTCTTTTTTCTTCCTTCATTTCTCCATGAATTGTCCAGTCACTTCTTTCTTTATTAGGTGATGGGAAACTTTGTTCAAAGTATTTCTGGAATTCTATTTTTGTAAACTTCTGTATTTGTTCACTCTGTCCATAAGCCTTTCTCACTATTTAAGTTACTCACTGCTAGATGTCCTCTAGTATCTAGTCTTTACTCCCCACTTCCTTCTTCTTCTAGTACTAGAACCAATAAGTTTAGCTTGTGGTCACATGTCTGAAGGCTACATTTTGCCCCTCTTTTGTAGCTAGCTGTAGCCCATGAAATGCGAACAAAGGTAGTATAAGTATCTTCTGGTTCATGATCTTAGAAAGGGTCCGAGACACAAGGGGTACCCAAAGGTCTTTAAGAAACCACAGGAAAAAAGAAGAAAGAAAGGTTTATAGGTTGTCTGCAAGGAAACTAATTTTAGAGAGTCTTTTGTTTTGTATTTTTATACCTTCTAATATTTTTGCACATTTTTATGTAGCATTTCCTTTTCTATAATTTTGTATTAAAGAAGTTCTTTGTATTTTCATTTTCTATAAGTAGATGATTATAGTATGATGTGATAAGATCTATAATATAAATATGAACCAATGCTACAGAAGCAAAGAGGAGGGGAGCCTCGCCCAGACTGATGAGACTAAAGCTTTCTGGAAAAGAATGAGCTAGACCTTGAAGACTGAATAAGTGTATCCAGGAGATTTATCTAAGAAATTAGTGGAGGGAATAGTATTCCAGAAATAAGATACATCATGAACAAATCTGTGGTGACATAAGAGAACATGGAACATTCTGAGAACTACAAATGATTTATTGTGGCAACAACGTAGAATAAGAGTTGAGAAGTGGAAAGAGATGGTGTAGGGCTGAGGGAGGGGATGTTGTATGCCATGCTAAGGTGTTTGGTTTCATATGACGTCTATGAATCTAGAAGGATTTTAAGAAAGGAAGTGATATCATTTGGTTTATATTTTAGAATGACCACTCTGGAAGCGGTGTGGAGAATGTATTGAAGGGGCCTAAAGACTAGATAAAGTCATAAGATGACTTTATGAAAAAAAAGGCTTGGTTAATTAGATTCACAAAACAGAGAGCAAGATGGCTACATTGATACATTAGTCTGTAGCATTTTCCTAGGGATATGTGGGGCATTTGGCTTCTTTCTGCTATGTAATCAGAATCTACAAGTGTTTCTACATCTTGGGACTATTTTCCCCAAGGCAAACCTTTTTTTTATTCTGTGTGCTGGACTTCTGTATAAACTGGAACAAAATTTTTTAATGTCTTCATCTTTTTGAGATGTAAGGAATTCAATATGACCTTGCATGCCTTTCTCAAGAGTATTTGGAAGGGAACTGGGAAGTTCTTAACTGCTTATGTTAATCAACTGTTCAACATGATTGATGCTGGTTTATAAGCCTAAGGTGATAGCTAGCCATTTAATCCCAAGATGACCTCTTATTCCTCAAGCAAGTGTCAATCAAAGTCAATCAAGTGACTTATTTTGGTTTGGAAATAAATGTGGAGGTCACTATTCTGCATGTAGTATGATAATTTCCTGAATATGTTTCCTTTAACAAGAAAGACTGAAGGTATGAAGTGTGGACACTTTATAGAATATCATTTGGTGTTTCATGAGCAGTGACATTGCACTTTTTTTATTAAATATCAAAATTTTATAAGAGAACAAAGAACTCTGGTAAGCTGATATAACCTAGACCTGTTGCCAAATTGCTTTCTCTGGTTAATATGAAAATCAATGAACAGGATATAGGGTGTGCAACCTAAACAATGCAGGTGTATTCAAGTTTGGTCACTGGTCGTGTTGATCAGTTGCGAGTATATTCAGGGTGAATTCTGCCTGTGATATAACTATGGTAGAAGTACAAGGTGAGGCAACAAAATTTTTGGTACATGTTAGCTGGCATTAAGGGAGAAGCCACCACTGCATTTTTTTTCTTTTTAAATTTTTTCTTTTTTACTCTTTTTTTGAGAAAAGAAAGTCTCCAGACTCAGAATTTTGACCATAGATTTGGTAGTTTTCTGAACATCTGTAGTCAGGAGGAAGTTCGGTTGGAGTGATCACCCCTCTGTTCTTCACATGTCCCATCACAGGTTGTCTTTATTCATGTGGGCAACCTAAAAATACTTCTCCACCCCCAGATTGTTTTATAGTCAGCAGGAAAAGAAGGACCTTGTGACATTTAGGTAGGGTGAACAAACTGATGACATTTAATAGGGTGTGAAACTTAGGCCTGAAGCCACAAGTTGGCATTAGAAAGGAGAAAATAATAATATATATTCAGAAAAGGCCATAGTATTTGGAAAGGGTCACAGTACTTATTTAGTAAAACAAAAAGAGCCTAATTGTTGTCCAGCAAACAGAAGGGGGAAGTACAGCATGAAATATTGCCAAAGGGTCACAATATTTGTTCAAGGGAGTAAAACATTTTTTTTTTCAGTTGAGATTTTAATTGAAGACATGCTATGCAGTTTTGTCGGTTGTGGCTGCTGATTTCTTCTTCTGATGCTTCTAAGCCCTCTGAGGTTCCTGGAAGACCTTGATGCCAGTCTTTGGAGTGAATGCTGTAACCCGAGATGACCCATTTGGCTCTGGGGTGACCATCTTTAACTTCTGGGAACCAGTAGACATGTCCCCCAGATGGTCGAGGTACAGCTCTCAGGTATGAATCATTCCTATCAGTAGCTTTCCTGGTAAATGGTATAGGGTTAGGGGAGCAGAGGGGAGTAGGAAAAGAAAACAAGTTTTCTTCAACTTTGTGCTTTTTAAAATACTTCTCTGTGACCATATTGCATGAGTAAGTTGCTTTACTCACTCAGTTCAGGAGAACATTAGCATTGTCCCCATTCTGGGCACAGAAGAAAGGAAATTTCCTTTCTATAACCTAGGCTCCTCTCTGAAACTCATAGCTTACTTCCCTCCTCCTAACCACGAGTTTGGGCAAAATGAGATTAGTGAAGGTTGTAATTGAGATAGGACTGCCAATCAAGTGGTACTTGGTAGCCACTCTCACACCACCATTCCCCTACCCCTTCCCCTCATCATGAAATGATGGTTTTGCCATCATGAGGGCTTCTCTATAGCATTTTGCAGTGGTAACCTGCTGAAGAGAGTAGAAAGACAGACATGCAAGGTGTGTATATATGTGGTATATATTATTGAGGAATGAAAATATATAAATGTGTCAGTGTTTGGACTGGTGGATGGTTGTTTGCCAATGAGTTTGAAATTTGGAACAGAGTTTGGGGCTGGGGTCAGTATTTCCTTTTGACTAGGCCAAGCAGGCCACAGGGGCCCTGGACTTTAGACTGACTTTCTCCCACTTTTCTAAGTGCCCCTCTGGTGCCTGGGACAGTTGGAAATGTCAGTGCACCAATGATGGGGTTATCCCAAGAGGATCACTTTATTTCCTAGCAAGATCTTTCTTTTTTAGGATTGTATGAACCGGGCCACCAGAATGGTGCTGACAGGCTGATTTTGGGTGACTCAAATTGTTTATATAGACAGGGATTGGCATAAAACATTTGCCCCCATCTCAAATTCCCTAAGGGTGGACCTGGCTGTAGACACAAATTTGAAAATAGTTTGTTATTAAAAGGCATGAAACCAGATGAGATCATCTGGGAGTGAGAATAGATAGAAAAGGAACTCACACTAAAAGTCCTTGGGATTATGGAGTTGGCATGTCAACATTTTTACCTCCCTGTATTGAATGCTTTTGATAGAGATCTGCTCCAGTGGTGATGGGAGGTCCCCCATTGTCTGACAGGGGTTTTCCAACATTGATGGGCTACAGTACAAAACAAAGCTTTCATAGCAAAGGGAAGGCAGGTACAGAATGCCACCTTCATGTAACTGCCTAGACAGATGGCTTCCAAGTTTAATTATTTTTCCTCCTCATTTAGTGTGGATGGACATAGCAAATGTAAAGTGATTTATAGAAATATTATTTAGATAAATTGCACTAATAATTAGATAAATTAGATAAATTCCAAATTATTAGATATTATTACTATTATAATTATTACTATTAGGAAAAAAGAGAGGGGTTTTTCTGGGGGTAAGAATAGACTGATGAATGTGTATGTCTTGGGGAGGTAGAGTGTGGTAGGGTGGGACGGCTTTCTTCAGCTTTTCCAGTTGCTTCTACTTCTTTCGGCCCATTCTACTTGTATGGTTTCCTGGAGCCTGTACTTATTATCTGCATGGGCTAAAACAATTGAATTACCAGCACTTTACTTTGGCTTTGTAGATACAGAACTGGCATTTTTATCTGAATTTTTTTTTTTTAACATTAAGCAGTTCTCCACTCTTCCTTCAATTGTCTGGAAGTTTTAGTTTTGGATCAGAATTATCAACACTTGCCTGAATTCTTTCTTTGACTAATTACATTAAGTGAACACTTTTCCATCTTCCTGCTTCCTAACATAGGGACTTGTACCAAGAATCCTCAATTAAGATTTACTGATGATCCTGAAGGCCATGGTTTGGTGCAGATTTAACACAGAATAAGAATTAGAGAATGACAATTTTCTTGAATTTACATTCATAAAAGCTTAAAGCATTAAAATAATCACCCTCCTTAATGAAGACAACCTCTTGAATTAAGTTGGTCAAAAATATATTCCTTGTAGCCAGTTGTTTTGTAGAAGATGGAGCTAATTAGAACAGTCTTGACTTTAAATTCAGTGAATTTGGTGTTCTGGAGTAACGCTTGAGAAGCTTCTATACCAAATAAAGCATTGGCTTCTCATGAACTTACCCTTGGCTTCCATGCCTGTCATTCTCTAAGCTGTCCAAGATGACATCTTAGCATTAGTGGGACAAAGAGATTTATTGCCTGTGAATTAATTAATGCTGAACTGTCCGGGAAACAATCACCCCAGGACTCCCCTTGCTGTTCACTGACTAGATCACACACACACACACAGGATCTAATGGGCCACTCTGAATGAGAGGACCGGCAGTAGAAGAGCATAATACTGAGTCCTTTTCTGAGATAAGAAAGTAGAGGCTATTGCCGACAGTATTCTGAGTATGGTCATAGGCAAAAGGAAGGACTTGCTTCTCATTTGTCAGCAAAGTCCAAAGGATCGTGTTCTTGGACAAAGCTGTTTGAAGACAGGAGGGCATAGGAGAAAGTGGACATGGAAGAAAAGGTCTTTGAAAGGATGGGACAGGGGTGGACTGGGTCTCACTCATGGTCAGATTCCTCATATATTTAGATGATAGACTTGCTGTTTTCTTGATATGCGAGTTGAACCCACCACTCCAGCTGGCTAGAAACTGGGCTTGTCGTTGACCTCCTTTGAACTGTAGGCTCTTCAGGTCTGATTCTGGTGTAGCAGGGCGACAAGGTAATCAGGTGTTCATTACTTAAGCAGTGTATCATATGATCTCATATAATAAAAACTATGTTTCCCATTCACCTGTGTTAGTGATGTTTTTTGGCATGTGTGTGTGTGTATGTGTGTGTGTGTAGGAGTATCTGAGTTACTAGTCTGTATAGAGCCTGCAGGAGCTCCATAGCAGCATAAAGATACACAGTATCTATGGGCCCTGGAAGGAGGCTATGCTTGTGGGGGTGGGGAAGAGAAAGCTACACCAAAAGGACAGAAAGAGTTTTCCTAATTTACGGCTTTGTCTTGGCCCTGACCATTGGGAGTCAGTGCTTCCTGAATGAGAAAGTAAAGGTTCTGAAGCAAATAAGCCCGCGCTTTTAAAGATATATTTTCCCCAAGTGGGTCTTTATTCATTTTTGGATTTTACTCCTGTTATAATTCTCCAACTAAATTCTTCTGAGTTGAGATATAAGGATAGGAGAGGTAGGAAACATCCAAGAATGATCTAGGGGAACAGTAGTTTTGCAGCATATTAAAAAGGGGATTTCTGGGGATGTTTCTCTGTTGAAATAATTCCAACTCTGTTTTCCTTAGTGAAAAACAGGATCTCTTCTCAAATAGATCTTTCCCTGCAGTTGCTTAGAAGACCTCCCTTCTCTTAGTCCTTTTAAGTGAGGGAGGTTTTTGTTTTTTCCTGAAGTCCTGGAAAGCATGGTAGACATTTCACATGGAAAACATATAATTTCCAAGTGGGAACTGGAACATAGACACCTTTTTTAGCCAAAGAATCACATCAAACCTGGCTCTGAGAAGCCTGAAACATAAAAACTATTCCATTTCCTTTAGGGGATCTATAGTTTTGGAAAGAAACTTCTTTTCAGGCAGGTGGTTGTTGGAGGGCAAGTTTATGGGCTGTGGATCACAATGGGCCTGGTCTGAATCCCAGCCCCACCACTTATGTTCAACATTATGTCTACCCCTCTCAGGTTGAGCTTTCTCATCTATAAAGTGAGGGTCCTAATACATTCTTAGCTGTGTCATTGTGAGCATTAAATGAGTCATGAGAGCAAGAGAGAGACTGGATAATGAAGGATTAGGAACATGGACTCTACCCTGACCCTGTTACTTGCAAACTGGAGAACTTTGGCCATATCACCTAATCTTTTTCTGCCCCCTTTCTCATCTGTAAGATCATGACAATAGTACCTACCCCCTAGGTTGTTGTCGGGAATAAATGAAGTCATAGATGCAAAGTACTTAGAAACCTGACTCATAAAAAGAGTTTACTGTTATTAAAATGGTTTTCACACAAGAGTGTTCACTACAGGATAGCTATTAGAATTATTGTGAAGCAGATAGATTTGGCATCTCTTTTGCTCATTTGGTTTGCAATGGCCATTTCCCAAATGCCTTCTTTTGTTCAGAATTTCCACCAAATCAGTCATGGGTTTTCTCCGACCTTTGCACCAAATCACTGCATCATGTGTTTGAATGACTTCATCTCTCCTACAGGTGATTGGCAGTGGCCTCTGCATTTCTTTCCAGGATCATAGAGCAACTATCCTTTCAGTGTTTCAACTCTAAGCTTAAAAGCAATAAACACCATTTGCTAATAATTGAGATGTATTCTTCTTAATACTGTCCTTTCCTACTTTTTTCCTCTCTATCTGCCCCCTTAATGTCTTAGCAATACTTCTGCCTAATAAAAAGGCTTGAAAAGCTGCCCCACTATTATTTTCAGAGCTATGTTTTGTGGGTAAAAGACAAAGATTACTACCCACAGCACAATTAAAGCTAGGCTGGCAAATAAAATCTTTCACTCATTGATTGTAACTGATTTGTGCTCCTTAAGTGCCAACCATATACTTTGGCACTTTATACTGTAATTTCTTCAAGCACTCTGCTCCTTTGGCCATATTAGCTTTCATTTATTAAGAGCTATGTAGGAGATTAATGAGAGGCAATGGACCCTTTCTTCCTGGAGTTGACACCACTCAGAGTGTAAAGGATCATTTTAGCAAGGCAGGGGAATGTTCACACCTTTTCCCCCTGACAGACTCTGGAAATTCCAGTCCTTCAGAAAGATCTGGTATGCAAGGGAGTTAATGTTGAAAATAACACTGGGTAAAAAAGCTGTTTGTAAATTGTGAGGGAAGGGGTCTTTTCATTCCTTCATTTTACTTTGGAAAATAAAGAAGTGGAAAGTTGAGAAATGAAAATGTTGTTCACGTATAGAAAATGAAAACACCTACCTTGTGATGTTTACTCACTAGGAGTTTAGGCAAATTACTTAATCTTTTTGAACTTTATTTTTTTCACTTAAAATAAGGATAATAATATCTGCCTAGCTTACTTTTTGAGAATTAAACTTTTATATATGTATTCTACTTCACATTTTAAAGTGTTTTATATATGTATACTTTATAAAGTCCCATTTAAATGTAAGAAATTATATTTCTCAAAGTGATTTCTCATACTAAACATGTTTTGCTTTCTCTCATTTATTTATTAAACAAGTATCTATTGAATGTCGGCCATGTACAAGAGACTATGCAACTATTCAAGGCAGTATGGATGATGATGTGGCCCTCCAGGAGCTCATGGCCGTGTGTGTGTGTGTGTGTGTGCGTGTGCGTGTACTTGTGTGTGTGTGTGTGTGTTACACAGATGCATAAAGAAACACTTAAATACTGGGGAAGTACAGAATATTGGGCTTCTCTCTATCCCATTTTATAGATGAGAAAATTTGAGGCACTACAGGCTGAAGGTGAATTTGAGCAAGTTTCTTGGCTATTTGTGTGCTATTCTATACTCCCTCAGGTTTCCTTTTGAGTTTAGGGCACAGTAAAGACTCAGAACAATAGTGGTTGGCTGGCTATAGGTCTGGATTAGGAAGGGTTGGGGCGACAGAGTCCTCCCATAAATATATACAAGAGAGTTCTCCACGGTGTCTCAGATAGAAAACAGCTGCGAAGAATTGAGCAACGTGATATCCAAATGGCATTTCCAGCCTAACCAGTTTCTGAAAACATTGTAAAGCCCCTTCCTCTCTCTAGATATGACTCTCTACCAAGGCCATTCTGAAGGGCCTAGGAGAAATACCTCTCTAGGTGTTTCTATAAGAAAGCAGATTCTCTTGGGAGGCAGAGTTTGATTTTGAGTTGTGGCCACATTGGTGAATTCCGGGAGAGCTGAAATTCATCCCATATAGATATTTTTGTGTAATTGTGTGTATGTTATAGCTTTTTCATTTATAAAATTGGCTTAGTAATTATCCGCCTCCAACTATCATTATCTCACCCTGAAAACTTATTTTAAACCTAAGCTATTTTAAAACTACACCTTGATAGAATTCTTTACCTAAAACAATGTTTACTATGGTGATAAACATTAGACACCTACTGTTTAATCTAAACTATTCTCTCACATTTATTGTTTAACAATGTCACAAATAATAACTCTGTAAACATAAAGGAAAAACAAAACAAAATCATCTGATCAACTCACAGGCTTGCTAAAGAGCAGCCTGAATTTTTGCTCATCCCAGATGAAATTATAATAGCTTTATAAATAGTCTTAAATAGCATGAGAGGTGAAACCTCATGTTTAGAGCTTGAATTATGACTGGAATTACCACTGGGAGTCCAGAGTGAAATCAATCTTCAGACTTGTAAATGCCCAGTGAGATTAAATGGCAAATCTTTTGTGGATTATGTCTTTGAATAAGGATTCCCCTCCTTGCATCCTTCTAATGGTGACATTTGATATGTTGAAGTTTCCGTCTTAGCCTCACTGAGTGTTAGAGAGCACTCATAGCCCTTGCAGGGAAGCTTGCCAAGGACATGGGCAACAACTCCCAAGATCAGCATCAATTTGGCTTGAGGCTATTTCTGCTTTAACCTTAGCACCTGTGCTGGTGATTCTGGCTCTGTTTCTGTATTACAAGGGCCTGGAAGCTTGCGTACTACATGTCTCAGACTTCTTTGCCAGTTGACTTTCAGTTAGTCCTACCAATGGATGGCAGGCAGAAGATCAGAAGGCAAGAAAAAGGAAAGAGACTTTCCCCCACTGCTTCCAGTATGATGTCTGCCATTGGCATTGGCCATGGCAAGAGAATCTGAGCTCTTGAGTTTCTACTCAGGCAATTTAAGAGCAGCAATAATGTCCACTGCTCTAACATCCTAAGTGGTAGAGTGCCCATGGGCTCTGGTTCCAGATGTGGCAGCAACATTGGGTCCCTGGGCTTCTATAGCATTAAGGTGGTGGGCTACTGACTTTCTGAAAAATGGCAGAAGCCACAGTGTTAGCTCTATTTCTGTTCTAGCAAGCAAGGGCCCTGGGTATCACCCTTCTTCCTTTTGCTACTCTGGCCCTATGGGTTATAGAGGCTTTTCACAGTGATTAATCTCTGTTATTTACCTTTCCTATTTATGCCCTTCTATTCCTAAAGACACTTTGGTAATCAATTCCTGTATTAAATTTCCTCTGAAATCTAAAGTAGTTCCTGTTTTTCTGACTGGACACTGAGCTCATACAGATCCTCAGATCTGAAATAACTAGGTTTATGCTTTTTTTCCCTCCTGTTCTCACTCTTATAGGTTTACCCAGAAGTTTTTTCAAGTCATTTGCTTATCTATTCTTGACTCCTGTCCTCCTTACTTAGCTGTTACTCATCACCTTTTGCTGCTTATTTGGTCCTGCTTGAAAAAACCTCTTGGGTCTGTTGCATAGCTTAATTTTTTGCTAAGAGTTCTTCTACATTGCTTTATCATTTCTCCCTCCCCTCCCACACACACTTTTCTTTCCTCTCTCCCTGCCTTGCTTCTTTCCTTTCTCCTTCCCTTTACTTTATAAGTTTCTGATAATATTTGTGCCACTGTTATGTCTCATATGCTTGCATGCCCTACTTAGAATGAAGAATTTCTAGACATTTTGCCTCGTTCCATGTGTCAGCCCTGGACTTGATGACCAAGTGTACCTTAATCAGCCTTTTCTAATCTCTGAAGGGTGGATAGAGGATAGTGGATAAGTTCCAATGTAAGATAGGAAAACATAACAATTTTATGGGAAAAAAATCAACAGAAAATTACAAAATAAAGCTTATTACATTTCCATTGTAAAAACTGTATATATATATTTTTAAGTAGGAGACAGAAAATAGAAGAGACTTTTAAAAATAACTTAGAGACGACACTAGTTTTATTTTTTCTCATTCTTGTTTATAGTTTTATGTGTTTGTGTGTATTTTATGTAATTATGATAATATACTGGTTTTTCACTCAGAATTATTTACACATAATTTTAAATGAAGATATAACTGTCCACTGAGATTTTGTCAATGGTTCTGGTTTTTTAAAAACTGTTTTTCCTATTAAAAATTTAGTTTTTATATTGTATTATCCATTATTATTTACATTATAATAAACACCTTCAGCTATAAAGAGCTTTCTGTGTTATAAATTATGTTTTTAGCTTGGCTTCTGAGATATAAATCTCTGGCTAAAATAGAACATTATGATCCAGGAAGTGAAACTTGGAAAACAGAATGCAATTTATTCTTTTTAGTTTGTTCAACATGAGACTATGGTAAAACATGCGGATTAGTATATCTGAAGCCAGACTGCCTGTATTTACATCCTCACTCTACCTTAAACTGTGACCTTGAGTAGGTTACTAACCTCTGTGTCCCTCAGTTTCCTTATCTGTAAAACCCTCGTGAAGTTGGTTATATGAGGTTTAAATGGGCTAATTTCTGTATAGTACTTAGAATGACGTCTGGCACACAGTAAACACTATATAAATACTAGTCATTACTATTATTAATATCAAACAGAACTATAAACAAGGAGTTAACTTTCTCAAAGTTCCTGGTTCTGATAGATAAAATTCAAAAGGGCACAATAGAGCTGTGGAAAGTACAGAGAGTCCTTTCAAATAACAAGGAATGAGAATAGATTGGCTGGAGGATGGAGAGTCACAATATTTTGCATTTGTAGAGGGTTTTATAGTTTACAAAGCCTTTTGATGTTATTACTCCAAACCCCTCACCATCTGTCTAAGGAGTAGGTCATTTGTGGTCTATTTGACAGGTAAGAAAACTGAGGCTTAGAGTCATAAAAGTGGCTGAACAAGAGTCCACACTAAATAACCCAGGTCTTCTAGTCTTTGCCCTTTTCTTATAACAAGTGATAACAGTACAGAGTCAGAATCTGGATAAGGTAAATATGAATGGATTTATAAAAATTCTCGAATAATTGAATACAAAAGAGAGGTTATTTTAGGATAAATAATAGGAAGTTTTACTTACCTATAAAAGTGGAAGATGCTGAATTTATAAATCAGTTCCCCCAAAGGATATATTTCTGAGGCAATTCCATAAATGACATTGTTTCACATAAAAACACTGTAAGGGCAAAATTAATTCTGTCTAAATTCTTTGTGTGACAGCCATAACACAAGGTCAAGTCCACTATAATTTCTTACGGCAAAAGTTGATGCTCCCAGTACTTACATAGGTGTGAGGGATTGTTCATACCTGATGTGTTTTATGCTAAATGAGGTGTAGATTAAAGAGCTCTTACTAATTTCTAAAACTTTGAAACTAAACCACTTTACACTTTTTTTTGGGTAAGTCAGCAAGAAGAGCATAATAATAATTTAACTTATTAATTTGTTCCATCAATGAATTCATGGAGCACTTTCTAGAGGCTAAGGCATGGAGTGTCTTATGAAGGAACTAAAGGTAGTTAGCGATGAAATTTTCTGGGCAGTGAACCAGCACATCTTTCCAGATTATGAATAGCAGAGCCTGTGGTAGGTAACACTATGGCAATTCTATGCCTGACTATGTTTTTATGGAAGAACTTGAAAAACTGGGCTTTGGGGGTAAACACAAAGTTTTCATTTGGTTTCATTTTACTGAAACCAACTTAATTCTGATGTGACCTTTCCAGTGGGAAAATGCTGCTCCCCTGCATGGCCTCAGAGTGGCATATTGTCCATCTGTGTTACATTACAAGGAAAGACCAACAGTTTTTGGCTTCATGTTCATGGTGGCTTAATTTTCAACAGAAAGGGAAGATTTAAACAAAAGGATTTTTGTAAAGAGAGCCCTTTTCTTCTTTATTGTTAGATATTATAAAAAGTTGAGTTTTTCCTCAAGTTAGTGTCATTGAACTACCACCCTTAATAAAAAGAAAGCAGAATAGAAAAATCTAAATAGCTCTATATCTATTAAAGAAATTGAATTTGTAATGAAAAACTTTCCCATAAAGAAAAAGAAACAGGACATGACTTGATCAATTAACATTTTGCTTTCAGAAACTGGTTTGTGTATTTTGGCAGTTAAATCAAATTCTGCTCAACTGCAGAGCAAAATGAAGGTCCATGTTATGGTGGCTAAATGGAGGTGTAGACACTTAACAGGATGGGAGATACTGACTATCACAAAGGGAACTCTTCTAGACCTAGTTTTCAGATGGCTAAAATGGTCAAATAAAGTGTTGTCTTTTTTTTTTTTAATATTGAATTGACTGAGTCACGTTAGTATGTGAAAATGAAGATCTCAGAAAAAAAATGCAACACCAAAAAGAAGTGACTGCAAAATTGATGTTTTGAACTGTAACTGAGTCTGTGAATTCTCACTTTTGATGCACATGATGTTCGTGAAAAGCTGGGTTCGTGTGGACTGACTCACTTTAGAAGAGCCATTTCTGCATCCTCCACCCCAACCTTAGTCTTTACCTCTATCCTGAAGCTGTCTAAATATATATAGTTTGCTTTTTTAGGCTTTCTCTCAAGATTTGTCTTCTTGTTGCATATCTTTTATCTAGCTGTCACAAGACCTTAAAATCAAGATGTCTAAAGCAAAAAGTTTTATTTCTTTCCACAAATTTTTCTCTTTCTGTAATAACATCTTTGTTCTTTTAATAGTCCAATTTGGAAACACATACTTCCCTAGCCATCCTCTTCTTAACCAACTTCCAGCCAGGTGTTAGGATATATTAACATCTGCAGATCCTTAAAATTTGCTGGAGTTTGATTCTTAAGACTTGCAGAGTGTGTAGGTCTTCAAATAGTAATATACATGTTTTTGTCCTATAAAATGCAGCAAAATTTAACTTTATGCTATTAAAGACAAAGTAAATAAAAAGTTGCACTGTGGGCAAAAGATTGAGTAATTGACTGGTCTCATTCACTGGCTAAACAACTCTTTCCAAAATAATTCATCTGAGTTAAGTTATCAATTTTGCAAAATGGTACAATACAATGTAAGGGAACCCTTACAGATTTAACTTTCTGGTCTTGGCTAAGTACTGTGGCCCTGAAGGTTCATGAAGCTTATTAATTTTGCTAGGCCTACAAAACAAAAGTATTTTGTGAAATGATTCTAGCCAGTGTTCCAGCCGTATAAGAATTGTTCAACAGGGGAGGGATTAAACTTCAGTGAATGAGGAAAAGACAGTTAACTTGTGATGTAAGGATATTCATAAGAAGCATATGACTCTTAATGGAAATAGAATGTGGGAAAAAGCCAGTGGCACATGCAAACATTTCTATGGAGGGCCTAATGGAGTTGCTTATTATTTCATTTATATCATAGTGTTTTTAAGGGAGAAATTATATGCAAGAGGTATATTGGTAAATGAGATTCTTGAATATCTAGGGATGTATTCTTCGTGAGTGGTAAGTATCTACAGAACATATGTCATGATTCTTTAAGCATCTTTACAAATATTAATATTTATGATATTTCCAAAGAAATGTATATGTATACATTATATATGTATGTATGTACACACACATAGTTGTACATATATACACAAATGCCTGTGAATTTACTTGATTTTTTTTTATATTCTTGTATTGTCAATGAAAATTCTCAGTCAGTCCTGCAACCTAGCATTCTGATATGTATTAATTCTGACATGAAACAACTAAATGAATCCCTGGCCTCTAATCTGGACTCCCAACAATTGTGGCTGTTTATTTTCCTTGTTAGAAATTGAATTTAGCCCACCAGTACATTTCATAAAGATCAGCAGATGATAATTGCTTTCCAGCTGAGTTTGGTTGGGTTTGAACCAATGACCTATGTGGTAAAAACTTTTTTTTCAGTCTCTTGATCCATCCATCTGCCTTGTTAAAATCTCAAAGTTGAAAAAATGTCTTAAAAATACTTCTGTGGGTTGTCTTAATCATCAAACTATGTGTCCAAATATAAAATTAATTTATAAAGCGATTTTGCCCAAACTGTCTTTTTACCCCCAATATTTTATAACATTTTTAAAAAGCAAGTTTTAGGGTAGGAGTCAAGATGTTGGCAAACATGACTTTCTGAATGTTATATAAAGTGCCTTTTACTTGGTAGGAAGGATAGGTTTTTTTTAGTCTACATATTTTATCCAAGCGCTGTTCTCTATAAACAAGTAAAAGTTTATTGTGCAGGAAACTAAAGTTCCCAAATGAAGCATGAGGTAGCTCTAAACATTGAAATTTACTGAGAATCTCAGGCCACTGTGAAATCTCAATGTCATTCTAAAAATGGAAATAAGAGAAAGCTAGTGTGATGGTGGTCTTTAAGTATTTTCCCTTTGGTCTGAGTATTTCCTGTGAGAATAAAGAAAAAACAAACACAAGAAGACTTATTTTCTATGGCTTTTCAATATGGATATCAGAAGTTTGATTGATTTTCATGGGGATCAATGAGGTCATGAGTGAAAGGCTGATGAATTTCTGGACATTGTTGCTTTAAACATTATATAAACCAGGCCATATCCTTCCCCAGAACCTGTAGGCTGGTTACAATTCAAATCCTCTGTAATTAGCTCATGGCCCAACACTCTTTCTTGTGAAAACTTGTGCTCTTTCGCTTCTCAGTGAGAAAACACTCTGGAATAACTAAGTTGGGTAGATACACTGAACAGTAAGGTTTCCCCAGTCTGATCTGTACTTTATCTGCTGCTACCAGTGCTTTTGGGTAGCTTTCCACCCAGTTAGTCTTCTTTCCTCAGTTTTACTTTCTAGGACTCATTCTCCTCAAGTGGCCCTGCTATCTAATCCATCAGAAATCCTACAGACTCTGACAATCTCCAATAAAGATTCTGATTGGTTAACTAATCTCTGTTTCCACTGTCATCACCCTTGTTCAGGCTATCATCCCACCCCCGCCTTCACCCCTAGATCACTTCTGTAGCTTCCTAACTAGAGTCTGTGCTTTCAGCCTTATCTATTGCAACCTTTTCTTCATAGGACACCCGTCATCTTTTAAAAAAATGTCACCAAATTATGGTTTTCTTTTGCTTTCTCTTTCACTTGGCTTAAAATTCAAATTCCTGAACCCCAAATGATTTGCATCCTACCTTGCACCCCTCTCCTCTGGATCACTGTGCTCCAGCCACTCTGATCTTCTTTTAAATCTTTCTTTCTATCTATCTATCTATCTATCTATCTATCTATCTATCTATCTATCTATCTATCTATCTATCTATCATCTATCATCTATCTATTTTTGACTCCTCAAAAACACCAGACTTAAATCTAGACCTAAGTACTTGGCTTTCTCTCTGCTTCAGAATGTCCCTCTGTTTCCACCACCTCCTCCCAGATATTACATAGCTGGCGCATTCTAACCCCAGAAGCCTTTCTCTGACCACTCTATCTAAAGTAACCATTGAGTCATTCTCAGACAAATCATTCTGTTTTAGTCCTTTGCATAGCAATGAACACCATGATGTTTTTTTGGTCTATTTGTCTCTCTGTCTAATCTATCATCAATCTATTTATTGTTTTTCTTCCTCTGCCAGAATGGATTATAAATTCTACGAGAGCATGAATCAGTCTTTAAACCTTAGTCCCTGGAACATGAGCTTGGAACATATGAGGTGCTCAATAAATGTTAAATAAATGAATAAACTTCCAGCATACAGGCTAGTCAGTAGTCATCCAAGCTAGAAAAGATAAATTCATTGATTTTTCTGCCAGCACCGAATAACCCTGTTGTTGCTTTAAAAAAAATCTCCATTATTATTTTTTATTCTCTATTTCCACTGTGTACTCTGCTCCAGCTCTTGTCACTTCCAGTCTGGAGTATATTATCATCCTCTTTCTTGGATGACTTTAGGCTCTTAATCTTTCAAAAACTAATCTTGCTTTTATCATATTTATTTTCTATGTAAAAAACCTTTAACATTATGCAATTTCTAACAAAAAGAAATTTATTAAAATACTATTAAAATTTAAAAAATTAAAAAGAATAAAGGAAAGAAATCACACTTAACCAACATCCTAATAGGACTGTCTTTCCCTTTCTCAGTATTCATGTTTTAATCTATCAAGATGTAGTATATTTTGACATAGTCATAAAAAGTGTGTGTACAATTTTGTTTTCTCATTTTAATTTAATATTTCATAAATAGTTTCATGTCATACCATAGTTTTTCTATTTTGTTTGTAATGGTCACATAATGTTTCATTGATTATATGTCATAATTAAATCTCCAATAACAAGAATGGTTGGGCTATTTCCAGTTTTTTGCTAATATAAAAACTATAAATCTTATACAATGACTTTTATTTTGAATTATTTCTTTTGGAGAAATTCCAGGTCATAGCATTAATGGGCTAAAGATTATGATCAATATATTGTGTGTGTGTGTGTGTGTGTGTGTGTGTGTGTGTACTTCTAGATCCTCTCCAAAAAGCTTATATGAATTTTCAGTGCTATAAACTATGTATAAATAATATCATCCCCTCCCCCCCACAAAAATTTGCCTGGATTAGGTTTCTTCTTTTGTAAAATTTTGGTTAATTTGACTGTTTGTTATTGTTTTCATTTGCAGTTTTATTTCTTAATTGCAAGTTGTAAGGTTGAATGTGTTTCTATATGTTTGCTTCTTATTTGTGTTTTCTCCTGTGTGAAATCACTGTTCACACCTTTTGCCCATTTATCAATGGAGGTCTTTGTGTTTTAAATTTATATTAACACTTTTTTGAACTCAACTTTTGCCATATTTGTCTACTTCTGTCTTTTCCCTAAGATTGGTGTTTATTCTTACTGCTGTGCCTTTTGAAATCTTATTTCATATGCTGTAAGTGAAGTGAATTTCCCTTTTCTTTTTTAAGTGTTTTTATACTCACAAAGTCCCAGAAAATGAAGACTTCCCCTCACTTAATTCTTCTGACTTAAAAAGTAAAAATTTCCTGAGAATAATCAAAATTAGCTTTTTCATGTTGAAGCCTCCTTTCAATCTGTATATCCTGTTGTTTGTAGTATATTCTGTTATTTATAGTTTTCCTATAAAGAGCACAAAGGAGGAGAACTACAAAGACCTTACGTGGAACATTTTAGTAAACAAAAAAAGTCATATTCTAAGACGCAAGTGGAAGATTCCTAGGTTAGTGAAGCCCAAGGTCACCTTCTCTAGCCCTGAGCAGTTGAGAAGTGAGACCCAGAGAAGGAAAGTGACTTAACATAGATTATTCAATTAGGGAGGAGGGCAGAAATAAGAAGTATTCTAACTTCCACTTAAGTGTTATTTTTATTACTACATTATACTGTTTTCCTTTTTAAAAAACAATTTCTTAACTTCACAATGAAGAATGTATAGTTACTGGAAAACAATTTAAAATCCATTAACATTGCTTTGTTAAAAATGTCCCCTTTTTGAATTCCAGGAAGACCTTGAGGCCATTTATCAGGTTAGGTTATTAATGTGTGTTGAGAATCCCTAGGGTCACTTGGCCTCATCACTGTACCTCATGAGGCAGATAAAGCTGCTGCTAATGGCTTGTAAAGCACAAGCAGCCATGCACTATTGCTTAAGAATTTATAACCTTTATTGGAAAGTGACTCCTCAATAAACTTTAATTGTGAATAATAATTACTAGCTTTTTATAAGTTGGAGAGCACCCAGATACAACTGGATGAGTATTCAGAGGACAGTCATATTTATTTCATAGGGTTATAGAAGGCTGGAACAAATGATTGCCACTTGGAGGGTCTGAGCTGCTGGGTTTTCTTTTCAAAACTGAATGACTAGACTTTAACTTTCTATAGTATTGGCTTCCTCTCAGCTTTAAAATTAGAGTATTAATCATGTAGATTATAGATCAACCAGATAAGAGAAATCAAAACATATGAGAGGGTGTTTGGCTTTTTGAGAGTGTTTTTAGTCAGACCTAATTGGATATATTTTTTGTATATATTTTTTCTCTATTTAGTTTCCAATATCAGTGCTGAGATTTTCCTTTTTAAAATCAAAATTAAGTTAATGAAGAAAAGAACCAGTTTTTAATAGATTTGCTGGTATTTTTCATCTTCTCTTTCTGGATACCAGTTAGTGTGTGAGGTAGTCTGAGGTACTTGGAAGGAAGGGAGTGCTGGACCAGGACACAACTTCTCATTCTGCTTACTGTCTAACTTAGTACAAGTTTTCTCTTCAATTAAGTAGGGCACAGAACGAATGCTGACATTACAGGGTTCTCTGATCCACTGGAAGACCCAGCTTATTCCAGGGAGGCAGGTACTCAGGGCCCAGATCTCAAACTTCTGGATGCTCTAACTCTGAATCCCGGGATATAGTAGCCTGTGATTGGCTGGCCTCATCTCTCGCTGAGCCTCATTAGGGAGGGAAGATATTCTGACTCCATTGGTCCTTTGGAGAATGGTGTTCTCTTATATCTCAATTTCTTGGTCCTGAGGTGCCAAAGCACTGGAAGCTGTCACTGTCTTTTTTTCCTCATATTCTCAGAGTAAATATGTTTTCTTGTTTGGCTTAATCATTAAGTGACATGATAAAGATGGAAATATAAATTGAACATGTTTTTCTGTTCCCCGGGATTACTGATTAGGATCTTATATTATCCTCAAAGGCAAATTTAAAGCTAAATTTAAAGGAAGAACATACTCTTTTTTTTTCTAGTTGTAGTTTTCTGTTTTTTTTTTTTCATTGTTTTCCTATAGCTAATGTCTCTCATTGTTTTAGATTCTTCTTTTCTCCAGGTGTGGTTTATTAGACAGAAATAAACTTGACCTCCCACTTCTTGTGTCTATATACTTCATATTGTTTGAAGAACTTGAGTAGTTATATAGCTATTACTGATAGCTAGAGAAAGGAGAATGTTTCTTGGCATATTGTTAGCTGCTAATTACAACAGATTTAGTTTTAGTCTAGGAAAGGCACTAGAAAGTTATTTTACAATTTTTATTTGAGGTTACATATTTGTAATGAGAGAGATAAGGCAGGTGACCCAGGCTTCACTAACATAGGAATCTTCCATTTTCTTCTCAGAATATGACTTTTTCTGTTTGCTAAACATATTACTAGAGCAAAACAGTTTTGTGCAGCTATCAAGTATATTATGACATTTTGGTTTCATTTTCAGGACTGCATCAAAAAGGGTGTTTATTTAAATTACTTGTGCATTTCTGTCCACAGCTGGTGTATACTCCCTAGCAGTTGTAGTCCCGATAAAGTCAAATGTGCCTTGGGTGTGAGGTAAGGCAAGTGACTGGGAAAACAAAGGTATGGGGAGTTAATGAGGTAAACGTTGGAGTCCCTGGACCACAGTGGATCAGGAGGACTGTATTAGTCTTCTAGAGGTGTCATAACAAAATATTACAGACTGGGCATTGTTTATAAAAAAAATGTCGTTTATAAAAAAATAACAACAGACATTTATTTTCTCACAGTTCTAGAGATTAGAAGTTCAAGATCAAGATGCTGACATGGCTGACTTCTGGCTTGCAGACAGGTACCTTCTTGCTGTGTTCTCAAGTGGCCTTTTCTTTGGGCACACAGATTTCTTGTATCTCTTTTTTATAAGGACACTAATCCTATTGGATTAGAGCCACACCCTTATGACCCCATTTAACTTTAATTACATTTTTAAAAGGTCTATCTCCAAATACAATCACACTGGGGGTTAGGGATCAACATATGGAATTTGGAGTGGACACAATTCAATCCATAACAGGAACCTCCAGAGCCAGCATTTCCTTGCAGCTGTACCAATAGTTTCCATGGCTTTGTCAGTCAGTTATAACCTGGTTCAGGAATAACAACTAGATTTGCTTATTGTGTTGAACAATGAAGCCTGGAGGATAATTTTTCCCAAGTGGGGAACTGAGACCAGAAAACCTTTAGGACTAGAGAAATTCTCTTTGATTTAGAAATCATGAACTTTTATTTTTAAAATTGATGACTGCTAATCAATAGTTTTGATTTTAAGAATAATTAAAACTTGTTGGCTATTCTCAGATATTTTACTCTTTCTGTAAACTTTAAGTTCATTTTCTGGCATCTACAAGTCAAGAAAAAGACAGTAAACCTTTTTGACCATCTCGGTGGTGGCGAGCATTCTAGAATAACTGTTCAGAGTGTGATAAACCTTTCATCTAATTCATCATGTTGCTTCTCTTCTATGTGTACCAAGCCAGGACATATGCTCATTTCAAATGAGGCCTTTTCATTGACACCAAATTTGTATGGGTGACTGATCACCTCATTGAGGGTGAATTTAGTGGTTCATTTTAGAAATAAATGGTAGGAAATTAATGTCTACTTTAAAATTTGTGGCAGCTAATTTATATAAATCATTATAGTCTACTGAGCATATATGTCAAGGTCTTCTACAGTCAAGATATTAAATGCTGCTAATCAGTCTTTTGATATTTGAGAGATGAGGTAGTCAATCTGTATTTGGTGAAGATTACTTCAGATATAAGGCAAGGCTTTTGTCTTCTCATTTAGATTTTTAAATATTCCTAAAATTAGGGTATAAAAATACCTCCTTTTAAAATAATAAAGCCCTGTGTATTTGATATGTACAGCATATTTCTTCAATGACCTTTTAAAGCAAACTTATTTCTGAAGGCTCAACATTTTCTTAGGAAAACACTTTTAGAAATAAAACTTTGGTCGAGCATTTATTCTTTGACCTAACAAATATTTATTGAGTGTCTTTTCTTTGTCAGGCACTGTGTCTAGTGGCTGATGAGATTAGATAGACAAATTGCTTATTTATGGAGCTTAACTTCACATGTGAGAATAAACATTAAACAAATAAATAGATGCACAAAAGAAAGATCCGACAATAGTGCTAAGCAGATAATTAAAATAGAGTGATTTGAAAGGTGGCCAAGGGATGTCTGTTTAAGGTGGAAATGCTTAAGGCATCAGCCATGCACCTATCAGGGTCCAGGCATGGCAGACAAAGAGAAAAATCAGCAAGTGAGAGGCCACTATAGCTGAAACAAGCATGATGTGTTTAAAGAACTGAAGGAAGGTCATTATTGCTGATGCACAGAGGGTAAAAGAGAGAATGGTGTAAAATCTGTAGTTTAGTGGCATGGCTGAAACCAAACTTTATTGAATTTACAAGAAGAAGCGAGTTTAGATTTTGATCTAAGTGCCATAGGAAACTGCTTGAGGTTTTTGAAATAACACTTCTGCTGTGAGGAGAATGAATTGGAGGGGGCAAGAGTAAAAATTTCAGGGTATGTAGATGGTCACTGCAGTAGTTCAGAATGGAGATCAGAATTGTTTAGACTAGGGGTGGTGGTATTGAGGATTGAAGCAGCTCACGGACTTGGATTATATTTGGGTGGATGGTCGCTTCTTTAAGTTGGAGAAGTCAGAAAGAGGGGCAGGTTTAGGGAGAGAAGAGGGGCTGGAAATCAGAATTTGTGTTTTCCTTTACAGAAAACATTTTTCCCCATATCCTGCCCTAAAGTTAGACATGTTTAAAAATTCTGAGCTTTTATTTTTAAAATTAATGTCTACTAATCAGTACTTTTGCTTTTAAGAATAATTAAAATTTATAGGCTATTCTCAGATATTTTATGCTTTCTATAAATTTTAAATTTATTTTATCCTATTACCACTTGCCCTTCCATCCCCATCATCATAAATTAGCAAATAACTTTCACTGTGAAAATCCAGTTAAAATAGCAATAAGCTTATTTACTAATTTGGGGAAAGTTGATCTTTTAAAAATGTTATCTTCTCATTCATGAACATGATCTATCTTTCCACATGTTCATAAAATTTTATAGTTTTCTTAACATAGGTTGTGTGCTTTTGATGTTAAATTTATTTCTAAGTAGTTTCAGTATTTGTTGCTATTTTGAATGTTTTTCTGAACACCATTTTTTTCTGATGATTTATAGCTGAAACAGAGAAAAGTATTGCTTTTAAAAGTATTTTTACTGTATTTCACATGCTACCAAGTTGTCTAGTAATGCTATTAAATTTTCCATGAATATTTTAGATTTTCTAGTCATTCAGTTATATCGACAGAGACATTAAAAAAAAAATCTCTCTGTTCTAGTGCTCATACTAGTTACTTAATTTTCTTGTATTTATTAGAACTCTTGAAACAATGCTAAATTATAGTGGTGATGGCTGATTTTAATTGAAATTCTTTTAGTGGTTCACTGTTAGGGATAGTGTTCTGGTTTTGAGTAAATGTCTTGACTCTAATACATTTTATTTTACTGAGGAATTTTATCAGGAATGGTTATGGATTTTATCAAATGCAGTTTCAGCATTTATTGATATATTTTTTTATTTTTTTGGTGTAATAGATTATGTTGATAAAATTCTTGATTATGCTGATACACAGATTATGTTGACAAAATACCTTGCTTTCCTGAAAATAAGACTTACACACACACACACACACACACACACACACACACACACACACACAAAACTTTGGAAGAGGGATAGAAAAGGGCCAAAGGGTGGAAATTCAAGAAGAGCTGTTACAGGTTCTGGGTATTTAGGAAGACAACTATTTTCCTAACCTTGGACTTGGTGTTGAGCTGATTCTTTGGCTAGCAGATCCTCTGTGAGTTCAGAAGGATTTTCATGAAAAGAGATAGTCTCTTTGGAAAAATAAATGCCCTTTGACAAGTTCACTTCACAGAAAAAAGAGAAAAGTATCCAGGTCATAAGGCACCAAAGAAACATCTTACTATTTGTCTTACTCTACAATTTCCTTCATTTGAAAGGAAATATTGATGGGTTCCTACCTAATATGCCCATCTTAAAGTATGATAGATTTAAAAGAAGCAAATAAAATTTTATACTGTTTAAATTAAATGATTTATGAAAACTCCCACAAACCATTATAATAATGCTTGTTTGAGCAACTTTATGATAGGTAAAAAATTGTATTTGATATTTTATTTTAAGTGGGTGATTTTGCAGGCTTGGGTAACAATGTGGACAAAATTTATCATATCCCTTCCCCCCCAAAATCATTTGTGCTTTGGGACATTAAGAAATCATTTTCTACTCTTAGGTCAAATAGGTATTCCACATTTTTTCTTCATATGTTGTTACAGTTTTGTTTTCCGCATTGAGATCTTCAATCCAATTGAAATCTATTTTTGTATGTTGTAGGGGTTAATTTTACCAGTGATTCAGATATATAACAACCATATAATATATTCTGCTCTGTATTCTGTTTCATTGGCTCATTTCCTATCTCTGTGCCAATACCATGTCATCCATATTACTATAGCTTTATACTATCTTGGTATTTGGTAGAATAAGACTTTCATTTTGTTCTTTATTACCAAAATTGTCTTGTCTGTTACATTTATAAACCACTGCCATATCTTCTTCAGCTTTTTTCTTTTTTCCTTTTTTTCCCTGGAATTAAGGAACAATCATTCTATCATTATTAAAGTAAAGCTGACTCAAATTGTTTAAAACCACCACTCATCATTTTTTAACCTCTTTGAGATTCCTTATCTGTAAATGGGAAAAATAAGAGTACCATCCTCACGTGATAGATACTAATGCATTTAAAGTTAATGTTTCTCAACCTTTTGAAACCTCAGTTTCTTCATCTGTAATATACATTATTTATTTAGATTAAATGAGCTAATATATTAACATAACATTAATAGTAGAACATAAATGTTAGTTTGTTTTTTTTTTAGGTCATGAACTGGTTTTTAAGACACTGGGATGAAAAAAACTAATATGCAGAGGTTGTGTATAGGTGACAATATGGCAGAGTGTTGACGCAGAAAGGTGAAAAGAGATAAATTAGAACAGAAAACAGAGTTTGATAACAGTTGTTCAAAGCTAGCAAGCTTAGGGAAGAGAGCAAACTTGTAGTAAGCATTTGGTATTTGCTCAGGGCTTTACATATATATTTATTTATTCCTCTTCTCTGGAGGGGTGATGATTATACCCATTTTATACATGACACCAAACAACTTACTCAAGTCAGTCAGATAAAGTGTTCAAACCAGGATGTGGGCTTGGGTCTGATTCTAAAACGATTGTTCTTCCCTCTATATAAGGCTGAGGATTTGAGAGTTTATCTTAAATGTTTTTAGGAATAAGAAAAAATGTAGTAGAAAGAATATTTCAGGAAGATGGTTTTGGTAGTCTGTACAGATTGCCACATACACTATGACTGAAAGGTGGCAGTTGGGGTTGGAGGAAGAGGGACTAGACGATTTCAGTCATGCATAGGCAAGGAAATGAGGACTTAGATTCAGGTAATGGCAAGAGGAAGGGCAAGAGAGGGAATATGTCCCTGTCAGCCACTTATTCTTTTAAGCCGTGTATTGCTTAGCAGAGACCAACATCATATCACCTACTGAGAAAATTCCTTTGGATTAAGCTTTTTATTTATTTTAAGATTCCTTTCAAACTGGACTTTGTTTAAAGTATCTTTTAAACTTTCTTTTTAAAATGATAGCCTACAGTTAATTATTAAAAAAAAGAAAACTATTAAACTATACTAAAATATGACTAAATATTGGCAGTCCTGAATCTAAAAAGTATTCACTTCATATAGTATAAATCACAATAAAATGAAAATTTCTGTATAATATAAAAATATCTTTAATTACTGAAATATTTTAATAGAGTATTTTTAGATCCTTAGAATATTTAGGGCATTTTGCTGATTCAGATGCTCCAATATTTACTGTTTGAATAAAGAATAATAGTTAGATTTTCATGGGGAAATGATTAATGCCTTGGTTTGTAGCTCATTTTGATGCATGAAGATTTGCAGAAATTTTGCCTACAAGAAAAGCAAAGCACAATAAATTGTTGTGACTTATTGGCATAGACTAAAGCAAGGCAAACCTCATTAAACTAATTTTAGTTTTAAATAATAAACCTCACGTGGAGCTCCCACTGTTAATTATAGATAATCAATATTAAATCAATACCAAAACAAAAAGTAAAAACCAACACCTAAACTAAATTAAAACATTGATGCTAATAAAAGCACTGAAGCATTCAAAGACTTGTTTGGTACATTTTATACCACTTTTATTATTAGTCAATGAACTGAGTCATTTTCTGAAATAGAATATTGTAATATTCAAACAGTGATTTTTATAGAGGCTGAAATAAAAAACAGCTTCAAAAAGACTGAGAAAAGGTATAGGAATAGGAGGCAGAGTGAAAACTGCATTTGACTTTCCTATAAAGATAAATTTAAATATTCTTTAAATAGTCTTTAAAAATGTTATTGTTAAAAGAAAAATAATAAAGATGAGAGACCAAAGTTGACTTCTGAATGGAGAAGTTCTGCCAAGTTGGGTGTCTGATGCCACCTTGGCAGGGCTTGGCCCCTGGGAGGAAATTGGTGTAGGGAGATGGCAAGAAAGTCTTTGAAAACTAAAAGACCAACATTTCTCTCACATTAGGAAAATAAGGCCCAAGTGAGTTGCTGATTGGCTGGAGCCACCTGGGCTTGCAGCTTGGATAGCTCTGAACTGACTGAAGGTGGTCTACTGTGTAAGTGGGGACTGTGTCTGGGAATTGATTCCAGTTATAGCTACCAAGTATGTGAGGCACCCAAGACAGGATAATGGCCCTCAGTTTGGTCTGCCTTGCCATCAGCAGGCTAGGATGGTGGAGGTTTGTCATTATCTTGTGCTATTGTAGGCTTCTTTGCAAGGGAACACTGAACTCTGAATAGTTTCCAAATTTTAGTTTATATCTGAACATTGCATATTCTTCCCACCTTCATTTTTTTTTTAAAACCAGGTAGATAATATCTTCATTAGCAACTATAAAAATCAATTGTTCCTCTTTTCTGTGGCATTTCTAAGCATTTTGAGTTTTCTCTGGTCACTTTGGCCTAAATTCTATCCCCCTGCAATCTCTGTCCCCAGCCTGCCCCTATTCTCAGTCTGTTTTACTGAGGCTGTCCCAGTTAACATACCACATTTTTATGTCAACATTTTTGGTACCTTTTTTAAACTTAAAATCTCCCATAATCTTTTCTCCTCTTTGTTCATTCAGCCAAAAAATGTTTGCTTTTGAGGGTTAATAACCAAGGACTAGATGTATACAGAAGAGAACAAACTTGTTACCCGCTTTCACTGAGATTATTGGCTAATGGATGACACATGGCAAACAACTAAACAAAGAGACAAATTCATAATTACAATTGTGCTAACTGCTATGAAGAGAAAGAACTGAGGGCTATGAGTAGAATAACTCTGTAATTCATCATCCAAACTAGGACACTCTTGAGAGTAAAAGGAAGCATTATTAATTATCATGTCAGAACAATATGTGAAAACCAAGAATGTGCCAGGCAAATTGGGACATATGGTCACCATACAGGGAATCCGACTTTCACTTAACTACACAGGAAAGAGGTAAGTTAGACCCAAAGGGTCAGAAGGATCCAGTGATGCAAAGATCCTAGAAAAGGACAATCTGAGTAGAGAAGCAGAGAGTCTGATACAAGAAAGTTTTGTGTACTTGAGGAACAGAAAGAGCAAAAGTAATCTGATTAAGGCAAAAGTGGTATAAGACAAGGCTGGAGCTAGATCAATCAGGATCAGATTATAATGCTTGGATTTTTTCACCTAAATCCAACATTCAGAGAGTGAAATATTTTATTAAGCAGAGGAGGTGATAAAATCTAGTTTCTGTTTGTTAAAAGATCATTCTGCTTATTGCTATTAGATGACATTCACAATTTATTAAATAAGAAAAATCAGATTGCAAAAATTGCATAACATAATCAAATGTGTTTGCATACATGTTTATATATATATATATATATATATATATATATATATATATATATATATAATATATAAAACAAATAACAAAATAACAAAAGACCTGGGTAGATATATAGGAAAATGAGATTGCCTGTGCTTTTAAAAAATTTTTGTTTATATATTCTAAATTTTTTCACTGACTGTGAATTATATTTGTGATAGTACTTCTAAACTAGAATAAAACAAAACCCTGATTGCTTTGTGGAAAAAAGTAAAAAGTCTGGAAGGAAGTCCTGTATTCTATCTTCTCACAGATTCTATAGGATGTTGCCCATCAATTATCTCTTCTCTAGATTACAGCTTTAAGTTTCTTCATTCATCAAGCTCATTTTTCTTTTCCAGTGCACATGACTAGATTTTTCCTATCCTAAAAGAATTTTATCTACTTTACCTTCTCTCTTTTATTTCCCCTTACCAAATGTTGATTTGGTAATAAAGCTTTTGATTTGCAATAAAGCTTTTATTTTCCTATTCTCTTCTTTTCTCCAAGGTTACCAGTGATCTCCTAGCTGCCAAATTTGATGGCTATTTCTTGGTTCTTATCTTTCTGAAGTATCTGACATTATCAAGTCTCATTTTTAAAAATATATGTATTATAGAGAATTTCCAACATGTATAAATGTAGAAAGAATAAATGACATGGAGGATAGAAAGAAATGGTCTGCCATATACCTAATATCCATTCCAGAAAGAAAATAGAGAAAATTACTAAGAGAAAATATGCAAAAAAAAACACCTGATAACTTCATAAATGGATGAAATCCACAAGTTCAAGAAATATAAAATAACATATAGTAAAATTAAATAATATGTGAGACAAAGATCTTAAAAGATATAAAAGACAAATGACCTACATTGACTATAGAGCAATAATTTTAAGATTTAATTTGTAAAGTTAAAGAAGAAACAAGAGAGATAAGATACTAAAGAAAATAAATCATGTAAATTAAGAATAAAGGTTAAGTTTAAAACATACAGATTCCATGTATTATTTGTGAGGAAAAAAACATTATTTACTACATTTAGATTTAGATTGCATTAAGTGTGTATGTTAAAACTTGCATGAGCATCAACTAAATGAATATAAATGGGATATAATATCTTCTAAACAATAGAAGAAAAAATATAATTAAAAAAGGCAAGAAAGTAAGGCACAAAACAAGGAAGGAGAGAAAAATGAGTGCTCAAACACTAAAACAATGAAAAAAATACAGACAAATTGGTGGAAATAAACCTAAATATATCAATAATAATCATTGTAAATATAGTAAAAAACATACATTATCAAGACTGAATTTAAAATAATCCAATCACACTCTATTTACAAGATCTCATTTAAAACCCCAGAAAGGTTTTATGTACAACAGAGAATAATATACAATCAAATATAAATTAAGAAGGAAGTTGGTATAGTTCTATAATAGATAAGAGAAATTTAAAGGAAGAGTATTAATAGAGTTATAGGATCATTACATAACGAAAGAAGTTATAATCACTGGGAGGAGAATTGTGATGTGCTATCCACAGCCCTCAGGATTAAAGGAATTATCATTTCAGCTCTGAGAATGTCATTTGTTAATAGCCCTCAACTCTCAGTCCCCTATGGAAATTGAAGCCTCCTTAACCAAGTTCACAGTCTTTTCCCAGGGCAGCTCAAAACAAATGACTGATAGACCAACATGAGGTATTCTGGGTCAATTCATCTTCATAATTCCTCACATGGTCAGTTCAGGCATTCCACTGAGACCATATCACATTTGAATATCTTTTTCTGGTCATCCTTCTTCCATCTCTTCCTGTTCACAGCTATTGAATGCAAGAGCATTCCCCAATAACTCCTACAACTAATTTCTGTCTCAGAATTAGCTTCCTGGGAAACCCAACCTGCAGTAGATGATACCAGAGTGGCCCAAGAAAGAAGCATGGGATGGGATTTTGGAGCCCTTTCACCCACACTCAGTCAGTCCTGGAGACTCCAAAACTGATGGTAGGTGAAGCTCCTGGCATAACAGTGTAATTGCTGGAACTTCCCCTGAAGGTGAATTGGTATGGTATAACACTGGACGGAAATGCATTATATATTTCATTTATGTTTCCAGCATTTGAGAAATGGGAAAATAATAACTATAAAGACAATGGAATTGAATGGTCATTGTTAACCTCAGCTGATGCTCTGGAAAAAGATAACAAAAAGTTGAACACATTTAATTGGAAATTAAAAGCTAAGTGTGAAAGCCATAGGATTTCCTTCGCAGCATAAGACAATGCTCACCTTCTACAGTGGGAGAGCAGAGAAAGCCCAACACAGCCATGAAAGCAGTAGCACTCCAAAATGCATTAAGTGCCCAGCCAGATCAGATCTGCTACAGTAGGACCTCAAGACAACAGAGGCAGGGTGGTGGTATATATTTTTGTGGACCCAAATATTGTAATGAGTGGCAAGGTTGGAGGGCCAGCTACAGGACCCTGCCACACAAAGGGTTTTAAATATGGTTAATAGAAAATGGTGGTCCTAACAGCTCAACCAAAAGCAGCCAAAATAGATATTACTGACACTGTACTATCAGAAGAAATCAAGGATGTACAATCAGGAGGCTGAGGGAAGTCACACCAAAAAGTTATGATTCCCCTTGCCCAGCTTCTAGACATAAGCTGGTTTTGGACTCAGAACCAATTAAAAATCAATTTTAAAAATTTAAGAAAAGGTTTCTTTATGTTGGATAGATTATAAAACTGCTAGTTCAGAACCATGCCTTTCACTCTAATCAAAACAGAAAAACCATATTCTTTATCTCTCTTCAATAGAGCAGTCAGCATATTCAACATCACTTTTTTTTTCCTCTTCATTTTGGCTGCCCTAAAAGAACGTTTCTTCAGAAAACTGTTTCTGTAGTCTGGAGGTTTATTTGTGATGTGACCACCTGTGTGAGGTGCAAGGGTTATTTTAAAAAGAGCTCTTTCATTTGTCTTTGTAGGAGAGAGGTTGCACCAATCAAAA
The DNA here is from genome assembly GCA_004027375.1 of Macroglossus sobrinus. Lineage (NCBI taxonomy): Eukaryota > Metazoa > Chordata > Mammalia > Chiroptera > Pteropodidae > Macroglossus > Macroglossus sobrinus. Next base: position 119,508 of record PVKZ01000500.1, read on the forward strand.
TGACATCACATTTGTGGGGCACCTGTGAAACTGCAGAAATTGGCTCAAGTACAAAAGACTTTGTTTTTCTTTTTCTTTCCTATGGTAGTTAACTTGATTTCTTCTCTCCATAAATTCTTTAATTGGTTTAATAAAATACACAACAAACTGGGTACCCTTTTCTATTAGTTCCATTGTGAACATTTATGTAGTGAAGCTTAACTAACCAAAACATTGCATTTTATGCAAAAAAAAAATTAAAGGCTTCAGAACAGCTAAGAAATACTTAAAAGAAAAGAGAAATTTCAAAGTAGTAAAGCTTTCTTCGATAGTAATTCTCACATTCACATTAGTTGCTCTTTAATAAAACCTCCCCTGGCATTCTATAGGCAATAAAGAAGGCATAATCCTTCTTTATTTTTATTTCTGTAACATGTAAAGTTTTACTTGTTGGAGTGTTAAGCTAATTTTTTTAGACAAAAACAAGAGAAGAGATTTAATATTAACTGTGTTGTGCCCTAAAGCTAATCAGACAGCTGCACATGGTCCAAATTGGTATATGGTTGTAGCATTTTCCAGAAAAGGTTTAATTTTTCTTTTGAGAGATTTTATGTAATGATAGAAGTAGGATATGAGTTCTGAATTTTAAATCTTCTACATGGTCAGATTTATCACTGACCCTTTAAATGACTTCAGGTAAGTTTCAGTCATTGTTCAAAGGTAAAATTTAGCAGGTGAAGGGACACAGGGAGGAAATAGTGTAACCAGAGCCTGATGGGCTTCACTGTGGATGAGGGCTGCCCATAAGACCTGTGGTTTCAATGGGTAACCACTACTGCAAGGGTCATGGCATTGAAGTAGAAAGAGTTGGGGAATAAATATCCTGATATCTCTCTCTACTCATTGCCTGATATCCCAGAAACCAGAAGACAGAGGAGCATGGACAATGCAGTCAAGGTGGCCATGCCTTAAGACACACAACAGTGGAGAAAACGTGGGGCATGGCTATTGGGAGTGGGTGGTCATGTGTCTTCTTTCTTTTCACCCTGTGCATTAGTCTTCTATTGCTGCAACAACAAATTACAAACTTAGTGACATAGGACAATATTAATGTATTATCTTACAGTTCTTACAGTCAAAATTCTGAAATGGGTCTATATTACTTCTGGAGGCTCTAGGGGAGAATATATTTTCATGCCTTTTCCAGCTTCTAGAGGCTGCCTGTCTTCCTTGGCTCACCTTCTTCCATCTTCAAAGCCAGCAATACAGAGCTGAGTCCTTCACTGCCATTTATCTGCCTCCCTCTTCTGCCTCTTTCTTCTGCCTCCATTACCTTGCCTACCACACACTTTTAGTTCAAAGAAATTATTTAGGAATATTATGACTGTGCCTCACAGTGCTGCAGATAAAGTAACTACACTTTTAGAATTTCCATGTACCTCCTGTCCTGATATATGTTACTGTGTGAAGCATGAACATGCAAATCATGGTTGGTGGGATGTATGTTGTCGCAGATCTACAGGATTGTATTTGAACACAGTTTTGAATTAGAGAATTTATCAACTAGTCCTTCATTGGAATTTATTTTAATGTTTCAGGGTATCTCAGCTTCAGCCCTTGAGAAAAGATCACATTATAACACAATTCTCTTCAATAGGGAAGACCATCCTATATAGTGGGCCATACATCTCTTTCTCAGGTATGGAAGGGAAATCTACCACAACCATTTCATATTAATGTTGGTGCTGTTAGGAATTTGCAGCTACTTCACAAATTACAGATTCATTTGAGGATCAAATAAAATTTCCTCCCATTATCTGTATTATAGCTGACATTTCAATTTGATTATACACAATTCTTTAGTAGATACTGTAGTCAACCATGGATACAGATTGGCAATGCCCCCAAAACCGTGCTACTAGGTTATAACAAGGAACTCTTCCACTAAGTTTTGCAACATCTAACAGATATTTATTAAGTCAACATTCATTAGCAAGCCAACATGAGCCATTTTATAAACCTGTTCTGAAAGCTGCATAAAGTTTTAGGTCCACATCCTTTATGTGCCCCACCAAAACCACACAGTGCATGGACATCCATTTAAGGTGGCTACATCAACATTCCAGAGGTGGCATTCTGATTACTGCCATCAGTCAGCCTGAGCTCCTCCTAAGAAAATAGCTGGATATAAGACTGTTAAAAGAATAAGCCCCAGGATCCTTAAGACTGGAGGCCATAGGCTGGTGCTAGACTCTTATATCCTGTTTTAAACTATGTTAGTCAATTGATTTATCTTCAATAATTTTAATTTCACCAAAGAAAGACCATTTTTAAGATTCATTTATACCAGCAAATAGAGCACTCTTTCCACCAGGTAAAATTTGTTTCTGACATTTGCTTTGTTAATTGTCAACACCAAAGGTGTTGATGGAAGTTGAATTAGCAGAAGCTAGCTGCCATATATTCCTAACTGACCACTTCTAGACTGTTGATTTTTCTATTAGGGCAACTGACTGCTTCAGAATAAAGCTCAATTGGTACATGTATAATATTATACTATATCTGTTGAAGTATTTAAAACTTTATGGCAGGCTTCATAAAAATCAGCAGTAAAACTTTTAAAGCCCACAAAAACAAAATTGCAGAGTTGACTCTTTTGTTGATCACGAAAAAAGAATGTGTGGCCTATGAAGCTGAATTTTCCCAGCAAGTGTAGATTTTAGTATACTGTAAGTATGACACATTAAATGGAAGTTCATCATTATTCACTGGACTTTAATATTGGGTATAGTTCTTTCTTTAGGTATATCTTTAATGTAGGAATCATGCCATACCTGTGATTAAGTTAGTGTCAAGAATTTTAAAGAACCCTGTAAAGAGTATCCTTTGAACAAATTGAGAATTAAGATAAAAGAATACAGCAAATATATCTCCTTTAGTACATGTGATATATGGAATAGGGGTTATATCATAGACTCCAGACCACATGGACTGCACTGGAATCCCAGGTCTGCCACTCCTGGCAGTGTGATCTAGGAAAGTTGTTTACACTATCTGTGTCTTATACTTTTTAGATAAAAAAATGGGGATAACAAGAGTATACTTATCACAAAAGGTTTCTGTGAGAATTTATATCTATATAAATATGAAAGTGAGAGGAAAGAGTGCCTGGCACATAGTAATCAGTGTGTAGGATCAACCATTGTTATTATTTCAAAGATGAATTGAAAGACATGGTTCCTCTGGCAAGAAAGTGGGACTACTATTACTAAACTGTAGAATTAAGGATATTTTATCCCTCTCCTTAACAAGTTATGACAGGTCTAGACAAGGCAGGCCTCACCCACTGAAAACCTGCTCAGGTAAAACTTACAACAGAGCAGATTAGAGTAGAATTCCCCCTTCTGCAGGCAGCTTACTTCCAAGAAGACAAAAGAAAGTAGTTGAGCCAAGCATGTCCTCTTCACTCCTCAAATTTACAAGTCAGATGAGTTGATCAACATCCTCCTAGATGAAGTGAATAAAGGCATTGTGAGAGACAAGGAATGTGTAGGGAGAATACCCCCTCCTAGAAAACAAAGAGTGGAGAGAAGAGATTTCTCACAATTGACTTTTTCCATTGGATACTGCAAGGGACCTTCCAATTGAGAGTGACAACCAATTTTAGCATAAGTGTAAAATGGAATTTTAAACCCATATAAGTGAAATGAATTGAGTCAAATAGGTCTCAGGCATGAAAGGTGCAGATATTTTTTAAATGACAACTATCTGCCTCTGTTCATTTCTCATCCCTACTTGACTCTGTTCTGGTTTATATTCTACTGCACACAAAACTTTTCTGTTTGGCAGAGAAAAAGGCCACTAGTAGGTCCTACTTCATACTCTTCCAACTCTGTGACACAAAAGTCAAGACCCTCTCCTTTACCTTAGAACTAAAAACCTTAAAGAACTGCTTTGACTGCCCAACTTGTCACAAGCCTGCTTCTGAACAAGTTTCTTGACCAGGGGAATGGTTAGACTGAGTCACCTACTGTTCCCTGTGTTTAGGCAATAGTGTTTTATGATTGGCATTTCCAAAAGAATCACATTAGAATGGAATACTGCTTAAGTTTTAACTGGGTTCCTCGGAAGATCTCAGGTCCTCCTCTATTTGCTTGCATAGTGGCTGGCACAATATTGGATTAATTAATTAATTGATTGATTGATTTGGCAGTCTCTGACTTTCTCAGTAGTTTTAATATTTTAGTCTATTTGTTCTCTTTCTTTCTAGCCTTTACATGTATTTTAAAATTAAATTTTCTGGATCTTTAATAAGTAAACATAATTATATTTTGGGGGGGATTTGTATATATAAAGAATAAGCTGTTTCTGATATGGCCTACAGCAACCAATTAATAATTACAAGTATCACCGGATTCCTGGAAATCTCCTAAATCAAGGGAGCAATTTGGTCAGATAAAAAGCCAGAAGAGGCCAATGTAATTCAGGAATAATGGAAAGAGTGTCACAGTGTAAACATTAGCAATTAAGTGGAGACTATTAAAAAAGCTATTCAGACTAGGAGAACTGAGAGACTTATAAAATGAAATGTGTTTGTTGTTTTTCGTGGACTTTTGAACTTATTTGTATTTCAGTTTCACCAGCTTTTCAATGTACTCCTTGTTCAATTATAATTTTTTGTGTCATGGGATAAAATAAGGTTCCATTTATTATTTGATAACCAGTAGACTATAATGATTCATGTAAATCTTTCCTTACAAGTGCAAAGGAAAAATTTTTTACCTTCCGATTTAGATACAAAAACAGAGCCTAGGATTAAGAATCGCAGGGCTGGTGGTTTCTTGGGAATGCAATTTTAGGGAGCAGGAGTGTGGGGAAGGGGAAATTAAATAACAAGAAACATTATTTATGAAGTTCACCACTGCTCTCTTTTTGAGGCACCCTTCTAAAATGTGTCTGGGAGCTTATTCCACACTGACCAAGGCTAGCCTCAAGGGTATTAATTTTCTCTCACTTCTTCTGTTTATACATGTGATTTCTCAGTGGGTTTTCTTGGGCAGACCACTCTGGGTTGTCAGAGAAATCCTGGGCAAAAAGAATGAAGGTATACTGTACATGTCCAAGGAGAGGCTCTTTCCAGTTGCCCCTGTTGAAGTTGGTCAAAGGCTATGCTGCCCTGATCACCTTAGAAGCAGCTGGAATTAGAGATAGGGTAGATCAGAAAGACTTTGAAGCAGTGCTTAAGAGGTGTGTGATGTCTGGCTGTCTATTGCTATACATTTTTCTAACAGTTTTATTTAAAGCCGACAGCCTACCTCCTGACATTGTCAACAATCTCTTTCACTCTCTCACCTATAATTGGTGTATGTGCCAGGAAGTACTACCTTCGGAGAGGCTATGCCTGGGTCTGGTTTTCAGAAGGTCTTTCTCAGGCCCCTCCCTGAATTCCCAGAGTCTACTTAGGGTTATTAATTTGGTCTTGTCTCTAGTCTTTAGTAACTGTTATGTTAATTTTATGTGTCAACTTGTCTGAGCCATGGTGTCCAGATATTTGGTCAGACATTATTCTAGGTATTTTTTTTTTTTTGAGAATGTTTTTGGATGAGATTTACATTTAAATCAGTGGACCTTGAGTACCCTCTATAGGTAGGTGGACCTCACCCAATCAGTTGAATAACTGAGTGGAACAAAAGGCTGACCTCTTCCCTGAACAAGAGGGAACTCTCCAGCACATTGTCTATAGAATTCACCTGCAACATCTCTCCTTCTTAGTTCTACAGCAGAGTGTTTTTGAACTCAAATTACAAACTAAATTTCCAGGCTGTCAGCCTCTCTCATCAGATTTTGAACTTGCCACCTCTCCATAGTTGCATGAGCCAATTCCTTAAAATAAATCTCTTTCTGTACATATACACATCCTATTGGTTCTGTTTCTCTGGACAAGTCCACTGACATGATAGTCATCCTAGCTTCAGAGAGAAAAGGAAGAAAGTTTTTATAGGACTTGGTGAGTGGGGATTTCAAAGTGATGATGGCCTATTGCTATACCTAGAGGTCTTTGCTAAGAAATGATAATTAGTGGTGGGAAAATGCCACTTAAACTGATCCATTTCAGATAGAACCAAAATTTCATAGGAAATGTTTTAAAAAGGAAAAAATTGGGAATTGGCCTTAAAGAAGACCCATATAAATTAGGAAAAATCAATCAATTATATCAAATAAAATTTAGAAATAATAACAACTATGCACTATTAGGACAAAGGGTATATTGTGTTGAATTTTTTGTATAATATATATGATTAAATTTATAGCAAAAATATTACAAACTTTATGTTGATTTAGGCAACACAATTAGTGCAGATATTGTGGCAAAACAAAACAGAAAAGTCTCCAGCAAAATCCTTTGACACCATCAAATTTCTCAGAGCCTCTCAGTCTTTTGATATTCAAACTGTTCTCTTAAAATATTGTCTTGACTTAACCTTTGTTGATTTTCTCTTCTTCAGTTGGTAACCAGTTTAACTGCCAGTTTTGCCAATGTCTTATGTAATATTTGAATGTTTCTCCAACATCACTTTCATGGCTTTATCTAATCTTATGTCTTTTGAAAGCTTTGCAATTTTACTTGCAGAATTTGCTATACTTGCATAGTTCTCTTGGCTGTTGCACATAACAGCACTTAAAGACTGTCCAAGAAAGAGTCTGGCATGATGGAATGAGACAGAAGTTGGCATTAAACAGGGGTGATAAAGGTAGAACGATATGGAATGGCACTGGTTTGTCAATTCTCAGTTCTTTAGTATTGTGACTACTTTTGTCTCCACTAGAGCAGGTTACAACTTATAACTGCAGGGGCTCAGATGGGAAGGAAAACAAAGATGGCTTTTTGTCTTAAGACCATTAGAGGACCTTAAATTTGGATGTGTCTCTCTAGGACTCCCCAAGAATGGCAGTACCTAATCATATGCCACTCACGTTGCTGACCCCTGCTTCCTAGAGACTTTTTATGGCAATAGATCCCATTCTGCATTAACTTGCAGTGTCTTGACTGTATTTCAGATTTTAAAGACATGTCAAAAATAGATGTGTCATGTTGCTTTTGGAACAGTTTATTAAATTCTGCTATTTTTTTTCTGGAATTTCCATAGAGACTCCTTCAGACAGGGGCCCGTGATGTTTGCTGAGTAATGTTTGCTGAGCAAGTTGATAGAGTTGATGAGCTCAAGCTGCCACTTTAGATGGTCTTTGATTTTCTTTGCTTGGATACAATATGACTTTCATCTAGAACACAAACACAGTTTTAAGAGGCTTAAAGCTTGCAGTTTCAGTGAAGTGACTATTTCAGCAAATAGCTTTGAGAGCCTGAGTTAATATATCTTGAGACAAGATGGCAGATAAACACATGCTGGTCATTCTTTTTTGGGGGTCAGGTTTATCTCTGTGAGGAAGTAGCCATCTTTGCCCAGAGGTCTGTTTGGACAAAATGATCTGTGTATTTAGATTGAGGTATGGTATAGTGATTAATTACGGTGGTTTCAGAGTTGAGAAGCTGAGTTTGAACCCTAGATCCACTAATTAGACATTTTGTCATCTTAGCCTAGTCCTACTAGTCCTAGTTACTACTCAACTCCTCTGTTTCCATATCTGTAAACTGGGAACATTAACAGCACTTGACTTCTTAGGTTACTGAAGGATAAAAGATGATACATGTAGAAGGATTACACCAGATACTACCAAATTTTCTCAGTTGATGGGGCCATCAGTATCTCATTAATTTTTCATGGTGTTCCTAAGCCAAAAGAAACACCCAATGGCACAGTGAGGATGCATAGGTATACCTCAAATACAACTCATTATGGAAATATATGAGCTGAACCTTCATTATTAGGTCATTAGGCTCACATAAATTAATACATATTCAGTGACTGCTTGAAAAGGTAATACACATACACTGAGAAAAAGGTTTTTTTTTAATTTTTAACTATAGTCTATGGCCATGCTACCCTGAACAATCCCAATCCCATCTGATCTCAGAAGCTAAGCAGAGCCAGACCTAGTTAGTACCTAGGAAGACCAGATACTGTGGGTGCAAAAAATTAAAAAATAAGTAATTGTAAACGACAAGGTCAGCTTGCAATCTGTGTGGTCAACCAAGGGTTGCCTTGCCTAAAATAAATAAGATAAAATAAAATTAAATAAATAAAATAAAACAATAAAACAAAACAAAATAAAACAATATAATTAAAATAAAATAAATATTCTTAACCACAATATTTTACCAGTGCAATTATGTGCCTATTAGGCACTGCTAAATTTCTCAAAATTTGAAATCAGATTAGACAATGACACTCTCATTTCCTGTTTCTATACTGATTTTCCTGCAGTATTTGCTTTTTGTCACAGTGCTTATGAAAAACCCAGGTTCACAAAGATTTAATGTCATTGTAAGGAATGTAGTGTCATCTCATGTTTAGAGTGTGTACTATTTTGAGTTAGTAGGCCATGCGGTGTTCTATAGGTGGAGAGTATCATGGTTTCTCTCATAATGCAAAATACTCCCCAGAGCAACTCTGAGTCCACTGTGGTGCTCTGAGGCAAGACACCATTGACAGCTTTTCTACCTTTCCTGCCCTGGTCGAATTGGCTTCTTAAAAGCTCTTCCAGGTGATTTATACATGTAGCATGCCTACTTGGGGAGGGAATGACACTTAAGCTAATGCAATGACAGGAATATGTTAACTGATGAAATCATCATCACTCAACAACGTCCTCTCTGGGAGAACTCCTGGGTAGTTGCTTTGCACGCCACCATTCTGGATTTCCATTTTATGTGTATGACACTCCTGAGAACACAATATGAATGATGTCCCATAGAGTTTTACAAACTAGAAACCCTGGAGGATAGAGTATAGGCACAGTGCTAAATACTTCCTATGGAAGATCTCATTTAATTCTTTAGAAAACAAACCTTCAGTAGTCTTAGGAGAGGCAATATGGCTTAATAATCAACTTGTTTCTGGAGGTATAAAGTTCATCTTAAAATCTTAGCTCTGTTACTTTCCAATAGTATGATCTTGGTAAAATTGCTTAAAGTCTCAGTGCCTCAGTTTCTTCATCTACAAAGTGGAACTAATAATAGTTACCTACCTCACTCAGTTTATTGTGAGGATAAATGAAATAACTTATTCATATAAATCTTTTGAGTGATGCCTGACACCCAATAACTAGTAACATTTATTTTAAGTATTATTATCTCTATTTTATATCTTACTATTTATAATAGAAATTGAGGCTTTGGAGACATTAAAACGCTTGTCTAAGTTTACAGTTAGTAAACAGTGATGAACAGATTTGTCTTTTTCTAGTACAGTGCTTTAGGGAAAAAAATTATCTATAATTTGAGAGGGCCAAATGTCACCTAATGTAGAAGAAAAGTTAAAAATATCAGAACACTGATATACCCTTATAAATTAAACCCTTATGATTTATGACATGTGTGACAAATTTCCAAGTTTGTTATCAGCTTGTTTTACACATAGCTCTTGAATTTTGCCAATCTGTGCAACAGATTGCAACATTTTGAAATGACCAGCTTATTTCATTGTTTAAGGGTAGTTCAATATCTCATCTCATCTTGTACTTTCCTCTCATGCAGCAAGACTACATTTCCTGAGGGCTAGAAAAGAAATTATGGTGTATGCATTTCCAGCTTGTGTTTGCACCCATGCCTTCACACTTTAATGAATGACAAGAAATGATCTTCTACAATGTCTCTTAACCATATGGCTATACTGAAGAATTGGTACAGAATTTCAAACTTTGGGCTGAAAAGAAGGAGATAGGAATATTCAAAGCCTAGGGTCTTTGAGGACTACCATGGAATAGATGCTTCTGATAGTAAGGACTCTGCAGAAGGTCTGGAGACCTTGTACTCAGGATGGGACAGGTAAGACAGGGAAGTGAAGAAAGAGGAAGAACATGTGAGAAGGTGAAGGAGTAGAAGGGGAGACACTCTCTTTCATGATTAGCTTAGTCTAGCACTCTAGGCAGCCAATAGAAAGGTAGAAAACAGAATAGAAAGGTCACTGACATTTACTAATTTTCTATGGCAGGTATTCTGTGAGGCATTTTTACATATTGAACCTTGTTATTCTATGAAATAATACTGTAACGTAAATACTATTTAACAAAATATATTGTTGAAAAAATCCAGAAAGTTCAAGTAAGTTTTTAAGGGCTCACAAGTAAAAGAACCTCTGTCCCCCACTCCCATTGTATAACAGGTACTCAAGATGACTTAAAATTTTTTGTAGTCATAGCACAGTGGTGTGCTAATTTGCAGAAGTTAATTACGCTCATCTCTTCCCAACTCTGAGCTCGGCAACATCAGATTGTAGCTTAGAATAGGCCACCGAGGTGGTAGCTTGAAATCGTGGAAGTATGTATACTGCAGAAATTGATGTACACTACTTGAGTACCTGGAGTAATGTCACACCTTTTCTTAGGGATAATGCATGATAGAAGGCTTGTAATGGAGGGAAGGATTTACTTTTATATGGTAAAGACATAGAAGGGCATCTTTAGAAGAGAAAATCGAAAAGAAAAACACAGGTGAGTTCTCAGGCAAATCAATTTTAGGAAAAATATAATTAAGAAAGTTGAAGATGTGAAAATGGATTTTCATGGAATTGAGGTCTGTACACCTGTATTTCTTGTGGACGTCTTTATGTACTCTGAGAGGCATGTATTATATAGTTCATGGACAACCAATGGAAAGATGCAGTATTAAAAAGAAAAAAGACATAGCCCCTTTAAGTAGCTTACAGTGTAATGTGAGAGGTAGATAAGTAAATTAAAAAAATAGATTATGATATAAATCATGTTATACAGCCAAGTTATGTTCCTTTCACACAGGGTGAGAAGTTCAAAGGCTAAGGGGCTAGACTCATCCACATCATGTTGCGCTCTCCCTTTTAGATCAGGTGACCTTTCAGGAGACCTGGGATCCTAGAATTTCAAGTCCACACAACTTGTACCCTAGGACATTTTGTGTGCATCTGCTAGGCCTGAGGGGTAGATGAGGAATAGTTATTTTGGAGGAATGTGGGCAGAGGTTAAGATTGTGGTCTGGAGCATCCACATATGTCCATGAGGCACCTGCCATGCTAGATGGAGCCAGGGATGAGGAGAGAAAGGAGGAGGACACTGAGTCAGAGGAAACCTTTTCCTGTGCTGCCTAGTGCTGGCAGGGAACGTTGAAGAGCCTGAGAAGTATAAATTTGAACCTGGCATTTCAAGTTATGAAAGTATATTTGTCAAGTTAAGAAAAAAGAATATATTTAACAGCTTTTTAGCATGATTAATAGATTTCAAATAATATATTTGAAGTTAGGTATATGGTAGGTAGACCTCTATTTCTACTCCTACTCAAGGGCCTGAAAATGTTGGAGTAAGAAGGTTGGGGGATGGCTACATGAACTTTCAAAGCATAATTTAGCAGAAGAGTAAGGTGATCAGTTTTGTATTTTAGGAACGTCAGGCAGCAGTGAAACTAGCAAAGGGTAAGGTTGGAGGAACAAGAACAACAAGGGGAATCCAGACAAGAAATGACAATTCATTGCTTGATGACAGTGGAAATACAAAGAAAGAGTGGGTTAGAGAAATATTTAGATTGTATAATCCAGGAAATTTAATTTTAGAATTTAATTCTACAATGCAATATATGTAGAATATATTATTGAATTGCATACTTGAAACCAATTTGATTTTATTAACCAATATCACTCCAATTATTTTAATTAAAATATTTTAAATAAATAAATAAAGAGAAAAATATTTAAAAAAAAACAGAAAGAAATAGAATGTATAATCCACAGAATTTATATACACAACATTTAATTATCATTCAGTTAGAGATACCCAATAAGCAGTGGCATATTTGGGTCAGGATCTTAGGAGAGAAGTTGGGGCTCAAGCTATGAGTTTGGGGGCTATGAGTTTGATAGCTAAAGTCATGGGTGGAGAATGAGGTCATTCGAGATGTAAAAAGCATAAGATGAGAAGAATCCTGAGACCAATTCCTGTGAAGCAGCATTGAAAATACAAGCAGAGGGAGAGAAATGCTCGAAGGAGTCTGAAAATGTCCTCCCTTTTTATATTATTTTAGTAACAACCATCTGAATGGGGTAAGCAGGGACCTTAGGCCTCCGGTTATATTTTAAAAATGGAGGAGAGGAGTACCTGTGGAAACTGCGCCTGTCTTAGGTTGGTGTGGCAAATGTAAATAGCCGGGGCCTTCACAACCCTGGCGCAGAAGGACTGTGCCTGTCTTAGGTGATTTTTCGCAGGTGCTGAAACTTACCCGTCATCGGCACGTACATTCCATCATGTACGCCCTGTCTTAGGTTGTTCAGCCCCTGAAAAAGTCTTACCCATTGACTAACCAGCCTCTGCAAAGGAAAATGAGACGCCACACTCTTACCCGTCATTGGCTGACCAGCTTGTCTCACAGGTTTTTTAGGATGGGATATAAACCTCTGTGCTCTCAGGTATGCTTTTTGACCCCAATGGTTACAGAAGATATGTTAGATTGTATCGAGATCTTCTGCAAAGCCTCTATCAGCGAGGTCTAAACGATGATAATGAACCTGAATAGGTTTAGATACTAGGGAGTCAATCTGTTGTTTGACAAAGGCGGTAAGCCTTCTTATAGCCCATGGCCCGAAGGTCAGAATGAGTAAAAAGCCTATGAAGGGGCCTAATAAGGTGGGGAGTAGGGTAGTTAACCAGGGGGAAGTAGAGAACCAATTTTTAAACCAGCCTTCTTGGTCTTCTCTTTGTCTTTTTCTTTTTTCTAACCTTCTCTAACCTTTGCCATGCTGTCTCTGGCTATCCCTGTATGATCTACATAAAAACAACATTCCTCTTTTAAGGCTGCACAAAGGCCTCCTTGCTGTAAAAACAATAAATCCAGGCCTCGTCTGTTTTGGAGTACTACTTCTGCTAGGGAGGACAGAGATTTCTCTAGACTAGATATACCTTTCTCTAATCTCTCTATATCCGCATCAATGGATCTTCTCAATTCTGAATAGTGTCTGTTAGAAAAAACAAGAGAGGTTATGCCTGTCCCGGCCCCTGCCACCCCAAGTCCTAGGAGTACTGCTAAAGTTACCGCAGTGATGGGCTCCCAGCGCTTAAATCTGGGGCTTAATCCTTCCACGAATATGCACGGATTGGGAGAAAGGAGAGCCAGGCAGCGGGATTGCAATGCAAACTTCCCCCCACCCCCGCCCCCGCTCCCCTCGGCCCCCACTCCCACTCCCGGCCGGAGTGATCTCACAGCGGGTGGGCTGTGCCAGAGCCGATCCCCGGCTGCAGCCCGCAGCCGCGGCACAGGCAGAGCCTGGGCTCGCTCCTCCTCTGGCTTTGCAAACTCCGGTGGCCCGCCAGCCTCCGCTTTTGTTTAGCTCGGGCTCAGGTGATCCCTGGGTAAAATCTTTGAGGGCTGCTCCAATAGCAATACCAAGATGGTGAGCAGAGCCTTTAGGAGGAAGTTTTTCTCCACGCTTTAAGACCAGCGATTTGAATTTGGATGACATTTCATCCATTATTATAGTTTTATTATTATTTATTATATTTATTATATAGTATTATTATTATTATAGTGACCGGTGCTACTTTTTAAAATCTGATTTTAAAAAGGTTTCAGTCTGAGAGATTAATTGAGAAATATCAGGAAGGCGGACCTTAAGAATGTCATTAACGAGATTCTAGTAAGAAAAGGTTTGAATGGGAACTTTTTCAGGGCCAAGGAAATCCAATCATTGGGTGTTAACCATCGGTCGCTCAAGGACTCTAAAAGGGCCAAAGTAAAAGGAGCTGTAGGGCCATAGGAGAAAACAGCTGATTTTAATTCTTTTATATATTTAAGTTGTAGGTGGCAGTATTTTTGCCCTGCTCTAGTAGAGGAAGGGGCCTCATCTCGTTCTGTATCAGAGGCCTCCTCTGGGGATTCTTCCTCTACCCTATCCTCTTGGTCTATGCCGGCTTCTCTGTCACTATTCTCCTCTGCCCGTCTCTCAGGGTCTCCAGCACTATTTTCTTCATGATTACTCTGACTACGGGTAAAGGAAAAGGCGTGAAGCACAGGTTTTTTAAGCTTAGTCCTGTCTGACCTGGGAGGTTTTAGAGAAGGGAGGTTAACAGTGGAAAGTTCCACCTCTAAGGCCTTAATCTCCTTAACTAATTTTAAATGTTCTCGTTTTTCCTTGAGAACCTGTCTAAGAGAAGAAATTTCAGAAGTGAGAGAGGTTTTCGCTTTAGTGAGATTGTTGTTAACCGGGGATGGTGCAGTTGGCTCTAATGGCTCTTTGACCGGAGCACAAATGGAAGGTTTTTGGGGAAACATAGGGGGGAGGTCGAAGGGGAGGATTGTTAGCTAGGGGCGGCCAGTCAGGATTGTGATATCGGGCAGCCTCATCGTCAAGGATGGCCTCTTCCTCAGGGATCAAATCATCTAATATAGGATAAAGTCTTTTGGGATTTTGAGGAGGGGAATTGGCAGCTTCTTGAGAAGGGGGTTCAACAGTCTTAGACATATCGATACAAACAGAGGGGCAAGCCGAGGGTGGGCAAGAGGTCTCTTTTAGTACTGTCTGACCCAAAGTCACAACATTTTGAATGTCAGGAGAATCGGCATGAAAGGACAGAATATCATTTATCAAATTCCAATAAGAGAATGCTGAAACAGGGACCTTTTCTGGACCAAAAACCTTATAATAATCTTCTAAAGCATTACCTACACATTTCCAACATTTAACATCAATAGTCCTTCTTGTGGGAACCAAGGACAAAATTCACTAAGAAATTGAAAGAAATACCTAAGTTCCTTTTTCTTAACCTTAACTCTTCGCGCCTTGAGAGATTCTTTAAGACCTTTTAAAAATATTTCATGTGAACTTAATGCCTGTCCCATTTTTAAGCTCCCTACCAAGGGTGAATACGTTCGCTTACCTCCTTTGACGATCTGTCTCACTCTGTGGCGATCAAGATGAGTCAGACTCGGGCACTGCCTGTTCAGTTACCCGGTGACTGTGTCGTGGCTGGTCAGCCCTTTCACCGCGAACGTTCTCTGCAGTCTTGCCGAACCTCAGGCCCCACGTTGGGCACCAGTTGTCTCGTCCCACGGGGCGACTAACGGGAGCTCTGACCAGAAGTGAGACTCGAGGAGACAATCTGCAAGAGAATGGGGGACAGGAGACATGAAGAATGGAGGCAAGACAAAGTTCTGATCAAGCCACAAAGTTTATTTTCACACAAGGGTATATATATTTTCAAAGGAAAGGGGGAAGCAGGCATGGGGTGATCTGTCGTGGTGCCGGCAGCCATTAATGGTCTGCTGGTAGGCAGTTAAGCAAACAGGATACCTTGGGTTGCAGGTAGCTGCAGTCATCTCCGGGCTTATCTTGTGTTTGCCCTTTTGGACTTTCCTAGGAGCCTAGCGAGACTTATGTTCAAAGGTTAACTTCTCAGTTAAACTTTCCTATGGGTTGGCTCCCAACAAAAATGAACACTAAAGTGCAGGGAGAAATCTTGAGGGTGTGGTGTCAAGGAAACCAAGAGGGAAGCATCTTTGGAGAAGAAAGGTCAACAGTGTCAAATGCTATAGAATCAAATAAAATATGTATGGAACAGTGTCCATTAGATTCGGCAGTATTCCATGCCAATTTAATCTGCTCAGTAACTATTCTTAAACGACTATGTGCTGAAGAGCAAGGATAAGGTAAACATATAAAGGAAGAATTGACACAAAACAGTACAGCCATACTCTCTTAGTAAACTTGAACCCATATCGTTATAGTGTCAGGTACTTGTTTGTCACCAGCCAAGAGCCCAGCATAACCCTAGGTATTGTGGAGATGTTAATATACAGAAACATTTTGATCTATAAAGAAGGAGAAATAAAATAAAAATAGATGAGATGAATTCTTGTGGGCAAAAATTTCTAAAATGTCATCTCAATCATTCTCATGTGTCTTCATAGCTCTTCCTGAGCTGCTGTTTTCTAGCAAACCAAATTCTACCCTTCTCCACAACCAAAGCTTTTCCTTCAGGTTTGCCTACTTTGTCATTTGGCTTTTCTTATCTACCTTTCGATACCTTTTGAACCACTATCCTACACTAGTATTTTGTTTGGACTATCTCCCCAAGACATTTTAAGAGCTTTGTCTTTTTATATAAATGCAGTTGTTTATTTTTTTGTACAGATTGAAAAACCATTTATTTCTGATTTCAAAAACTATAAATATATAATATAAAGAAACACAGAAAAGTGTAAAGTTGCAGGAAAAAAAAACATTATTCAATTTCCACAAAATAACTAGTATAAATATCTCTTCCTTCCTTCCTTCCTTCCTTCCTTCCTTCCTTCCTTCCTTCCTTCCTTCCTTCCTTCCTTCTTTCCTTCCTTCCTTCCTTCCTTCCTTCCTTCCTTCCTTCCTTCCTTCCTTTCTTTCTTCCTTCCTTCCTTCCTTCTTTCTTCCTTTCTTTCTTTCTCATCCTCTCTTTTTTCTTTTTATTATTTTTAATAACTTTTTATTTTTGAATTATAGTCAACATACAGCATCATAATAGTTTGAGATGTTCAACAAAGTGACAAAACATCTATAGTTTTCTTATCAGACAAATCTAGTAACCATATGACACCACACATAGCCATCACAATACTATTAACCACATTCTCAACGCTACATCCCACATCCCCATGACCACCGGCAACTACAGATTTGTACTTCCCAATCTTTCCTGCTTCACCCATCTCTCAATTTCTCTCCCATCTGGCAACCATCAAAGTGTTCTCTGTATCTATGAGTTTGTTTCTGTTTTGTTTGTTAGTTTATTTTGTTTTTTTTTTTTAGATTCCATATATAAGTAAAATCATATGGTATTTGTCTTTCTCTGTGTGACTTATTTCACTTCACATAATTCTCTCTAGGTTTATCCATGTTGTTGCAAATGGCAAAATTTCATTCTTTCAAAAAATATTTTTGAAGGAATATTTGATTAGAACAGGGCAGTCAACGTGCTGAATGAGTGGTGCCATTGTAACGGGTCATGAGAACTTATGTATTTAAGACGGCGATGTAAGATCTAAGATGGCGGAATGGAAAATTTTAAATTTCCCCAGGAAGGTAGACTGCAATCCCCTCCGACCAAGGGCCGGAATTCTCCGCCCAGATGTATTTGCTTGCTTAAAGGTCAGGCCATAATCAGGCCATATGGTTAGCCAATAAGGAACTGCAACTCGTCCCGCGCGCGCCAAGTTAGCCCGCCATAAACCTAATATAAGGAACCTCATGCTAAGGATCGGGGATCTTGTTCTCGCTGCTGCATCAGTGGAGGCTTGAGCCTGGATTCGAATTCGTAATAAAAATTTTTTTTTTTATTCTAATTTGGCTCTGAGGTCATCTTGTCCAGGTGCGGTCCGTAACACCATTGGAAGCAACGAGGGCTACTTCTCTTAGAAATGATTAACAACAGAATGTGAGAGTTAGAAGGGACCTAGTCTAAATTCAAGGTCCATTTAAGACTTGCGTGTTATAAACTAGGATTTCAGGCATTGTTCTTTATGTGAACTAAGTAGGTGGTAGCTTAGGGACTATGACAGTCAGTAATTGGCCTCTTTGTTCTCACATTTATTCCTTATCCTTCTCTGTGAATTATCAGGAGCCGACCCATGCAGACTGCATTTCCCAGGCTTCCAGCTGAGTTCAGCCAAGAAGAGGCCTATGGGAGATTGGAAGGTGGGAGAGAGGAACTAGAGTATTTTGCCTTGGCTCTGTTTCGGTAGATGTTTTTATCAGTGGCTCTATCCCCTCATGGCTCCCTATCCTGTTAGATGGGCTTCTCAGCCCTGGGAATCCTGTGTCTACTCATGGTAGCAGTTTTCTGTGTTGCAAATCCCTGGGTTGCAAATCACTGATACCTTTTTGGCTTCTAAACTATTTCATTACTGAGGACCAAATTTTTTTTATGAGACCTCCCTTGTCTGAAATATATAACATAAGGATACATACAGAAATATAGATATAAAGAAGGGGGGTTGAAGAAGAGATAAAGAGCAAAGAAAAATAAATGTTCTCTGCAAGCAAGAAATACAGGAATGGTTTACTAAAGACAGCACAGGTAAGAATACTGGAAACAAACCTAGCAGCAAAAAAGATTGTATCGTCACAGTAATTTGAGAATTGATTTCTTTGACTGAGCTCAGTGGAGCCAGAGAGGAGACAAAGGGAAGCTTGTGATCAGGTGGAGACGAGCTGGGAAAATTGACTTTGACACTTTGGCCCATGAAAAGAAGTGAACCAAACATAAGTATATAAGTAGTAAAAGGGAGTAAGCTGCTACTTGGATGAGTCTTGATTTTAACTCTGTGCTGCTGATGAGTCTTTGACATCGTGGGACAGTTTCTGCCTACGCTAGATGGGCAATGTAGTGGTGCAAATAACTGTGACCGATTATTGGTGACAAAATAGAATTTCTAGATTAGCATCCTTTTGCTCTATTTGTGTGTAAATCACCAATGTACACATTTCCTACCTAAAAACCTCCCAAACTGGTCTTTATCTTCTGCCGTAGCCAATCTCAGTGCTAGAGCGCCCCCCACTTTTTTAATGGAACAATGAATTTATACTCCTTGAACTCAAAAGATAAAAGTATCCCAAGAGCCACAGAGACCATAATTCTGGAGGAAGGAGAAAAATAATCTCATTAAAAAAAAAAAAAAAAGAATTCTAATTTATTTCTTTCTCTAAACTTTATAATTTAGCTCAAGGCTGTAAAAAGTTTAAGCAAATTCCTGATTTTAAGAAGGATATGTATATCATCTTTCTAAAAATGTAGTCAAGTAGATGAATCTGGGAACAGGCTGATTTTCAATGGCTTGAAAGCATTTAATCTTAACAGGTTTTCCAGGAAATGCCTAGACATTGTTTTTTTTCAAATGCTTTTTGTTTTCCGGCTTTCCTAGGGTGGAGAGTAATTTGTTGGATTAGGATTAGGTGGTGGGTTTTTGTGATGTAAATGGAATGTTAATATCCTGCCAAAGGCAGTCTTTTCATTATTTGTCGACTTTTCCTCAAGGTTCCCCAAAGGAAGCCAGAGACCTGCAGATTTCCACATTATATCTGAGTGCGACTATTCATTCAAATTTTTGGGGAAAATCACAATCATTACTCATTAAACCATAGCTGTTCTGGTTTTGTGGATGCTGATTAGTTAGGAACTTTCCAGAACTCAAATGTTGCTTTAGCATTCTACTCCTATCTCTTATGTAAAACAAAACAAAGCAAAACAAAAGAAAACAAACAAAAAAAAGCATCATTCAAAAGCTTCACAAACCTTTCCTTTGACCTCTTATAACTTAATTTTTATAGGGAAGATTTATATAGCTCTAATTTTTTTTTTACATATTTTAGATTTTTTTTGTTAACTTGCTATCTACAATATGATTTTAAATATCAAAACAAGGCTGAAGACCTTAGTAATAATAGCAACAGGTCTAATTTACCAATCATTTGGATTTTCCTTTTATAATCTATGAGATGGACTTCAGAAAAATTCTGTAAATCAAAAAAGACCAGGGACCCAAGGTTGTATATTAATCAATAAAAGTGGAAATGTCGAGGGCAGATGTGTTCTATCCTTTGTTTTCTGAGTATCTATGTTATAGGATTCTCAAATGAAGAGATGGGACACCGAGGCTCTAAGTAGGAAGCAGTGTTTATTGATGCCGGCACCCGCTCAGCAGATTCTTATCCAAAGGCTGAGCCCCGATTGTAACATAATGGGCAGTTTTATACAATCTTGTCATTCCTACACAGCTACAGATATAAGGAAAACTGTTAATTGAATGGCAAGCTGTGAGAAAACTGATGTTAGCTGGAGAGTCTTTGAGGTTGGGGAGGGCAGTCAAGAACGAATTTGTTGGAGCAGGAAATGGCCAGGCAGGGTCAGGCTGCCACAACAGGGATTCAGAGTCGAGGAGACAAAATGAAGACAAAATATAAGAACTAAAATTTTCGTTGTTTACCTTCTTTATGCCTCAGTTTCCTCACTGATCAGGTGTGTTCTTGTGAAATCATAATAGAAGTAATAGTTACATTTATTACCTATTTCTCTATGCAATATTTTAAGCACATTTCATATGTTTATTTATTAAATCTTCCAAATAATTTTATGATATAGGTCCCTCTATTCTCCCTACCTCCCAAATCTCTTTGCTTCTTATTGCCTCTTTGCAGAGTAATTTTAGGTTTTCTCAGGTCTCATGGAATGAATGTAGGTCACTTTTTATAGTGGGTAAAGGCTTCCACAATCAATGTAATTTTCTGGAACTTGCCTCTAAACTTGGGAAGAACCTCCACATACTGACAGAAATCTCTCAAGCATTATTTTAAGCTGATTTTTGTCAAAAAGAAGTAATGAAAATACTCTTGGATTTAGTTATCTATGGAAGGATTAAGTTATTTATGGAAGGGGCCTGAGTACTATATATGACAATAAATAAAGATCGATTTCCAGCTATAAACCTTAAAAATCCATACAGATTTAGTCTCTTTTTCTATTTCTCAGGAAGGCTATGCTTTGAAAGCTCAGCACTCCTCCATGTCTAGCATGAGACCACCAAAGCTGTTTACCCCCAAACTGCGGTCTCTGCTGAACAGAAGACTGACCATAAGCTGACCCAGCACGAAGCCCTGCTTTCCACACCAATAATGACTATTAGCCAGGCTTGCAATTACAATATCAACTTTCCAGAGGAAGACTAGGAAAGAATCACACTTCTTTTATTCCTAAATAGATCTGCCACAAGGCACAATGGTAGTCATTAACAATAAAGGTGAGGTTAATTTGCTTTCCCTCTAAATCTGAATGCTAATGCAACCATTTAAACAGTGCCAACAATGGAAATAAACAGAAGTCTGAGTAAAACCACAAATGTACAGGCCCACACCACTTGGCAAAACATAAGAGCCAGCACTGCTGAAATAAAAGCAATTAATGCTTATATGTAAAATGAATTGTTGTACTGTGAGGGGGCAGTGGATTTATTAAATTGAACCAAGGTGACACTAGAGATAAGAATATGTTCAATTTAAAATGAGGGAAGTGATTCCATAACATTTCTTAGAAACCATCTGAATTTTTAAAACTTTTATTAACCAAATCTCCTTCCTTGTTCTCTACATCCTGCCAATCCTTGTAGTACTAAGAGGTTGCGGAGACCCCTAAGGTGAACATGAGATTCTCAGGGGGGGAAGAGAGAAAGGTGATATGGAGAGGAGCCCTCCAGCCTGTCCTGTGCCGCTGCTGAGAAACAATGGGGACTTTCTTCTGCCCGGCATGTTTGCTACATGTTTTATTAACCTAAATTATATACTAACTCCTCTTGTTCCTACTAGTTAGAAAGGGACAGTGGTTTCTAGAGTATTTCACTGCAAATGAATGAACTTCATATGTGTGAGTGAAATATAGCATTCTGCATTAATTTTCACATGCCGCGGAGTGAGCAGCCTCAGTTCTTGTGCTATGGTAAAGTGTCTGTTCAGTTCACCATGTGTTCAGCTCTTACCACCAGGGGTGTCGTTGTATGGTGGTTAGAGAAGCTAGTGGGAGCTGTGGTGATTGATGATCTGAGGTCAGTCACTTGCAGATAGTGTAACCCCATGAAAATTATTTTAACTTCTCTGTACCTCAATATCATCATTTGTATAATGGGTGTGATGATCCTTATCTCATAGGATTATTGAGATAATTAGATTGTATGTATTTATATATTTGACCTTGTGATGCATCTGGTATTAATTATTTCTCAACAAATAACTCACATTATTGTTACTGAGACCCATTGTTGCCCCACAGACTTAGAGACTGGGTGGGAACATCAGATATTTGTTTATAAAACAGTGAGTAAGCAGGCCTTCTTTCCTACTTTCTCAAGCTGAAAGTAATTTTTCTCTTCTCCATGACCCTGTGCCAGTTTGTTGTCATCAGAATGGATTTCTGGAGAGCCTGCATGAGAGCCTGCATTGTAGGCAGAGGACTAAGAGTGGAACATCTAATTCTATTCTCGACTTTCTCATTTCTTTGTTGGCTGGACTTGTCCAAGTTCATTAACTCCTTGGAGTCTCCATTTTTTCATCTAGAAAATGGGAACAGTATCATAATCCCTCCCAGGATATTTGTGAGGATCAAAGAGATCACAAAATACTACAGTATTAAAATTTATTATAAAACACAAAGTATTATTAATATTATGTTATAGTTATTTATGAATGTATCTTATGCCTCAGTCTAGATAAAATGATTCACAGGATAGTAACTTGAACAGTTTCCAAAGGCTGTGAGCTAGGGAGGGAGACTTACTGTAAGAAATATGATAGAGCAGCTATTAGATAAGTATTTCTAGTACATCACTTTATCTGTTGAGGTTTGTTGACTTTTTCCATATAAATTATTTTTATTTTTCCAAGGAGGATTTAAGGAAGGGGGAAAATGGATGGTTGAGATTATCAGAGAAGATTTCCAGCATCCAGGAAAAAGAAGGGCAGACAATAATGGACAGACAATAATAATGAAAGGCTTAAGGTACCCCACTTGTTAAGGTGAGTTTTGAGCTATGATGGTATATGCAATGTATTTATTCTCTGTTCTCTGGGGGTCGGGAATCCTTAAACCAAAATAAACAAACAAAGGAAAAAGCAACCAGTCACAATCACGAAGAACCAACCCAACCACCAACAACTCCCCTACTCAACATCATGAGAGCCAAAACAAATCACAAGTAATTTTGAGTTGCAGCTCTCTGGATGGCACAGAATTAAAAAGATCTCTCTGATGCCTAGGTCAAAAGCCTTCAATTATGGATAGCCACAATCTTTGACTCTGACTACATATATGTCTGGTACACTCAAACTAGGCACCCAAGAGAAACCAGCAATACTTATTGAGTAACTGGCACACATTCCTTCAAAGACTAAGTAAGGAGGGAGGATCTTTCTTACTTAATACCACCTATTATGATTCTAATGGGGTAGCTTTAATCCCAAAGTGATGTTTTGTTAAGATGTATAATGTTCCTATTTGAAATTGTGTGAGCAAAAGTAATTTACACATAAGATCCAAGAGATCTACATACATTATGTTTGCCTCTGGCCGCATTGCTAAGGAAAATTATTAACCATTGTCAAACATACAATTTGCCCATGTGAGAAGCCTCTTGATTACAGATTCTGAAAGATTGCTCTTGTGACTTTGAATTGGGGTTCATATTTAAAACCACAGTCTTAAGATGTCCTTTGGTTAATAGACCTACTATCCCAGTTTCAGCTGTCCTGGAATCCATGAAGTTATTTCTTTAAGTTCTCACTCCCAGGTCCTCCAAAGTCAATTTCTTAAATACCATGTAGCTTATAATTTAAGTCAGACCATTCCAGTATGCTAGTCACCCAGCGGTTTTCACATGATGTAATAACTCCATTTTTACTTATGTAGATTTCATGAGTAAAAAGACTCAGATGACAGTGGTTAAAGAGCATATCTAAAAGTTCAGTTTCAATAAAAAAAATAACAGAATGAATAATATGCATCAAAAAGTAACTGAATGTCTACTATGTGCCCAAGGCAGTGGAGAATTTCACATCATCACACTTCATCTTACAACAATCTTGTGAAGATTATATTATTATTTTTATTTTATTGGTAATAAATATAAAGATCAAAGATGTTAAGTAATTATTTCAGTGTCACGAAGCTGGTTAATGATGAAGCCAAATTATTAAATATGATTATAAATCCATTGTTCTTAGAGAGAACAGTTTTTTCTTTGCTTTTATCTTGGTTTTTAAGAAGCACCTCAAAGACTCTACCCTGGCTCTTAGGCAGTATTCGAAGGACTTGCATTATTCCAGGAACTATGTCCCATGAGAGGCATATGCAAAACTACTTACACTAATTATATATATATAATATAATATATAATAAAAATATATAAAATATACATATATATAAAATATATATATGTATTTTATATATACATACATATATATATTTTGGAATGTCTACTTTATAGCTACTTTTAATCTATGTATTAGGGAACCATTCTTTTTTATTTGCCTTCCACAGATTCCTGTATCATTCTGTAGCAGGGCAGATTCCTGTAAGAAAGGCAATCATAGATTAGTTTTTGGACCAATCAATTAAAAAAGATTTCTCTCTCTATTCCAAAAGAAAGTCATGATTTAATTGTAAGTAAAATCTACTATGCCTAAATACAGGCACCCTGAAGGCTTATAAATCTTTTTTTTTTTACATTGTAAGCAGATATTTTTTGGCTAATTTTTCTGGGGCAAATGTATTATTGTATAATGAAGTATTTAATTCAAAAATGGGATATTTTCTTCAACAAATCTCTGATTCCTATAATGTTTAGCAAAAGTAGTATCATAAAGCAGAATATTAAAAAAAAAATTGTAACAGGCCCTGGAATTACTTCCTGGAATACTTCACAAAATTTTGACTTGAAAACTAAGCCAATACACTGTTTAGTTAAATGTGGTTTCCTATATTTGCATAATTTAAGACACTGCAAGAAAAAATGAGACCTCTAAGTCTGGAAGTAAAATATTTTCTCTTGAGCCAGCCTTATTTTGGTGGTCAAAGTATCTTCTTCATTTTCCTAGAGATTGACATTAAGAGGCATCCCCAGAGTGATTGACATTAAGAGGCATCCTGTGGGATGTTAAAGGTCAGATGTACACAAATATAGAGCCAAAAGCCTCTGTTTTAGCAAACTTCAGTCTTTCTATAGGCTAATTTATTATTATTTCTACCAACTCTTATCAAATGCATAATGAATGAGGATGAGAATCAGACTGAAGTGTAAAACCGGTTTGCCAAAATTGTGAATTTGGCCAAGTTAGTCCTGAGTTCCTCTCCCTTCTCTTTTCCTGAACTTTCTTCTGTGACATTACCTAGTCATACAGTGTTGACCCAGCAGCCTTCCACTTCAAACCTTATCTTGGTTTCCTAGAGTTAAAGTTTAACTTTTCTCTGCCTTCTTCTTTCTGTCCAAGAGTAATCTGGAAGGAAACTTACATCCATTGGGTACCTTCTCTGAGCCAGAAACTTGATATGATTTTATTTTCTCAACAACTTCTAAGCAGTGTTAGAGAATATTGTTCCCATTTTGCAAATGAGGTTCATATATGTTAAACATATTGCCCAATTCACATCACTAGCAATTAGTGGAACTAGTGATATGAACTCAGGTCTTGATTGGTAGCTTATGTGCTTACCACCATGACATGCTGTTTCCCAATCTTACTTACTACTGCATCTTCTCTATTTCAGAGGCCATCAAAGTATCTGGTAAGATAAACTCATGAACCACCTCCAGATAAGGTGTTAATGGCTGATGTCAAGTCAGTGGGAATGTGGAGAAGGGCCACCATTCCTCTGCAAGTAATTCTTCCTCTGAGGTCAGCAGTCCATACCCTTGGGGTGATCAAAGCAAGTGTCCATTGTATAAATCTTGATCTCAGGAGATAAGCCTATGGCCCTTTACCCAAGGAGGAATTTCATCTTATCATTTGCTCTTTCAAGAGTCCTTATTTGGTAAATGTCTTAGCTCAAAGTATGTTTCTCTTAGATAATATTTGTATTTTAAAAGCAGCCTTGAGATATGTCAGCAAAATAGCAGAATAGGATGTCTCAGCCTTCATCTCTCGACAGAAACTGATTTAACAACCATCCCTGGATGAAAATACCTTTATAAGAGCTCTGGAATCTGGGTGAGAGCTTATAGCACAGTGATAGAGCACAGAAATTAGAAAAGATGCATTGAAAAGGTTGTATATATTAAGTATGTACATCTTACGTTAGTCATATTTCAACAAAGTTGTTTAAACATTTTTTTAAAGATAAGAGTAGTTTTAAATGTCTTAACGCAAGTGGTAGAATGGTGTAGAAATTTTAGGCATAGGGCAAGGGAGAGAGCACTTTTGTTAAGTAGTTCACCTCTAGCTCCTCCCTCCCTTCTCATCCCACAGAAGTGACCTTTTCACACCACCCACGTAGACTCAACCCTTGCATCATCCTGATAGCTCCATCAAGGCTAATCTCACTCAGCCTCAGGTGAGTGACTATAGAAATGTGAATGTGGCAAAGACAATTAGTACACATTAAATATTTTCTGTGTTTTTCTAAGTCTCCTCTCCTTCCTGCAGTGAATGCCATGTGACAAATTTAGGACAATGGCCTGTGAGTAGAAGTTAAAAGTCAGTGATCTTCCTCCATCTCTTGTCTCTTGCTTAGGGAAAAGTAGAGGAAACCTAGATCCCTGAATTATCAACTGAAGGAGAGCTGCATAAGAGAATTTGCCCCACCCACATAAGACTTTACCTGAGAGAGAAAAGAATTGTTTTGTGAAGCCACTGAGATTTTAAGGTGCATTTATTACTGCAGTATAGCCTATCATGTTCTGAAGAATACAGGAAGATTTTGTGTAAAATACCCTCCTCATTCTCAGGATGTATGCTCTATGAACTGATCTTGTAGAAACAGACTTGCTATTTGAAGGAAAGTCGTGCCTACAAATTTAGAATTAGTTTCAGCTTTATAATGACAGTCTTTGAGAACCTTCAAGCAGCAGTCAAGTTTATATGACTATTTAGATGAATGAGTATTAAGGGTATTGTGATGAGGAACAAATTTAGTTGCAGTCATAGCTTAGAGGTATGAACTATGGTTCTGTTGTAGATGCTGTGATTCTCCCCATTCCTGCAGATCAACCAGTTTTACATATGAATCAATACTGCAAAAACCACTTTCTCATGTTGAAGTAGTTAGGATGATAGAGCTGCTATTAAACAAGAGATGCAGCTGTGGGCTATAATGAGTAGTTGTAGCTTTGACACTGGCTTCTCTTCTTTCTCAGCGATTCCAGAGTTAAAGTAGATGCTAGTCTTTGTATTGTTTTTACAAAAACAAGGATAAAAAATTAGATCTCTATAAAGGATATTTACAACCTTGCTCCCAGCCCTGCCTGGGCCATTTGGCAAGAACATTCCTGTGTGTTTGCCTTTTTAGCTTCAAGCTACATGTCATGATCCAAGGAGCATGCAGATAGCAAAAATGACAGATGTACCAACCACATTTTTCTGGGTTGAAGATGTTGGGAAAATTGCAAACAACATACCATAATTTTTTTCTCTCTCTCCATGAAATTCCTCCTATTTTATTTCTGCTGGTTAAGGCTCTCCTCTTCTCTAATTGGAGCTTTTTACTTCTGGAATCTTTTCCCTTAGACATTTTGAGCTTTTTTTCTGTAATAGTTTTAACTTCATATCTCAAAGGATGTCCTGTCTGCCATGACAGAGTCATGCAGTCTCAGCAAGCTCAGTTTTTGAATTCACTGCCTCATTTGTGTTGAGGTTTATTGCACCAACATATGCTATCTCTTATTTGCTTTTTAAATCTCTTTAGATCTTATTATCTTCTCCAGGATCCAGATAGAGCTCCTTTACTTGTGGCTGTTCTGGCTGAATTATAGATTCCAGCTTTTCAATGTTCTATTGAACTAAATGAACTCTCAAGTCCCATTTGTTGTGTTTTGGAGGAAGACAATAAAAGCAAATCTCAAACAGTAATGGTAAGGCCACTTCAGCATCCAAATTTAGTAGAGTAGCTGAGAAGTAGTATTATTATCTTTTGGAACGATCTAAATTCTTCCTCTTTTGAGAGCTATTTACAAATGGAAATAATGTAGTATTTTAAAAGCACAGAATTCATAATTCTTATGAAATGTTAGAAAGCTACTCCAAGGGCTGAGTGGACTCAATGCCTTTCTTTCATTGTGGAGAGACTATATTTCCTTCAAACAGTTAACTCCTTCCACATTACTGAACCTCTGTTAAGATGGTTCAGACCCCAGACTCACCAGTTTACAAGGAGACTCTGAGGAGAAGTAGTGGCTTTCCTTATTTGACTGTTTTTGTGTATTGCTTCATGACAATAAATTGTCATAAATGTCATGACATGTCATGGACCACAATGATTTATTAAACCCTTGGTCAAGAATGAACTACAGTGGAGTCACATGTTAGAGAGAGGATTAAATTCCAAAGGCAGTGAATAAGTGAAAATCTCAGAGAGACAAATAATTCTTGGAAAGCTTTAAGGAAGAAGCTCTATCGGAAACCAAGATAGAGTCAGTTTTCCTTCTAATTGTCAAGCAGATGAGCACCAGATGAAGAGGTTGGCTTGGTGTGTGTGTGTGTGTGTGTGTGTGTGTGTGTGTGTGTGTGTGTGTGTTTCGGGAGGGCACTGTTCTAAAAATATGTGTTTTTAAATACTCCAATCACAAGAGAAAAGCAAATTTGCCTCTCCTGTCTTTGGGGCATTTTCTCATTGAAGGGAAGGCAGGCATTGCTCCCAGTTGCAAACTCAATCCCCAAATTTGTATGCATAAATTTGTGTAATTTAGATGCATATATGGTACTTCCAAGGTAGTTCCTGGAAGAAAGATTGCCAATCCGGTTGCCAGTCTCCAGTTTTGAGTGATAGGAAGGAGGTGCGGAGTACATTCTGCCGAATGTCATGTTCAAGGATAGTAGAAGGGTTCTGAAAAAGGTACTATTAAATGTGTCCTCGGTGAGAAGACAGAACCTCTATCTTCTGAATGAACCTTTGTTCATACAGAGGCTACTGAGATGCACAAAGGGGAATGAGGCTTCTGTGAACAGAATCTCTAGCTTACTATATTGGAGCTGAAGGTCTAAGTGGATGAACTATTAACAGTTGTCAATTCAGGAGGCGGACAATTCGGGAGGAGGATAAGGGTACACTCTCCTAAAATCTGGAGAGCTCACGTAGGCTTTGGGTGCTCCCCATAGCTGAAAGACACTTGATCATCATGATGTCAGAGTTCTGAGCGAACTACTAATGGAAAGCAACAGTGGCATTGCAATCCCTGGCTTGGAAAGTTCTCTTTCTTGGTATTTTAAATGTTGATTGGTGAAGTTTCACTGAAAAAGTGTATTACTATGTTACTATACGTAACTTGATGATTTGTACTGTAAGCAGTAGAAAGAATCTCTTTTCAGTACTTTTCCTCTGACCAGAATAATTTCAAGTGGCAGCCCTGAGCTGCCAAGGAGAGAGATTTCTATAGGTTTCTGGGTAGGACTTGAAAGAAAAAAGCCTGATTCTCCTGTCCAGGAGGCATCTCTGTTGTAATGCCTGCAGGGGAAACAGGATGTTCCATGAACTATGTCCTCCAGACCATCCCCTAGAGGGTGTACTTATGAGGCTGCCTCACCAACCACAGTGGGATTCAAATCCTGACCAAGAGTGATCATTATTTTTCTGATAAAGAAAATTAAGACAACATAATAGGGGACTTTCGATTATTTGACAAATCAGTGGCATGGTTGCCATGTAGCCTTTGGTTCATACATACCTGGTGATGTTAGTGAGCAAGTTTGTGTTTAAGAATTTCATGTTTTCATTTATATTAAATCAGATGTCATCAATTTAAATGAGGCAAACCACAACAAATTATTCATGTGTTGGTTCTGGATTGCTTCTAAATTTTAATGAATTGGGAGAAGGTATGATGGTTCTCTGGGTTCTTTTCCTTTATAAAATACGGTGATGGAGAGGTGTTGGGGGTTGAGTGTTGACTAGCCTAAGATCTGCTGCTGGACTGGCATTATTTGGGGCTGTGATGAGTAGCCCTGTTTACATAGAATAAAAATGAAATGTGTTCTTAAATGTGTTCTTTATCTGGTGGCTCTTGCTGGAGCATTTCTCTGTCGATAACTTTGGTTCTATATTTTGGATTTTAGTAAACAACAACAACAACAAAATCAATGCACTCTATAGTCTGAATGCTAGTAGGTTTCTGCTGAGTAGTGTGGCTCCAAAGCCAGAATTTGTGACAATTCAGAGCAAATGTATAGATTAGCTACTGATGACAAGTTGCAAAAGAGTGAATAAAAATTCTGCCTATATAATAGAATGCCCACTATTCTCCTATTTGCTCTACCTGCCTTCTTTTATTAATTCTCACAATAACCCAATGAGTTTAGGATTATTTTGGTCTCATTTAATAGATGGCTATAGTGAGATTTAGAGAGTAACTTGCCCAAGTTCACAGAGCCAGAAAATAGGAGAGGCAAGATTTGAATGAAGGTTGCTAGTTGCCGGGAAGACTCTATTAAACATAATGTGATGCTCTGTTGACTTTTTATGTTTATTTCAGTAAAGTCTTTTTTGCAGAACTTTGGGAAAATTGAGAATATCTTAAAATGCTGCATGTGATAAATATTTTTAAATTGACATTTATAAACAAATATGTAACTTAACCAACCATTAAAAAATTAATATAAACTTACTGTCCAATAAAATGTTCCAATTTTAAATTAAACATATTCAAATAAATATCTAGTTTAATCCGCAGAACTGTCAGCTACTCACTAACTGTTCAGTCAATTAGACATTATCAGCTATTTGGGTTCCACAGTTTTATTGCATTAACCATCTAGCCTTTTGGCATTTTGAGTATTATTAGTATGGATGCCATTGCTTTGCTTTGAGAACTGCTGTCAGAAAGTGACAAGCACACACAACAATCTGGTGGTTTTTTTTTTTTCAATGAAAAGATTTTCAGATGGAAGACTGGCTTAGTGCTAATTACTTTTGATGAAGACAGTGTACTCAGTGAAACTGCCTTTAACAAGTTTATTCTGCATGTATGTTTAAAAGCCCCAAACAAAAGCCAATGTCAACAACAATATTCCCACATACCCTATTTCCAGAAGCCTCAAATAACTAAAGTTTTTCACAACTAAGCTCATATATTTTCTAAGAATGCTAAGAAGGTCTAGAAAAGTATGAGTGAGGCTAGGAGGAAGAACAACTATGTTTTGCATTTTTATTTGCCTTTCCTCCCAAACAAGTTTCATTCATGGGGCCCTCTTCTTTGGGCAACCATAGCATTTTCTTACTTATTTTTTTATGATATGGCAAAATATTTACTTTTTTTTTTTTACTGAAAAAGAAAGAATCGTCATAAAACACATGGACTATTTTTTTTTTAGCTGCGCTAATTTAATGTCTTCCCACATACCACAAAAGCTAGCCCCCACTCACTCTGTGGATATCAGGATATTGTTTCTGCTTGTTCAGTTTATGGTCAGGGCTGTGTGAGATAAAGGGGAGATAGTGCTTCTAATTAACACTTCCTTATGAATCCACAATAGGGAGAGTTTCTAGGAGAATGAGCTTCATGTTCTCAAACTTTAGAAATGTTTTCTCCAGTCCTCCTGTCTCTTCTCATTGTTTCTGCTGGCTCCGGGCCTCTCTTGTCTTTCCCTGGCTTCTCCTGCATTGATTTTCTTACTGCACAGGCTGGTAACGTGTTAAATATCGTGAGAATGAGCTGCTCCCTGTCTGGCATTGCTTTTTTGAAGGAAACATTTCCTTCCCTTATGCAAGCCAAGGAGTTCTTTCCATGGGGAGAAAGTTGGAGTGCTGATTGGAAACATACATGATCGCTGGTTTAAATTTGGCTTATTTGCAAAAGACAGAGAGGTTGGGAGAGATAGGAGAGAGGGGTTCTCCTGGTTCTGAGGTGGTTCCCACATCTGCTCTTTATTAGGAGCTCTGTGTAGAAAAGAAATTAACTTAGTTGTGGAATAATATAGTGGACCTCAATATGGGGGATTATAAATGATTGCCCTGGAAAATGAAAGGACAACTTCTCATCCCTGGGGTTCCTTACTTTTTCTGAGGTGGTTTAGCATTAAACAGAAACTGGAGAGATCCTATACCCTCTCTGTTTCCAATAGATGAAGATAGTATTTTACTCCCTTTTCCTAAAGAGCCTAAATGCTGGCTTTCAGGGCTGGACTGGCTTTCAGATTGGACAGCCTGCCAGGAGCTATTCACCCACTTGTCCGTAGTGTTCTCAGACCTACAGTAACCAGGGGTGTTTGGAGTGACATTATTAGATTATTTCTGTGGAGGAGAGGCAGGACTGCTAGTCTTACCTGTTCTGGAGCTCTCAGGTGGTGCTCTAGAAACAGGCACTGGGATGTAGATCTTCAAAAGGAAAAAGGTATTTTAAAAAATGTTCTTGATTGTCTTTTTCTCATCATTCCAGCTCCTGACCTTTATAGAGGTCGACATCATAACCCAAAAAAGACACCCAGCCCTCCTAAGTGCTATTCTCTGCATATGTTCATATATATATTTGTTTTTCTCTCCTCATATTGAATGTAGGCTGTAATAGCAGAGATCTTGTTACTATTTATATTTTCTGTGCTCCAGTAATGTTTAGAATATTGTGAGCACTTCACAATCAAATGTGGACTGTGCAAATCAAAGAAACAATGGAGGAAACTCTCTGCCCATAAAGAGTAGTTCTGGATGCTGCCTTTGACCCTTGAGTTCTCAGCCGAGATGGCTCTACTTTAGGACTGAAGTGCCAGAATTGTAGTAGATCATTCTAACCTCTCTGAAGTCAGTTCCACCTACATTTTGGGATTAGGCAGAACGCCTGAACTGTGGAAATGTGAAGGTAGATGAACTTCTAGACCGCTTTGCAGATCACTCTCAGTTACCACCATTTGGGGAGCTTTTACATTCACTTGGAACACCCACATCAGCAAACTCTCATAATTGGAGCAGAAATCTTCCATTTGTATGGTGTAAGTTTGCAGGCAAAGGGCTTAATTAGTTCACTTTTTTAATGACCATCTAATTTTGTGAGGCTCTGATTTTCCCTCATTAAAGTGACCGTAGATTATTGATTTTAGAGTTATTTTAATTAGCCATTCTTGGTTTTAATAGTCTAATCAGAAAATCACTGATAAACTAAAAAAAAGGGCTTTATAATAAAGACAGATTTTATATTTTGTTACGAGAAGGTTTGCATTACTTTGTACGGTCACTTCTTTTGCCTCAACTGTGAGAAGAGAAGTTGAAATCAAAATAATTTCTGCTGGTTATCTGGCATTTAAAAAGGGAAGCAGATTATTTCAAATGAGAGAATCCAAGACAGGCTGTGTTTGAGCTTGTCTCTCCTGAGCCAGAGATGTCTCCAGTCTGTATTCATGCATTTGAAATGGTTGTGGAGGGGAATTTCACCACAGAGGGCTGTGACTAATCACAAGCTAACATTATTTTTTAATGTTAACTTGATTAGAAAACAAAGGGGCCTTTTTGAAATAATCTTCTACATGATGCCTGTCTCAAAGAGATTCTAGCTAATAGTAAAAAAAGTCTAATTAATGTGGTACAAGTAAGGAGGATCAAGCCTTCCTAATCTTTGGATACATTTTTTCTAAATTTCTTTACTTTGTACATAATCTACCATGGCCTTTTCAGCTTTTCTGCTTGTAATAACTGTATGCTTCCAATTCTGTGAGTAATTGGTTTATTTTCTCCTAATTTAAATTTTTCAGACAGTCAGAAAGTCTTATTGGTTGTGCTCAGTTAGTTGCAAGAGGGCATGGCCTGAGTCTGGAGACTTAACTGGAGGCCAAGTGGTCATTCGGGGTTCTGTCAGTGGTGGCTTCCATGAAGCTGCCCCTGAAGAACTCTAAACAGAGTTTTCCCTCAGAAGGAGCTGTGCACATGGCAGTAAATCAGAACCTTGGCATGTTTAGGGCAGAGTAGAATAGGAAGCCTGGCTTTGTCAGTTCTATCAATTCTTTTATCAATCCATTTAGTTTTATCAATTCATTAAAAAAAAAAAAAACAGTGAAAAAGTTAGCTTTTATTGAGGCTGAAAACAATCTTAGTACTTAAATGAACACTCTTATTTTACAGATCAGAATTAGATGAATAAATTCCCTGGCCAAGATCACAAAGATAGTTTAGGGCAGAGCTGAGAAAACTCAGGTAAACACTCGAGGAGTGATAATATAATTCTGGCAAATTGTCTCCAAAACCTTTGCTTGCTTACATCCTTCCTTTCCCTCAAGTTTGGCAATCAAGCCCTCAAGTAAAAAGGCAATAAATATAGTCCAATGATTTGGTAGGTTTTAAAGTGTTTACCTCATCTAGCTTATAAAATAAAAATAATTTCACCCAAATTTTGGTAATATGGTTAACGTTTTTTAGGCTCTTTGATTTCTCACTATAGAAATTGATAATATACTTCTGACTATATCAATATAAGTGTATAGAGAAGATTAATATTAATATTAAATAAAAAACATTTGTTTGAGAGAGAGAGTGAGAGAGAGAAAGAGAGACGAAAGTTGGTAAAAAGAAACAATTTATAGAACAAAGCACAATTCATTGATTCCAAGGACATAAGACAAATGTAGGCAGACTAACATATTTATCTAATGAAGTCCTAAGGAGTTCTACTATGATGACTACTTAGTATATTAACTTTTGAGTTCATAAATTATGCCTCTAGTATATGTAAATTATCCAGAAATAGGGATATTACAAATTTCATTCCAGACCATGTTCTAATAAATACTAATTCTTATTTAGTATAACTAAACTTAAAAGTTTACATGATTTTGAATATTTTAGTTTTAAAATCACCTGTCTCTCTCAGAGATGGCAACCTGTTTTACCACAGTTAGGTGAGCACAGTATTATTACCTGTGGACTATATTTTGCTGATGGGAGTATGAGTCTCAGGACTAACAAGAAATGATACTGGTGATGTTTGTAAAAACTGATTTTCACACTAATGACTGCCTTAGGCTGTTGTGAGATTCTCGGAGAGACTGGACACCGAAGCTATAAGCAGGAAGCAGTATTTATTGATGCCGGTACTGGCTCAGCGGATTCTTATCCAAAGGCTGAGCCCCGATTGTAACATAACAGGCAATTTTATACAATCTTGTTATTCCTATACAGCTACAGATATAAGGAAGAACATTGATTGGTTGGCAAGGTATGAGAAAACTGAGGTTAGACAGAGAGTCCTTGTTGAGGTGGGGGGCAGGGGAGGGGAGAGTAACAGGAACAAACTTGTTTGAGTAAGAAATGGCCAGGCAGGGTCAAGCTGCCACAAGGCAAGAGACCATACTTTACTGTTCCCATTTATTTTTCATTTAATTCTTTAGGAGTTTGGTATAGAAAAGTAAGGAATAAAGTTTGGTAAGGGCCATTTATCATTAGAATGTAGATATTTTAAGAAAAAACAGCCCTTTATGTTCTTTGGCCATACGACATATATTAAAAAGCAAGAAGAGCGGTTCCTCATAAACTGATATTTAGGACCTATATGATTCATCTCCTCTCCATTTCGAAATCATCTTACTCTCTGCTGGTCAGAGTTAAGCAGTGGAAAACAATGTGGCCAACCCAATCGCTTTCTTTCTTTTTGGAGATGACTGATTTTTCATTTTTAGTAAGTCTTTAAGGAAAATTTAACTTTATTGGATCTGGCAGTTAGCTTGATGTAAGTGCATTAAAAAAAAATCACAATTACAAGAAATGGAAGGTAATTCCCCAATGGCTGCTGCTATTATAAAGGTAGTCATAACAGCCTTCTTCATAGTTTCCATTTTTTACCATTTCATACAATCCAAAGAAGGAAGAGAAAGAGGGCTGCTGAGTATCCTGCTAGTGAACTAGACACTGAAACAAATCAAGGACAAATTAGTTCCCCTTGGGAAACCAAGGCTGTTTTTAAAAGAGCATGAGCTTTAGAAATGCTGGTGACACCTTTGAGGAAAAGCTTGTTGGTATTAAAGGACATTCTGAAAATTGTTGGAGAAATTTATTTTAGCCTTTTATGAAACATTTTATTGACTTGATTCTATTTCATGTGTAGAGTCAATAGAACCTGTCTCATTCTTCCCTCCCTTGCCTTTTCCAAAAAAACCCCTCAGAACAGACTCCATAGAACATAAGTACAGAATCCCAAAACAAATAAAAGCACTAAAATTAAATCAATCATGCTCCCTGATATCTCACACTCCTCACCCCCAGCTAACGCATGCTATTAACAAAGTATACAGGATCCTTTTTCAAAGCATCTTTGAGAGAATAGAAAATTACAACAGGTGACACTCCAATAGAGCTGGGGTGACCAGAGAATTATTGCTTCTGTGGGGGAAGAAGAAATTATTCTCTACCCTTCTAGGTTCTTGTGGCTAGTCTAATTATTAAATTGACATGAGACAGATTAACAAGAGAAAATAACCAAATTTAATTACATACATGCATATGGGAACCCCACATACATGAGAGAGATTCAGAGACAGAAAGTTAAAATGAAGTATATATGTCATTCTGCACTAAGGATGAGATTAGGAGCCTGAGGCTTCAGAAGGAGAAAGATCATTTGTAGATTGATAAGAAGAACATATGTTTAGTAATTAGATGTTGTCCAGCCATATAGATAGGTCATAAAAAGTTATTTCTGGGCAAAACTCTTATGATGTACAAGGCTCCAAATTTAAATTCTTTAAGAGAGAGGTAAAAGTTTCTCTTTACCCTGCAAGATCTCAATAGCTTTCAGCTCAAAATAATTCACGTGCCCAAGTAGCATATCTTAGGGAAGACTGTTCTGAACCCTTTCACTTCCTTAACTTTGTGGCTGTGTTGAGTCATCAGAAAGTACAAGAGAAAAATCAAAACCAGATGAATTTGTTCTATAGGAAATGCTTCTTAAAATTCTGATATGGTTAGTAAGATAAATGCCTTTGCAGATAATCAAGTTTTATCTATTTATTTACTCAAAAATTGAGCATCAGTTTGTGCTAATTATTATGCTAGATAGTATGGTGCAATGGTGAGTAAAGCAATAGGCTCCCTCCCTCCCTTCTTTTACCTCTTTATATGTATGTATTATAACACTAAGCCCTAAGCCCTATTTGTAATTACTCCCTCACACACACATTTCCTGTCACCCTTCCCTGTGTTTATTGTCCTTAGCCCTTATTGCTATATAATATATGATATGTTTTACTTATTTGTTTCCTTTTTCCCCCGCTATAATGTGAACTTCACGAAGCTGGAACACACACACACAAACACACACACACACACACACACACACACACATCTTCAGTATTAATTGACTGATTAGTTAAACTAATTTGTTTAACTAATCAGTCAATTAATGAATAAAGCAATCGGAAGCAAGGATGTAACTATAGAATAGCATTAAATCTATTAATGACTATTTATTATATTCGGTTTTTCAATTTTTTTAGACATTTATTGTTTCTTCTCCAAAAATTTCAGGAATGACAGGGTCTGAAGACTTGGTGAAAACACAATTAATTATATCTGAGGTATTCTTCTGATCAAACATACCTAGCAATAAAAGAGATCAGATCTGCCTGGAAAAATTGTTCTTGATAAATTGATAACCATATGCTTGCACAAGGACTCCAAAATTATCTGCTGAAATTTATTAATTGGGTTGATAATACCCATTTTGCTGGGTTCTTATTAAAAGTACATGAGACAAAGTAGTGAAAAACTTTGAAATCTTCAAATTGGCTTTGGTTAAAAGTAGAAGTAATAACATTCATCTGTTTTATAATTTGATCAAGGATCATCACCAAAATCTTTGGTTTACAATGCCTGGCACTAGAGGTCAGGGAGATTCAGAAGAACTAGCAAAAGAGACTAAACAAGAAGAGCCAGAGAAGAATAGGAAACCAAGTTACAGTTGTATCTAAGGCTAAGTGATAAACTTTATTAGTGCACTTGATAGGTCAATGAAATCAAAGCATCATCAAGATGGAGGTTATGAATGACTTTCAAAAAAGCACCTTTGTGGAGCAGTGAGGGGAAAACTTTACTGAAATAGACTTAAGAAAGAATGGACAAATAAGTTGGGGACAAATATAAACAACACTTTCACAAACTTTTACTATAAAGGAAAGAAGAAAAATATAGTATGAAGTCATAAGAGGGTCTATTTTTTATGATGCCCCAAATAATAGACTGTTCATATAGGAATGATTCAGGAGAATAGAAAAAAGTTATGAATGTGATTTATAGAAAGGCTAATTTTGTGGTCTAATGGACAGGTAGCAATATTGGTCTTAGAACAGAAGTGTCAATATGCTTGTCCATGCCTTGGAGGAATACATTAATAAGTATTGCAAATTTGGTACAGATAGCTGATAAACTGGGTAATAAATTGAAACTAAAATGTCTTTCATAGACCAAAAATTAAATAGGCTATACCCTCTCTGAAAGCATAAACTTAAAATTCTACTTTACAAAGGAAAATACCAAGACAACTTTGAAAATAAAAATTATCTGTGATGATTTATAACCAATGGTTTACCTTACCTGAGTTTAAGGGTCAAAGCCAGATAATCTATGTGATCAGAAAAACTCCAAGCTGAGGAATTATTTTAACATAACCAAAAATTGGCAGTACCTCTAAGCATCAGTCAGAAGTAAATGAATATTATCTTTGGAGGAACCCACTCTTAAGCCTCATAGAGAATCTACAGATAAATTCTCAAAGAATACGTAATCACAATCAGAAATCACAAACAAGGTATCATAAGGGAAAAGTCAGTGGAATTAACAGAGAGCAGATCCAGACTCATAAAACTTCAAGTTGGTATATATATATTTAAAGCCCAGCTTCTAACCACTATGTTATACTGTATTTTTTGGCATTCTGGATGCATATTTAACATGTTTAAAGAAATGGAAGATGGCAATTAAAATTCAAGAAAATAATTAGAAAAAGAAGAAAATGAACCTCTAGAAACTAAAAAAAAAAATGAAGTTAAAAACTGACTGATGGTATAAACAGCAAATCAAGTATAATTGGATAAAATTAAGAAACTGGAAGATAGAGCTGAAAAAATTTCCCAGATTATAAAAGAAAGACAAAGTGATGAAAGATATAAAAGAAATGTTAAAAAAACAAAATTAAAATGTTTAAAATATGTCTAATTGAGTATCAGAAAGACCTATTAGATAAATATGTGAAGATACAATGGCTAAGAATTTTCCAGAATTGATAAAAAGCATTAATTATTAGGCTTTCTGACTCCTAAAAAATCTCAAACAGAAGAAATAAAGAGAAATTTATACCTACACATATCAAAGTCCAACTATAGAATAGCAGAGACGAGAAGATTTTTTAAAAGTGGTCTACATAGACTCACAACAATCATTTCAACTGCAACAGTGCAAGGTAGAAGTTGGTGGAATACTATCTTCAAAGTACTAAGAAAATGCTCATCAACTGAATAATCTGTATATTAAAAGTTATCTTTTAAAAACATATTCAGAAAAACAGAGCGACTACACTGTCAGTAGAACCTCAGTAAGGTTTTTCTGAGATTGTACCTCAGGAAAGAAGGAGTGTCTGAAATGCAAAATGAATTTGAGAAAAGGAATGTCTAAAACAACAACAACAATAATAATACCTAACATGTGGACTTAAAAAATATAAAACTAAAATATAAATAATTAAAAGCATGTAACTTGGGAGGGAGATACAGTTAAAATGTTCTAAGATTTATATGTGGTTTTACAAGGTGCATAAAAGTACAGTGTTAATTATGAAAGTTAAAAATTTTTAGTTGCAATCACTAAAACAAAAAAAGAAAGTACGTTAACAATCATTTCATTATACCAAAATAAAATAACTTTATTAACTAGAACACATCTGAGGAAAAGCAAGCAGACTATTCAAAGATCTTTCAAAATGGCATAAAAATAATTTTGGTAAGAAAGGACTTTTTTATTTAAGGCAGTTAATTTTATGATAATTTCTTTAATTTGATAGTTCTCAAGTAGTTTAAGATTTACCATAAGGAAGAGAAATTAGATGTACTATTTATTTAATGTTAGAAGATTGGACTAGGGCTATGGATATGAGTTATAGGGAGGTAGCTTGAGGTTATTATAGAGGAAATAGTAATATATATTAAAATGGCTTCATTTGAGGCTCAGAGTTTTTTTTCACTGGAGGTTGTAGGATCATCTGGAAGGAAATTTTTGTGTGGGTAATTCTTGCAATGCATCAAAAGTTGGACTAAAAGAACTAAATGAAC
Source organism: Macroglossus sobrinus (assembly GCA_004027375.1). Taxonomy (NCBI): domain Eukaryota; kingdom Metazoa; phylum Chordata; class Mammalia; order Chiroptera; family Pteropodidae; genus Macroglossus; species Macroglossus sobrinus. The sequence goes on from PVKZ01000500.1 coordinate 159,569, forward strand.
TCCCTGCCAACTCTAAGTCTCTAAAATAATAATAGTAATTTATTTAAAATTTGCTAATCATCATCAAGGCATTCATTTATTCAAAATTTACAACAATACCATCAGTCAAGTATTACCTCTGTTTTGTAGGTGAAGATGTTAAAGTTCAGAGAGTTTAAGTAACCTGTTGGGGATGTGTGGTTGCTTGGAATATATCTGAGATTTCAATCTAGAACAGCTGTACTCTAAAGTGGGAAACTTTCCATTAAGCCTCATTGAATCCTAGGATCAGTAGCATCAACTCAGTTTTAATTCTGCCAAATTCTCAGAGAAAAAGTCTCTTCTGTCTCACAGTATTTGTGTAGCATATCAAAAGCCCAAATTGACAAAGGCAGATAGATACATGCACACATACGTGCGCACACACATACAGGCTGAATCCCTCAATCAATCATTGATGTGCCTTTTTCCTTCTGGAAATCTATGTATTATAAATAACTTAAAAGAAGCCTTCTTAATCATGAAAACTATACTTGTCAACATAAATTTTTAGGGTGATTTTGTTTTTAGAACCAATTTCCGCCCAATATACAAAACAAACCTTTATTCATTTTTATATGATTACTCTTCTTTTGCACTGACCTACATAATTGTTTTTTTTTTTTTCTTTTTTGCATTGAGTCATTCCAGAGCCTTTAATGAGCTCTTGGTGGTATCGGATACTCTTATATCAATTCTGCTAATAAATTTCAATATTGACTTGCCTACTAATAGGAGAGGCATACCATGGCTACACTACTACTGAATGAAGAAAAGCTTAATTTGGAAGATTTTTTTAAATAAATAAGCTGGCATATAGTGACATTTAAGATGAGAGTAAAGTAAAAGATAAATGGATAGAAATTATTTTACACAAAATAGAATAAAAATTAAACATATCTAGAAACTGAATTTGTACTAACCTAAAACTCTGGAAACTGCTAAATGTTGAAAATATCTATTATAGTCTCAAACTGGGATACATAAAAGAAGACATTCTGTTATCCTGATTTGAAATGCGCTATTTCCAGTGTATTTTCCACGGACTTGAGCTAGATGGACCTTTCCAGGGAGCAAATTTTCTAATTAGCTAAATGTGATGGCATTTGATAGGGTTGGATAAGCTCAAAGTAAACAGTCCAAATCTAAATCCCTCTCTGAACTGGCTGGTAAATATGTTGAGTTCATAGGTCACTGGTGAAAATGGCTTAGTTTGAGGGAATACGTTTTGCTAAAGCTTCTAGTAGTTGCCTCTGGGCTATGAAAAAGCATGGAAAAGTTTGACAGCAAAAGAAACTAAAAATATGGAACAGTACTGTTGGGACCCTGACACACCTCAAAGTTCTTGCTCACATATAGGAGTGTGCGCTCTACTCTTCAGTTTTGTAGGGTTGAATTCCAACTTTCGCAATTGACTTCCAAAAATAAATACTTTATTTATTTATTTATTTATTTATTTATTTATTTATTTATTTATTTATTTATTACCTATAGGCAGGGCTTACTTTTATTGTTAAATTTTAGAACTTGACTTTTTTCTGAAAATACAAATCTTATCATGGGAAAATAGGGATGGGGGCAGGGCCTCTTATCACCTCTCCTTTCTCATTGATTGAAGTATGGAAGTAGAGTAGGAAAAAAGAACTGATTGAAGAAAGAGGTTTTCCCACTGTGTGTTGGGAGGGTGTTGTTGGGGTTGTTAGGCGGGGAACTTTGCTTTGATGCTCTCTTCTGAAGAAATATTGACATAATCATTCTGAGCCTGTGCTTACTGTTGGGTCCTTGAAGGAGTGTCTTGAAGAAATACTTTCGGTTCAATGTGGTTTATTAAGACCTGCTGTAAGGACCTATTGCTTTTATCTGCTAACACATCTTTCTTGAGAAAGGTATACTTTTAGTGCTAGATGCAGTTGGGGAGGGAAAGGTAGGCTAAATTAAGGGAAGGTAAAGTTGAAATATACCTCTCTCACTGTTTGCAGGTGGGCCAGGGAAGCTAATATTAAGTTAGAAAATATTGAGACTGCATCGATGAGCACTCATCTCGCCTTCTAGGTGGAGAGAACCCACATGCAGAATAAAGTCAAGCAGGAGATTGGAGTTGAGACACCATGAAAGTCACTGCATACAATTTTGCCTAAATTTAGTTTGATCTCTTGAGATCCAAGTTACATAAGCTGATAAACTTTTGTTAAGCCTGTGTCACTGCAAATAAAACTGTACTAATATCCCTGTAAGTCACTGCAACTAAAACTCTGCTAACATACCCACAATCTTCAGGAATCAGAGTAAAATAGACTCTGAAATACCTATTTTGTTTGAATGATTGTGAAGGCTAGGAGTTATATTTATTCAGAGCTCTAAAACTGACATCATAAACAATCATGTAGGATTTCCAAGTAACTTCCTCTTAGCATTGCTCAGGAAAGGTGACAATTGACTCATCAGTATGACCTGAAGCTCTGTGAAACACCAGACAGACAGGTATCTTCAGAGGTGCCACCCCTGACAGCCCCTCAAAACGAATGCATGGACATCATTAACCAGTAAGGAATGGTGTAGGCTTTTGTTATCCTTTGGCTGCTCTCTAGTCATTCTGCTTGAATGGGACATTTATTTACTTTTTCTTGACATACTGTTTCATGGCTCCTAGGTATAATCAGATACTGCATTTTATTATTTATGAATTCTTCCTTAATGAATTATGCTTTTCCATAAAACTCTCTACCAGTCTCCTCCCACTCACCAGTTAGAATTTCTTAGGGAAAGATGCTCTTTAAATTGTCTGTATTATTAGAATATTATAAACATGAAATGCTAAGTTAAACCTGACATTCTTCCCTTTAGCTCACTGAACTGTGCCCTTTTTATTACAAGCGCATAAGTTAAGCATCCTCTGTCAGTGTTAGTCAAATTTCCTGAGTTGTGTTTATAATTTAACCCTGTTCCACAACTGGAATTTAAAAATGATGAGTCTCATAGTTATCTTTACTAGATATGTATTTTGCTCATGTTCAGTATCACTAATTCCTCTGCCAGCATGGTGGGTTTTCATTCTGAGTACCATAAAAATGCATTTGTTTTAGTGGATGGAATTACAGAGTTACTGTAGTTTAATGATACTGTTTGCTTTGTTCAGTGTCCAGGCCATTGCTCTAATTTTTCAGCCCAGTCATGGCTAGACAAATGAAAATGTTTTAGATAGTATTTAGAATGGCTTTACTCCACCATGCTAAAACATGCTGGTAATTTCATAAATCCTTGTAACTTAGATTTTTCCTTAATGTATCAACATAGAAGTGTAGGATGGATTTTGCTTCAGGTGGTTTTGGAGGGGTGGCCATGCAAGAAATTATTTTCAAAACAATCACTTCCACCATCTGTACACCAGAAAACAGATTCATGGGGTGATAGCAGCCCTTGGACACAGCCGGCAGAAAAATACTCAGAAAACCATTGAGATTACCTACCTTTTGCGGGAAAGTAATTGGGAAAAAAATGGCTTTACAGAACTGACATTGACTGGTGGAGGACATCTTAAGTTTTTTAGGATAATGCTTATTTTTGTTGTTGTTTACATAACATGACCCACTGCTGCCTTACTGGCAAAGTACTATCTTCTCTTTTATTATTAATAAAAGTTTTATACCTGCACTATTAGGAGGTTCTATAAAAGGACCAAGTTTTTAAAAGACTATTGAAAAATATGAGTTAGCAAAGAGCATGGAAATGCTGAATTTGTGAAGATAGACTTCCTTCCTTGGGTAAAAATATCTTTTTAATTTCAAGCCCTCTCCAGGGGACTAAGGAAAGCTTTAAATATCCATTCAAAATTATTCACAGCCAGACATCTCTTTTAAAGGACTTAGGTTACATCAGTTGATGTAATTAATTCAGATTGTTTGGGTGATTTAAATCCCAAAGGTAGCAATACATCTGTGTAGCATACACATTTTCCCTCTGTGCAAAGGCGCCAGTGGTTTTAATTTTGGGTGTGTATTTGAAGGGAATGGAGGTGGGGGGCAAGAGAATGAGCTGGTGAAAGGTAATACAGAAGAGAATCATGTACTAAAATTTTTTTTGATGCTATCTGATTTCATTTAAAAAAATATACGTATATATATTTTTTTTTTTGCAAAAGAAATATCCGTTTGGAATCTGTTTGTGGTCAAATATATTAAAATAAAACATACTTTGTTTCATTAACACAGTTATTCTTTACTCCCCTTTGAGCATCTGGCAAGCAGTGTAGAGCTGGGGGTAGGTGAATCTTTTAGTTAATTGGTGAAATGAAGGATGTACCATTTATTTACTTTTGAGTTGTAGGAAGGGGGCCCAGAATCTGTGTTTTCAGAGCTAATCCAATTGCTTTATTTGATATTTGAATTTCATCTTACATAGAATCTTTAAGCTATAAAGACATATTCAGGCTTAAATATTTCCATCTCAACAGGGTGTTGTACCTTACCAATTTCATAGTTTTCTGTTTAAGTCTTAAAGATATTCAGAGGATCAGATTGTGACCCCTTTCGTGATAATTATTGTGAAGAGTCATCACCACATCAACCCACTCTATTTCTTCACCAGTTTCTACAGAGCTTAGCCAGTCTCTACTTACTCTTAGCCCATATTGGCAATTGTAGAGAACAATTGTTCTATCTTTCTATTTTAATTTTTTTTTAATTTCAAAACTGAAGTTTCTCTTGCAGTGAGAAAATTTATAATGAGGTGGATGTAATACATTCAATTAATTAAGAACATGATATATATTAATAAAAATTTCTAGCAACTGTGACTAGATCACTGAAATTAAAAATATGTAATTTTTTCACAAGAAACTTTTTTGTTCATATTTTATATAGCTTAGCTTAGTGTTATATATTCATCTTGGTAGAAAAACATTTTTTTTAAACAAAAGAATTTAAATACACATATTTGTATTTAATTAAAATCAATAATTTTTTTATTTGGGAGTACTCTTGTGGAACAAAAGGGTTTTCAAATCCTATTTTGTCCATGTTCTTAGAAATGTCTGGTAAAAAGATATCTGAGCCTTAGTCAAATAATATAAAATATAAGAATTTTAATTACACTAGAAAGGAAAACTCCAACCTGAGACTGACCACAGTATTGGAGGGGCTTAGGTGTTTTCAAACAAATGTCTTAGTTTTGGCCCATGTGTCTAGACATCGCAAGGGAGAGTGCTTTTTCCATCATTTATAGGACCAAAAGGCTACAGTTCTGGTCATCTTTTTCTACCTCTCTCATGTGGTGTATTTCCCGCTAGGGAACTTTCCTGATTGGTAACGGTATAGGAAACTCCTTCTTACTTCTGGGATTATTCAATGTTAGAGTTGGAAGTGTCTTTAGGGATATCTGTTCAACTCTTTTCTTTTGTAGAGGAGATACTGAGGTCCAAAGTTCAGTGAAGCAACTTTTCCAATGCCATATCATAAATTTGTCAGAACTGAAGTTAAGTCTCACTGCCCGTGAGGTTCCACATTCAGTCTCTGGAATCATAATGCTCTATAGATTGGTGGGTTTTCTTTCCACATGTGAGGCATTATATATCCTTGTAAGTTTGGAGACGTTTGAGAGATGGGAATCAACCCTCTGGTGGTGCCATAAAGGGAAAATCTGATTCTGAGCTTACATGTGACCAGTCTTTAGTACATCAGTGTTACTGCTTAGTATTTGCTAACTTTCTGGACATTTCCTACTATCTTCCAGTTGGACAAATTCAGGGATTTCATTTGCAAAGCAGGAAATAAGAATTTCTACACAAATAGTGCCCCATTTTCTATATAAAGGCTTGAATCAATGACAATTTTTCAAATCTTTTGCCAGCAAAATCCTTGGTCCAAGTGTTTTATACAGTCTATAAGAGCATATCTATTAATGTGCTGACTTTTCTAGACCAATGGAAGCTTATAATGGAAGCTAGACCCATACAGAACACAATGGAAGGAAGTTATCCCGATTTTGTCTGTTGGCGTCTGGAGTGTGGGATAGATCAAAGGATTAGTGGTTGGAAGCTGTTTCTCACAAGAGAGGGAACAAGTTTCTCTCAAAATCTATAGAAAGAAACCTCATACTGAACAAACTGTAGATTTTTCCTGGACACTCAACATGCTGAAATTATAAAAATAAAATGTTCAAGTTATTATATATAACACAACTCTCTAAAAATTATGTTTTCATGTTACAGGTATTCATGAGAAATATTACATGAACTTTATTTTAGCAAAGCACAATCAAATTTAGGCAATAACAAAGTAAATGTGTAAACAAACATTATTTTTAGTACATTCCTAATGGACTAAATTTTCTCTCTAAATAATATTCCATTTTAAACTCAGCTTCTTGTTCAGCAAATGTTGAAGAGATTTAATTTTCAAAACTACATTGTTCTTACTCAACAACAGAGCAATCTCATAATTTTATTTTTAAAACATCTTAAAAACATGATAACCTTTGATATAAAATTTCACTCTAGGAAGACATTCTAAGTTTATAATCACCCAAATTAAAGAAAAAATATAAACAAAGATCTTAATCACATTGCCATTTAAAATACTAAAAATATGAAATATTCAACACTGCAGACCAATAGAGTAAAACATAAAATCCATAGGATGATTATACAATTTAAAAAAATGAATTGCACATAAATATTTTTTGACACAAAAGATGAATCAATAATCAGTAAGTTTGTTTAGAAAGGGCAATGTTTGTGAATGTGGTATTTCATGATTCCCTAAGGCATCTCAGCATCATCCCAAGGTTAAAAGGTCCACAGAATCAACTTCTTTTGACATCTCTCAAGTATTTATCACACCTATATTTGTGGAACAACAGGAGTTAAATGCAACTGTTCAATGCAACCTTTCCCACTGTCTGGGAGATCTGCACAGCTTAGACTAACAAGTGTCAGACTATCCATGTGGGAAGTATTAAGACTATAATACAGTCAGATTGATAAGATTGTGAAATCAGTTGTTTTGCTCTTGCCTCAGAACACTTCTCAAGGGTCAAAGCAAGATGCAGTTGGGGCCAGCAGAACCAGTTTGTTGGCAGGAGCTATGGGTGTGTTGTGTGTTCCTAATGACCGACCCCTTCCAAGGTTTGGGGAAGGTGGCTGCTGGTCTCTTTCCTTCAGTGATAAGCCAAATGAGAGGAGCTTCAGAAAACAACTTGGAAAATACAATCTTTTCCTTGAGTTTGGTGTATATGAGGACTGATTCATTTCTAAAAAAGTTTTAAGGTGAGCTACTGGCTTCTAGTTTTCCTGGTGAGAGAAGAAAGAAGAATTATTATTATAGAGTAAGCTACAGGCCCATTGACAAGGGGATGAATTGTGTGCTTCCCGGGTGCCGAAACTTGAGATATAGAACCATGCATGAAACCACATAAAATAGCCTCCATCCAAGAGAATTGCAGGAAAAGATGAGACGAGCCTCTAAAATCAAGGGCTGACAGGGAGTTATAAGTGGCCCCCCACGGAAAGCCTCACTCACATTAGGAAACTGCATTCAGAGCTCTTTAGCTGGATGGGAGGAAAAGCACATTTGTGGTGCTCACCAAAGTGCCCCACCTGAGAAAGAGCAATTGTTTTGCTGTTTGATACACAGAGAGCTCTGATACCAGATTACAAATGTTTTAACCAAGTATGACCTCGGCATTTCACATTCCCTGCCTCCCTCAGTAACAACCCTGGAAAACAATTATTATTTGAATTTTAAAAAAGAGCTTGAAATAGGTAAAGATTTAAACTTTGCAGTGAAATTTTGGTTTCTGAGCCTATGATTTGGGCAATAACTGTTCTCACACGCAAGAGAATAATCCTGCACATGACGATGACTAAGTTCTGGCAGAAATCCATCCTTATGTTTTTTTTTTTATGCCAATTTCAGATATAATTTGTTTAAGGGGTATTAAAACAGGTATTGCCATTCTCACTTCCTTGATCTCATAGCCACCACCATAACACTGAATTCCCACTGTTCAAGATATGTGAATGATGCACCAGTTATGAATTGGGCAGGCTGTCTGAGTAATGAAAAATGCAATCCAGACAGATGTGTATCTTGCTTCAATTCTTTTATTATTTCTCCAGGTTGCAATTTTACCTCTGGCTTTCACTGAATACTTAGCTCCAGCAAATGAACATTTTTTTGGCAGTACTAAGCATTGAACAAAAGTAGAATACGGATTAATTTTGGGGGTGGTTCCAAACCATAGAATTGATGGCAGAATGCCAGCCCTTCTAAATGTCTTTCCCAATGGCTCAAATCAGCAAACTTTTGGCTGTTACAGTTAAATAAATGTTGCAGTGTTTAATGGTGCCTATTACGTTAAATGACATTGATAGGGAAAGAAAACAGAAACATCATGCCATCGTGTAGGGAAAAAAAAAAATGAGGTCCAGAAGCTTTTCCACCAATAGCACTCTTTTTTCTTAGTAGAAACAGTTATGGGGTTTTAAGAGACTGCTATTTATTCTGATAGGAACAAACAGAATTTTTCACATGCTAACATTAGTTTCTACGTTAGTTCTGAAGTTGTTTCTCCTGTGGCATAGGAGAACCTGGAGATTGTGCTTTCCACACTCCATAGGTGTAGAAAGCAAATAGATGCACAGAGCAGAGCCCAAAATCCTAGTTAATTATTCACTGAGCTGACAGATTATTTTCAATAGTGTGAACTTCAGATAAACCTGTAAGTTATTAACACCTAGGTGTGTGAAGCATAATGACACAGCCCTGACTTTTATTGGGCAACGTGGATTGAATTTCTGGTATTCAAAGACATTCACACTCCATCCTTTTAACTCATCTCCTAAATAGTCAGTGTTTTATCTTGCCTCCCTTCTTATTTTTTATGGCCACACTCACATACATAATATAAAATTTTACCATTTTATACGTATTATAAGTATGTATAATACGTATCACTATCTAGTTCCAGAACACTTTTATTCTTCTAAAGGGAAACCCTGTGCCTGTGAAGTGGTAACTCCCCATTTTCCCATTCTTCTAGTCCCCAGCATCTACTAAAGCGCTCTTCCTTTCTTCTCTCTTCACATAGTGAATGCCTACATAACTTTAGGGTCTCAGTTTAGAAATGATTTCCCCACTGAAATCTTTCCTGATCCCCAGCAGGGGCAGATCCAGGTATGGGGCTAGAGCTTTTCAAAAGGCTCATTTTAAGAAAAAGTATTCAAATCAATAATACAAAAGTGGACAAAAAATATAAAATTTAAAGATAAGAACAGAAATAAAAACAAATGATTTATTTAAAAAGCTATTTTAACAAATGTTACATAATCCAAGAAAATAACATACTTTTATTCATTCACCACCTGACATATTTGCTTAATTTTTCTAAATATTTTTGGCTTAATAGTTTTTAATCACTCTTTGGTTATGATATATTTTTGTAACATTATTTACTATAAGGAAAATAGAAATACAATTTAACTTTTCTCTAATGTATTTGTTTCATAACTTATTATTTCATGTAAATTTTTAAGATCATCAAATTTGGGGAAATACCAAATAAGCTCTAAGACTTCTTGTGCAGTGACAAATCTTAAACACTCATCAAATTGATAAGTCACATTAATTAATCTCTTTTCTATAATGTCCTTGCTATAGTAGAATGTTAGGAACTTTATATTTAAATACATTGATGTCAGAATATTGGGTCTAATCAGCAACAAATTTAAATATTTTTCCAACATGTTTCTTCTTTAATGATATTATCAAACAATCTGCGAATGGACTCATTATTTTATTTGAAAATTTTCTCTTTCTCTTAAGAAATTACTTTTGATCTATGTCATTTTTTTTTATTATTTGCTTCCTGATGTCAAAATGGTTTATATTGACTTCTATTGATCATCTCTATCATTTTGTTTCATATCTTGTTTCAATATTCTTCCAATTTTTTCAATAACTAATATTAAAGCTAAAAGATAAAAAAAAGAGTTCCCTTCACAAAGAGCCACATCAGGAGTCTGACACGTTGATTTCTTTCCAAAGCATTTTTGAAGCCACTGTCCTATAACACACTGGTGTAGTACTTGAGGGAAAAGTTCACAAATGGGGAACCTGAGTTTAAGAAATGTTTCAGGTCATATATTTTGTCAATGGTGTAACTGAGAAAAGAGGTTACATTCATCAGATTATTCTCTACTTTTGTTCTTCTCAAGGACAAATTGTCAGTGCATTAACCATCATCATTGTCTAGAAATTTTAAACATACAAGGCTTTTTTTTCATTCTTATGGGGCTTCTAATATCTGAGATGTTAACTTAAAAGTACAAGCTCTCACAGATTACAATATAAGATGATAAATTAGTTTAGAACAAGTTGTAATTTTTCAGTCTCCTTGTTTCATAAATTATATGCTATGAGAATACTGATTGAAAGCTTTCCCACAATGTGAAGCCTCAATAGATTACCCACATCTAAGAGTAACTTTTAAAGATAAAAATAGACTTTTGAATATGAGTGTTGAGTAAAAAAATTTTAAGGGATATCTGGAATATCTTTTTTTATGATTTTAGTTTTTAATGCTTTGAAAAATTATTTTTAAGGTTATTTGAAATTTGAGTTCTTTAATTTTTTAATAAAGAAATAATAACTAAATTTTAGAAGAGAAAATCTTATTTCATGAAAACAATAAAGCAAAGACAATTGTGAGTAAATATTACACTGGAATTTTTAAAAACATACATTTGTTATAATGCGATTGACTGGTTAACATAAAAATAGAATGGAGGAGGAGGGAGACAGAGACATAGTCAGAGAGACAGAAGGATGCAACATATATTCTACATACATAGGTTTCTACTCAGACTAATACTGTTGATCCTTGATAGGTCCTCATGGGTTTTAAAATAAATATTATTAACTATTAAATTATTTACTGATATTTGGGGTAAATTTCCTTAGAAATTGTATAAGAGAAAGGATTCACTGAAATTCTTAGCATGTATTTTCTGAGAGACTCCTGTAGCACAAAGGAGCTCATGGACACTTTGTCCAGACAGTAACTGGCCTGTAGCAGGTTCTCAAGAAAAGCTCAATAAGTAGATAAATACTACATCTGTCCTCTCTCCACACCAAGTATATTTTCAGTTATGACTAAACATACACCTACACACAGTCACACACACAGTCACACACACTCACACAGAGGGACTTGCCACCTCCAGAAGGAATTCACTTTTCTCTTAGACAGTTTTAGCTATTAGAATTCTTTTTTTATATAACTTGAGGAACTTGATATTTATTTAGAATCTACAGTGTGCCATTTGCTTTACATACATTATCTATCTTATCATTATTAATAAGCCAATGGGATAAATAGAATTGCCTAACTTTTCAGATAAAATCCTGAGTCCTGTGGTAACTGTTGTTATTGTCTACTTGGTAAATTTTCGTTATTCCATTCTTCTGGTGACAGGCCTCCTCTGTATGGAAAAAGGAATGTCCTTCCTTGGTCACAGAGATTGGGTGATTGGATAAGAAAGGAAGGGAGGTGGTTCATCTTTGGAAATTTCTTTTTAAAATTTTGAGATAAAGTCTCTCTCCTTATAACTTTTACTAGTTAACCTTTGTTCAAGCCCTTGGGATCAAAGCTAAAAAAATCTAAACTTTCTTATCCATTTAAGTGTGAGAGGACAACTATTGTGGCCTCTTGGACACTTTTTGTTCCTTTAACTATACAGTAATGATATTTCCAATAGTCTAAAGTTTAATCTTCACTCAAAAGAGTATATTAATTATATTAGAATAAGATAGTTCCCCTCCCCTGAAAATAGCCAAAAGCAAACATGTAGTGAAGACAGCCGAACTAAATTTCATGTAAACTCATTTTTCCTTCTTTTCTATGGGAAGTACAAACAACCCACCACCATGTTTTAAGGAATTTTGAGCTGTAGGAAATTATATCTTACATACATATCTACATCTCTTTATAGGGTCACACTATATTTTAATTTCTCAGAGCTGGCTGGTATACAGGTCAGATGCCTCTGCGTATCATTTGTATTATTGTGGAGTGATTTTGAAGTTCTTAGTCTAAAGAGATTGGCTTGCATTATAGAATCTTCTCAGACTTCAGAAAAGATTTATAAATATGTTCTGAACAGTTGAAAGGACCCTGGAGTAAATTGCCATTGAATTTGTTTAGATCACTATGAAAGGTCCATGAATAAAAGGAGGGCTAAATTCCAATTCAATTAAGATGGATTTCACTAAGCCAAGAAATCATGTTATTAGTTAATCACTAATTGTTCAGCAATGGCCATTAGATTAAAAATAGAGCAATATGTTTTATATACTCGTGTGTGAGTAGAATATTGCTTTCATAAAAGTGATCAGTTTGACAGGTATGTGCAGAAAGTATCATGAGAAAGCAAGAAATATCATGGACATGCTCTGAATTTCTTTATTTTCCTTTTTCTCTATTTTTGGGTTAAAATAGAGAAAGGCAAAAATTTGTTGCCATGTACTATATATTGGGGCCATCAGGTCCAGTAACCAGATTAAACAATTTGTCTGTAATTTCACTAATAGGTCTTTACAGTACTTGGTGGAAACTTCACAATGCTTAGCACTCATAGAGTATGAATTAGCTGTCACAAATGTGCAAAAAGACCTTTCTTGAATGCTTACTTAGTGAAGAAAGTTTCTTCCTCTTTTTAATCATGATATATGTGCACTTTATGGGGATCCAAGCTAATGGGGTCTAGGTAAAAACATTTGGTTTGGGGTAATTCCCTTTCCTCCTCATTTAGGCCCTTAGAAAATGCCTCAGGGGGAAGAAAGTCCTGTTTGCAGCCTGGGGAAAGGGAGCAACCCCCTTTTCTGGTAGTGGTTCACATTGGATAAAGGCCAACTTTTTTCTCCAAAAATAGGCCAAAATGTAAAGGAGTTTATTTTTCCTTCACATTCAGAAGATGCTACCTTTCTGCTCTTACTTTCTTAGCCCTGTAAAATCTAGCACTTTCCAATGAGAACCTTAGTAACCATGATGAAAAGCTTTTCTTAAGTCGACATCATTTAGGGATCATGTGAATATACTTTCGCAGTATGGCTGTGGTCCAGAAACTCCCTTGTGGCTCTCGTGCAATCTATTCATGATTATATTGGAAGATGATGGGTGGAGTGGATAACCACAGATAGTGTTTTGCTGTTAATTCTGCAAAGAGACTCTGAGAAGCTGTACATCTATGTCACAATTACCTTTAAATGGTGCCCAGTGTAATGATGTGTTGGGAAATGGAAAATGCTGAAGGGATCATTTAACAATCATATCCTGATAGTGTTCTCTCAGTAGATTACAGGTTATTTCCTCCCTCTTTATAGTAATATATAGAAGTAAACATAATGAGTTTTCACAGCAATAGCAAATTCATATTTAGATGAGAACAGGTCCTTTTCAACTTTAAACAACTAGAGAAATTACCTGAGAAGAGACCTCTTTGAAAAGTCTTGGAGGTTTTCATGACTAAACCCCAAGAGAATATACATTCTAGCTATCTTCTCCACAGATATAGTTTTTGAGTGTGCCAATGTACACAAGTGTATATGCATTAAACTATAAATGCTTCCATTATTTTGCACAATTCCCTCATAATTACATCAGAAAAGAAGAGAATGACATAAATGTGTGAATTTAATACTTATTCCTCTTTCAAGGCAGTCCATTTTGATTAGAGCTTGTTTCATTATTCAAGCCTTTGTTCAAGTCTGAAAAATCTATAACTTTTAAGGAGGCCAGGCTGAAGTCTTAACTTGTTTGAAAATGAATGTCTCCTAGATTTCATCTTAGCCTTTTTAAAAAAGGGATTGATGTTAGAAAACTTTAAAAATGTTTACATTTGAATAGGTGTATAGTTCTATTTATGGTATGTGAATTAGTGATGTATTTGAATTGAGTTTTGCCTAAAATGTGAGTGTTATTACTATTAGATAAGTAATTTTGTTATTTTTAATCACTAATATGAAATTAAATGTGTGGTCAGATACCTAACCCAATTTTCCTCTTAATTTAAATCATTTTTAAAACAATAAACCATGACAAGTAGTTTTATTTTCCTTAAATATCATTTTAGAATGTTTTTTTTCCCCTGAAACTTGATCAAATGTACTGTGAAAGAGCTTTTAAATAGCTCTTCTCCTTGAAATTTAGATAAAAGCCATAGCGATTTTCTTCTACATTTGCTTGTTGTAATTTTGTACTGAAATCACACAGACCACAGTATTTACTAAATCAGGTCCTCAGAATAATCCGTTGTTTACCATGGCATGTAAATATGATTTCCATAGTTAATAGGTACAATTTACTGAAGGGAACCACAGTTTATCCAATGCAGCAGAGTTACAAGGGATACTTTATGTCACATGAAGAAACATTTCTCACCAGATTATTAGGTTTTTGTAATTTTTTTTCTGGATAGTGGATGAAGAGAATTAGTGGGCTGGAAAAGGATTGCAAGTTCAATAGAATAAATTGTGTGTAAATAGCCAAAACATACTATTTGGGTTGCCAAACACCCATAGGCTTTATTATTAATTTTAATAACAATAATAAACTATTATTATTAAACCATTTATTATTAAACCATATTATTAATAAGCCATTATTAATAAACTAAGAACTTGTCAGCCTTCTAAATACAAGTGGCAACATTTTTAAACACACGGGTCATACATATATGTATTGATGTAAAGCTACATATGTATTGATGTAAAGCTATGTAGTGGAATTTCCAGTTTATTTCCCTTGTCTTCTAATTACATGATGATGACAATGGTGGTGATGGTGAATGTCAACAGGTATTGAACACATACTATGTGTCAGTTACTATATAAGGGCTCTACATGCATTATCAATTTATTTACTCCTCTTCAATCTATTTTTTGTCTCATTTATAGATGGGATTGACTTGGTTACAATTTGCACAGAAAAAAAAAAAGATCTTTGCACTCTTATTGAATGCCCAATATGTGTCTCCCTTCCCTTTATTTACTTATCCATACATGAGAACACTTCCTAAGGTTTCTTCAAAATACTCCTTGGTTTGCTCTTTTTATTCCCTCTTCTTAAAAGTTCATTCACTCCCAAAGTCCACTGCCCAGGTAAACTACATCACACAGTCTGAATGCTGTTCCACTCTTTTTCTACCTCCCATACCCAGCTCAACAGCAGTGCTGGCCCTTCCACCTAAAAAATAGAAGTTTTTTTTACTAGGACATGACCATTTTTCAGCTTAACTGGATTGTTACTATAGGGAAGTGTTATCATAATCTTGGTTTTTAAATAAGAAAATAGAAATCTAGGTTTTTATACAAAATCTCTGATGCCGAAATGATTTAAGTTTTTGGAAAAAAAAATGAAACCCCTTGTCCCCCCTACAAAAAAAATATGCCCTCAGACACATCTAGACTATAAGTTTGAAGTTTCCATTTTGACTATAACCAGTGTTTAGTTCATTGTTTACATCGTAGGTATTAAAAAGCAATGGCTACTTTTATAATGAGAAAACATTCAATCCCAAATTACAAACCTCAAAAATTTTAAAGAAAAGCCAGACAACATTATAAAAGCCATTGACTTCAATAATTAAAAAATTAATTTAAGAATAATATAAGTCTCTATTATAAGATTTTTTATTTTCTTATTCAGCTTCTCCAATCATATTTCTTATTCTTTTAGTTCTTTTAGGAATATTCTTTAGAAATAATAAACATTTAGTTAAAAAGACAAAGGTAATAATGTTAAAAGACAAAGCAAAGAGAATCAAAGATTCAGCAATTATGATTTCATCTGATATCTGTCCACTCAGAAAATTTTTGAAATAAAACTTAGCAAATGCTCACAGGCATATTAGTTTGTCTCTGTGACCTTCAGCATTCCTCTGTCAAGTGACAGTCTCACTTGTTCCTGTTATCTTTTAATCTTTCCTTTGATTACATCCACAATGCCTCAAAATAACATAGAGAGGGAGGTATTGTTAATTTTTATCAAGACTCTTACTTAGAGTCTGCTGTCTTTGAGCCTATTGGAGTTCTTTCAGGCTCCCATGTCTGTGACTGGGAAGGCAAATATGAGTGCGTGATATTTACCTTCTGTCTTAGTCAGCTTGGGCTGTTAGAACAGAATACCATAGACAGGGCGGCTTAGAGAGCAAACATTGATTTATCACAGTTTTGGAGGCTGGAAGTCTGAAATCAAGGTCCCAGCATGGTCAGGTTCTTGGTGAGCATCCTATTTCTGGTTCACAGGCTGCTGCTTTCGTACTGTGTGTTCACATGGCAGAGGGAGCTTTGGTCCCTTCATCTCCTTGTAAGGGCACCAGTCTTATCACTGGGCCTCTACCACAGTGACCTTATCCAAATCCAATATCTCCTCAAGGACCCAACTCTGAATACCATCACACTGGGGTTAGGGCTTTAACATATGAATTAGCGAAGGAGGACACAAACATTCAATCCATAGCGCTTTCTATCGGAAAGTGGTAGAGACATTAAATTTAATTGCACTGTGAATTTGGGAAAGTTATTCAACTTCTCTGTATCTGTTTCCTTATCTCTAGAATGGGGATAATAATATTACTTACCTTATATGTTTGTTATAAGCACTGAAGAACTTAATCCATGTAAAACACCCCTAGAACAGTGGCTGACACAAGTTAGGATTTATTAAGTGCTGGTTATTACCCACAGACCATAGAGAAAGAATATATTTTCCCAACTAGATACCACATTTCAGCGATGGCATCTCCCTTGGTCTTTTGTGTGCAATTTAGGGCAGCCAAATATCTTAGGTCATGGCAAAATATTGCTCTTGGTGGAAACCTCTAAATCAATATTTGTGGTCTGGGTGGGACTGAGAAAGTGTTCTGTATTTCACTGGCCTGATTGAGTTTACACTCACACTTAGCTCTTTCTCTCTGGCCCTTGTCCAAGTCTGTATGTAGAACAGTTAGGTGGGAATTGCTCATGGAGAGAGAATGAATTCAGGGCAATCATGAAAGTAGCGTGGGCATGAGTCTTTGGGTGGCAACATGGCCAGATATCCAAGGCTTCAGTGCAGATTGCATAATTTCTCTGCATACTGAAGGAAAGGGAAGAGGAGGGCATGAGAAGGAGAGCTGGATGGTAGAGGAGAGAACACAAACTTATTAGCATTTCTCATCAGAAGACTTTCTTCCTGTGAAAAATACAGCAAGGCCACTATTCATAAGTTAGAATGCTCCATTAGCACCTAGACAACAAAAAATGGTGCTACTGATTTTTGACGTCTTTATTATCTTTGGCAATTGAATTTTTCTTTGTTATTTACCATAGCATTTTTAAAATAAATGTACCTCTGATTTTTTAAAGCTGGAATTCAAATGAAGTATATTTAAAGGGACATGGACACTGATCTTTAAAATTTTTCCTTAAGAGACCCTTTGAAAAATAATGAATACCAGAAAAGCATTCTCTAAAACTTTAAACTTGTAAAGAAATATGCTAAATTGTTCCATTCCTGATGTGTTTCAGTAGGTTCATAGATTTCATGCAGTATGCTCATTGTCTTTGTCTCTGGGATAGAAATAATAGGATTGAGAAATTTTTGGTTTTATTTTTCACTTTCCAAGTAGATAACATTGAGGGAAATATAATCTGGAGTTAAAATTGCATATCACAGTTCAAAATGATTGGTTAAATTGACTTAGGTTTAGAAAGAGGTTGAAGAGAGAAGACACCATTTCTTTCCTTGTAGTCTGAATTATGAGGCCTAATGCGGGAAGAAGAGCAGAGAACATTGTTATGAAAAATGAAGGCTTTGGACTATGGAAGTGTCCCAAATCAAAGACTAAGAAGACAGGACAACTAAGGCAATGCCAAATACCGCACTGAAACCTATACTGGAAGAAAAAAGTTGCTGTAAAAGACATTAATGGGTCAATTGAGAAAGTGGAATAAGCATAGGAGATTAGATAAAAGGATTGTATTAATAATATATAATTATATTACAGTTTACAACTGTACTGTGATTATGTAAGAACATACACTTATTCTTAGGAAATACACATTGAAGTATTTAGAGGTAAAGACTCATGGAGTATATAACTTATTTTCAAATGATGTAGAAAATATTGTATATATTTTATGCATAGTATGGCATTTTATATATATATATATGTATATATATATATATGTATATATATATATATACATATATATATATACATACACACACACATATAGATACAAATTTGCACACATGCATACACACACACAGTCTTAGTTCGTCTGGGCTGCTATAACAAAAATACTATGAACTGGTGACTTATAAACAACAAACACTTTTTTCCTCACAGTTCTGGAGATTGGGAAGTCCAAGATGATGGCACTGGCAGATTTGACTTCCCGTGAGAACCATCTTTCCACTGTAATCTAATATGGCAAAAGAGGCAAGAGAGTTTTCTAAGGCCTCTTTTATAAGTACACAAATCCCATTTTTGAGGGTTCTGCCCTCATGACCTAAGCACCTTCTAAAGGCCATACCTCCAAAGGCCATACCTCCTGGATTTCAACATAGGAATTTTGTGGGCACACGAATATTCAAACCATAGTGTGTGTGGGTAGAAAGAGAGAGAGAGAGAATAAATAATAAAGCAAATGATACAAAATGTTATCAATAAGTGAATCTAGCTAAAATATATTACAAGTGTTCTTTGTACTATTTTCATTCTTGAAACTTTTCTGTTAAAAGTATTTTCAAATAAAAGGTAAAAAAATAAATAAAAATTCAGTATCAATCAAAAAATGGTGGCTTTCTAATTTCAGCATCCCATTAGTTGGATGGCCTTGGGGGTGGCACAGTGTACTTCATAATGCAAATTGCTTAAGAAAATGCTACAGGTAGAAGGCAGACTTCAATTAACAGTATAAAGGAGGGCCCTTTGAACAAGCAAAGCATTTGGGTGGTGTTTATAAGTTGGCAAGAACCACCTTGTGGTAGAGAAACTTAACAGATTAGAATGGGAGGCAGTATGGTCTCTATTTAGATAGGCTGCCTGTGCAGGCACTATGGGTCTTCTTAGTTGTCTGTGGTAAGCCTAAGGCAGAGACTGGGTTGACATGTAAAGAGAGGAAAGAGAAAGGGAAAGGAACAGAGAGAAAAGCTAAGAGAGAAAGAAGAATTATAATAATAGCTACTATTCACAGAGTGCTTACTGTGTGCTGGCTTTGTTTTTTCATCCTTTTACTCTCATTTCCCTCTTCCCTCCCCAAATAAGCCTGTGAGGTTAGTATTATTATTTCTAATAATAATACTATTTCCAAACAGATAAAGAACCTAGGACTCAGAGAAGCTTTTGTACAGGTTAAAGTGCAGCAGAGCTGATATTTAAACTGAAATCTGCCTGATCTCAAAGCCATTAACACTACATTATATGGTCCCCCCAGTGTCTCATGGGGAAAGAGAATCAGGTTGCCCCAACAGTTCCCTCCAAGGCCTTTTGGCAGCTTCTGGGCTGGGCCATAAATGTCAAGATGTTAAGAACATCCCCCTTGATTTTGGCTGTTCCAGCCTTAAGATCACTTGAAGTCAATAAAGAATTGTTGGCACATCCCAAGGAGTAGTTTCTTAGATTGCCTAGCACCTAATACCAAGAGAAGCAATTTCATTCTCATGTGGCTCCATATAGTTCCAACTCCTTTTCCTCCTTTGCTATGCAGACATGCACTGTGGAGTGTAAAACTGATTTGAGTGCCAAATACTACAGTATGGGTGGAAAAGTCTTTCATCATGCAAAAGCAGCTGTGGAGTTCTTGGTATTATTCTTCTGTTTCTATCTGTTAAAGAAGCCAAGTGAAAATGTACTCAACAGGATGATAGGCAATTTGTTTAAGGAACTGCATGGATAGTAGGTTTCCAGAGAGAGCCAATGATTCCCATCTTTGGGTGGAGATCTTCAGCATTCAGGCTATATTTTTCCTGTTCCCCAACAAAAAACAAATTATGGTTCAACCCTGCTTATGAATTCATTTCTCTTTTCCAAGGACAAGGGATTCCCAAGTTTAAGCAGATAATTATTTTTAAAACATTACTAATTCTGCGTATGTCAAGACTAAAAGTAAAGCTCATTATGCCCAAAGTGCAGGCTGAAAAAGAGAATTGGCCAAACCAGCTGTTACAGTAGATGTGCTTGTTAAAAACTGTCATGCTTTTAAGAAGCAATTAGAACTTTCTCAGTCTTAGTTTTTTTGTTTTTGTTCCATTGCTAGATTTTAGATCCTCATATATAGATAATATACCTCATAAATGTCCCCCCAAACCAAATGGTCATTATTATTAATCCCCAGTGTACATAAACTCTAGTTTGTTTTTGTGTTTTCTTTGTTGTGTATTTATGTGTTTGTTTACTCATTATTTATATTTATTACTGTTAGTGGCAAAGATTAAACAGTACTGTTAATTAATTAATTTTTTAAATTGACTGAACATTTATTCTGGGTCAGATTTGATGACAATAAGACATAGTCTCTGCCCTTAAGATTCCCATGGTCCGAAGGGAGAATCAGGGAAGTGAACACCATGCGGTGGGGAAACTAGTTATGGCCTTTGCCCTTGAGCTCAGCTACTCCTTCTGCTTCATCCCAGCAAAAGCATCTACTTCACACGAAAGGACACAGCCAAAGGCAGACCCTTCCCGCAAAAGTGTGCTTCTCATTGGGAAGGGAATTGAGAGGGGGTCTGGGGCCAGAGGAGGAGACTTACTTGACATGGACACGTTTTTCCAGGCTCGTGGTAAGGTGTGGACGCAGGAACCAGCAGGCAGACGGTGACTTCCACAGGACAGAGGCTCTTTCCCTTGTCTGGAGTAGCAAAGCTGCTGGAGAGAGTTTTCAGTCAAATTGACGTAGAGGTGGAACATTGTCACATCCACCTTCAGCCAATTAAATAGGGTCAGAAGGGCAAAGGATACCTCTGGGAATTTTATGATTCAGATTGTTTCTCTGTTCACTGAGTGTAGAAAAAATTGGTGATGAAAGGAGAAACATAGTTCTTGGGATATAATTTTCATCTGCAGAGCTAGCATAACTAACTTATAGAGAAGAGTAAAATATAGCCAATTTTTGCCTCCAAAAATGCCTAACTTGTTCAACAAAGTGAAGAGTGATTTTCTACATATTTATTCTGGGTGGAAAAGTATTATTTAGAACACAGGCTAGAACTCTTTTATATAGGTCTCTATTTGATACATTTGCAGAAATGTGGTTGTTGATGTATGGGTCATCAGCCAAGTAGAGGTTGTATTTGGCTTCCTAAAAGGTGGTCGAGTGTGCAGATGAGTGAAGGAAATTTTAAGTCATATTTTTGCTTATTTTAAATTTAATTGATGGAATCATGAACTGAATTCTAAGGCTATTTAAGCCAACATTTTCTGAGAAATTCACCAGATGTTATGTGGTTATATGTGAGCACACCTGAAAAGGATTTTAAACACTAAAGTTTGAATTAAAAACTATTCTTTAACATTTCTAATTTTTCTTAAAAAGACTCTTAAGACTGAAGAATAATAATGTTTAGGAGGTTGAGCTTACCAAGGCTCAGGCAGTGAAGCCAGATATACAAAAAGCCCCAAATCAATTTCTGCCTGGTGACGTCTTAGAATTGTCTTAAATGAAAGCAAAAATTGTTTATAACTGCAAATGGAAGTAGTCATTAAGACAAGCATAATTACCACCAAAATAGGCCACTTTTTAACTTAAATGTGTTTCATTATTGGGCACTATAATAAACCAGAACTGAACAACAGCAAGATCTCTTAAATTTTTCAGATAGTTCACTTCTGAGAAACTCCTTGCCTTCTCCATTTTCTCACACTCTTATACCTGATATGGGGAATATTACAGAAAACAATGAAGAAACACTTGGGACACCAGACTTGATTATGTATGGAGAGTAAGGTGTGATTGCCAAAGCTTGCAGGTTTGTAATTTCCCTGAATAGTCTTGTGCTATCAGCCAGAGTCACTAGGATTTCTTTGCATCCATGAGAGTACAGGGGAGAAAAACTTTACCTATATTCACCTGAGGTTTTCTGCTTGGGCTCTTTAATAAAAAGACAAATTAACAAGAGAAAAACAGTTTATTAACTTGTGCAACAAGCATCACCAGGGAGAAATCTAAACCACAAGTAACTCAAAATAGTGGCTTCAAATTCCAGTTTATATAGCATTTTTAACAAAAAAAGATAAGTTTGTAGAGAAAAGACAGAACAAAGGAAAACAGTTTTAGGCTTCCAAGAATGAGAAACTGTGGGAAGGTAAAAAAATGGAAGGAAACTAATGGGGTAATCTTCTTTTGGCTGGTAGCTCTAGCATCTCTAGGCTGATAAGTTTGTCTCTGATAAAAGGAAAATTTATACCCTGCATTTAGGCAGAAAAGGGGGAGTTTTTTGTTTGTTTTTGTTCTGTTTGCTGCTTCTTAATTGTCTTTAGCTCAAAATATTTTTTTTATGTCAAAGAGGAATATTCTGATTTTCTTCAAGGGCCACTTAACAAAGGCCTTTCCTGGCCAAAGTGCATCTCTAGCACTCCTGAAGGTGTCCTCTTTCTTCTGACTAGTAACCATGAGCTTTTTCTCAGCAGTAGAAAATGGTCTCATGCCTCCTTTGTAATTTTTTATTTTTAAATCATGTAGTATGTACAGAAGATTTGCAAAAATAGTCAGAATCTCTGATCTTAATCCATCTTTCCTTAATATTAGCCATTCTAAGTAATGCTAGCTTATTGTGATTTTGAATTTATACTTCTCTAATGTCTACTAATGTTGAGATTCCTTTCCTATGCTTATTTACCATCCATATGTTTTCTCTGGTGAAACATCTGTTCAGAAATGTGTCTGTTTCAAAAATTGGGTTTTGTGTTTTCTTTGTATTGAGTTTTGAGAATTTTTATATATTCTATATATATTGGTTAATCATCATGTACATAATTTGCAAATATTTTTCCCAGTCTTTGGTGATCTTTATTTCTTTTTGTATATCCAAGTTGCAGTCTGATACCATAGGCCTCCTGCTTGATAAACTTCCTTTAACATTTCTTGTAGAGTAGATTCGCAGGCAATGAATTCTATCGGTTTTTATTTGTTTGAGAGATGTTTTTCTCTTGCAATTTGAAAGTTATTTTCACAGGTTATAGGATTCTGGCTTGGTAGTTCCACTTCACCCCTCTGCCAGCCTTCCACATCATTACTTCAAAGATATCTCTAATTGTCTTCTGGTTTACTTATTTCTGAAGAGAAATATATTTTCGTATTTATCTTTCTCTTTTTTTTTCTAGTTGCTCTCAGAATTTTACATTTGTCTTTTTTTTTTCGATAGTTTGCATATGGTATTTGAAGGGTGTGTGTGTGTGTGTGTGTGTGTGTGTGTGTGTGTGTGTGTGTGTATTGGTATTTACCCTGCTTGATTTTCTCTGAGCATCCTGAATCTGTTTTTGGTATCTACCATTAATTTTGGAAAATTCTTGGCCATTTTTTTTTTCAAATATTCCTTCTTCCCTGTCCTCACTTCTTTTTTTGGGATTGCAATTATGTGTATGTTATAAATATTTGATACTGTGCCACAGCTCTTGAATATTTTGATTTATTTTTCACTCTTTTTTCCTTTTTGTATTTCAATTTGAGTCATTTCTCTTTAAGTTAACTGATGCTTTTATTGGTAGAGTTAAGTGTGCTGGTGAGCCTGCCAAAGTCTTTGTTTAGCTTCGTTATTGTGTTTTCATTTTTAGCATCTTCGTTTGAGTCTTTCTCTCTCTGATGTATTTATTTATCTGATCTTGCATGTTACCTACTTTTTTCTTTAGAGACTTTAGCATATTAATCATCATTATTTTCAAACTCCCTGTCAGATGATTCTCACATCTGTCATAGCTAAGTCTGGTTCTGATGATTGTTTTGCTTTGTGTCTTCTTTCTTTCCTTTGCATAGACTTCATAATTTTTTTTGAAAGCTGGATATCTTGTACAGGATAGGAAAGACTGGGATGAAAAGTTTTTATGCCTGGAAATAAACACACCTTCCTTTAATTAGTTTTTTAGTGTGGGATTGGAGTTAATCTAGTGAGCAGTGGGACTGGCTTTGAGGTTTGTTATTAGTATAGTTCCCCTCAATGCTCTACAGGCTTTGGAGTTCTTAGGGATGCCTTATATTTAGTGTGGGAGTTAGTTTGGAGAGCAATATCTGTTGGGCCTTGCACTTTAAGTCCAGCCTTTCTCCTTTAAGAGAGATTAAGATTTTGGTTAGTAGGGAAGACTGGGGAAACAGATGAGGTATCCTGCTTCTCTTACATCGCTATTTTCCTCTTCCAGATTTGCATCAAAATGGATATTTATTAAGAACTTTTCTGTTTTTTGTTTTCTGATGTTTTTAGAGAAAAAAAAAGACTGAGAGAATGGATGTTCCTAATTTTTATGGTTCCCATAATACTCATGCTATTCTCTCAGTTCTACCCTGGCTTTCACCAACTCATCAGTTATTCTAGCTGAAATCTTACTGGTATTCAGTGAGTGTTTATATCTCCTCTCTCCCAATAGGTGAATTTTCTTCTCAAATTTAGAGCCAATTGTTTGTTATGCAACTTCAGTTTTCTGATGTGTTCACAGAATGTTATGAATTTGAAGATAGTTTAGCTCTTTGTCATTATAAAGCTAGATGTGATATTGCTTGCAGCTAAGCTTGCTAGATAAAATATGACTCCTGGTTAAATTTGAATTTTAGATAAACAATGAATAATTTTTTACTGTAAGTACATCTTATGCAAAATTTTAATTTAACTGAGTGTTCTCTAGTTTTTATTTGCTACCCTACTTTGAATTTCCTGTTTCCTGCTGTGGAAGTATAATTTTTGTGCGTGCATGTATGTGTGTGTGTGTGTGTGTGTGTGTGTGTGTGAAGTTCCACCACAAGCAAGTTCCATGTTTAAAGAGTATTTTAAAACAAAAAAAAAAATTTAAAATGGAGCTGAAATATAATAATAACACAAAGGAATCAAATAATAGTGACATTTGTGGTTTCAATGGAGAAATTTTTTACTTGTATTTTTTTTTATCTCCCTGCTACCCTTCCAATTATACCATATAAGCAAGACTAAAATTTAGGTTTAATGAAGTTTTTAAAAATTTATTCATTAATAATGTGTATTTTCTTATTCTGAGATTGTGGAGTTCTGTGAGAAGCTGTTGAGAGCTATGGAGGCTCTCGTGAGAATAAGTGGTATAATACTTTTCACTTATGATTTCAGAGGTTCTTATACCTTGTAAAGAACTTATACAAAACCTTAGATGAGGTCAAGAGGGAAGAAATATTTAGTTACCTTACCTTATCAATGTCATATCAGACATACTGGATTGAGTTATGCATTATGGAATGTGTGACAGCATACTGATTATTGTGACAGTGGGACATATCTGTTTGGGCCAAAGTGATACTTATTTTAGAAATAGTTTTATTTAGTCATTATCTGCATAAGCAATAAATAAATAAATAAGCATTTTATTTATTTTCATGTTTGACACAGCTATCATTACACACAGCAGCGTTTTTCTTGAACTTTCAAAGTACAGCAGACACACTGTGAAGGTTGACTTGGATGATCCATCAGTGTAGACAGGTCCTTATTATTTTCATTTGTGTTTTCTGTTACTGAAGCTTTTCAAAGTTATGTGCCTATTTCCATATGTAACACAAAGACATCTTTTCTTTTCATATATTTTAATGAGCTATAAAACATAGTTTAAGTCATTAAGACAAAAGATGTCAAAGAAACAAAAAGATCAACCTCACTCTATAGTTCTTTAAGTTTCTTGTTCTAGACTGTGCATTGGAAAAATACAGCTGGCAGACTGGCCTTGTTTTTATAAATAAAGTTTTATTAGAACATAATCACACTCATTTGTTTTATTTGTTGTCTCTAATCATTTTTACTCTATAAGGGCAGAGCTGAGCAGTCTTGACAAAGACTGTATTGCTCAGAAGCCATAATTAGGATCCGGCCCTTTAAGAAAGATTTTAACATGTTAGACAAAGTACAAAGAATGAGAAAAGAACAAATTTATACAAGACCACAAGCTGTTGTGTGACTCATTTCGTTTCTACAGCAAGATTGTTGTTGTGTGAAAATTGCTTATTTATACTTAAATTCTTTAGAATGCCCTAAGTTGCCCTGAGAGGCTCAGAGGCAATTTCAATAGCTTCTTTAGGCTAGTTTGGAAAATATCCCCAATTCTTCCTTCTGCTTTCATTTCTCATTAGTCGTGGAATAAAAACCAAGTAGAGTCGAAAGCCAATCAACTTGGTTTTGGGGATAAAAACTAAGCAGAGTTGAGAGAAAATTAGAAGTTTTATCTCAGCATGAGATCAGTAAAGGAAAGAGAGAGCTATGTAATCCAAGAATAAATACATTTTATTTAGGAGTCTCTTTTTTCGTTCTTGGAAATTTTGCCAATGATTTTCAATGAAAACTAATTTTCTTTCTAAATTAGGAAATGCTGAGAGAGGCATTACATCTTTCTTTTTAAAAAATAGATCTGTGGAATTTCTTGAAAGGTCAATTGGAAAATGCTCTCTCACACCCAGACACACACACACACACACACACACACACACACACACACACACACGCACGCACGCATGCACGCACGCACACACAGCTTTTGCAAAAAAAAAAAAATCTGGATTCTGGGGCAAAAACCATTGGGTTAGGATCTGGGATTTGACCTTCTTTCTGCAGAGTGCTCTAAGGTGTTATACAAACTACAGGAAGCAGTATTGTTTGTGAAGCATTCTGAGATGGCTAGATGTTTTGGGGTCCAGATGCAGTTGTCCAGAGATCTGATTCTAGCAATAATCAGAGGTATTCTTTTACTCATCTTTCCATAAAAAGAACAAAAGAGTTAACTGTGAGCCAAAGCCACACTATGAAATTAACCTAAATATATTTGATATGGTCCTCAATTGGTTTACATAATGGTCTGATGCACTACAAACAGATCAAGTTGGGCCACTACATTTTGATACAAGTATATGGTCCATTTGAGTTATGACTGAGAGCACATGCTATTATGACAATGTCTGTCAGAAAGAATGTTGGGCTGAATGGATTTTGAGCTTGTGAAGTGGGAAATGCTATGAGTTGAGTAAGAGATAAGAGACATTGTGTAGTAGTAAGCCAAAGAAAGAGTATGTATTTACTGGAAGATGCTATATATTAAATTTGCCCATTCAATATATAAGAAACAGAACCATCAGTATCTTAGCAACTCCTTGACCTTATAATACCATGCTAAAAGGAGATAAAGTGCCTTAGCTTGAGTTTCTAGTCCTCAGCCAAAAACAGCCTTAGAAAAGAGCTTGAGTGCAGGTAGTTGGATTGCAAAGTAACCTCTTTGAGAAGAGGAGGGAAAGCCAATGAAGGATGCATAATTATATCGGTCACTACTGTGAGAAACTGGTGCTCAGTTACACTGAGGCCTTCTGAGGATCTGTGTAGACTATCAGAATTGCCCATCTGTGCATCAGAAGAGGGAAGATGTTTTCTACTTCACCAGTCAAGAGTTGTACCAGATCGTCTCTAGGATTCTAGCAACAGGAGTCCTGTGCTGTCATTTGGCTCTCCAGAAAAACAAACAAACAAAAAACGGTACTTATCAGGGACAAAGAAGATAGAGAGTTCAGAAACCATCGATGAGGTCTGAACAATCTTTATCTCTGACTTTCACCCTGTGATCAGTTCACCTTTCCAAAGCAAATGTGAACATGCCACATCCCCTTTCAATTTTATGTGGAATTTTATGTGGGCAGTAAACTGAATGTGTTAAACTGAAACAAACTCGTATGGAAAGATCTCCATGATACATTGATAGAGGAAACAGATTGCAAAATAGTTTACAGAAGGTGGTTTCATTTCAAAATAAAAAATAAAATCATCATTCAAAAACTCTAAATGAATATAAAAGTACAAACAATAGAGGTTATTATGATAAAATGGATTTTCACTTTTTTCCTCAACTTCCTAAATATTTTGAGATTTTTTTAAGTTCTAAATTACTCATGTATTAGAAATATATATATAAATTTTAAAATGCCACAGTTACCTAAACATTGTTTAACAAATAAATTTCAATTTTCTCAGCCAGGAACAAAACACACTTCTTGATCTGGCTTCCACCTAGCCCCCTGTGTTAATCTCTCATAATTTCCTCTCTGAAAATGCTACATTGTAGGCAGGAAACTATTTAATGAAGATGCCATTTCCACTATCTGAAATGCCTTTTCTCTCCTGTTTACTAAATGAATTTTCATTTATAATTTAAAGCTCATCCTTAAAGGCATAACTTCTATGAAGCCACTTCTGATCTCCTTTATTATATCCTCAGAGCTCCTTGGAAATGTGTCTCTTACAGGCCTGATCTTGTAGTATTTTAATTCTTCCATCTCTCTCCTTCTGGATGGTGAACACAGGAATTCTGTATTTATTCTGAAGTTTCCTCTACAATTGGAGAACACAGATTTTTATGTTTGCATGTTTGCTTATATGTTTGTATATCTTTCTATGCTACTATGTTAAAAGCCATTTAGCTCTAGTAGTACAAACAAGACGAGTGACAAAAGTAAAAAAAAAGTAAATATTTTTCTATCCTTTCAAATTGTCTTTGTTGTTAGATTGGTTATCTGGAGTTTGAAATATATTTCTAGTAGTAAGTTTACATGATAAGAGAGTAAAAAAGAAAAAAATAGTAAAATACAAAACCAAGTAGGTCTACTTATGATCCAAGGGTGATTTTGAAGTCTTACTAAACTCTGAAAATTTCTTTTTATTTGACAGTTCTGGATATGTACATGTAAGTATGCATAGTTTAAATTATAGCTAATTTCCTCAAAAGAAACTGAGAGCATGGAAGAGGGAGCTGGATTCTGTTTCACTAAACCAATCTGACAGCTCTGGTCTGATCCCAGAATCTTAAAGTCTCCAAAAAGATAGAAAACAGCCCAACTTGCAGCTCAGACTGTGAGTGAGTTTGCCAAGCTACACGTTAATAGCAAGCTCTACTAGGTTTATAAATGGCCCAAACTTGGCACACACTGGACTCTGTTTTATTCTTAGTTTGTTCACACTTCAATGTCATGTTTTAGAACAATCCAAAATATCATGCTTAAGAAGAGTGACACAGTTTAGGTAATGGGTCACTGAGAATGGCATCTCCCAAATGACATGGAGGAGTCTATATTTTATTACCTTTCTCCCCAAGGTATCACAAATGCTTCAAAGACAGCAAATGGAAACCCAGAGATAGTGTCCACTCTAAATTTAAGTAGCCATTCTCTTAGGCACAATTCATATATATTTAAACCCTAAAATCAGAATTGCTAGCTTTTATGACTTCTCAAAAGGGAGGACAGAAAGTCTGCATTGTTTCACATGTTAAGCTTTAAGAGAGTAAAGAGAAGTGTCTGATTTTGCCAATAGCTGCCAGTACTAGACAGTGGTTAACAAGACTCTAAAGTGGTAAAGTATCAATCAAGACAAAGTAAGACTTAGAGGGAAATAAAACAATTTCTCATTAACAGCTAAGTGCCAATAAATAAAAAATCAAAATGAAAATGAATCAAAAGGAAATTGTCCACCTATAAAAATCACTGGAAAAAAATGAGCTATCTGTTAAATCATATTGTCATTTCTTTATATTCAGCTCTCAATTAAGAATGAAGTATAGTTTAGTTTATATGAAACTTGCCTTGGAAAATTGTAGTACCTGTGCCGGATGTTTTTTGCATACCAGCCCCCCTCTCTAAGTCAGAACTATTTCCTGCTGTTCTCTGCCCTACTCTGGGCTACAAGACACTGACCCCTAAGCGTCCTGTCACCAGGGCTCCTTGATGAATGGCCTTGGTCAATGACAGGAGACAGGAGGGTGGCATGAGAGAGAAGGTGGGGCTTTTTTGTTTTTTTCTTTTACTGCATCTGGCTTTGGTCTGTTTTCTGGCATTGGGTGCACCCCTCTACCACTAGAGGTCCTACTAGATGAACCCCTCGCCATAGCTTTTTCTCTTTGGGCTTCTCAGTGCTTCATTTGATCTTTTCTTGCCTCTTCAGGTCTAAGCATGATAATACCTTCTCAATTGCTAGTCCTGGAGGATTTCATCATTGTTTGGTGCTTCTTTTGCTCTGCCTACACCTCTGTAACCTGTTTTCTATTACATTTTATTATATCATGTGAGTTGGAAGCTATTTTCCCATGAGAATCCAGCAATATAGTTCTCTGAGTCCTGAGAGGTAGACTTACTCCTGAAACTTGAAGACAGCTAAGTTTCCATTCTTAGCCTTCTTGGTCACACTCCTGCAGGCTGCCTTCAAATGTGTAAGAAAATGTGTGTTGGTTGTAAATACACCACTGCGGTTCTGATAAGTTCTACTCATCAAACTTTACCCTGATTCGCTCTTACATCTTAAAAATGCCTTCAGTCACTTACATCTTAGTCATAGTGTTGCCTAATCACCAAACCACATGCCAGTCTTGCTCCAGAACTGGTCTTATGCACAAGATGGCTGGGCAGTGGTTTAAAGGGGGTGGGGAAGGGCAATGTTGCATGTATAGATAGGGCTTGTGTTAGGAGGTATCGTTAGAAGGGGTGATGACAAACTGCTCAAGTTGAGAAAAGTGTGTGATGAAATCTTTTTCTCAACTTGGTCAGTTTTCTACACTGACTTTTGAAAAATTTAAGTGACACTTTGGAGAGCCTTAGAATCTTATTGCTAGAGGCAATTCATGCAGTCCAATGACTTCACCTTATAGATAAGGAAACTGAAGGTAAGAGAAATTAAGTGACTTTCCTAAGTTTAAAAAACTACTTAGCACAGAAGCAGGGCTAGAATTTCAACTCCAAGTGTCTACAGAACATTTTGTGTTCACTACACTTTACTAAGATCTAATTTTGATCTAATATACTCATGAGCTATGGAGTGGAAAAAAACAGGGTTCCAAAGTTTAGAGCAAAAAAGAATTTATGTTGATAAAAGAAAAAAAATAAGACTTGGTCTTTATTTCAATAAATTATTGGATGCCAGAACTGCCATGGGATAGTAGAAGAAATCTTAATTTCATAGTCTTGCTATAGTTTAAGATGGCTTCTGGTAAGGAAGGAAGGAAGGGACAGAAGATGCTACTCTATTTAAGACTAACTTCCTGGGAAACCAAAAAAAAATGTCTACATCTTATTTATTTATTAGCTCATCTTCCAAGTAGACATTGTCACTTAACCATAGCAAAACATGCTGAGTTCCTTCATAATATGAGAAAGCCCCTGGTTCATTCAATATAACCTCAAAATACTAATTTTTTAGTCATTCTTTAGCCTAAATTTTGACGCATATATACACAACCATAAGTTATCTTTTTCACTAATTTAAGTTTTCATGTCCTTTTGTAGAAATTTAAACCTACTTTTCATTAAAACACATGTTTGCCCAAAGGCTAAGCAGTATCATGTAGTGATCAGTTCATGGGGTTGGAGTTGGACAGCCTGGACTTAGTACCCCCTCTGACATTTCTATTAACCATGTGACTTTGGAAAAATACAAAACCTTCTGAGCTTCAGTTGCCTGCCTTGATAGTCAAATGGGGATGATAATAATAGTGCCTGCCTTTTAAAGATATGTTAAATTTTGAAAAGTACAGTTCTTAATACAGTGTCTGAGCATAGTGTATGTGCAATATAGGATAATTATTACCAGTGGAAATAATTATTTATAACCATAGTAGTCCCTCTTATATTTCTTAATTTCCCAATAAGCAAGGGAAAAAAAACCAAAATCTTTTCTATAGAAACTATATTTAATTACAGGTTAT
Source organism: Macroglossus sobrinus (assembly GCA_004027375.1). Lineage (NCBI taxonomy): Eukaryota > Metazoa > Chordata > Mammalia > Chiroptera > Pteropodidae > Macroglossus > Macroglossus sobrinus. The sequence goes on from PVKZ01000500.1 coordinate 191,511, forward strand.
GGTACCTAGCTCAGAAGACTAATTGCTAATGATTTAATCTAAATTTATATTTCCAAATAAGTAATAATAGTAATTAAAGGGCAGAGTTGCTTGTTTAGATTTAACATTTTTAAAAATTACATCAAAAACAAAGAGTCCATTGATAATGTTATCCAGAAGAAATTACCTTTGCTTTCTGTGTGTCTATGGGAGGTTTTTTTTTTTCTTGAAATTAATTTTATAGTATCATTTATTTTTGTTTTATAATGAAAACTTTAAAGATAAACAAAAAATTTTCTAAAAAGGATAGTATTGACTAGGAGATTGAAGTGTACACCTACATAAATCAGACTATATTCTTCCTCTCTTCCCATTATATTCCAATAATTCAATAAAAGTTGTGTTTTTTTTTCTTTTTGGTAAATGTTTAGCAAAATAATTTAGTTTCTGCACTTTGAACAGACTACATAAAACTGACAGAAGACATAGCTAACATTACTAAAGCTATTACAAAGATAATATTCTAATAGTTACCAGTTAACATGGAAGTTTAAAGAATCACCTTTGAGGTCCCTTTTTTAAAAACATAAATAATACCCTCACTTGTTAGTCTTAATGATCAATGAAGACTATTTCATAAACACTATAAATAACATAACATTTTAATTTCATTTTGGTTTATGTTGATTTACCAAAAATGATTTATTTTTAGTTTTATTTTTTAAATTAAATTTACTGTGGTGACATTGGTTAATAAAATTATATAGGTTTCAAGTGTACAATTCAATAATACATCATAGGTATAAAGCATTATGTGTTCACCACTCAAATTTAAATTTCCTTCCAGCACCACATATTTGACCCCCTTTACCCTTTTCACCTCTCCCACTCCCTGCTTTCCTTCTGACCACTAAACTATTGTCTGTGTCTATATGTTTTTTTTGTCTTGTTCATTTGTCACTTTCAATTTTATATCTCACATGTAAGTGAAATCATATGGTTCTCAGCTTTTTCTGTCTGATTTATTTTGCTTAGCAAGATAATCTCAATATCCATCCATATTGTCACAACTGACAGTAGTTTATCTTTTCTTATGGCTGAGTAATATCCCATTGTATATATGTACCACATCTTCTTTACCCAATCATCTATCGAAAGGCACCTCGGTTGTTTCCATGTCTTGGTTACTATGAATAATGCTGCTATGAACATTGGTGTGCAAATGTCTTTATGGATAAACATTTTTAAATTTTTTGGTTAGATACCCAGGAGAGAGATTGCTAGGTCACATGGTAATTTTAATCTTAATTTTTTGAGGAACCTTCATACTGTTTACATAGTGGCTGACCCAATTTATATTCCCACCAGCAGTGTATGAGGGTTTCTTTTCCCCACAACCCCTCCAACACTTGTTATTACTTGTCTTGCTTGTGATAGCCATTCTAACAGATATGAGGTGGTATCTCTCATTGTGGTTTTGATTTGCATTTCCCTAATAGTTAATGAAGTTGAGTATCTTTTCATATGTCTGTTGGCCATTCGTATGTCTTCTTGGGAGAAGTGTCTGTTCAAGTCCTCTGCCCATTTTTTAATTGGATAATTCGTTTTTTGTTATTGAGTTATATGAGTTCTTTATATATTTTGGATATTAACCCCTTATTAGAGGTGTCATTTGCAAATATCATCTCCCATTCAGTTAGTTGCCTCTTTGTTTTATTGATAGTTTCTTTTGCTGTGCAGAAGCTTTTTAATTTGATATAGTTCAATTTATTTATTTTTGCTTTCACTTCGCTTGCCTTTGAGATTGAATTCATAAAATCCTCTTTAAATCCAAGGTTCATGAATACTCATGTTTTCTCCTATACAATTTATTGTTTCAGGTCTTTTATTTGGGTATTTGCTCAACTTTGAGTTAATTTGGGTGTGTAATGACAGATAGCAGTCTAGTTTCATTCTTTTACATGTGGTTTTGCAATTTTCCCAGCATCATTTATTGAAGAGGCTTTCCTTTTTTTCATTGTACCTTTTTGGCTCTTTTGTCAAAAATTATTTGCCCATATATATGTGGGTTTATTTCTGGGATCTCAATTCTATTCCATTGGTCTGTGTGTCTGGTTTTCTGCCAATATCATCTATTTTGATTATTGTTGCTTCATATTATAATCTGAAGTCAGGCAATGTGATACCTCTGGGCCTTGTTCTTTTTCCTCAGGATTGCTATTCAGGATCTTCTGGGATTTCATAAAAATCTGATGATTTTTTGTTAAAGAAATAGAACCAAAATAATTTCAGTTTGAGCTCCCAAAACAGAAGTTACATGTTACCTCTGACCACATTGATCTCTTCCAAGTTTGTTCATCATTCCAAAGACAGCTCATGAATCTCCCACTTTGTTTTTTTTTTTAGTCCTAACTTTATTCTTATTTCTAAATTTGTGTATATCAGCATACAACATCTTTTATATTTTTACATGTTAGTAAAAAATATTCTCTATTGAGGGTAAATATAAAATTATTATTAGTTCTTTTTAAATAAGATTTAAATTTTCTCCTCAAGTTTAGCCAATGTGGTTTGGATCCTTTCTATTACCAACAGTATCGACAAGGGGTGGTTCTGCTACCAATGACAGAATATTCAATAAAAGTGGCTTCATCACACAAAAGTTTATTTTCCTCATGTAATAACATATCCAGGTAGGCATTTGCTGGCTTGGTTCAGCACTTCTAAGATGTCTTAGCTCAGTTCTCTAAGATTCTCTTTGCTTTCTTATCATGAGTCCAAGATGGATGCTGGAGATCTTGTGATAATTATCACTTCATTGCAAAAATGCTTTATCAGAAATATCACTGAATACTTTCTGCTTATATCTTATTTGCCACTTTTAGCTGCAAGAGGGACAGGAAAAAATATTTGTAGGAAAAAAGAAAGGAGGAATAGATATTAGATTGGCAACTAGTGTTTCTGCCATTCAGTTTGACTTGGTATTAATTTTTTATCCACATTCTTCTAGGATATTAGAATTCTACAAGCATCCTTACTTAAAATTATTTTCATAGTTTACATTATACTTTCATATTTTCTTCCCAAAATATACTGCCTATGTTTATAAGCTTATGTTATCCTCAGAATCTCCAAAAACAAAACAACACAAAAAATAGACAGAACTTCAGTGGAGAAGAAGAAGGAACAAACATGTTGCTTAGTCACAAATGAAAAATAAACTGGCAGAAGAACCAAGTGCATCCATTGTATTGGATAGTATATGTGTAGTGGGAAATGGGTGACTAATAGGGGAACACAAGATTGCTCAACCAGAACCCTCAAAAATCTCCTTAGGGCTGGAGGGGGCAATTGCAATTGCTTACATTTCTTGTCCCTTCTGCTTTTTCTGATTTGACCCTGAGTTACATGTGTTTTCAGTTAGCCTGGCTTTTGTGTGTCTGGTAAAGCAAGCTGTAATTCTTGAACTCTACAGAGTGGTTGGATCTCTCTCAAGTTGTTAAATTCAAGCTGATGAGTATATATTCATGAAAAATCCAAAACTAATTACAAAACAACAACAACAAATGTTTAAATAATTTCCAATTGTTAGAGAACAGTATCACAAATTTGAAAACTCACTGTTAAGATGTACATTTGGGAAATCAAGTTAAATGAGAAATAAGTCATTAGAATCAGGAAAATGACTGCTGAGATGTAATTAGATCGCATTTGCCATATTTGCTTTATATACAATGAAAGCTATATATAATACTGAGGCTGTGATAGGACAAACATTTCCGTTATACAATAATTTTTATCTTTTAAAATCTGTGGTAGTTGGAGCTCTTGTTTCACTTGCAATGTTCTGAAATGTACACACTGAACTATGCCATAATGTGGCTCACAATTCTATGTTTTATTGGAAATTTTAGGAATTTTAAATCATGTTCCCCTAGTACTACCTTTCACTGACCTGCCTTTTGATGTCTTTCTATTAATTCCATGAAATAAGAAAGTGATGTACTTTCTACCTACAGTTCTGTTGTCAAGCTCTGAGTCATCTGTTCAATAGATTAATGCAACTCAATAATCATCATTGTTCTTACTGAACAGGATACCTTTCCCACCCTCAGGAGCACTCAATAACAAGTAAATGGCACTGGTCATCATTACAGCAGACACATAACTCTAGATCTCTGAGTAGCCTAGTTTCTTTAAGTGAAAGCTTTTTGAGAGTAAAATGTTTTTTTTGTTTTTGTTTTTGATTTGTTTTTTTAGTTAGAAAAGTTAGCTATAGTTAAAAGTGCTTACCACAGGAAAAGATGGCCAATATCATTAGCCCTTAGGGGAATGCAAATTAAAACCTGACTAGAGACTTCCAGTTTCAGGTCTAGCTTAGAAGTTGTTACTTGGTCTTAACAACAAGTAAAAAGCTGAACAAACAAAAACCAACAACTCTTGTTAGATCTATCAGAGAAGTAAGATTATAGGCAGAAGTGCTGTTCCCAATACTGGAAAGACAGATAAGCAGATAGAGAAAATTACAGCTTATTTGAGCAGATATCCACAAGCAGGATCCTCCACAGGATCCAGTGTTTCTGAATTGTAACTGATGAATTGCTGGAGGCTCAGTATGGACATGTCGGAAAGCAACCCAGTTAGAGGGAGCTGGGGCCAGCACTTTTGTGAGTTTTACTTCCAGGAGTCTACCAGGTTCTCACAGTGAATAGCAGAGAAATACCTTCATGCTGTGTCAGGAGAAGGGGAAAAGGAACCATTTTGAGATAGCTTGAGCATTCTGTCCTTAACAAAGCCTATCCATAGGAGAAACTGCAATTATCAGAGCCTAACCTGCTGGGGTTTTTTTAGAGCCTATAAAACCACTAGAGAATAATACAGTCATCCCTGCTTATGCTCAGTGCTGCTTTCCATGGTTTCAGCTGCCCTAGGTCAACCACAGTCCAAAAATATAAAATATAAAATTCCAGAAATAACAGTAGTTTTGGATTGCATGTGGTTCTGTGTTGCATGATGAAATCTTGTGCCGTCATACTCTTTCCTTCTCTGGACGTGAATCATCCCTTTTTTTTAGTGTACCCAAATCTACCTGTTAGTTGCTTAGTAGCCATCTCAGTTCCTGGATCAACCGTTAGGTATCATGTATTTGTGTTAAAGTAACCCTTATTTTACTTAAAAAATGTCTCATTCACCTCACTTCATCTCATCACATAGGCATTTTATCATTTCACGTCGTTAAAGAAGAGTGAATAAGTACAATAAGATATTTTTGAGAGAGATAGACCACATTCACAGAACTTTTATTACAGTATATTGTTATAATGGTTCTAATTATTATTAGTTATTACTGTTAATCTTTTACTGTGCCTAATTTAGAAATTAAACTTTATCATAGATATTGATCGGCGGGAATTGAATAAAAAGCACAGAGTACCAAAGCGAAGTACTGGACAGGCTTTATTGGGGGTCTGCGGGCGAGGTTCACTGGTCCTGGGGTTAGGGGCCAGAGAAGTCCCACGTGCAGGGGTGAGGGAGTTGTTTTTAAAGGCTCTTTTGGTCCTGGATGTGCTGGGTGTGATGTTCCATTGTTCTGTTCCCGCGGTTAGGGTCTTTCCACGCCCAGAAGGTCCCTGGTGCAATGTGAGGTCTCGATTGCATCGGCCGTCAGCCATTTTAGGTATTAAGCCAGCCACCTCATTGTTAGCGACTTAATGGCGTCTGCAGGCGACCCAACAGGTATGTCTGTATCATAGGGAAAAACATAGCATATATAGGATTAGTTACTATTCTTGGTTTCAGGCATCCACTGGAGTCTTGGAACATATTTGCAGTGAATAAAGGGGACTACTGCATAGGAGAAAACTTAGATGACTTTGAGCAGGGCAATTACTTTTTAGATACATTATCTAAAACATGATCTATGAGAGAAATAATTAGTAGGCCAGATATTACCTAAAATTTCCCTGAGCCAAGAGACCAGGGAAGGGACTGACGACTCTATCATTACCACAAGAGTTTTTTGAGAGAAGTTCCATGTGAGATGCATTCTGGGTGGCAGCAAGATGACATGGATATCTTCCATGAAGCACAGCAGGTGCTATGGGGTTGTATAGTACAGGGAAGAATGAATAGGGGTACTGGGGCCTGACTCACCACAGAAAAGGAAAAAACTACTATCATAGCTTTTTTTAAGAACCAGAATAAACCAGCATTCTGTGAGGCATAGAGGAGGGGTGATTCAGACATTCTCTGAGGGGAGTTATGGGAGTAATCTCTGTTCTGCCCTGGATCTAGCTGGCAGGTTCGGCAGTGCTCAGACGGTAGTCAAGTCATGAAATAGTCTTTCCTCCACACCAGACATCAATAAATTAAAAAATTCTGCTCTGTAAAAGATAATGTCAAGAGAATGAGAAAACAAGCCACAGGCTAGAGAAAAATATTTGTAGAAGACACATCTGATAAAAGTTTTTTATCCAAAATAGAAAAAGAATTCTTAAATTTTAACTCTAAGAAAATAAACGACTTGGTTATAAAAGGGGCAAAACCTCTTAATAGATATCTCACTGAAGAAGATGTATAGATGACAAGTGTATGAAAAGATGTTCCACATCAAATGTCATCAGGGAAATTCAAATTAAAACAATGAGATACCACTACATATCTATTAGAGGGACCAAAATTCAAAACACTGACAAAAATCCAAAACACTGATGAGGATGCGAAGCAACAGGAATTTGTAGCTGATGAGAATGCAAAATGGTACAGCCACTATGGAAGACAGTTTGACAGTTTTTTACCTTATGATCCAGCAATCTCACTCGTTGGTGTTTACTGAAAAGAATTGAAAACTCAGGTCTACACAAAAACTTGTGCATGTTGAGTTTATTAAGAAACCACCACACTGTTTTCCAGAATGTTTGTACCATTTTACATTCCTATCAGAAATATATGAGTGATTCAGTTTTTCCTCATTCTTGTCAGCATGAAGTGTTGTCATTTTTTATTTTAGCTATTCTGATAGGTGTTCAGTGATATTTCACTGTGGTTTTTTTCTTAGTAAAATTTATTTTTTAGAGCAGTTTTAGGTTCACAACAAAATTGAGTGGAAAGTACTTTGTTCCCACATATCCCCTATACCCACATATGCAGCTTCCCCCACTATAGACATCCTGCACCATAGTGTGGTGGTTTCTTAATAAACTCAACATGCAACTACTGAAAAATCCAGCAATTGTCCTTTGCCCTCTAGGATTCTTATCCCAGAGAAATAAAGACTTATGTTTCTATAAAAACCTGTACACGAATGTTTACAGCAGCTTTGTTCATAACAACCTCAAAGTGGAAACAACTCAGGTGTCCTTCCATGGGTGGACAGTTAAAAAGACTGGTAGATCCACACCATGGAATACTATTTAGTAAGAGCACTGAGAAAAAAACAGGCTACAACAATAAATAACCTGGGCAAATATCCATATAATTTTGCTGTGTGAAAAAGCCTATTCCAAAAGTTTACAAACTGTATGATTCCATTTATATAACATTCACAAAAGGACAAAACATAGAAATGGGGAACAAATTAGTGGTTGCCAGGGTTTAAGGTGGGACTGGGGCATGTGGGAGGAGGATGTGGCTATAGAATTACAACAGGAGAGATCCTGGTGGTGATGAACATGCTCAGTATCTTGACTGTATCAATATCAATATCCTGGTTATAATATTGTACTATAGTTTTTCAAGATGTTATCATGGGGAAATTAAGTAATGGGAACATTGGATCTCTCTGTATTATAACAGCTGCATATTAATCTATAATTATATTAAAATAAAAAGGTTTAAAATAAATAAATAATGTAAAACAAAAAAGCTGATTAAAACTTTATATTTTTTCTTAAAAACAAAGAAACAAAACAAAACAAACAAAATAAAACAAAACTTTCTTCAGAAGCTATTGGGCTCTCTTTCTAGAGAAAACACTAAAGTCTTTTCTATGTGAACTTTTAAAGAGTCTGGTCATCGGAAGAAAGGAAAGAGAATGCAAGATGAGGGAGATGAAAAAAATGGAAAGTACTTACAAGTCTAGGATATTGGTTAAATAAGTCATAGTCCATTTATGCAACTATTACAAAATCAGCTATAGAAGAATAGTTACTAAATAGAAAAATTCATACTATGTATTAATATACAGAATCATAAGTAAAATATATAAAAATTATGAAATGAATTTATTAATTCATTCAACACATCTTATGTAATAAAAAAATGCACTAAGTATATCTGTATCGGGTATTGGAGATACATCAGTGAGCAGCAAAGCTCTCAGTTTCTGCCCTCATGGACTGAGACATCACCCTGGTGGGCATAAAGAATGGATAGCTCCACTGAGTGTGCTTAGCCACCTCCCAGGTCAGTAGCTCCAATGGGCAACAGTCTCTCATGGTTTAATCATGGCTTTAGCTGCACTGTGTAGCCAACATCTCACTGATTCTTCAAAACCAATTTTATTGTTTGAGCATCATCGCTGTGACTGTTCCCCTACTAGCTGACACTAATATTTAATTTCAATGTGGTCTATAGTCTATGTACTTTCTGAATTTGAATTGATCGAGTCTAAGTCCAGTGTGTCTGCAATATTTTTCACTCCCTCTTCAAAAAAATTGGTAAAAGTGTTTCACTCTTCTTCTGTGTTGGTGATATCACTTTAATCTACATTAAAGTAGATTTAAAGACAGTCCTGAAATTCTTTTTCCAGCACTGAGTCTCAAGTGGCTGAAAAAGACATTCCCCAAAGCCATTATGACAGGAGAAGCATGAGCTGTGGGAAGTGATGTGCTTCCACAGTGGCATATGAAAGGGAAGTCTTTCATTCAAGAGTACAAGAAATGGCAAATGCAGGAATGAGTACAGGGCACCCTGCTGATAATGCCATTAAATAAGCTTGGTATAGACTTTCAGAAGTAGGGCATAACTGCTTGGCACAGCCATCACTGTATATTGAAGACAAATACCACATATTTCATTATATAATTTTTTTTCTATTTAGGACATTAAGAGGCAGTTCCCTCCACCTCTAGGAAGCACTTCATGAACTAAGTCCTGATTACCAGAAAAAGCTGTGGTTTCTATTGGCTCTCAGGGCCCTAAGCACTTCTACATACCTCCACAATCCAAAATTCCATGAAGACCATGATTTCTTGGACATTGTTCAGTGAATGTGTGGAAATCGTTTGCAATGAGTCTCACTCAGCAACTCAGGGTGAACTGCTCTGTGTTGTTTTGCATAGTCTGTGGAATAAGCCTTAATAAAATTCACATGCCTGAGACCTGCGGTTGCCTGTGATACTATTTCATCCAACAATGAAATATTTGGATTGGCTGACGTGGACTACCAGCTGGCTAAACATTAGTGAGGCTGGGTGTATTGAAATGGCGTCATTAGTAAAAGCTGGCATACAGCTCATGGAGATACAACCACTATAACAAGACTGTGTCCAGCAAATAATGGGACATTCTCTGAGAGTGTAGGTGAAACTCAAGCCTATAATATTTATAAAGTGCTTTGCAATTGCAAATGGGTTTTGTAAGAGTCATTTTTCTCCCTTTCAAAAGTTTACTTGTATATCCAACATCATGATACCCTGATATAAAAGTAAAATATTCCTTGAAGGAAACAATGGTAGTTTGTTAGGGGTCCCAGATCTAATTTCCCAAGAGGCCATCTTACTGTTATTGTTTAAATCATATTGACCTGGGGCTCAGAAAATGCAATGTCAGCAGCAGTCTTTATTCCTTTTACATGTGAGCTGTCTCCCATGACAAGCCTTTAGGGTTCCAAAAATTGTTCAGTGAAAACTCTCATTGTTTGTTTTTCTTGAAGTTCCCTATAAAATGTCAATGTCTTAGAAGGGGTCCTCCTTGAATTGAACTCCTGAGGTTGGAGATTTACCAGGTTGATTTAGGAGTTTGAAATCCTGGAACATTTCTGTAAAACGAGGATTTACAGTTCATAAATATAATGACAAAAGTGCAAAGATACATTTTTGTTCTTGAAAATCTATCAGAACAAAGGTACTTTTCATAAAAGAGCTCAAGCGCTGCCATTTCCTTCAGACAGAAGTCTATTCTGACTATGTGAACTGACTTTTTATTGCTATTTGTTTAAGATCTTCACCCTCCCTGCTTCCTGGGGAGCCACTTCTTTCTGAAGGTGTGCAGATGGAGAGAGGAATGGAATGCTAGGACATCTATCTGAGTGGTAAGCATAAAGCAGTGGAAGGAAAACAAGTTGTAAGGTAGAGCGCATCCCTTCCATTTGCAGCATCGGTTAGGCTTCCAGATCTATATGGTCAGTTCTGATAGTTACTCACAGATCATTAGTCACATTATTTCCAGCATGAGGCAGCAAATGACTTGGTTATTAATTGCCATTAAATTATCTGCTCTGACTAACTAGGGAAAGAAAAATATGCTGTGCTCTGGCCTTGTACAATGTTATGGGGAACAATGAGGAAATTGTGTCACTAATGGACCTTCTCAGTAGATGATAGAAGCAGTGTGAGACTGGCAGCTGCATAGCTCTGTGGAAGGCCTGGGTTGAATAATTGCAGTAAATTCATGAGTCTGGGGAAAATCTCTGGACTTTCCTTCACTTTAGTTGTAAATTGAATTGACATGATTTCCAAACCTAGGATGAATGTTGGAGCTTACCTTGAGGTTAAAGAAAGGACAATTTTCCTTTCTTTATCCCAAGTTGCTTACTTTATCTCAGTTCTTAGAAAGAGAGAATCATGGCTCCATTCTGCTTGACTAAACATTCTGCTCTATAAATTTCTAGTAACCCAGAATGGGGGGGACAGTGTCTTGTGCCAATCACCCCTTTGATGTTTATGTTTATTATTGGAAAGAACTTGATGTTGCGGAAAGAGCACTAAACCATGAGTCAGAGGAACTATGCTCTGGTCCTGAATTCACTCTGACAATAATTTATTGTCCAAATTAGGACACTTTGAGGATGGAAGGGGGTTTTATTAATACCAGGAGCACAGGCACAAACCAAGACCGTCTTGGGAAAACTGGGATGTATAGTCATTCTATGACTTTACTGTGTGTAAACTAACCCAACTCCTTAAAATTCTAGTTCTTTATCTGTAATATGGAAATAATAACTTCCCTATTTTATAGGACTACTGTAAAGATATAATGAAATAATACATATGCAAAGATTTTTGAACTGCGAATTATGAAACCATATACAATGCAAGGAAAATCATGATAAATCCTATCATCTTAGCTGTAGAAAACTCACAGAGAAACATCTCTATGTCTTCCTGGATAAGAGCAGAGAATTGAGAGCAATAATTTTGAAAATAAGCCCAGACAAGATGAGGTTTCTAAGGGATTCTTGAGGGAAGCAAAGTAAGAAGGGGTATTTTGGACAGTTTTTTCTTTAAACCAAAAGAATTTTTAACAAGAAGTAGGACCTAATGTGGGAAGAGAACTGTGTTTGGAGAAGTATTAGGGAATGCTGAAGATTCTAATGACATAGTTAGGCAAGCCTGTATCTGTGTCTGTTCAGAATTTGACCTGAATATAAAGATCTGACATTTTAGAGAATTAACTTGACTGTTAAGTTTTTGCAACCCTAGAGATTAAAACTCAAGGACTCTTTGTCTTTCTCATGTAGTAATTTTTTTTGCCTAAGTTTGCTGATCAGCCTTAGGCTCTCTACCTCATTTTTGTTTGTTTTTGTTTGCTGGACAAGAGGGACCAAGATGACTTTTGCAGAGTTTTTGTCCCTACACTGACAACTGTATTTATGGTCCATGTATCCCAAGCTCCCTTAGCCATCTGCTCAGCCTACTGGCCATAGTTCTACATTAAATAACTGGAGGCCAATCATTAACAAATGCCTTCTGTTGGCTTACATGACCATGACCAAGAAATTTTAACTGGCAGTTTGAGGTCACACAAGACACTTGACTTTACTATATTTTATAAGAAATTCAGCTTATAAACACTACCATGTAAGCACTACATACATATTCATTAACAAATACTAATGTGAGGTCCATGGGCCGGTGTACACTGAATGGCTCTTTTGTCAAATATGGAGGTTCTAGCTGTGTAAGCATTCCTTTAGATCACCCAACAGATGTATTGGAAGGCCTTTTAAATAAATAACAGGGATAGTTAGGTGATCAACAAAGATTTTGATTCCTTTTCCATAGAATAGAACTAAGTGCTAGGAGGCTGCTGCCCACCCATGGTCTAGATTCTCCAACACACCTTTCATAGAAGGGGACTAGTTTCCAGTTATTGATGGTGAAAATTAAGTGAGAGTGGAGATGTCTTGAACTGTACTAGTTGAATCAGAATGTCTAAAGAAGCCTGCAGGAGGGAGGGTCCAAAGGTAAAGAGAACTTGGAGCCCTGAGTAACCACATGGAAAGCTACTAGACAAGAAGATTAATATGAGTGACAAATATAACTTTACTGTGTTAAGATCTGAGGGGTTTTCTGTTAGAGAGACTAGTGTAATACTAAGTAATACAGCTAGGTATTGGGATTCTATTTATAATTTACTTTGTTTCACAACATACTTGAGATAACCTACACAATTATATAAATTTAAATAGAATATCAAAAGAAACATAAATGGGAAAATATAAATTAGAATATAAGGCCAAGATCAATGGCATAAATTGAGCAGGAACATTTAGGCTATACACAATTATAAAGCCTAGCCACAAATTTGGTGCTTGACTTCCTGGAAATCAAAGCAACACTAAAAACCAATTTATGAAGATATATGATTCATACTGTCCATAAGAAGAAAGAATATTAAAGCATTTCTGATACTTCCATTTGAAAAAAAAATTAGTTTGTGGAGTATCATATAGAGTATACTGAGATTTAGTGAACAAAGTTCTCAACCATATCTCTTAGAAATATAAATAGTTAGAAACAACCAAAGTGCCCTTTGACAGATGATTGGATAAGGAAAGTGTGGTACATATTACAACAGAATATTATTCAGCCATAAGAAAAGACTAAATACTGCAATTTGCAACAACATAGATGGATCTTGAGATTAACTTGCTAAGCAAAATAAATCAGACAGAAAAAGTTGAAAACCATATGATTTCACTCATCTTTGGAATATAAAACTGAAAGCAACAAACAAACATGACAAACAGAGACTCATGGACACAGACAACAGTTTAGCAGTTACCAGAGGGAAAGGTGAAGTGGGGGAGGTAGATAAGGGTAAGAGGAGTCAAAAATATGGTAACAAAAAGAGATTTGACTTTGGGTGGTGAACACACAATGCAACGTACATATGATGTATTATTGAATTATATACTTGAAACCTATATAATTTTATTAACCAATGTCATCCCAATATATTTAATAAAAGAATAATAAAAGCTATATATGTAACATACATATATATACATATATATAGTGATATATATAGTAGAGACATTTCTTATAAGCCATTGGCATCCATGGGGAAATTTATCAATGTGATTTTGGTAGCAGTGGCTAGTCAGAGATAAATAAAACATGTACCTTGAACTAGAGAAACTCACAGTAAATGACAATAAAGGATAACTACTGGGATAGAAGTATTAATCAGCATGTTCTGGTTCTATAAAGTCCCCCCCACAAACTTTCCAAGAAAACAGTCTCATTTTTCTTAGTTTTATTTATTTTATTTTAATAACATATTTTCCAAGATAAGAAAAAGGGTCTTTCTAGGTATGTCAGTTACTCCTAAGGTAACTGATAAAACTAAACTTGACTTAATTTTCCCCAAATCTTGCTTTCTTTTAGGAAAAATAAGTGATTTGCAAAAAGCTTGCATTCATTAACTCTCTGCATGTACCTTTGGTAAATTTAAACCCAACAGTGGTTCTCCTAGTGTGCTCTTCAGATCACCTGTATACAAATTCTCAGAAGGATGCTTTTTCACACTTGCTCTTGGGCTGTACTCTGTCTTACTGAACCAGAATATTTGGAGAAGAGCAGGGAACCTGCATTTAAAACAAATTCTCTAGGTAATATTTATGTCCACTGAAGTTTGAGAACCACTGCCTTAAAATATCTAAATTTGAACTACTTTAGTGAGAATGGCTACTGGCATTGTGAACATGGAAAAATGATAAATTCTTAAATCACAAAAGAAGGGTCATTATGTTCACTATTTTTTCGTATGAAGCCGGGAAATTCTATTTCCTTACTGTTTCGGTATTAAATATAAAATATTAGATTATACTCAGTGGAAGCGTAAGCAGTCATAAAAAGAACTGATGGAAAACAATAGAATTTTCAAAAATATTAATCTGATACCAATATTGTATATTGGTAATCCTCATAAATTGATGTCATTAGTTTTACTTTTCTACAGCCACATTTTCAGTTTTCTTTTTTCTTGTGTAATTCTCATGTCTATTAGAAGCATCAACATGGGCCGTTTGTCTTGATACCATGTACAGTTAATTCATATCATATATACTGGTAGTTATACTCAGTTCCTAGACAAGTACACCTGTCCTTAGGAAGAGAATTTTTAAGACTTGAGGCGGCAGCCAACAGAAATCATTCTATGCCTTGACCACTCCACTGCCCCTAGCCTCATAAACCAATTTCTGATTACTTCTACATTTACTAACAGAGTTACTTCAGATATGGATTCATCATCTATCTGAGCTATTTCTCTCCATCATTCTACCACTTATGACCAAGTCTGATAAACCCAATGCTGAAGTATGTAGAATTATAGAGCCTCTTGTCAGAAAACATATAAGCAAGAAAACAATAGAATAACATTCATAGAGGGCTAAAGTAAAATACTACACCTAGAATTCTATACTTACTAAAAGTATCTTTCAAAAATGAAGGCAAAATAAAAACTTTTTAGTTCAACCAAATCTGAGAAAATTCATAGCCAGCTGACCTAATAAAATAAAAAAAATGTTAAAGAAAGTTTTTTTTCAGGTAGAAAGAAAATACTACCAGATGGAAATTTGGATTTTAACAAAGGAGTAAAGAGCAGCAGAAATAGTAACTATGTATATATTGTTTAAAAATATTTGCTTCTCATTTTTAATCATATTAAAAGATAATTGACTATATAAAGCAAGAATAATAACAATGTTTTTCAGGGTTTATAACATGTAGAATTTAAATATATGCCAACAATAACATAAAAGAAAAGAAGGGAGAAATGAAAGTTTACCGTAGTAAGTTTGTCACAATATATAGAAACTGATGTAATATTATTGGGAGGTAGACTGTGATATATTAAAGATGTATACTGTAAAACTTAAAGCAACTACTAAAATAGTACAATAAATAGTTATAGCTTAAACAATCAATAAAAGAAATGAAATAATATTAAAATACTCGATACAAAGCAAGATAGAAAAGAAAAAAAAGAACAAAGAACTAATTTCTGAGATAAATAAATATCAAAAACAAGACAGTAGATTAAAGCTTAACTATATTGATAGTTATATTGAATGAAAATGGTCCATAGTTCTCTACTAGAGGGAAGAGACTGTTATTTTGGATAAAAAATAAGACCTAATGATATGCTGTGAAAGATTTGTACTTTATATATAAAAACACAGATAGTTTAAAAGTAAAAGGATGGAAAAAGACTTATTATGCAAACACTAATTTAAAAAAACCCAACAACTCAGAATAGCTATATTAATATTAAACAAGATAGACTCAAAACAAGAAATATTACCAAGAATAAATAGGGACATTTCATAACAATAAACAGATCAATATGTCAAGAAGAAATAACAAAGCTAAATTTATGTACACCTAATGAAAGAATGTTAAATTTCATGAACTAAAACATGATACCGCTGAAAACAAAAATAGACAAATTCCATTTATAGGTAGAAATTTCAACATTTCTTTCTGATTAATCTGATAGAACAAGAAAGAAATCAGTAAGGTGAGAGAAGACTTGAACAAACTATCAAACAACTTGACCTAATTGATGTTTATGGAATATTCTACCCAACAAAAGAACACACATTCTTTCTCATCACACATGGAACACTTATTAAGATAGACCATATGCTGATTCATAAACCAAATATTAACAAATTCAAAAGTATTAAAGTGTACAGAGTATGTTCTTTGATTACAGTAAAATTAAGTAGAAATTGCTAGCAAAATGATGTATAAAAATATTTCCAAATACTTGGAAATGAAACAACACACTTTCAAATGACCCATGCATCAAAAATTAGTCAGACAATTTATAACCGAACAATAACAAAAACTCAACATATAAACATTTGTGGGATAGAGCTAAAGAAGTACTTAGAAAGAAATTTATAAAATTAAATGATTGTACTAAAAATAATTAAGTCAGTGATTTAAAATTTTACTTCTAGAAACTGTGAAAAGAAGAACAAATTAAATATAAAATAAGCAGAGGATAGAGTTAATAAAGAGTAAGATAAAGTAGAAACCATAAAAAGCTGGTTTTTTGAAAAGTCGATAAAGTTAAGTTGATAAGCTTATATCCAGATTGATGAAGAAAAAAGGAAGAAGACACAAATAACCAATATAAAAAATGAAAGAGAGGATATCACCACATACCTATAGAATGTAATTAAAAAGATAATAAAGGAATATTTGAAAAAACTTATTCCAATAAATGTGACAACTTAGAGGAAATGAACCAATTTCTTAAAATATACTACCTACCAGAACTTACTCAAAAGCAATATATAACTTATATAGTCCTATAACCTGTAAATAAATTGATTTCATAGTTAAAAACCTCATCAAAAAATCCCCAGGTTCAATTGACCTCACTAGTGAAGTCTACCAGACAGTTAATGAAGAAATAATACAAATTTTAGACAATGTTGTGCAGGAAACAAGAGGAGAGAGTACATTCTAATGCATTTTCTAAGGGGAATTTCTCTGATACCAAAACCAGACAAGAGCAATACAAGGAAAGAAAACTACAGAGCAATACCTATCTGAACGTTAAAAAGAACAAACAACAACAAACATTTTTTAGTTTCTTGGAATATGTAAAATGGGCAATAGAGTATGATTAGGACTAAGAGATTTTAAAACCAGAAATATATGGTTGATATTTACATTTATAAATTAATCAGTTTAGTCCACTATATATAAGTATAGGTGTGTGTGAGTATAATCTCAGTTGATGCAGGAAAAAGATTTGACAGAAGTTAACATCAATTTATGATTTTAAAAAATTTCTAGCTAATTAGGAGTAAATAAATGTACTCAACCTAACAAAAAACTGTATACCATTGGACTGCAAGTTTAAAAAAGTTGAATTTTATTGTATGTAATATGCATTAATAAAGCTGATTTTAAAGAAATAACCTGGTAAATGGCCAATTCCAGTGCTATGCAAGGGAAAATAAGGAATTAGCCTAGAATATCCTTTTTTGTTCCAAAAAAAAATAAAGAAGTGTGCAAATAATAATAGTTGAATGTCAAAAAGACAAAGGGACCAGTTTGAAGAGGCTCCCACCGAGCAGATCAGGGACAATTTGAGAATTAAAATAATGATATAATGAGTTATAACTCACTAATAAAGTGAGAATCAACCAATCCACACTATTATAAATAAAATAATGAAAAAATAAATTAGTAGGTTAAAGTTTCACAACAGATAGGATGTTTACATGGTCTCAAACTGTTTCATCCATCCTAATGGTTCTTAATTATAAAAGGAAAATAATGACTTTACAGTGGAGAAAACTGGCAGACACAACTTTAACCAAGTGATCAAAACTATCATCACCAATACTAGGACAGACATCATGTGTCTAGTGATATCATCTGAGAAGGATGCAGCACCGCCTCAGTGGTCTTCTGGCAAAAAAACATAACCTAAATTTAATAATTAGAAGTATCTAACAAACCCAAATTAAAGGACAGTTTTAGAAAACTAAGATGCATTCTTTAAAAATGTCAAGGTCAAAAACAAAAAAGAAAGGTTGAGGAACTGAAACTCTAGATTCAAAGAGATGAAAGAGAAATAATAGCAAAATATGTTTTGTTCCTGGATTAGATCTTGGGTCAGGGAAAAAAATAGCTATAAAAGATGTTATTAGCAAAATAGTAGCTATAAACAAATGGTATTACAGATGACTTGAATATAGACAGATAATAGTATTATGTTCATGTTAAATTTTTTGATTTTGATAACTTAATTGTGGTCATATAAAAGAATAGCTTTGCTTCTAGAACATACACACTAAAGTATTTAGAAGTAAAAGGGCACGATGTTTTCAATTTACTCTCAAATGCTTTAGAAACTATGAATATATACAGGGAGAATCATAAAGCAATATAAACAATCAGTATATCTGGATAAGGGATATATGGGAGTTTTTTGTAATAGTCTTACAACTGTCCCATAGGCTTTTAATTATATCACAATAAAATGTTGCAAAAGAATAACCTGGTTTAAAAGGGTCTGGATTTCTTTTTAGATTTATCTTTCATTTTAATAATTTGACAGCCATCAATTGAAAGTCTGCCACGTGCCAGGAATGGTTCTAAGCTCAGCTCTACAGAAGTGGAGCTCAATATATTGTTTCTAATACCAAGAAGTTCACTACCTAATAAATGCAGGACTGGGATAACTGATGCAGCAGTTTGTTCAGGATCACATGTAAGATACAAGGGAATCACCGATGAAGATTTGGGAGGCAGGGAGACATCTGGGAGGAGGTAAACTTTGAGCCCTGCTTGGAACATTGAGTGAGAGTTAACCAGGTGTGGAAGTTAACCTTCCAGTTAATCTTCTGGGCAGAAGGTGCACCAGATACAAAGAAACAAGGGCAGATAAGGACACCCATGTTCAAGGAAAGCAAGTTAGTTTGCTATGAATGATCGGACAGTGGTGAGTGAAAGGGAGACAAAATATGAGCCTAGAGAGAGGCCAGGATCAAATTATGAGAATCCTCAATGCCATGTTAAAGATCTTTCAATTGAATCCTGATTGTGACATTTTTGGAAGATATTCAAGTGGAGATATTCTTCAACACAGAAGAGTCAGTGGCTCAGGAGGGTGGTGTCAGGTTGGAAATAGACATTTGGAAGACATTAAAGTACAGTAGTTGATGAAGCTACTTGTGGCAGGGCAGGGGATGGGAGGCTGATCTCACTGAGAGCAAGGGAGGTTTGGCATGAGGAGAATAGGATAGAGCCATATATCTGGTATGATCAATGTTTAGGACACCACTAAGGAAAGGATACAAACTCAGAAAAGGAAGAGGAAAACCAGGAGACAATGAGATAACCAAAGCGAATAAAAAAAGGGGTTTAAACAATAAAACAACAAAAACCCCACAAAGCTTAATATTAACACTCTCATTCCTAGACGAAAATACCATATATAATATCTGAACTAAAAATTCATTTTCTCAATCATCTGCACATTTCTTACAATGCAATCTACTGAGCTATTCAGATAAATAAGTCAGCTATCTTATCTCACTGTTCATCTTGGAAAATAAGGAATTAAACTATCTGTTACTGATGTCTTTTTTGCTTTAACTCTCTCTGATATAATAGATGCTTGCTGAGGATTTAGAGCTCAGATTTTTCTGTTAATGGAAAACAAAGTTAAATGTGTTTCATCTATACTACAACGTGGCAGGAACTGCAGCTGGATATGACTTATTTCCAAAGAGGGCAGAGTCAAGACTTTGGAAACATATTTCACATAATTCTAACAGTCTGCAGTCATGTGAAACTTCAAGAGTTTAAAGCAACAGAAGAGGTGGGACTGTTACTTGTTAGGCCTACTGGACCACATGGCTTCATTTACATCGTTACATTGGGCTGTGGTGTGGGGCTGAGGTTAAAAGTTTAGTCTTCCAGCAAAATAGGTGATTCAGATGTTGTCACAGATGAAGAGCCCAGCCAAATACTCTCACACTGTTTCTGGTTTTTACAAAAAAAGAAGAAAAAAAAAAAAACAAAAGTAGTTCATCTACTTGGAAGTGTTTGTACACACATGTCATTTGTCATTGGTATTCTGTTTCTGAGTCAGTTTTGCTCAGCAAAGAACTGGCAGATATGTACTTTATGTAAACACAGTGTGAACACTGCTGAGGAATAAAAAGAGGAAAATGATATGGCCTCAGGCCTCAAGGAACTTGCCATCTAACAAGGGCAGACAGACACGTAGTGGGCGTGCTCCTAATGGTGGCATGGACCCCATGCTGCGGGGTCTTCCAATACAGACATGAGTGGCTCGCCAAACAGCAGAGGCCCCTGAGAAGCAAGACACAATACACATCTGAGCTTGGCTTTTGGCTAAAACATTAATTGGAAGTGACACAAATTTATATGAAGACTGATATTTAAGGCAGGACGAAGTTCCTTTTTCCTGTGCCTCTCTTCCCAAGAGAAGGAAAGAGCTTCCAGAAGGATAAGGTACTTTGGTTGTATGTTGAAGCTCTAATATTCTGATAACCAGTGAGGTGCTTTAGCTCCCCTCTGTATGTTGCTTACATGTGAAGAAGGATTCTGAAAAAAACAAGTCGTTATATATTTAACAGCCACTAAATAGCACTTTGTGCCAGGTACTGTTCAAAAACGATTTACAATTATTAATTTAATGCTCTTAATAAACATATAAAGACTGATTATTCCCATTTTGCAGATAAAAAATTGAGGCACAGGGAGATTAATTTGCCACAGTCACAATTAAGTTATTTTGTTTGGCTGAAAGATCTCAAAGGTAAAAATGGCCTCAGACATTAAGAAGGAGAGTGCAGCTCCTGACAAGTGACATTACAGAGCTCAGTCTCCAAGCTCAGAATGTTGATGCCATCCTCAGTACCTCTGTCTGCACTTTGTATGGATTCTTCAGACTCGTTGCCCCTTTCTTACTAAGTCCTTCAAAATGGTATCCTTAGACCCGGATCTCAGGGGCCCTGCTCTGGGCCCCAACCCCAGGGGCCTTATGCTTTGAGGTGCCTTCTTCAAGTTTTTCTAAGTCCCCCTCTGGTTCCTGGAGCTGGCTGGGCCTAGTAATGCCATTCTCCCATGCTTGAGCTGGGTCCTGTGTGGATTTTGTTTCTCCCTTCAGGGTACTCTCCTTTGTTCACCAATGATGTACAGACCATATTCCACTCGTACACCCTCTCCAGTCTAACTACAAGTCACCTTTCCTGCTTCATCTCTCAGTTCCTTGTGGTACCACACATTAAGTTCATAACAAAACTGAACTTCTGGCTGTTCTTCAAAGTTTCTGTCTCTTTCTCACCTCCTCACATTTGCTTTTAATATTCCTGCTTTACTCTGTCTCTCCCATTTCTTTCCATTAAAATTATACTTAATCTTGAAGGCCTCTCAACTGCTTCCCTTTCCCCAAGCCTTAAGTCAGATGTCGCATCCCCTTCTTTTCATCTACTATGCATATTTATAAAGCTGTACCTCTTTTATGGGGTTTTTCCTTTTTCCTCTTTAGAAGCTGACTTAAATGGCATGAAGGCTAAGAGCCTTGGCCAGGTTAGGGTTCAGATTAGTCAAATAATTGTTCATATTGGCAGAAACATATTTTTACTACTGCCAACCATTGACAGTTAGATGATTGGTTTTATTAAAGAGAATCACAGACAAAGAGAACATGAAGCTAGCTCTTAGTGGAAGCTGATAACAGGACTAAGCTTGCAATTTTTAAGATGAAAAGCCCAAATGCTATTTTGAGTAAAAACTAAGAACAAAAAAAATTAAACCAAGATGCTCTAGAAATTTTAAACACCATGCATCCACAAAGACTTTTTTTTTGAGGGAAAAGAATAGAATAAGAAGAAAACAGATTTCTACTTACTGCTTTTGCTGTCTTAAAAAAACAGATTCTGCCAAAACTATAGCAGTCATGCAGATTTTGGCATCTGTGATCTCTAACAGGTTTCAGATTTCCAGAAATGACTGGAAAATCACATGTCAGCAAACTAAAGGAGAAAAGGGAAATGCTGATAGAGGACAAGTGAGTTTTACGTGCTCTTGCAATTCTAAGAAAAAAATATGCAAAACGCTAATCAGAGAGTTTTCGATCTTTCATGTTCTCTTAATGACAATGATTAAGCTCATAACATCTTTCAAAGACTTGGGCAAAGAGAACAAGCTGGAAAATCAGTACAGCAAATGGCAAACATGCCATGGGTGTGGATTAGACTGAGAACCATTGTTAGTGAGAACATGGTATTTGGGTAACACTGTCTTTGGATTGGTAAACTTAGATCTGTTATGTTTTTAGTCTAAAACACATTGAAACACAGATGTGGATGTGAAGGCAGTGATATAGTCAGATAAGGCAGTTTGGTGATGAAAGTTCAGATACCTCTGATATAATCTAGCTCCAGCGCACACTTATCACAGGTGGGGAAAAGATGGCTCCAGAATAGGAAAGTGATTTGCTCAAGTTAGCAGTCTAGCTGGTGACAGGACCACAGTTAAAAATCCAAGTCTCTTGATTCTTAGTGCTCTGTTACTTTACATTGCCTCTCCTTTTTAATTTCTCTCCATTCAGCTTGAGAAGTATTATTAGAGCCTAAAAGCCTGTGGTTATCTTACTGTCAAGGATTAATAATTAGAAAATATATCTAAGTTGTATTTATACTTCTGTTGTAAAGGAATCACTTTGATGGCTTAAGGAAGTCCTTACACTTGTGATGAATTGGGTTGTCTGTGATGATGCAGTCGAGGGCAGGGGTACCATTTAGTTCATCATTAGCCCAACTGACCTGCTTGCAGAAATATAAATAAATATAAATGGGAGCATATTCTTATGTTTTCCAGACTTTAAATATTTATGTGTGTATATAATTTACATATAAAAAAGATATTTGCTTTATTTTTTTTTATTTGTGGAAGTCATAACGAGGTATTTCCTGAAATTGATAGTGATTGGGGGAGAGGAGGGCAGTGCCTAGAAACAAAGGATCACTACTTAGCTAAATATCTTTGGGACAGGGACGAAGGGCATGTGAAAAGAGCAAGCAAGAATAAGCCAGACTGTGATCAACCAGTAAATTTGAGTTTTTCAGGTAAATATACATGGGACCTTGAAATTTTTTTTAAAAGGCAATTTAACATTGTATATATTTCTTTGAAATAACTTTGAAATTGATGTGTAACAGAAAACCTTTTAGAACTATACAAGTACACCAATTGCAAGAATTAGACTTTCTTTTTAAAAAACAAGGGAGTGTTTATGTGGTTGAATATAAACTGCAGATTTTTCAAAAACTATCCCCAAGGCACTGCAGTTTCCAACTCTAAAGCAGAATTCAAAGGAAGATATAAAACAGGGAACACAAAGACGTTTCTTTGCTGCTAACATGACCCCTGGAGTCCTGCATGGGATTCGTACTGTGGCAGCAAGCTTTGTTATGCAGACAGCCCAGATCATCCCAAAGAGATTAGCTCACACTAGTAACAGT
Source organism: Macroglossus sobrinus (assembly GCA_004027375.1). Taxonomy (NCBI): domain Eukaryota; kingdom Metazoa; phylum Chordata; class Mammalia; order Chiroptera; family Pteropodidae; genus Macroglossus; species Macroglossus sobrinus. The sequence continues at coordinate 214,969 of PVKZ01000500.1, forward strand.
TCTTAGACCAAATTTTGCCATTTCAAAAGCCCATCCTAAAGACATCATTTCTAAACTCATAAATATGCCTTTTTATTTATTTGTATCCCTATTTGAAATGGCAGCAAATGGCAAGAACCATGGTCGAGGATATCCATGTAACACTGACTTCAAGTAGGCGTGAGTACAGGAGGGTGTGGTTCATACGCATTTCTTTTGAAAAGTAGGTTAGAACTGTGACCTAATGCGAGAAGAGTCTGTAGCTCACAAAGAGATGGGAGCTGTGAAAATCTGGTGCTGGCGAAGATGGCAACTTGCCATCTTTACAGAATTGCTCAATCAGCTTCCAGAACACGTTTTTCTAGTTTATTTTAGGAACCAGTAAGCTACACTAGAGGGCAGACTAACCTATATCTTCTTTTTTTTTAATCTTTCCTGTGAGAGTTGAATCCATTGTGTTTGACATGAAGCATTAGAGAAATGGAGTCCTACAAGTGAATAAAATTGTTGTAGAATTTAATTTTTATTAATGGAGACTGTGCTGCAGATGCTATTTCTCTATTTTACTTTGTACGTAGGGCATTTAATGTCTTAAATGCTTAATTTAGATAAGTGTTAAGTACAAAAAAAAAAAGAATAACAAACCTGTAAAATAATGGATAGCATACGATTATTAATGGAAAACAGGCATCACTATGAGAAGGTGGTAATGGCCAGGTACATACTACAACCTTCTCCAAAGGAACAGAAAACACATGAAACATCACCACAGTGAGATAAATTGGATTCATAATATCAATTTATACCTAATATGGTACTTTGCAAGTTCTCATTTTTTGAACTATGAATTCTCATTTCTTTTTCTTTTGTGTGACTGTGAAGCAGTCTAGGGATGAAGAAGACAAGCTGTGTGGCAGTGGATTATCTCAGAAATAACTCAGCATTGTTTTGGCTGGGATGGTCCTATATCACCTTGAAACCTTCAGGCCCTTTAGTAATTTTAAGATGTGGTGAAGAAGGGTATAGAATTTTCACAGAGATCATTGGACATAGATATTGTGATAAAACTGATCAATACAACTGTTGACTAGTCATTTTAATTAACTGAACTAACAGCTGTAGAAATATTTTTCTAGCTAGTGTATTTGCCAGATTGTCCAGAGAAACAGAATCAATAGGATATACATACATATATATGTGTGTGTGTATGTGTGTGTGTGTGTGTGTGTGTGTATACATACATATAAATTGGTTAACTGATTTAGTATATGGAGAATGGACTCAAATGATTACAGAGACTGCGAAGTCCCAAATTCTTCAGAGGGCAAGCTGGAGATTCAGGAGAGCGGATGGTAGAGTTCCAGCTCTAGTTTCTCATCCAGAAACATCTTTGACACACCCAGAATAATATTTAACCAAATATCTAGGCACCCCATGCCCAGTCAAGTTAATATATAAAATTAACCATCGCGGTTAGTCCCTTGTGTTGTTTAAAGTGTATTTATTTCATACTTTATAGATTATAAAATGCTTTGATAAACATCTCATTTGATCTTACCATAAACCTGTGAGCTAGATAAGGCATATCATTATTAACATTTTCACAGGTGGTTACTGTGACTGTAAGTAATTATTAAGACACTAAATGATCTTCATGCCTTTTATAGATTATGAAAAAAATAGAGAGATTTTGTAGCTTGACGAACATAGAATTTGTATCAGTTCTTCCAACTCTTAGTCCTAGCTCTTCTGAAATAAATTTCACATTCATTTCAAAGACTCAGCGACAGATACAGCACAACCAAATCTCTAAAAGATTCATATTCTTACATATGAAGTAAAAATTTCCTTGGCCAAGTTTTTTCCGTGTTATAATGTACATAATAGTGAACCTGTGATATGCTTGCCACATTAGAATAAATGTAACTTGAACTTCAGTGGTGGGAGAGGTTAAAGTGGGCAAGAAATAAATGGAGTAAATATGTCAACATAATTGGTAATCACAGAGCCACAAGAACTGCCCTTGACCAAAGACTTCTTCCCTGCTAATGACTCAGATTTGACAGAGATTTCCTACTGTTTGTTACTTTCCCCAGAGAGTGTTTCCTTCCTCAAGGTAAAATATTCCTGGGACCCGCTTCACATTAAGTTTATCAGATGCTTTCATTTAGTGGCTAGGACCAGCAGGACACTTTAGCCTCTCAGTGATGGCAGAAGTGCTAAAAGGAGGCAAAGAACACAGAAAGGGAAAAGGAATGCCGAACCAGACAGACTTTACATTCTCATAATTTTGTGGGTATAGAGTAGACTTTGAGACAAGAATGTTAACTCATTAATTCATGTAACTTCTTTCTTCACATATGAGTGAGAGTTCAGTGGAGTCACATGTTACTTAGGGACAAGACCTAAAGTTGGCAATGTAAGGCAAAATCACACGCAGCTAAAATCACCCTTGAAAACCTCAAGTCACCCTTAAAATGTAGTGTACAGCGTTTTACAACCCTGCTTAATGATATATATGCATAAATGTATAATATATAGTATATAAAATGCATATGCAAAATTTAAAAAATATTATTTTACAAAAATTATGTATATTAAAATATCAGAATCACATTTGGCATGGAATGATGCTCGTAGTTGGAGAGAAGTGTTAAGAGGGTCTCATGTCCCATCTTCTCTCATTCTATGACTTGTGCTCATTTAGTAAAGTGCAGATTGAGTGCAAGGTGATTTTTTTCTTTTAATTTCATATTTTGGCATAATTTCAGACCGACTTAAAAGTCACAAAACAGTACAAAGAGTTCCCCAATGTTAACATGTTAACCACATTTGCTTTATTTTTTTCTCCATCAAGCATTTTTGCAGCATATATGTTTTTAAAAACCTGTGATTGTCTTTCATTTGTACATATATTATTAAATTCACATATTTAATTCTACAAATGATGCAACCTCATTCTAATTGCATCTCAGGGAAATTGTGAGAGTGATTTAATCGATGTTGCTGATATGCAGTAGGAACAAATAAAAATGGGTAAATTAGAGCTAAGCGAAATAAAAATGCCCACAACGTTGACCTGGATTGGTGAAGAATAAAAGCAGGCGCTTCACTGCTGATAAGAATGCTATTTGGACTGAATTTATGAAAACTGTCACTAAATCAGAATAAAGTCTGCCTTTTTGTAATTTGCATCACTAATGTGCTATTACACTTCCGTGGTTTTTTTAACATACAGTTGCAAGCGACATGTATGAGTTCATGAATAATTCAGAGATCCTCCGTGAGTTCTCACCTCTGATTTTTATTGTTCTTCAGAAAAGGATGTTGGCTCCCTTACTTTCAGAGCTGGAAGAATTATCACCATGCAGTATTATTGTTCTTAACATTATTGCAATTGATCATTGTGATTACAGATGATTATTTTTACAAGTTATTATTAAGATCCCGAATTATCTGGTTTTCAAACATCAAGACACAACTCACGCATTTCAAAACAAACCTCACTGCATCGTAATGTCCATTAGCCTGGAATGCTGGTTAGTAAGTTATAAACTGATGGAGGACTTGGCTATCTTTGTGCTCTTGTACAGGCTGAGCATATAAATAACACTTTCCTGCACAATTTGTTTCAGATTGTAGAAAATGCTAAAATACTTCTGAGAGCAGAGTTAGGAATATTCCAAAGACGAGGGAACCCTAATGAATAGGTCAATTGCAGTCTACTTTAGAAATAACGCTTTGTTAGTTGGTTGCAGTATGGGCTTCCAAATCTGAGTATTTATAAATGATCTCTATGACCTCCTTTATTTGTAGAACGCTTTGTTTTATTTTAGTTAGCACATGCCCTCCCCACCATCAAATACACACACACACACACACAACGAAAAAGCAGGATGGTTAGTGGTTGTTCCAAAGCTCAGAGAGAAAGTAGCCTTTCAAATGAGTGCCTAAGGAATGTTGAGAAATACCAGCTGCTTGTTCTTATCGATTACATAACATAGACTTTCGATACGTAAGTAATGGAATTACAGTAACACTCGTGAACAGATTAAACTCCTACTGTGGCTATGGCGCAGCACTGGCCATTGTGGAAGGAGACGTAGGGCAATCTGAAACCTCAAAAACAGAAAACATGGGTCTGGGTGCTGGATCTGCTACTAGCTGTGTGACCTTGGGTACAAGGAAAAGGGGAGAGAAAGAAACCTACCTTTAATGGAGCATTTACTAGGGACAAGAATTTACCAAAAGTCATGCCATTTAATTTACACAATAGCCCCCAAGACATATTTTACTAGCTGTATGCTATTCATCAGGAAACTGAAACTCAAAGAGATTGAGTGATCTGTCACATTTACAGAGCTAGAAAAGTGAAAGAGAGTATGCTACTATAATGGTTAAGGTTATGGGCTCCTAGTCAATGAAATGGAGATTTGTTTCTCTATCCTGGCTGTTTCACTTATTTTCAGGAAAGTTATTTAACAAACTTTATTATTTTTTTCTAAAATGAGAATATAATTCTATTCCTATCTCATAGTATCATTGTAAGGTGCAATTAAGATATTGCTCATAACTGCTTATCTCAGTGCCTGGGCCTATAAAATGTTTAATTTCTTAATTATAGTATTAGTATTTTATGATAGAACTGGAGTTTTTCAAACTCAAAAGTCCACAGATTATAATAGTGACTCTCCTCTCTTCCCATTAGGTTATTATGGGACTGGTGAGATAACGTGAGGAAAGTATTTTGCAATTGGGTGTGTATGCACATTTTTGAGACTGTTCTCTGTTTCCTCATAAGTGTGTCTGGGGCTCCAGATACAGTGTAAGCTTCTAAAAAAGCAGGAGTCATATTTTCATTTTTTTGGACTCTGTGTTCCTAATTCAGATCTCTGTAAATATAAATTGCATAGTAAACCTTAATTCAGTAACTCTTACAATCATTTATTTGTAGCACTTTTACCCAGATTAGCAACTGTTTTTATTTAGTATTTGTTTTTGTTGGAAAAGTATATAATTCAATTTGTCATATAAAAGAGGAGTATTATTGAGACCCAAGCATACTTTTAGAATTCAGCAATCACACTTTTATGATATTATAAATTTCCCCCTTCTACATGTCTTGAATATTGTTCATAGTAACAGAAATCATTTTAAAGGGGCATGTTACTATTTTTAATACCCACAGGTGTTTCATTCTTAAACTCCTTTCTTGCCCACATTAATTGCTACCTCTACCCAGTACTAAAATAAATGCATATTAATTTTTAGTGTTGTTTATTTTATTTCTGCAGGTGCGTATTAATTTTGGAGTCCAGTTAAACTTGTCTAGACCTTAAATGCCAACAAGATCTCTTAAATACACATTTATTTATTATTGTTTTTGTTACATTCTTTATTATCAGAATTAATAAATGTAGTTTTTATAAAGCTTATTACTTTCTTACCCTGAAGACTGGATTTGAACTGTGCTGTTCTGGTCTGCTGAGTAAATGGAGATTTAATTACAGATATTTAATTGCTTATTATGAACTTGGTGGACTGGAACTGAATGAGCCCTTCTTTCCCATTTTTCATCTATAAATGCACTACACAAACTCATCCTGGGTTAGCTGTTGTTCTGTACAATTTTCACTACCAACTCATGAATCATCACTGCCTAGGGTTTGACATAAAATGTATGTATATTAGACAGTAATACACATATGCCTTTTTAAAAGTATTTGGAGGAATATTTTTTTGACAACAGTATCACCTTCAAGGTTAACCTTGAAGGAAATGGATTCAAGAGCTAAAGAAGAAAATAATTCTCATTTGGAGAAAACATAATTGGAATTTTGAAATCAGGAAACTCATTCAATATCCAAGTGAAATGTAAAATAAAATGAAATTTTAATATCTATATTCATTTTCATAAAATTTTAAATGTAAGATGAGATATAATAGAATAGAAGGATACTAGTGGTAGCAGCGTATAGCAATGAACTAGAACAGTAATTGATTAAAATCAGTTATAATTCCCTTTTGTATTATTTTTTGGTGTGATGTTATGAAAAACTGTATTTAATGTGGATTGGATGAACTAAATTTAAGTCAATTTTTTAATACTAGAAACACTTTTATCCTACAGTATAAGATAAACTTAAAATGTTTATATGATCTTGCTGGTGTTTTAATCTAAAGGACTCTATGATTAAATCTTCACTTGAAACGAGACAGGTATTCATATTTGCACTTAGAATATGCATCCCATTGATGTTGGTCAGAGAGCAGGAAGTAAAAAAGAAACAACTGATTTCAGCAAAACTGTCTTAATCAGTATGATTTCCAGTATGGCATCAAAAACTTTTAAATTCACAAATAGTTTTTAACTGTAAGTGTTCTTTGAATGTTATGTATTGTTATGGTCTCTTTTCACTGCAGTCTTCTAATTCATGTCTTATGAAGGGTCACCCTTGCCACTTCCAAGTTCAGCTAGGTCAGGAAATGTATGAGGCTGATGAACTTCACAACCATCTCTAAAGAAAGGTGCTTCAATAGGAGCTGCTAAAACAGAAGATCTCAGGTTAAACTCAGGTAATCATGGAGTTGGCCATGTTCATCATTAAGACTACTTTTAATACTAAAGATCATCATTGTCTCCAGTGGTTGGTTGCCAGTGAGAATGGCATAAATTTGTCCCTCAGCCACAGTGCTTCAAGGAGATGATATTGGCCTCAGACAGTGGTACGGGGGATGGTACTGGCTTCAGGAAGGTAGTAACTTTTTATTTAATAATACAACCACATTCTTAGGGAACAAGATGGTTTCCTTTTAGGTGCTGAAACATGTTTGGGGCTAGTAGTTCATAAAGGTGGGATTTCCATCCTACTTTGACCCCAGTCAGCCTTTATTCATCTCATTCACATGGATATTATTTCAGGGCTCTCATTGCCCTTCCCCACCACTTGTCCTTTGTCGGGATTATCCCATTTGACCCTGTTAGGTTTCATTATGAATCTTTTGAATTTTTATGGAGATTTGTGGATCTTCTACCCAAAAACTTCAAGATTTCTATTCAACACAAAATATCAGTTTTGCCTCCTTGGATTACTCTCTGCAAATATTTTTGTTGAAGCAATTGTTATCATAGAATACATTGTATTACGTGTGCCTTTCCATTTATGAAATTACAGTATTTTTGGCTTTGGGTAATGATCAAGATTCAATTTAAAATTATCTGAAAGAATAGTAATTTAATGGAAATAATCTTTATTTTAAAACTGTATTATCACTTTAAAAATTCTTATTTTGGTTCATTGAAGAAAGTTTTGTAATATATTATGGAATAACAAAAAGAAACTTAAAAACTCATGAAAATATACTTTATTTTACTTAATGTATTATCTTTATTACTATTTATTTTCTTTCTCATTTTCCATGAGGGTGACAAAAGGAATATAAAAGTACTCACAAAATTTTACATGTTTACTTTTTTGACCTCCAAGAAAATAAAAAAAGATATACATGATAAGTTTTAAAAAAATAGCTCTGCATTACATGTGATCTTCTGGGCACAAACCCAGAATTAGTGTTCTTCACCCAGAATTAGTGTTCTTCCAGTTTGGGAGAAAAGGAACTGAAGACAGAAGGATATGGTAGGAGGCTTTATGCGTGTTGTAGTTGGAAGAGATAGATCAAAGACAGGTGACTTCAGGGTGACCAATGGTAAAGATATGAAAACTTTTCTTCCTATAATACTCTAAAAGACAGATAAAAAGCTCTTTGAATATAGTCCAGTTTTAGATGATTTAGGACATAAGATATACCTCACTATCCAAAAATAATATTCAACAGTATTTTCAGAGAGTAGGGAATGGAAAGATATCCTCAGTTTAGTCTTTGACCAAACTGTAAAGAGTATTATGGTAATGACTACAGGATATTAATTAAGGACAATCAATGACCAAATGGGCCTAACACATCTCAATACAATGGGGTTAAGATTAGTCATCAGCAAATACAAGCAAAGTCAACATTCAAAAATAGCACTTTTCATTAAACTGAAATAGATTAAAAATATACATGTTTGCTTTTTCTTGAATAATACATTTGTAAAGAATTATTTAACAGATCTTCTGAGGTAAGAGTGCATCAGATATTTCATTATCTCAGGGTTTTTTGAAAGATTAGCCAGTTTGTTAGAGGTGTCATCAGGGGAAGGAGGTCAGCTTTCACTATTTCTGATTCCTCTTGGTGGATATGTCATCATGGACTCAGAATAATGGGAATGCTTTTCACCTCATATTTCTTCAGCTCCATGCACTTGGACACAATTTTACTGATTACTCTTGGCTCCCTGACAGCTCAGAAAAGTTTAACACATCAAAGTTATAGTTATAGGAGTGGAATCCCATCAATTTTGAGTAGAAAGGGGCCCTAGTAATAGTTTTGTCCATTACCTTTACTTCAGAGCTAATACTCATAGACATGCATAGTAATAACAGTCAACATTTATGGGCATTGTGCTAAGCAACTAACATGGATGATTTCATTTAATCCTCATGACAATCCTGTCAGATCAGACTATGCTCTTCACTTTACAGAAAGAAAACTGAGACACAGATAGGCTAAGAATTCTGCCTAGAGTCATGCAACTTATAAGTGCAAAAGTGAAATTTGATCTTGGTAATATGGCTGCAAAGGCAAAAGCCTTACTACAATTCTATACTGCCTTTTTATTTTTCAAATCAAATTGCTTGCAAAATATTACATGACAATTTACTAGTATGGATGGATGAAAGTTGGACAGTGAAGAAAGCCAATAGGAAAACAGTTGATTCACTGGATGTATGGTGTTTGAAGAGAGCCCTGTGGATACCCTGAATCACCAGAAAGATGAACAAGTGGGTCCTAGACAAAATTAAGCCTGAAACATCGCTGGAGGCAAAAATGACAAAACTGAAGCTGTCTTACTTTGGGCACACCATGGAAAGCAGAGGTCTTTGGAAAAGACAATAATTCTGAGAAAAATAGAAGGCAACAGGAAAAAAGGAAGACCAAACAAGAAATGGATTGACTCCATAAAAGATGCCATGGGCATGCGTCTATAGGAGCTGAACAGGGCTGTTGAGGATAGGGCGTTATGAACATCATTTATTTATAGTCTTCAGGAGTAGGAGCCAACTCAATAGCACATAACACATAATTTAGTAGAAACTGCAACCTAGATTTTTCTGCTTCTCAGTCTTCTGCCATTAATGATTTGATTGAGCAATGGTAATAGCTGCTGATTTTATATGTATTCATTCCTACATACACGCAGACCCATCTAATCAATATTTTATTGTCATTTTTGTGTGTTCCTTTCTTTCGCAGCTTTATTGAGATATAATTAACAAATAAAATTGTATATATTTAAAATGTACAATGTGGTGATTATATATATGTGTATGTTTTCCACAATTGGGTTAATTAACACATAAATCACATAGTTACCTTTATTTGTGTGTGTGGTAAGAACACTTTAAATCTACTCTTAGCAAAATTTAAGTATACAATACATATTATTAATTACAGTCACCGTGCTGTACATCTTATATTATTTTTAAAAACCTTTGCCAGAAGCTTAATTTATTCATCCTTAAGATTTTTGTTCAACTCTGTTATCTTAGAAACTGCTTGCAAACTGGAAGCATTTTTGTCTTTCCCCACTTCAATTCCCACAGGTAAGTCCTTTTCCCACTTTTTCCTTTTTAAACAAAAGGCTGTTTCTTTTCTGTATGTTCCCATGTTGAAAAATTATTCTCCTCCAGCCCAAACATAAAGTCCACTCTCTTCCAAGTATCTCTAGCAATTAATTAGATTTTTATCTTGTGAATTTATCATATGCAAGGTACATAATCATAAGCTCCTTTACAGATTAATTACCATACAATGAAGCTGCCCAGGCCAAGAAACCAAACATTGCCAGCACTCAAAAGCCCTTTGTGGATACTCTCTCATTATTTTGTCATTTTTGCCTCCCCAAATACAACCTATACTCAATATCATATTAATTATTCCCTGGATTTTTAAAAAAACAGTTTTACCATCCATGTGTGTACACATTGAGCCAATGTGATCATTTGACCAATGTGATCATTTTTTTTTCTCTTCATCGTCTATAAAATGTCACTTTCATATTTCCTGTAGAGAAACTCTGTTTAATCTTTACATGGTACGTATTTAATCGCCAGTTTAATCAAGTTTGCCATTTTCTCTACTGCAGCAGTATGCAGTCATTTCTTCTGAATTTCTTGCTTCCTTTTTATTTCTTGCTTCATTTTGTCACTGTGTTTCATCATTCTCTAAAATCTTGAAAAGAAAACAGAAGTTCAGAAACATGTTAGAGAAGGAGAAATGGCAGGGTATGGCGCTGTTTCTTACTCAAGACACTGACTTGTGAATTGAGTGTGGATTCTACATGTGGTGAGCTCAGATCTGTGACCTCCAAAAGTCTGTACATAAGCTTCTCTCACTCCTTTACAAATCAGCTGAATAAGTCCTTCCACCACCACCCCACACTGTGAAAAATCTTAATGGAAAATGGAAAATGTAATACATAGAACAAAATCTAAGAACTATCTGTGCCTATTAAAAAAGGACTATGATCTTATCCAGCCAAAAACATTTCAGCGTTGCTCTGTTACAGAAAATGACAGTGAAGCCATCCCAAATCGGGTTTTGGAGACCATTTAATGATCTAGGGAAAATGCTCATACTATGCTAAGTGAAAAGGCAGGACTCCAAACTCTCTATAGAGCATAATCCCAATTTGGTGAAATTAATGCATGGGGAAGAAAGAGTGGAGGAAAATACTCCAAAATATGACAATGTTTATCTCTTGGGGTGGTGGGATTAGGAGTTATGTTATTTCATTCTTCATGTCTTTCTGTATGTTCGGGCTTTTCTATCAGGAGCATGTTACTTTCATAACTGCAAAAAGAGTTATGTTAAAAAAATGTTTTAAAGAAAAGAAAACAAATGACTTCATCAGGTAGTTTTCTGACTATTCTCTGACAATAAAAAGGCTGGGAGAGGGTTGCATGTGCCTTGGCTTTTGCCTGAGTCAGATCCCTGCTACAAGTCAGCGTGGTTCTCTCACTGGCAAAACAAAAGGGTGCAGCTCCGGGAAACAAAGTCCCAGAGCTCTCTGGGGGCTCAGCCTGGAGGGGACGTGTGTTTTGGTTGTAGATTTTTGAATGGGCACTACTTGCCCTTTCTGCTCCCATTCCTCAAGTGCTTTGATCTGGGCACTTTTGAGTCCTGCCCACTTGTCACCTTGCACGCCCGTAAGTGTTTCAGTATGGCATGGGAGCGGTGTTTCCCTGATGAGTGAGGAAGCGCGAGAAGAAAAATCGTTTCTAATTTTATCATTCTCACTGCACCAGACCTGCGTCCTCATGACTTTAGGGGACACATAGGGCATCAGGGCACTAGGGTATTTCTGAATGAGGACATCCTTTTGATGAGTTCCTTTCTTATTCCTCTGAGCTTGCGTCTGCCCAGTCTCTTGGAACTGCACAGCAATGGGCACCTGCGGAAGCATATAAGAACACTGGGTCTCTGTGAAAGTAGGAGTTTGGGTTGCAAAGTTAATTGTAGTTTTCATCAGGATAAAGATATCCAGATGTGAGAGAGAATTAAGTTCCTTCCCCTGACATGGAATCAATGACTGAACTAAAAGAAACATTTACTCTATGTAGGAAGAAAATGAATACACCTGCACTATCTTCTGTCTATTCTCATATTCCTTAAATTAAATCAAACCATCACACAGGTCATACTCACTAAGGGAACCAATGCAATACTGTACTCAAGAGTGTTTGATGTAAAATTCATAATGAAGAAAGAATGCAAATACATTTACGTGATACTTATGGATGTGTATAACTTCTTATTCTCAAATCTATTATACTAATGTACTGAATCCATTCTGTACATTTTATCTATAGAACATTTGTGAGATTTTATATGTGAGAGGAAATTTCAGCTATGGCTTGGGTCTCATTACTTTATAGTAGTACTTTGTAAAATTTTTTATGGAATCAGATCATGTAGTTAAATTTTTATATGTAAAAAAGAAAAACAACGATCCAGAAATAAATATACAGATGTAACATGTATGTGTATGACTCAAAATTTAAACTAAAGTTAGTGAATTTTTCTTCATGTTTAAAAATACAACTTCAACACTGTTATATTCTTATTTTTCAATTAACTAGTTGATAGATTTTAACCATAATAAAAAATACTATTAAGCAAGAGAAGTAAAAGGGACTAAAAGAAAAAGTTATCTATCACGAAAGTGGAAACCATGGTTTGGCATACAAAGGAAATAACATGTTTTTATTGCTACTAGTTACACAGTATAATTTTTTAGCAGTGTTCTCATCCCAGATGACAGAAATCACCATCACACGCTAAAAGCTAAAAGCATGGAGTGTGGATTGAAAAAAAGAGAGAGGGATAAAGTTTAGGCCAAGTCTACAGTGAAGAGGTTCAAATGTCTTATATAGTGTCAGACCAAACTAGTCTTTCAGAATTTGGAGGAGTTTATTTTTGGCAAACTTCCGTTTCCTCTTCACAACAGCAATGGCTTCAGATTATATTTTGAACATCAAACAGGCTTTTTTTCAGAATTCATTTTGATGAGTTCTGATGGATAATCAGAAATACATGGATTAACTCTGCTTTCAAATAAACATGGGTTTAACAATAAAGAGAAGAAAGCTTGGCTCAGAGTGCTCTGAGTCTTGCCAACCTCTAAACATGGAACTAGTTGGTTCAGGGTATTGGATGAGAACATGAATTGAACTAGGCTTCCTCCAGTATTATTTTAATTAGCTTCATTCAGGTCACTCTGTTTTGCTCAGCTCCATCCTGGAGGATGAAAAAACTTCTGGTGCCAATATATTAAAGACTGTCAATCAATACTCAGAAACACCTGTGTGGCAGAGATTTGGGTGCCTTAGAATGCACCAGCAGCTGTCTGTGTTTAGATGTATTCCTAAAAACCTCATTAGCTTTCCCTTCACATGACAGTACAACGTAGGGGGCAAGGATATATATAGTCTCTGGAACCAAATTCAAATCCCAGCTCAGCCATTTCCTACTTGTGTGACCTTGAGATGTTGTAGCATGCTGGCCTGGAGCCCTTAAGGCTGCATAAGTATCCATGGAAGAGCCAGGGTGGCAAGTGATGCTGTGGTAACCCATGAGCCATTCACAGTATTGCCAAAGCCTGGGATGGATGCTTAAGGTCTCCTAGTGGCAGAACAGAGCAGAGGCCTGGTTTCCTTATGAATATAATATTCATCTTGCTTCTATTCTTTCTCACATCTATATCTAACTTTTAAAAAATAGGACCAAAGAGTCATCTCAGCAGGTGAATCTCTCACAGATAAGGAGGGATTGGGAGAGTTTTGTTATTCTCTATTTCTTGTATGTTTTGTTTGATAAGAGATGTGAGGTTAAAGGCCAGCTTCCATTCTCTACCCATTGACTCTTGTGCGCAGAAATTTCTGACTCTATGTCCTAGGACCTTGTGGGGCACTTTGGGAATGTCATTCACAGTGAGCCCAGAAAGGAGTGTGCCAGTCTCGCACTCCACTGGGCTGCAGTGAACAAGCTGCTCTCCTCCATGGATTAGCCTCTGTAGAGCTCTATCCTGCACCCAGGCAGAGGTGGGGAGTATCAAATCTAATGCCAGTATTTGCACAGGTGCTATGGTGAGCTGTAGCTTAATTGTAATGCAATTAAGAAACACACAAAGGTACTGAAACACAGAGGCTTGCGAAAATTAGCCCACCCAGAGACAGGAGAGAAAACTTCTGCTTTTCAATTTGTCATTATCCCTGATATTTTAGTGGGTTATCTTAAAACAGAAGTAGGTCAACTGAGAGGTGGCAAAACAAATATTTAACTTCCGAGTGCCTGATTTTATTGGGTGGCAAAATACACTGGATAGTGAAAAGTGCTTTGGGTGGTTTGAGCATTGGGCAGGTACCATAACTAGTCTGGTCCTAGTTTTTCCCCCAGATCTGCAGACTGATTGTTCACAGGGGAGAACTGTAAGTACCAATCCTCGAACACTTCCTTGCCCTTTCAACTTTTGGAGGGTCATGAGTTGATTTGGATTAAGGTCTCCCTCATGATCTTAGCTTATAAAACCTTCACATTTTAAAGACCCTCCAACAGGTGTCCACATTCTCATGGCTCTCTCTGTTGCAGAGAAAACAGGTCCAATTTCAAGTCTCAGGCCAGAAAAGGCCATTGTTATTGCTCTTCCTGGAGGCGAATGGGAAAGGGAAAAGAAAGGCTGAGAAGTGGGTGGGAGGCCTGGCTTCAATCTCTTCTTTAAGGATCCTAGTCCTGCTAGAATTTACTTGATGTTTGTCCATCAGAAGGCCTTGTGTTTTGTCCATGTATGCATGCAGTCACAATGAAGACATTTTTCTCTTCCATATAATGTGGAACATTAAAAAATAATAGTTCGGTGACGCATAGGGGAGTTATGCTTTTCCTAGTATGTGGTTTTTGGCCTAAAGTGTATGATGGTTGGAAGAAAATCAACACAAGACTGCTCTGTATAATATTATGTCTCTGGTAGAGAGTGGTTTGGAGAGTTTTATGGAGCACAGATTCTAAAGGTAAAACCTTTAACAAGTCATAGCTCTGAGAGACTGATGAAACTGTACATTCAAATCTTAGATAAATAAACTAAAACATTTCTAAAGTAGAGCAAGTTGCCAACTGTTCACATTTGATTTGGATATTGCATTAGATATTTTCCAAGTTTGATATTTCTCCCCTTTATTTTGTAAGGAATCAAACAAACATATATGTTGGTAATGCATGTATCTAATTTATGTAATATCTCTTTATTACGTCCCTTCTAAAATTGTCACTCTTTAGTTCCCCAAAGGAGAACTGGGAGAACCTTTCAAGTAGAGTTTACTAAGTACACTTTGAGCAACCCTCTCCATTAAACTTCTCTGTCTTTTATATTTTATAGGCTTCATGTGCCCTATGTCTTGGGTTTCTTTCCCATTACATCAGATATATTCACAGTATTCTGTAAAGCCCATCATGAGGCTGTGGTGAGGAAGGCTTAGCATGCACATATGGTTTTACAGATACTCTCATGTTTTAAAAAAAGGATTGAAGCAGAAAGGCTAAATTCCAGAGATATTGATGGCTCTCTGTAAAGCATGATCTTAGTGTAAGAGAGGAAGGATGTGGTAAGACTCTGCAACACTTGATTCTGAGGCTTTTGGCATAGTCCGTGATTATATTTGGCTTCCTCGAGTGCTATCTCTACAATGATGAGGATTTATTGTGAGAAACTTGGATGTCATCCTTGACTCCCCCCACTTTGTAATCATCCCTCAACATCCATTCATGTCCAAATTCTGATTCGTCTAGCATATTCCTTGAGCCCATGCCCTCTCACTCCCACATTGGTGGTCAGGTTGTCGTCTGAAGCTGAACTACTTCTAAGCCTGTTTGGCTGCCTTTAGTTCCCTTCCTCGTCCAAACCCTTCTTTGTTCTGTCGCAATGAAATCTAAGTCTGATCATGCAACCTCACTGATAAAAGATGTCATTGACCTCTCATTGCCTACTGAATGAAGAACAAAATCCTTACATGGCCCACCAGACCCCATGACATCCGCACCTCACTCGCCCATAGCCTTCCTCCTACCGCCATTTCCAGCCTGACCTCACATTTCAGGTGGCAGCAACATTAAACTGGATGTAGTTTCTGCCCAGTACCTGCTGCTTTCATCTCTGGGTCTCGGCTTATGCTGGAATTTCTGTTCTCTAGCCCTCTTCTCTAAGTGTTCAGGCTTACTTCTTCTACTCCCTATTCTCCCTAACTTTTTCATTTCTTGAAGCTCAACTAAAGGGTCTGATTCTTTAGAAAGGCTTCTCTGAGCTCCTCCCCACCCACCGTCTCAGACTGCACCAAGTACTTGTGCTTTATGCTCCCAGTACTGCTTCTGAATCCCTCACCAATATTCTTCTCCTTCTTTTCATACCCAGGACTTAGCACAGAGTAGGTGCTCAAACATGATTTGTTGGTTAAATGAATGAATAGATGAATGAATGCAGGACTGTGAAATTGTGAATACTTTTGATTGGCTAAGCAGTGATTTAAGAATAGCTTGTCTCCATTTTATCACATTCCTCCCACCCATTTTAAAGGAAATAAAATGTTATGTATAACTTGAAGGTTCTGCATACCTTTTCCTACTCTGTCTCTCTCCAGACGTAAGAGTTTTTCTGAATTTGGTTTATTGTATACATCAGATGTATATTAGATATATATTGGTAAATAATGTATTATTTTATATATCTTTAGACTTTACATACATAGTATCACACTTGAGTGTCATGTTCCATCTCTTCTCTTCAATCACTATTATGTTGTGTAGATTTATAAATATTAATATATGAGACTCCAGCTCACTGATTTTAATTGCTATATCATATTGTGTAGTATAACATAACAAATTTTTATATTGATTAGACTATTGTAAATACTGCTGTATGAACATTCTTGTCCATGAACCTAGGATAAATATTCAGAAAAGGAATTTGCAAGGCTGAAGAGTATTTAGTGTCAACTACACTAGATATTGCTCAATTATCCTACTCAATTGTACCAATGTATACTTCGACCAGCAGTTGATGAGAGTATCCATGGGTCCACATCCTTGCTGACATTTAATGCTCTCAAACTCCTAAATAATTTTAATTTGATGAATTCAAATGCGTCTCATTTTCTGGCATAATTTAGATATCTCTATTTCTGGTATTAAGCATCTTAATATATGTTTATTAGTCATTCACATCTTCTCTTCCTTGAATAGATATCTTAGATAAATACATAATAAAAAGTACATAATCCAATAGATTGGATACTTAACTGAAATTTGGGTACCTTTGCAAAGGGAGATGGAAATTGTTCGGTAACCCTCAGTGTCTGCAGTAGTCATCAGAACATGTCAGTTACTAAAGATTGCTTTGTTCTGATGATCCCTGGGTCATCCACAGTTTGTTAGTTTCCCTGCTATGAAAATATAATAAAAGAAGAAGAGATAAAGACATACTCACTTTTGTAAATCAAAATGTTTTTTAATTAGAACAAAAAGTAACCCTAATGAGAAAGGTGATTTGGATAACTAGAAAATGACAAACATGATATTTGTTCGACTTATAATGAAGTCAAAGAAACAAATAGATGCAAACACAAGTACATTTTAGCACAAACTCATGTTGCTCCAGGCAAGGAAATGAGTTTTTTCCCTCCTAATCAGTTTCTTCTTTCTCTCAACTCGTAGCCCTATGCTACAACTTGGTCTTGGATTTTTGGCTATCCAGTGAGAAACAAATTCCTCAGAGTCCATATAAGGTTAACGATGTACAGTAGAAATACAATGTGAACCACATATTGTGATCTTAAATTTTCTAATAGGAACATTTAAGAAAAGTAAAAAGAAAAAAATGAAGTCAATGTAATATATTTTATCCAAAATTTGATGATCTCAACATGTAATCAATATAAAAATTGGGGCTGTTTTGCACTGATTTTTTTTTTATATTAAATGTTCAAAAATCAGTGTTTATTTTATGCTTATTTCTCATCTCAACTTATACATGCCTCATATCCGGTGCTCAACGGTGACACGGCTAGTGCCCACATTATTGGACAAAACAGGTCTAAGTTATTTATAGAGCGATTTGACCCAATATAAATTCTCATTCTTCCCTACTTTTTTTCCTTTCTGTGGAGAGTGGGTTGCAAGCTGACAAGGTTGGTACAATCTGTGAGGCCTACAGAGGGTTGCCTCACCTCCACAAATCCTCCTAAGAACAGGAGAAAGTAGGAACAGATCGGAGAACAATGCTGGTGTTGAAATGCAAATGATTTTAGCAGGATGTGGAGATTGAGTGATTATCTCATTTTAGCCAGCAAAGGTATGCTCTTGTATAAAAGCAACTTGCAAAAATAAAACCGCTCTCTACTCTATCATCAGCAGATAGTGGGCCTCCTGATCCCAGCTTTCTGTCTTCTTTCTTTTCTCAGTCTCCCACCGTTCCCATTCAGGATTATTTTCCAGGGCCACGCTGGACGTGGCAAGATTTACCATTTGCTGGATGCGGCACCTTTCCATTACTTATTGGTATTCTGTGTTCTGCATTCTGGATATCTTTTCATATCAAGACTGAATCTTGGAGATTAAGCAACCAGGGTTAAGCAACTAGGGGGCCATGGAACAGTATTTCTTCCTTCTCCCCACCAAAATGGCCCCTGAATTCATTGCCTTTGGTCATCTATTTTAGCAGCTCAGAGATTCTTAATATGGAGTTTGGTGTAATCAACCTAATTTTAGTTGCCCTTTGAACATTTGCATTTCATAGTGCCCAAGTATAGACACTCATTCAATGACAGACTTAAAAATGCTTTGTCTACAGAAGATATTGACAGTTCCTTGTAAGAATCCTAAAATGTAGAACTAAAATGGATGACGATTATTATTTAATCTAACTTTGAGTGGTTAAGTGGCTTGCTGAAGAGAGTCACAGCCCAGCAGTAGCAGACACACATCTAGAATTGAGGTTTCTGTACTCCTGGAGCAGTAGTTATGTTGTCTGTTACTCAACATGAATATTGATAATCCAGAATCAGGATTCTGAGACTGAGTGGACAGTGTTCTAGTAGCTCTTTAATTTCCATCAATGCCATTTATATACACATAACTAGTGAATGTGAATGTCACCTAGGTTAAATAGTGAGGCTGTCAGCAGTACTGTGTTAAGCAGACCACATCCCAAACAGCAATTCTTTTGGTATAGCAGAGTTAGGTGTATAGCTAATCTTTAACAAAAATAAGGACTACAAATTGTTGCTTTTCTCAAGATGAAGATGCTTTTCTCATGCATTCCACTACAATCTTTCTCCATTTATTTATCAGTGAAAACTCTATACACAATAATGGTATTCCTTTTGGTGGAACCAGCTGCTGCTTAACCTGTGAGGCACACCCTGTGTCCTGGTCAGAGAGAAACAGCCATCCAGCTACTGACATTCAGATTTTGCTTTTGTTACTGGTTGCTTCTCTATTTAAAAAACACTAGACTCCGTATTTGTTGCACTTTGTGGTAATGTGTGAAAAATGCCATCATTACTGGCAGTAACTTCTTGGGAGCTTTTCTTATCCTGGTTCAACAGTTGCATATTAACTAATCTGAAAATTACTTCCATGTTAAATTCTCTCTTTTATGTTAAAAATAATGAACAATTAAACATATTTAGGAACTATTTACTTATTTTTAAACAGGCTTAGTGAACACAGGATCTTGAAATGATGCAAATGATGCTCAGTCAATGCCTGCCTTATTCTAAATCTTGAAGTGGGGAGAGCATACTTGAAGAGTTCAGACCTGAGCTGTGACATAGATATATATCTCCCAAACACACATGGAATATAATTGTGCAGTCTGAAATGCATGAAATATTTTTATAGAAATACCTTGGAGGATCACTGGAGAGGTTTCTGTAGCAGTTCTCTTCCCTGCGTGGGCCAGCGAAGCAAACAGAGAAGGAGGCCCTTACATTAACCCATAAAAGAGTCATTAGCATTGTCTTTTAGGCCAGATGTTTCTGCAAAGATTGCTATGCAGATTTCTACCAAAGAAGATTATCTGATGATGGACTGCTTGGCCACTTGAATAATTAAAAACACATTTTCTTGTGGGCATGGCTCCCTTTGGGTTAGAATCCTAAAATATTAGAATCCTTCCATGGCCTATGGTGTGCCGAGGGACACAGGTTTTATAACTTGGAAAAAAAGGTCACTCAGTGAGAGAGTGGCAGAGCTTCCAAGACCGTTGATAACAGTTCCTTAAAAATAAAGGACCTGTAGTGTCCCGACTGGTGGGACCTAGTTATTCGTGGGGGTGAGGAGGATCCAACCTGGGGAGAAAATGGGGGAGAAAATGGGCGAGAAAAAGGAGCGGAGGCAAGACAAAGTTCTGATCAAGCCTCAGTTTATTGTAGGTAGGGGTAGAGTATATAAAGGGGAAGATTTGCATAATCACGGTTGCCTTGGATATCGAACCGCAGAACATTCCATTTCCTTATATGACCCAAAAATGCAGAAGGGTGCCGGGAGAGGAGGGGGCTGCAAGGTCAGATTAGTTTAAGCAAATGGCTCAAGGGGCCCAGGGCAAGTCAGGGCATGTCAGGACAACTGACTTTAGGCTGTCTATCCTACCAGATAGCACAGGGCGAGGCAGATTCTGTCCCAAGGCAAAGTTGCCTAGATCTCAGGTATGAGAGCCTTGATAAGAACGGCTCCAGACACTGTAGTTTGCTGTAGTTTGTTTTATTAAATTATCAAGAGAGATGCTTTATGATGAAAATGTCAAAAGACTACCAAATTCTTCTCATTGGAAAACTGTCTAAATACATGCTAGGCATTACTTCTGTCCATAGTCTTCATCAAAATAACGGAAAAACCACTTAGAATTTATGATATTCATTTTTACTTTATGCCTTCCCATCCTAGAACATAGATAAGCCATCGGAACCACTGATGAGAAGCCAGTTTTGTCCAAGTTGTCAGTCCAACCTGGGATTATACTTGATCTGAATAACAGCAACATGGTAGTATTTTCTGGTTCAGCCCCTATTTTAAAAAAAATGTAGGGCTTCTCAATTAGTTCAAGAAATCTCTGGAGCTTCTTTCCAGAGATGTGGCCAGGTAAGCAATGCACCTGGCCACTAGGTGGAGTTCTCCATTTTCTCCAGCACTCACTTGGGGACACTTGCTTTCTCAATTTTTATCTTTTTCCATCTGTCTGTTATAGTGATGTTGAACTCTCTCTACTCCATCTGATCCTCCATGTTGCAGTATGTCCTCTGGGACTTCTAATCAACTCCACATGTAAACTAGACAGAGTAGTCAGGCCGCTGTGACCTCTCCTGCTATATATCTTGTGTTAGGTTGCCTAAGTCCCAGTTCAGCATCCTGCTACATTGTTCCATGACCATAATGCTGGGCTGCCTCATGCTGTCAATACTATATAATGATCTTAGTGAAATTGCATGTTTGCTCCTACTGTTGCCCTCTCTCTTTCAAGGGCTTCATTGTACAGGACTCTGGCACAAACCTGAGGTGGAAAAAAGAGCTAGAGGGCATTATATATCCCAGCTGTGCTCACAAAAGCCCTCTTCTCTCAAGCCACTGTCCTTGGTCCATATTTGGTTCAAATGTGAATCATGTTTTTTTTTTCTTAAGATATGTTATTCCATGTGAGGTTCTTCACTTCCTCGTGCAAACATTGTCTTTAAGGCCCCATCCACCATTCTCAGACAGGCATGGATTTGCTTGATGCACAGAATTCAAGTCCCCAAGTTGAGTATGTTGCCTTCTACAACACAGAAAGAATGCATTTAACTTAAAGATGTTTCTGATTTCTACCAGAGGTCAAGATACAGAGAGGCTTTTGGTCATGTAATTAAATTTTTTTGGTTCATTGTTATCTATGAAACTTGTAGTCAATAAGGTATCATTTGTAATAAAACATGTGAGCCATGGAAAAATGTAGTCACTGGGAAATTATGAGCAAGTAGATCTCCGATGAGCAAAAACAATGATTTGTAGCATTTGTTGATTTCCATAATGTAAATACTCTCACCCGTGATAATTTTAAGCAGCTAATGTAAAATCACTGAAAGTGGAATAAGGAAGAGGTGCTCAGGAGCACCATTATGTATAGTAATTTCACCACACAGGCATAATAGTTGTAAACAACCTCAAGGGCATAGATATTAAAAAAATGTAGTCAAATAATTAGGAAGTGATGATTTTTGAATATGTGCTATCTTTGCTTTGAATATAATTTATTTAATTGTGAGTTTGTGTAACTTTTAATAGTGGCTATATTGCGTAAGCACTCACAAAATTCCAGAAAATTTAATAATCGGTTCTTACAAGCCAGTATATCCTAGCTCCAGCACTCCACTGGGTATAATATAATGAGGCAAGTCTAATATTAATCTTCCAGAACTGTGTAAGCTAGCACTGCAGATTGTCATGAGGGTAAAACAAGTGCATACAAAATGAAAACGTCAGGCAAAATACCTGACGCATTGGTGCTCAGTAAGTTCTGGGTAAATCTGCAAGGATAGTCTTGGATGGTAGAAGAGGCAGAAATTAGTTTGGTCCTCTGAAGCAAGTCAGAGCTTTCACTCTAATAATTCTGAAACTGTGTGCATATTGTGTCTTGCTCAGGGTAGATCACATCCTGCAGTTGGTGAGAAGGATAAGGAGAAAGAGAGAGAGAGAGAGAGAGAGAGAGAGAGAGAGAGAGAGAGAGAGCAAATGACATCATTTTACTTATACTCCTCAAATGGTCCTCATTAAGTTGACTGCACAGACTATAAAGAGGGATTTTAAAAGCCTGGAAAAGTTGAAGGAAGACAGTTTTTTTGTTCAGAGGATGAAATGGGGTAAACTATAACATATGTACCAAATAATATCATTTTTGTTTTATGTAATAATTTATATTCCACCCTCACTTTCCTCATGGAAGAGATGTAACTTGAGGTCAATTCTCAGTACCTCTGAAAGCTGAAGAAAGAGCAGGACTGATTTGGTGGCTTTCCTGGCCTGCACACTGTTGGATCCCACTGCACTACATGGTGGCAGCCTCGCCAGTTAAAGTATGATGGCTGCTTTGACAAGAGGAGGTTTCATGCTTTATGAAGCTGATAGCATTCAACATTTAAACCATTAAATTTGCATCTGGGAAAGCCCTGGTCAGGAAAAGGTAAAAAGGTCAAATTTTCATAATGACTCTCAGAGCCAAAATGGTATCTTTCCTGAGGGACTAACTGGAAACATTCAGCTTTTTGTTTTACTAGAGGTCTTGATTAATTGAAAATCAGTGAGATAAAAAGATCTTTTAACAAGTGTACTTAAACTCACTGACAGACATTTTCCTGCTAATTATTGGGACTAGTAGCTAACTGTACTTTGCTGCTATAAACAGAATGAATCCCCACGTTTAAACTTGGGGGGATATTCTCCAAGTTCATTGACATTGTTAAACCAGGCGGATAATCGCCACATCTCCAATGAATTTAGTGCAGTGTAGAACTAGACTTAAAGTCAGTTTTTCAAAATTGTTTTTGAAGGAACCCCAGAATTCATTGAGATTTTATAATTTCATTGAGCCAATGACAGCTTCTTTTAAGATAAGTTTGCTGCCCCAGTAGTTCTTAATTGTATTTCTCACAAGTATAATCTTTTCAGCTATCATGTGACATGTGCATGCTGAGAAACCATAGGGCTTTGACACCAAATCATAGGCCATGAAAGGCAAAATTAATGAATTAGACCTCATCCAAGTGATTAACTTTCGATCTGTAAAAGACCCTGTTAAGAACATGGAAAGACAACCTACAGACTAGGAGGGGAAATCGCCATTCACTTGGTAACAAAGGACTAGTATTTACAATATATGAGAACTCTTAAATCTTAACAGTAAAAATGCAAATGAGCCAATCTGACTA
Organism: Macroglossus sobrinus; assembly: GCA_004027375.1. Taxonomy (NCBI): domain Eukaryota; kingdom Metazoa; phylum Chordata; class Mammalia; order Chiroptera; family Pteropodidae; genus Macroglossus; species Macroglossus sobrinus. The sequence goes on from PVKZ01000500.1 coordinate 238,557, forward strand.
GAAAATAAGCAAGATGAAAAGACAATTTACTGAAGAGGATATACAGATGGTAAATAACCACATAAAAAGATGTTCAACAGCATTAGCTATTAGAGAAATGCAAATTCATATCACATTAAGATATCACCACACACCTGTTAGAAAGGATAGAATAGAAAATAATGACAACATCAGATGATGGTGAAGATGTGAGAAACTGAATAATTCATTCACTGTTGGTGAGAATGTAAAATAGTACAGCCATTCTGGAAAATTGTTTGACAATTTCTTAATAAACTAAGTTTGTAACATCTATGTGGTCCAGCATTTGCGTTCAATGGCATTTACCCCAGAGAAATCAAGACTTATGTTCACACAAAACCTGTACATGGATGTTCATAGAAGTTTTATTTGTAATAGCTCAAAAGTGGGAAAATCCCAGATGTGCTTGAAACCTGGAAGTTAAACAGTGGTATATCCATACCATGAACTATGAATTCAATTAAAAAGAACAAATAACTGGTATATGTAGCTTCTCTAATGAATCTTCAGGGAGTTATGCTGAGTGAAAAATGCCAATCCCTAGAAGGTTATATACTGTAGATTCAATTTATGTAATATTTTTGAAATGAAAAAGCTATAGAAATGGAGAACAGATTAATAGTTGCCAGGAGTTAAAGATGGGGAGGAGGAGCAAGAGGAAAACAGAGTGGTTATAAAAAGGCAACAGAAAGGATCTCTGTGATAATGGAATTGCTATATACCTTGACTATCTTAATACCAAAATAACTAAATTGATAAAGGAGACATTGAATATGTCAGTATTATTTCTTACAATTGTATATGAATCTACAATTATCTCAAAATAAAGGTTAACTACAAAGATCATGTGAGAAATGGGGTTAGGAGCAGAGCACTCAAAAGCTTTGTCAACAACACTTAGAAAAAATAAGAACGTTATAAAAAACGGTAGCACAGTTTTACACGTGTTAAATTGTTAAGAAATACATAAATACTAGATATTAAATATGGCACTTTACCTTGACAAAGACCTGAAGTTAGCTTGTGGTAGTGAGTAATGCAAGAATTACAGCTTGTGAGTTGTAAAGTGGTGAAAGGATGGTTATTTGAATTAGAATGGAAAGTTGTAACACAAATGTATTGTTGCTTGGCTCATAAAACACAGTGAACTGAGGTAGGTGGCAGATGTTTGAGAACTGAGATATTTGCATGTGTGTGTTTTGTGTATTCTTGTTTCCTTGTTGAGCTAGTACAGTTTTCTGTGTTCATCTACTGTTTCTAAGAGTCAAAATTACACATAAATAATCACAAAATCTGTGTTGTGCTCAAATAGTTACCTAATATATCAATTACTTTGAAACAAATTTGCATTTCTCAAAACAAGCATTATAACAGAACTGATTGTATATTCAGTACACAAAAGTGATGCGAGATCCAGATAATTACTGGAAAGGGAAGAAAATTCCACTTCAAATAATAGATAATGTCATCAAAGATGTCAGAGACTTTTGATCCTGGTGATCCTACACAAGTTATTTTCTATACCTGGAAAGTGTGTTAAAATTTGGGAAGGTTTGCTCCTCTTCATTTCTCCAATGTAAATTGATTAAACTTAAAAATAAACAACGCCTTCTAGATTTCGAGTGTTAGAGTAATATCAGATGTTAGCAAAACACACAGATTTGTCACGATTTTAGAAAAGAGTTGAAATACAAATATTTATGCTTTTTTTTTTTTGTTGTTGTTGTTGATTATCTTACCCATACTCTGATTTAACATATTAAAAGAGAAAAAGTATATGTGGTGGAAAACAATTAAACTTACATCCCTTTTTTAAAGAAACTTAAAATTTATTATGTATGTTTTGTTATTGGAAGTATTATATCTATTGAGGTAGATGGGAACATAAATAGATTGAATATTAGAGCACATTACTTATGGAATACGAAATTGAACCTGTGGTTTATTGGCTCACTTAGGTAGAAAGAGGGTGCTAATAAAACAAAGGTTGTAAGTTTGATTCCTCTGGCCTAGTTAACTATATTTTGTTTCTGTTGGTACAGATGGCTCACCTACTCAAACATGCCATCTTACAATGCCTCCTATTGGTTACAAAAGGAATTTATGAAATTATATATATGTGTGTGTGTGTGTGTGTGTGTGTGTGTGTGTGTGTGTTCAAATCTGATACCACTTGAAAACCCGATTGCTTATAGATCAATACTATAAAGAAATTCAACTTAGACATCTAAGCAATTAGGCTTCCCATTAGACATTACTATAATCATAGATTCATTTAGTATAACTGGTCCCAGAGATCAATGCTGAAATATTATGTGGCTATACACAAATTATGAGGAGAATAGCCTCAGATGATTTTCTTGTTCACAACTTAAAGTTAATAACCTCCAGAGATAGTGAGATGAGAAGTAGCTATGGAGAAAAATTCATATGAGTCAGATGTTGAATCATTAAAATGGTGTAGTGTTTTCTAGAAGTGGGAAGGTTATGGCAACAATGACAAAACAAGGAAATATACATTTTTAAACTCCAAGAACAGAGAATACCTTTGGTTAAAACTCACACTCTTTTTCAAATCCAGTTGTGAATAACAAATTGGTGAAAAATAGAAGGAAAAACTCTCCATTTTCAATAAAACAAGGAAACAGTCACAACCTCAAACCACAAATTATATAGTGAACCTTCCAAATACTAAGAAATCTATACCAGTGAAAACAAGAGGAAGCCGAGTGCCCATGCAAACCTCTTCAGACATCAAGCAGGACACAAATTTCCTTAAAGGTTAGTGTTGCAGTCTTGAAAGCCCCCGCCCATGATCCTTTAATCAAAGAGACAAAGTCTCCACTCCAGATTGTGAGCATAAATAACTAGGAGAAGTAAAACTGTTCTTTGTAGATAGCTAGCTTAAATAGCTCAGGATCTCCAGGAAGGTGATTATCTCTGCTTTAGCCTCTAACCTGGGTAGAAGAGGGAGATAATCTGGTGTGTAAGACATTTTACTGTGAGGAAACCTGGATTTTTGACTGTGAAACTTGAAAGAAAAGAAATGTTTACCCAGAAAAGAGGATAAAATAGACTTAAATAAAAGGCATTTAAGATGACAAACCCGTGTTGTAGAACTGTGGATACAAAATGTTTACTGAGAAACTTCTTGGTGCCAGACCCCACTGTCTCAGTAAAGAGGAGAAGCATCTCAATCTTCAGGGTTACTTTCCAGGGATACATATGCATTTGTTGTCCCAACTCAAGGACATTCCTCCTGATAGTAAAAAACTGGCTCCATTCGAAGATGAATAACCATTAGAAAAAATGAAAAAAGAAAATTATAAACATGAAAGTGAATAAAAATAAAGCAGGAAAGGAACTTAACAGACAACAAAGAACATTTTCCACTTCTGTCAATATAAATATTAATTGTGCATCAATAAAATAAGAGTATATTTTGAATTCTCAGAGACCAAAAATGAAGATATAACTGAAAACTTCTTCTAAAACTAAAGCAGACTTACAGGTGTTTGCCAACACTGGAACATTTGGCCATGGTTTTAATAGCAACATGTACGACAGAAATAAGACCTTAGGTCTATGCAAGATGGGGTTTAGAACTAAGAATGCTTCAGGATAAGCAAGAAAAATATATGTGTTTCTCAAAAAGGGGGACAACAAATTAGTTTATCTTTACAATGGAAAGTTCTTCCCTGAGAATTTGTAACCTAGGCCAGCCATTACATGAGTTTGGAATTTTAAATTTGGACTACGCAGTCCAGGAAATCCATAATAGGAAATTAATTTAAAATGATTCTAAGTGTTCCAGGTTCCCTAGAAAAAACAAGTGCAAAACTTCTCTGGAGAAACACCTCCTCAACTTGGTACCCTCATGATTCCCACAGACTTACATCACTAAACTAGGAACATATAACCCAAAATATGAATAACAAAACAGTCCCAGCAAGTAAGAAGAAACAAGAAATTAAATCCCATGGTCTTTAAATTTTGGAAATATAAAGTAAGGAACATAAAATGATTATCTTTAAGTACATAAAAATGAGTGAAAGTAAGAAACTATAAAAGTGGATTAAAGAAAAAACTTATAGAAATGAAAATGAAATAACAGCCAAGTTAAATAGTAGACTAAATAAAATTAAAGGAAGAATTAATAAACTGGAAGATAATTCTGAAATAATCATCCAGAACATGCATCAACTTGTACAGTAAATCATTTCTTTTTTGTAGAGTCATCTACAAATATTTGCTGAAATTTGCCATGTTTCCCGCAGCAGAGTTGTTGTTACAAAGAGCTAACACCTGGTACGTTATATAGTTAGGATGAACATGTGCACAGTTACAAATGAGGGCACAAATGAGGAAGTGTTGGTCTTACCTGAGAGAACCAGAAAGTGCTTCATACGGAAGATTACTTTAAGCTGAGTATATATAATTATTTCCATTGATATTATCATCATTGTTAAAGCAGACAACCAAAAAATTTATAACCATGGCAAAAATTACAAGTTAATAGTTATAAAACTAGTACTTTGACCTATAGCAACTTCATAAAATGGTGAGGACCAAGGAAAAAAGCAAAGGAGAAAAAGAGGGGAGTATCTCCTAATTACTACTTTTTAGTTTTGAGTTTGTATTTATTTGCACTTCTGACTAGGCACTGAAACCTCTCAGTTTTTCAGGACCACCGCTTCCCTTCACTCCACATCCCCTATCCCAAAACATGAGTAGACCCAGTGTGCACACCTGTGAGATCAACTTTCTAGTCTAAATACCTTATATAACATCTTTTTAAAGCAACAGGGTACACTCACTAAAAGCTTTAGGAATGAGAGCCAATTTTTAATTTGTTCCTCCTGTTTGCTAAAACTATAGTATTTCTCTTTTAAAGACTTTCTTAGAAACCAGGTTTTCTTATGGGAATACAGACAAGCAATTTACAGTGATGAATTAGTGATGATGGTTAGAGTCAAGAGTTTCTTCAATTATGAGACATTTGTACTATCTTAAAAAGGCATTAAACTTGCACAAATATTTCAGATTTTAATGGAGCCAGTTCCAAAAAGAGAGTAAGCGCAGTTAATAATGACAGTCATGATGATAATAAGAATAATGACTATTGCCATATCTGCCGATGTGCCAGGCATCATTCAAAGTATTTAGAAATATTTTCTCCTTTAAGGATAAGTACAACTGATCACCTTAGTCTTATTAGAGTTATGTCAGGAAGTCTATTGCAAAAATGTTGAATGTACAAAACAAAACTTGCTTCAGATTATTTTTTGAAGCCATAAAAGCAAAAGAAAAATAGGCCTGCTGCCAAAGGACAATAATGCAGTTTTGGAAATACAAAAAGTTGAACTCCACATTCTATTTTGTTTCTCTCTTTCCCAGAAAGGAGCATCATCTTGAGATGAAAAATGATGAGAAGAATATGAGTAAGGAAAAAGAAGCCAAAATGATACACAAAATGATTGTATAAGGACCTCTACTAACTTTAAAGGTGTCTGCCTAATGGTTAGAATGAATTCAATCAAAAGATACAAAGAGAGCTTTCAAAGGAGGTCAGCAAAAATCTTGGAATCTTGGAGGACAGAGGGTCTGCTGACAGGCTAGGAATATGTGTTTGTGACTGCTATTTTAAATGGGAGAAAAGTATATTCCACAAACTGCTTGAGGGGCACAATTCTAAGAGAGGTTATTGTATTTTATTGATTTCAAGTCACACTTTTCTTTTTAGCACATTAATATTTTGGAAAATGGGAGTTGTCTAATAATCAAAGACAACGTAGGTTCACCAGCCATCAGATTCAACATAAATTAATACCCATTAATGCATTAATATGATTATTTATCATGTATTCTTCCATTAAGTTATTTGCATTTAACACATGTGATTGGATTTAAACTCAAATTTAAATTCTTTTTGACATATAAAATATCTTAAAAACCAATATAATGTTGCATTGGAATAAAAATCTGAGGCATATAAAATATTAATTGCAGAGAAATACAATTGAGTGTTCATAATGGTCACATTTTCTGGAATAGATGCTAGAATTTTCAAAGCTCAAAGAATTTGGTGTGACCAATATATTTGATGTCCTCTCAAAAACTTCAGGATACAAAAAAGAAATTTTCAAAATATATTTTAAAATTTTATTAATAGCCACATCTAAGAATAACTAGAGATCATAATTATGAGTGGGGTTTTTAAAAAGAATATCAGAGCAAGGCCAAAATGATTCAAGTGTCCTTAGACTCTGAATGTAAAGAATGCTAACATTTTTGAAAGTGGTATATAATGTAGGATAATTATGTGCTATTTTCAACAAAAAAGAAAAATAATGTAATTACCCCCAAAATATATTATTAAATTGATGTAATTTCTTAGCATTCTGTTATGTTAGAATTAGATTAAAAATGTCATTCAAAACAAACTCTAATAATTATGGTCAAGTGCTTTTAGACAAAAGGGCCAAGATAATTCAATGAGGAATACCTTGTTGTCCCAACATCTGATGCTGGGACAACAAGGTATCTATAACCAAAAAAAAAAAAAAAAAAAAAAAAAGATTTTAGGCCTTTCACACCTTCACACCATACACAAAAATTAACTCAAAGTAGATCATAGACAGGAATGTTAAAAGTTAAAACTATAAAACTGTTATAAGAAAACACAGGAGTAATTTTCATGATTTTGAGTCACTAGTTTTTTAGATACGAAATCAAAAGCCTAAGTGATAAAAAACTGATAAATTGAACTTCATCAAAATTAAAAACTCTTGTGCTCCAAAGAATTCCTCCAAGAAAGTGAAAGACAATCCTCAGAATGGAGAAAATATTTTCAAATCACAGCTTTGTTAAGAGACTTGTAGTTAAAAATATATAAAAGACTCTTACAACTCAACAGTGAAAAGTCAACAAATTTTTTTAAATGTATTTGAATTTGAATAGACATTACTCCAAAGAAGATGGTTAATTGGCATGTGAAAACTTGCTCAACATCATTAGTCATTAGAGAAATGCCAATCAAAATCATGCATAACTACTTCACACTCACTAGTGTGAGTATAAATAAAAAAGACACATGATAACAAGTTTTGGTGTGGATGTTGAGAAACTGAAACTCATTTGGTGCTGGTGGGAATGTAAATGATTCGGCAATTTTGGAAAACAATTTGTCATTTCCTCAAATTGTTAAATATAGATTTAGCGTATGACCCAACAATTTCACTTTTAAGTATTTATCCCCCCAAGAATGAAAACACATCCTCATGCAAAAACTTGTCCACAAATGTTAAGCGTTATTCATAATACCCCAAAAATGGAAATAGTCTACATGTCCATCTGATAAATTCATCTAATAAATGAATAAATAAAATATGGTGTATCAATACAATGAAATATTATTCAGCAATAAGTATCAAGTACTGATACATGCAACACAGATTAAACATTATATAAAACATTGTATAAAATAAAAAAAGCCAGTCATTATAAAAAAAATTGCATAATGCCATTTATAGAAAATGTCAGGAATAGGCAAATATATAGACAGAAAGATTAGTGGATACCTGGAGCTACAGGGAAAGGGGAGAGAATTGGATGGAGAGGAAATGGAATAATTGTTAATAGTTACAAGATTTTGGGGAGGTGATGAAATGTTCTAAAATTAAGTTATAAGATGTATAACTAAATATAATAAAAACTATTGAATTTTACACTTGAAAAAAGGTGAACATTATGTCATACAAATTATATCTCAATAAATCTGTTTTTAATGCATTGAAAGTGAATAGTTCTTGAGCAGATGGAAGAGAAACTAGAGATCATAAGGACCCAGATTGAGTTTACTAAAAATAAGTCAAATTGCACTGTTTATTTTCCACAGGTGGGGTTACTCATTTACTAGATCTGGAAATGCTGTAAACCTAGTATATCTGGGTTTTATTAAGATATATTATAAAGGTCTCTCACAATGTCCCATTGGACAATTAAACAAATTGGGGAAATATTACTTGAATTCATTGAGAGTTTGATGGATTCATAACTGAACAAATGTACCAAAAAGGGACTGATTTAATGAATGTATATAATCATTAGAGGTGAGATGCAGTATTTTGTATTAAATATTCTTCTGATTGACATATTGATGACTTGGGATATGCTAGATCATTGGGAATAATCACTGAATACTAGTAACAAAATGCTAAATATTCTTGACAAAAGATCTCAGTAACATTGACTAATATTTATCTAGATACACCTAGTGAAAGGAGCAAGGGAAAATGAAAAAAAAGACAAGAAATATTTCTTGAGATTAAATTTTTGCAGATGATCATATATTCATATGCACCAAATTATAAATGTTAAAATTTAGAAAATTGGGGTTTCAAGGTATCTAGTTCTATTCTTTCTCTGAAGTGCCCCTGAATTTCAATGCTGAACTGAGTAACTAAACCCACTTGAAGGTATATACATACAGAACAACATTTCTGGTCTTGGCCAACATAGACCCCTGTGGACCTAGAGCTGTGCATTGCCATAATGAGTACTGGGTGTTATTTTCAGACATGGAATTCAATTCCTCAGCAAGGAAAGACTTAGAGACTCTGGAGAATTAACAGCCTAAAAGAACCCATCAAGTCAAACTTCTGTACTTCCAGTCAGTTTGAAACAAAATCGATGTTCTGTGCACATTTTGTCCTTACCTGGATTGCATACTAGCTGCTCTGTAGTATTTATTAAAGGTGGAAGAGCCAAGTACAGCATGTTTTGGAAACTAAATACCTGGTGTTCTGACACACACTTTCTGGATGAGCCATAAGTTAGTGGGTTCCTCATAAACACTGATCTGTTCACTGAGTGTTTACTGAGAAAGATATCCCCCCTCCCTTTTTTTATTGTTTGGTTAGGACATATTTTTTTTTCCTTTGGGGCTTTGAATGATGTTGGAAGTTATAGTTCTGCCAAAACACAGGTTGCAAAATGCCGTTAAGTGGCTTAAGCTACTACTCCAAGCATGAATCACTGAAGTCCATGCTTTCAACGCTTTAATAGAGGTCTTTCAATACAGTGTTTGGCCTATTCTCCAGTGAAATGGATACTTTATGCTTTTCTCAGGGCTTCTCCCAGCAACCTACTTTCACAAACAATGCAAAGCAGAAAAGTGGTAGCATTTAACAGAATAAATGCTGACAATTACATTTCTTCTCTAAAGAACATATACTATGTGAGAACTTTAATAATTAATTTAAAATATTTTATAACATTGTAACTTATACCTAGAATCCTCAGATAATATTTCTTTTTTTAGTCATAATAACATAATTTAGGCCAAACCACATGATTGCTTTGGTTTGGGTATGGGACTGCTTTGCCTTGATTGTAGAATTTTCAATGACTCTGGTAATCCTAACAATACATACTATTTACTGAGAAAAGTGCCAAACAGTTGTGCCATATATGACATACAGCATTTCCAGACTTTGTAACATTCCTTTAAGGTAGATATTACTGTTCCCATTTTCTGCATGAAAATGTTGGCATTCAGAATAATTAAGTAACATATACAGTCTCACTAGCTGTAAGTGGCAGAGTCAAAATTTAAATACATATTTGATTCCAGTTTATTGCCCTCTCCTTTGAGTTAAGTAAGCCAGTCTCACATTCTTTTTCTTTCAGGTTTATAAAACTTTGTAATTGCTAAAGTGGAAATATGTAGATATACTTACAAGGCTATGCTGAATATTAAAAAGTAACAAATTTTAGGTGAAGAAAAGAATATTCCACTCAGGTATTTACCATGCATGATTTTAAGCCTTGATTTTATAAAAGTTATGGTTATCCCATCTGTTTTTTCATAGCATAGATTATTTTCTTAGCCTAAAAACCTACCATTGTTCTACTTCTATTAAGTCCTGAGTCTTAAGGCTTACTTTATGCATCCTTGTTACATTTTCTTCTTATTTATTTTATATTTCATGCTTTTTTATTCTTTCTTTATACACAAGAAGAATACTGTGGACCAAAAGTATCATAGAAGATAAAGCTATCAAAAAAAAAAAAATCCTCTACATGTCCATGCATTTGTCCTGTCCTTTTTTTACTGAGTAGAAAGAACCATAGCAGAGATGCTGCTTCTCTCTTATCTGTGTCTTATAATCAAAAATTTTAAACATGCGATAGCCGCAGTGTTTTCTAATTAAAACAAAACCAAACCTAATCTAGAGGAAGAGAGTAATAAAACTAGATTTGTTTTAGGAAGCACACTCTGAAAGTATGGAACGTATTTAAGAGATTATTGTAATAGTTTAGGCAAGTGTCAATGAAGTTTGAATCAAAATGGAGGGGATAGAGGATAGAGAGGTTTCAGGTATGGGAGCTGTTAAGGAGAAAATAATGATTGACTTTGATGAGGAGTATGAGAAAGAGGAAGGTTTCTCAAGTGTCTCCTAAAATAAAGAGAAAAGATGACACAAATAGATTTAAAAAATTTATGTGCTTATTACTCTACCATTAGACTATAAGAGCCATAAAGACACAAACTTAGCTTTCTTTAATGTAATGCCTGATATTTAATAGGCATTCAAAACAGAGTAAGTTTGGTTATGTGGAGTTTTAGGTGCTCATAGGTTATGTAGTTAGAGGTTTAAAGAGTCTAAATAATAACTAAAATACAAATTATGATCATCTTTGGCTGTTAGAATTATGCCAATATTTATTATTGTATTCTGAATACCCCAGATTTATCTTAATATTTTATTTCAAATACCCCAGATTGCTATAATGAACATACATTAATTTTGTTTTAAGAAAAAATTAAAGCTTATTTATTATTTTAAAAAAAGAATAAAACTGGAAAAACAAATATAAAACCATTAGGGCAGCCTACAAGGACAAAATAATATTTATCAAAGAAATGGTTAGACATTTGAGCAGGAAGTTTAAACTAATTTATACTTCCATCCAAATTTTGATAGTGCCTATGTCACTACACAATCAAGCATGGGCATCATAGCTTATTTTCAAGTTTCATTTACTCCTTATTGTCTATTAGGGAATCATTGTTCTGGGCAAAATTCATTTGGCTCTTCAGACTAAAAAAGCAAATAGGCGGTAACACCCCTTAGTCATCAGCTCCATTCTTACTGTTATCTACTTGTCTTCTTTTTTGAGTTTCTGAACAGTCTCTTATGTTAAGGCAAAAGAGGTCACTATATCTGTCTGTAAGTGCTCCTAGTTGTCTTTCAAACCCACATTTCATTAAAAAATATTCTTACAGGAGGCAGATGATTTTACAACAAAACTAAATATGAGAAAAATTAAATAAATGCCACATATATGAATTAGACATACATAAAACAATAGATGTCTAATTTATACATGTGATATTTTGTTTTTGTTTTTCTCTTTCTAGTCTAGAGTGAAACTTTCAATTAAATATATCTGAAACAGAGAAGGTAAGACTTAACTTCATATAAGCCAATAGGGCTGCTTTCCATGATAGCCTAACAAAAAAAAAAAAAAAAAAAAAAAAAAAAAAAAAAAAAAAAAAAAAAAAAAAAAAAAAAAAAAAAAAAAAAAAAAAAAAAAAAAAAAAAAAAAAAAAAAAAAAAAAAAAAAAAAAAAAAAGGCCAAAGAGAATTCTTTCAAAAACCACAGGGAACAAAGAATTAAAGAGTGTATTATTCAGTGGAGGTGTGGAAGAACTGTGAACCATTTGAGGAAAATAGGAAAAAAAAAAACCCAAAACATGGCTTAGCAAGCAAGAGAGTAAGTACAAACTCATATATTTTCTACTGGCATCAATACATAAAATATTAAGAACTCATTGCAGACAACAATGAGAGCAACATAGAAGAGATGAAGAAAGCAAAAAATGTCAAGTGTCATATTTTGTTTTCTGTCATTAGTTTATATCAAACTCTCACCAAGTGTATGATGCTCTGATTTTTTACTACAGGTCTACAATGTGAATATATACATTTGATATTTTTGAAAACTTGGCTTTTACTATCAGCACTCTCTCTGCAAGACATTTCTTGGAGGCAAACGTATTTTTAGTGTGATATGACAGATTAATAATGTACCAAGAACTGAGAATAAAAGATCTAAATTGTCTCTAATGTCTCAAGAAGAGAAGAGGAAAAATGATTATTTGTGAGAGAAAGGACCAATCTCAAAACTGTCCTCATAATACGACATCAGAATACAGTTCAGAGAAGTTATCAAGTGCTTCTTTCAGGATTTTGCTGCGGGTATCTTCATTACAAAGTCACTAGGAATGTCACAAACGCCGAGTATGAAAGACCATGATTTAAGGTTTAGAGAGTACGGCAATTTCTGACTCACTTTTGAAAACCCATGTAGAGGAAAACAGTAAAAATCGCTGGCTGGAATATGCCATGAGGACAAAAGTCAGTATCATTCGCATATAATTTATAAGTGAAAGTGCTGCTAACCAGGTCATCATGCACAAGAGACATGGTGATGTAGCAAAAGTTAGCTGTGGACCAGGTTCTAGACAGATTTGAGATATTTATAGAGGAATATACATAAAAGTGACAATTGTGACCAGGAAAGACTAGTATAAACCATCAATCATGAGTCTTTTTTGTAACAGTGAAAGCCTTCAGAAGATATATTTGCCCTTAGATACTCATTATGAATTTAGATTTTAAATGTACTTAAATTTGACTTGAGCAAAATTTAGATGTTTTAGTTGCAGTCAATTGAGGCATGCTATAATATACAGAAAAATGTATACATTATGTTATTTGCTTGGCAACAAAGTTCATATTTTAGAAGAAAAAGATAAATGGCATCAGTAACTTGGTGAGACAATTTATGAGAAAAATTGATAAATATATACATTAATATATTATGATGCATGAAAGTTATTGATCCAAGTTGTAAATTATATTTCATGTAGAAAATGGGAATGATCTACATGAACATGAGTATGGTAGGTTTATAGCATTAAAGGTTCCAGTTCTTAACCCATAGGTTCATTTCCTTTGCCTTGTGACTGCAGCTCTTGTTGTATGGAGGTATATTATATTTCCTTGCCTCTTTATTCAGATCTCAACCATGTGGTTCACTTTTGGCTGACAGTATTTCAAAGATATGACCAAGAAGAGACTTGGAAAGATGTTTGCACATTTCTGCTTATCCTTTTGCCCTCTTTCATCACCATGATGACACATCTGAGCTAACCTGGATGGTAAGATCCACGCAGGGTAAAACTGAATCATCCCAGTTAACCTAACCACAGCCATCCTAGATTAGCCATTAGCTAATCAATTCTTAGACCTGTAAGTAAACCCTGCCTAGATCACAGAAATGCTTAGCTGCAGACCCCAGATGTGAGAGCAATTGGTGCTCATTACTGCATGCTGCAGAGGATTTGTGGTTGGTTATTATGAGGCATTTCTGTGGCTGTAGAAAACCAATTCAATGAGCAAGGTGATTTTACTTGTAATATCCAAGATGGCCAAATGACTTCTTAAGTATAGACAGAATCGATCATATAGTTTCGATTATTTGTCACTTTAAGATTTGTTTTGAATAGTGGAATGATCAGATTTTCAAAGATTTTTATAAACATATTTTCTATTGTAGATATTAAATATTTTAAATATTTTACCAATGCATTAAGAACCTCTATTTAGAAGGATGAATTAATATATATCTATATATATCTATAAATATCTATATCTATATCTATATCTATATCTATATATATATAACATAGAAATTTTCAGTTTGTATATGGAACTGAAATTAAACATAATTTTTATCTGCATCTACTTTCAAAAGATACTTTTGAGTGGTTTACCATAGTTAACATTGTCAAGTGCTTACTGTGTGTAATGTTCTAAGAGTTACTAACACTATATGACAAAACTGAAACTCAGAGAAGCTAAGAAACTTATTCAGAATGACGTATCTAAGAACTGATTGAGCTAGGAATTAGGAAGGCTTCAAACTCCACACTTTCAACCTTAACACTTCATTAACATGAAAAATAAGAGAATAATTAAGTAGCAATGTACTTGTGGTTTTCTTTTTCTTTTTTTAGGTTTTCTTTTTCTTTTCAGTGTAAATGTATTTCAATTTTTGGAAGTGCCCTTTACTTGTAATTGCTTTTTAATAAAATGAAAAGAAAGAAATATGGAGTTAGGCATTTGGGCACCTGCTGCTAGTTCTATCAGTTTTATTTTTAGGTATTTTTTGACATTTTTATGCAAGCAGATTAACTACTTCTGTTTCCATTTTTATCATATGTGTAATTGAGGCAATGGCATTTGATTCATTTTTTAAAACAGCGCTTTGCATTTCTTATATTAAAAGATACAGAATAATTACAGTATTATTATTTATTCACATTAACATTTAAAAGTTAATAGTGGATAGCAAACTTTCTTAACTAGTCACATGATTCTGCAGTTTATTGATAGAACATTGACCTGTTGATGGCACTATACTCATTAGTGTGGATTCCAAGACTCTTTGTTCAGTGTTCGCAGTTCACAGTTCTTGGCTGGTAAAAAAACCCACGGCTTTGTCATCTCTAGGCAGTCAGGACTACTGACATCATTCATTAGCTTGCAATGAGTTAGGCCTGGTGAAGGCAGAGTATACCACTTTTACTTAGTTACCCTGACTAACATTAGACACTTAGCACACAAAACTTTGACATGCTTATGGTTGCACCACCAACTACTATGAAAGCAAGCTGCATTGCCAGGTGTTATAGAGATCATTGTGTTATAGAGACCCAGGAAGGAAAAAAAAGAGTTAAAACATTTCATCTAGTATTTCAGGAATAGCTGGAGAAAATGAGTGATGCAAATCATAAATTTTCACTTCTTTTTCAAGAAGAGTTTTCATAAATTTGTCTCTATCATTCTTAAACATTGTGAAATGATCACATAGTGGAAAAGGCATAGGTCTGAAGCAAATGTTCTTAAATTTTTTGACCACCTTGGACAGTCTAGTGAAGTCTATGGATACTTTCTCAGAAGAGTGTTTTTAATACATAAAATAAAGTACCACCACAAAGGAAATAATATGATGAAATATAGTTACCACAATATTTTTAAATGTTGTAATACAGTGCTTTATGCGTTCCTTTATTAATGCACTAAATAACTAGACAATATATTTAAAAGACAGAAAAAGTAAAGTTAAATGTTATATTTTAAAGACATAGTGTGAAGACTAGCATGAGAAAATTAGGTATGGGGTGGTCATTTACTTCCATTCAATTATTGACCACCAACCATTACAGGTATGAAATTCTGAAAAATAACAAAGATGTGTGGATTACCATGGTGGAAACCCTCAACTTTCCCATGTTGACTGAACTACAAAACACCAAATACCCAGGTAGTTCCCATGAGCATCTGTAAGCAGGAAGGCTTCAATCACATGTGATCTAGCAGTGATTTTAAAGTAGTCATGTATATAAATGATAGCTTGAGATACCCTTTTCAACTTTACAGCAATATGAAAATATCTGCTATTTCTGTTGGTGACTGTTACACACTGACCGTGTCCCTCCGAAATTTGTGTGTTGAAGGTTTACTCTTTAATGTGATGGTATTAGAAAGTGCTGACTTGTGAAGTAATTAGGTTTAAATGAGGTTATGGGGGGGACCCCATGATGGGATTAGTGGCCTTATAAGAGGAAATCAAGAATACTCCTCCCCTCCTTGCTCCTCCTCCCTCCCCCTTCGCCTTCCATTCACCCTCTTTCTCTTTCTCTCCCATGTGAGAACACAGAAAGAAGGCAGTTATCAGCAAGCCTGGATGGTTTTTGCTAGACTTCCCAGCCCCTAGAACTGTGAGAAATGTGTTTCTTGTTTCAGTCACCCAGTCTATGGTATTTTGTTATGGCAGCCAAAGCTGACCAAGAAAGTGACAGTCATAGGTACTATGGATAATGCTGCGGTTTGTTGCATACATTTAAAATAAAAAAAAAAATGCTTACAAGTTATAAAATAAAGATAAAATGGTTTTTCTATCCAAGTTCATGGATCTCCTGAATTAGTCATTAATCTAAGTTTAAATAAGAGCTCTCCCACTTATTGACTGTGCAGACTGTCAAGTTATTTTTACTTCCTAAGCTTGTTTTTTTAACATATAAAATGAGGGCATAAATATGTACTTTATATAAAGTGTTTTTTCATAATCAAATGAGATAATGAATATGGGAAGACTCTGTAAACTATGAAATAATAAACAAATGTTAGCTAATTTTATTATGTCTTTATGCATGTAACCTTAAGGAAATATTAAATTTGGTTTGAATTCAAGCCAAATATAATAAAGTTTGATTACAGTTTGTTCTCTCATGAAATCAAATTCTTCAATCTACCATCAGCTTCTATTTGAGATTGAAGAGAAAAAGATGAGAGAAAAATAAATGAAGAAAGCTAAATAAAATAAAGCAGGAACTAGAGAGGAGAGACAGATTAAAGCTAGCTCTTTTGCTTTTGAGGTCAAACATACATGTGATAAAATGCATAAAATGTACTAATCTTAGGATTATACAGCCTGATGACTTTGCACTTATGTACAAACTTGGGTAAGCCCCACCTAGATCAAGCTATAGAACATTTTCATACTCTAGAAGTTTCCCTCATGCCCCTTCATGGGCAGGTCCAACTCTTATGCCCCTGAGATAACCACTGTTATGACTTCAACACCATAGATTAGTTTCGCCTCTTCTTGGACTTCATATAATGAAGCATACAGTATGTAGGCATTTCTATCTAGCCCTTTATTCACTATATCTATGAGACTGCTCCATTTTGTTACACGTTATCAGTAGTTCATTGTTTTTATTGCTATGCAGAGCCCCTTTACTTTTATCATTGGTTTCATCTTACTCCGAATTCTACTAATTCAACTAATAATCTGTATCTCCACTTTAGAAGTGGAACAAATGTGATGATCAGTTGCCCTCTTAAAGAAAGTAGCGTTTTCAAAGACTGTTTATAATTTCCCTGTCTTTCCAATAGGAGAAGAAAACTTCTATTTCTTTGGGGTATCCTTTCTTTCTCTAGGTCTGGAATGCATAAAAATGTAAATAATCTATAGTCTCAAATGATACAATATGAGAATTTTGATGGTATTTTCTGCCACCATCTTTGAGCAATTTCCCAATATACCAAATCAACATTGAATCAATCATAACCATTGTTATCAGCTAAAAAAAAGTATTCAGTTCTAACATTGACAATAGAAGAGCAGAAAATCATATTCGAATCTAATACGAACCTCTTTGGGAATTTGTAAGTATAACTCTGGTTTCATCATATTAAGATTGTTATGCTTGTAGAAAAGCTGAGAGACTAAAATCTGTTTGCAATTACCAAATCAAAATGCAATTAACTAGTCACTGGGAACAAACAATGATGTCTTTAAATGCCCTTTTGGAAAAGTAGAATTGGTAACGGGGATCAGGTTCCCAAGGTTCGGATGTTTTCACTTATGAGCCTTCCTATGAAATATCTGAGGACTCCTGCAATAGTTTGTCTTAGGAGACAGAAAGAGAGGCAGAGAAAGATGGAAAATAGAAAGCAAATGGCACTTCCATCTGGGCATTGGGGCTTCTCTTATTCTCAGAACACTTCAAAGAAAACTTCCCTTCCATTCCCTGAGTCATTTTGTTTTGATCTCACTTATAATGTATAAATACATTTCAAACTAAGGATTGAATTTTGCTGGCACATGATCTTTTTTCTTACAAAATTATTACAAGAAGTGTCTCTGATGGCTGAGATGTGTAATTTGGGTCGGGAAAAAACTGCTGCTTATGAAAGTAAGACTATTTCATTTCTCTTTTACTAGGGCATAGCTGACAAGATAGAAATGTTCATTTTCCCTCTTCTCATTTGCAAAAGCATTTCTCTAGTGTGATTTTCTAAATATCCATTTGATTTGTATTAGCTATGTATTATTTCTCCTAAAATCGGTCTTTAGTCAGCTTTTGGTATAGCTTTTAATGGAGAGCAAAAACATAAAAATATATTGATAATAGTGGCAATATTTTTTATACTTCTAATATTTGTCCATTACAAGGGACATTAACTCAGTGAAACTAAAAGCCATTTTCTTTGTATTTCTCCTGATACTATACCAGTAGATGTGGGAAAGGGCAGCAGAATGGTTTAAAGTTGAACAGGAGAAGCAGTGGGAGGTTGGATAAACATAAACTGTTTCTTATACTGAGTTTTATTCATTAATGTTTCCATGAGGATGGTCTCAGAGACATGGTAGCTGTGAAAGATTCTCCTGAATTTAGTTGACTTCTGAAGTACATGCTCATTTCACTCAGGAACAGCGAGCTCTGAAGGAGATTAGTTGACCCCCAGAATTTTAAGCAAACAAGCAGAAAAAAAATTATTTCTCTAGGGAGTGTATCCCTTATCAAGTAGTAGATACAGGCTCTCATCCCTAGTGATTGCAGGCCTGGGGCAAGAGTGTGAGAGGAGGCCCTATACATTTGTCCAAATACTTAAACATTATACATCGAGAGAAAATACTATTAAATAAAATGTCCTAGCTTCCTGCCTCGACCAATGCACCTTGCTAACAAGCTGGAAAGTCAAGTTAGAACTTAGAACTTAGAACTCTTAGACTTCTCAGAGTTCCCAGGTAGAATGTGGCAGTAGAGGGGGAGCTAGTCTAGGTTCTGTGCCTTGCTCCCTCAACCCCCAGCTCCTTTCAAATTTCAAGGTATCTACTGAGTTCACATGTAAACACCCTAGCTCTCTGGTTTACATTCCATCCACAATTTTACAAATAGTCAATCTATGTCCAGTCCCTAGGCCTCGGGGTGTATACATTGTTGACTCAGGGGGATCCCCCAGGATGTGAGACAGGATGTGAGACCTACGAAGAGGTCTGCTAAGGGTTTGAGTCCATTTAACAGCAAATTCCAGAGTCTATGTATCTCCAACCTGGTCTAAAAAGAAGGGAGTGGCCTTGGACCACAGAGCAGCCTCACCACATTGGGCGAGGCATGACTGGAGGAGACGAGAGCACAGCCCTTCACAGCAGGGGTCCCTCTTGCTTGCATCTAAAACAATACGGAATAACTGCTCTTGGTTTTATGTAGGGATGTCAGATAATCCCAAAAGTGTGTCCTTTTCAGTACCGGGGACTATGCTAGATACTGCAGATTCAGAGATGAGTTAGTTTCCAACCTCAAATGAATTATCCTTTTATGAAAAGGCCACTGTAAAATGCAAACATTAACACAGACAGAGAGGGGAGTGACTTCCTTTCCCAGGACCTTTATAATGTGACTTTGTTTCTCAGATGAGTTCATTGTTCCCATTTAAAGGATAGTGCAGACAGCCAGACTCTGGCTGGTACAGTCACTGATTCATGTTTTTAAGAGACATAGATGCTCCAATAAACAGCTCTCCACCTAGTTTGTGCTTGAATTCTAGCCCACTGGCTGCTCCCTACTTTTTTCCTCTGACTGGAATTTCTTAGTCATAGCCTTGCGAGAGCAGAATACTCCCTTGCCAGCCAGTGCCCAGGATAATGCATCTGGGATGTAGAACCTTCCTCAGGTCCTGCCACAGTCTTCCTGAGCAGTGGTTACACACACTAGTGCTCTCCCATGGCTTAGATGAGGACCCTTTGTTTTCCACCCTCCCCATTTTCAATTAGATTATCTGATAACTGGACAAATCTGGAAGGCAAAACATTTTGTAGGACAACTGGCCTTGTCCCTTGAACAAATTGAAAAAAAAAATGATTGTGCTAGATTAAAAGAGACCTAAGGGACTTAATAACTAGACACAATGAATCTTCTTGGATCTTGGTTTGGAGAAACCAGCTGTAAAATTGTTTTAGGAATAATTAAGTAAATTTTAATATGGTTTCAGTATTAGATGAGATGAAAATTTAAAGGGAAAGATGAAGTTTGTTGATTTGGAAAAATATGTTGGGAAAAAAAACAAATACAAAAAAACATACTTGGAGAAAAATCTAGAGAATTATGTCTAAGAATTTATGGTGGTGATGCCTGGATGGTGGTGATGTTAAGTTTTTGTTTTTGTTTTTGTTTTTCCCCCTAATTATCTACAAAGCTTGCATAGTTCTATAATAAAATCATTGTTTAAAATAATTGGAAGATGTAATGTTACATTTATATATGTTTAGAAAATTACTGCACACTTCTCAGCCTATCTTTCCAGACTAGCTCAGGCCTGGTGTGGGCCCCAAAGCAAGTTGTGATATAAAAATAAGAAGTTCCCAGAGGTATTCGCAGACAGAACTGTATTAATCTTTAACCCTTATGGGTTTATTGAGTTAAGGTTTAATGTTATTCCTTCAGCTGACACTGAAAGATGAAATGGAAATATCCATTTGAAGAATGATTTGTAAAACTGTAATGGAAGTCATTTTCTACTATTTTATGTGGTATCTCTTAAGCAAGTACCTAATTTATGAGTTCTTTCTAGAGTCAGTGCCTGGCAAAAAATTTTTTTTCTTTTACCAACTTTTTTTCTGGGCAAGAGAACTCATAATCTATCAGGTTTTCTTGTTATCTTGGCTACTGGAAAATTCAGATTTAAGTTTTGCATGTAACTGCATTAATTACCTAGGAGCTTGAAAGAGTAATCTTTTTAAAAATAATAATTAATATTTTATAAAATTCTATTTTAACAACAGTTTTAATTGCCCTTTTCTGCACATACAATCATTTTCTACATCATTTAAAATTCATTTTGGAAGACAATACAATATAAAAAAAATAATAGACTGTCCTACAGATTTCTGTAGAGCTCACAGGCAATTTAACAAGTAGTATGGACAGTGTTTCAGAGTTTCTGCCTAGCCCACAGCACTTCTCACTTTTTCTAGGTAGTGAAGTTCATGGGAGTAAACCTTCTCCATTCCAGCCACAATTGCACAACTGGATTAGACGAACACATAAACAAATCCAGGTGGTAGAGTCTCTATTCTGGGCATTTGGAATTGAAAAAGCAATTCTTTCTCCTTTTGACTACTAACTTTAAATGCTGTGAGTTGTAAATAAATAACTTTACACCCTGTTGGATCATTTTATTTTGCCTGTTTTCCAAAATAGAGATATTGGGTATAGTTCTGAAACTGAAGAGAACCAAACACAATCATCTAAGTCCTCTGTAGCATTCAATGAGGCAGCTTTAGTGAGGTTGGTGGAGCAGGGGTAGGTTGTCACCTAGGCAGTGACAACCAAAAGCATGTTTCACTGCTACATCTCCTGCTTCCTCATAGAGGATGCAGGCTTCAAGAAGTCTTGTTTTTTAAAGGCTACGGATAATTCTAATGCCTACCTACTTCTGTCCCTCCTCCAAGAATGAATAAAGAAAGAATTTGTCCTTTTTAGTGACTATTCCACTGAATGATACTGAAAAGCCAATGATGTATAAATAACAAAATCCCTGCCAAAGAAGTGTACTTATTTCCCTGTATGTTATTAGCATACTTGATATTCACCTTTGTATGTTCATACAGCAATTTTTATTATTGCTGGTATAATATGTGGCATTTAATGTGCTGTTTCTCCAACTTTAGGTTTATTATGATTGTTGGAGCTGGTCTCCAGAAATTATGAGTTACACCAAATCCATGTTTGTCTCATCAATTCAGCATCTCTAACTAAGCAGATTGGATTAAGAATTCTTTCTTCTCCTAAGCAGAACTAATAAGGTAATAAACAGTCATTGATTTTAACTGAATTATAATTAAGATCACACTATTTAGTGGCATAAGATAGCAACTTGTTAAATAATTAAGTTCCTTCTGGTTTGGAAGAGTCAGTGAGTTTTTCAGATGAGATAGGCTCATCCCTTTACAATTAAAACAGGGCCGTGAGAGGTGACTAGAAACAGTTAAATCTCTGCCATATGAGAGACCTGCTGTGAATCCACTACACCTCCCACCCACACTTCCAACCACGGGATCATTCTCTACAGATTTCTCGTTCCTTTGTTTTCTGATTTTCACATGTCTGTTTTTTAAAAAAGTGATGTGTTCTCAAAACAGACACAGATGTGAGATCTAATTTCTTATTGGAAGTGACAGAATGCATAACGATTTGGCAAGATACTTATTTCACATATTTCAAGATTTCAAAAATAGTCATCAAACAAAAGAAAAGCTAGATAACAGGGTGGTCTTTCTCTGGTTCCTTTCTCTAAGATTCCCATGATGGTCTACTATAAATAAGATATAGAAAATACAGAAATCTCATATAATAAAAAATACATAAATATCTTACCAAAAATAATGATTTAAAAGAAAAATGGGTAAATGTTCTTTTAGTTTTAAAGAAGAATTGAATATGATAATTTCTGCATGTTACTCTAACTATAAACTTTCATCATGTCACCTTTGACCAAATGAGCTTTTTCTACCAAAAAGAGAAAAACCTCAGAAATAAATAATTTTACTCATTAAGTTCTAAGGGCAGTTGCTGTACAGAGCAAAGAAAAGGATGTTATAGCTTTTAAGAAAGAAAGATGTGTGGAGACATATACTGATGAGTATGTGTGATCGCGGTGAGTAAGTAAATTAGCATTTATATAGCACTATTTTTCAGGTGAGACAATGGTAATATATTACTACAGTGCAGTGCTGTGATGTAAAATCCAATACTAAAGAGAAATAATCTGGCTCTTTTTAAAATACAGGCATTTGAACATGGAGCTACTGCCTACAAAGTACCAGTCATTGGACTAAATAGAGACTTCTCACAGTCATTTAACTTTCAAAATAAGTCTGTTTGTATTACTATCTCCATTTTTGAAAATTTGAAAACTGAAGGTCCAGGAAAATAAAATGACTCAAAATCATATATTTGGTCAATTGTAGGTCTAAGGTTAAAATACAGACCTTTCTGGGTCTAACGTTGTTTTTACCTACCCCAGTGAAATGGAGAGAAAATGTTACACATTTTCAGAAATCCTTATATTTAAATAGTGCTTCAAGTTTACAAGTTAACTTTGCAACTTTTTTTTTTTTTTTTTATCTTTAAAACAACTTGTAAGGCACACAGGACATTATGGTAGAGATGAAGAACAGTTCAGAAAGCTTCAGGGACATGTCGAAGTTTGTAAATGGTTCATGACAGATCAGAAGCTCGGCAGCCCTGGAGGATCTGGCTGAGGGCCTGACACTCTACTCCAGTCAAGCACAACCAAAAAGGCATTACTGCATGTGTTGAATGAAAAGTCTGTTCTCCTTAGAAGAGTGGCCTTCCAATTGTGTCCTGAGGGCTCCTGTGAAGAGGCTCAGCCAGGAACCTGGTAGGGAGAGGAAACAGTGGCTGGAAAACTGGAGTGGAATCTGTGCAAAAGGGGCTTTATGCTACCTCTCCCGCTTAACCAGAGGAGTCCTGCTTTAATTTCCATATATATATATATTTATATATTTATATTTATATTTTTCTTTCTGTATTTATCTCCTTCAGAGAATTTTATTTGAAGAAAAGAGTTCTGAAGAAAAGGCTTTAAAATGTTTGAAAATTACATCATTATCCCACATAAACATTGCGTTGTTTTAAAATTTTTGTACTTTTTGTATCCAGGCATTTGAGGAACACAGTTAAAACCAGAGATTATGAAATAGATACAAAAGGAAGGTGCAGCAGAGTGTTGAAGAGTACACAAGGCTTTGCACTATTTTACATGTATGTTACAGTCAAGACTCACCAGCTGCTTAATGTTTACCAGTCATGAGAAGATTAACCAACTGTGTCATGTTGAAGCTTTTGACATCAAATCTAATAGATGTTCCTACTGAGAGCTTGTTCGTGCATCCCAACAGCTGTCTGTGGAACCTAATAGAGTAAGTGTAAGCCAGTGGTCAGACTTCCAATTTCTGCGGCAACTATCTGTCTTAAAAGTAAGGTGTACTAAGATTTCTTATGGAAGGAGACAAATCTACAAATCTCATTCTGGCATTCTCTACCACATTATTAATCACTTGGGAGATATTCACACATATATGTCCCTTCCCACGGGACGACTAACTGGAGCTCCGGCCAGACGTGAGACTCGAGGTGACAATCTGCAAGAGAATGGGGGACAGGAGACGCGAAGAATGGAGGCAAGACAAAGTTCTGATCAAGCCTCGTTTATTGTAGGTAGGGGTAGAGTATATAAAGGGAAGGATTTGCATAATCACAGTTGCCTTGGATATCGAACCGCAGAACATTCCATTTCCTTATATGACCCAAAAATGCAGAAGGGTCCCGGGAGGTCACCTATCTGCAAGGTCAGATTAGTTTAAGCAAATGGCTCAAGGGGCCCAGGGCAAGTCAGGGCATGTCAGGGCAACTGACCTTATGCTGTTTATCTGTATATACTATCAGATAGCACAGGGCGAGGCAGATTCTGTCCCAAGGCGAAGTTGCCTAGATCTCAGGTGTGAGAGCCTTGATAAGAATGGCTCCTGACACATATACACACTCACAGTCATTTCTGAGTCTGTGCTTTAAAGGATTTTGTGCATACCTTCAGTATAGTTCCTGCTACACAGCTAGTGATGTCTTTGTCTGTTTCGCCCATTGGCCTGTCTGCTTGTCGTAAGGATCAAATCCTACTCATTATTGTAGTTCTTGGAGTTAGTACTGGGCATGGCACACAGATGACCAATGATAATTTATAGAATATTAAATGACTATTAAAGAAAAAAAACAGGAACATATGAACTCTCATTTTATCCTTATTAACGCATAGAGAAAAGTTTCTCTTCAGATCCTGAAAAACAGTAAATACCTTACAACTCAATTATATTCATAGTTATTCCAATTTCAGAAGTATTTACAATTAGGAAAATTGGTCATGAAGTTAGAAAAATGACAACTTTTTTGCAAGATCTTTTTCCTTGGTATATTCAAGTCTCAGGAGACTAGTAGGAGAAAGAATGTTTATATTTGATCCTATCTTCCAAAGTCAGTTTGCTTCACAGATGCCTTTTTACAAAAAAGGGTGTTGACTATTCAAACTTGAGAGAATGATATTGGAAAACTTCCAAGATTCTTTAATATTAATATCAAAATCAACCTGTCTATGGCCATGCTACTCTGAACAAACCCAATCCCATCTGATCTTGAAAGCTAAGCAGTACTTGGATGGGAGACCACCTAGAAAAACCAGATGCTGTAGGTGTAAAAAATAAATAAACATAAAAATAAATAAGGGATTGTAAGCTGACAAGGTCCTTGTAATCTATGAAGTCACACACACACACACAATGGTTGCCTTGTCTAAAAAAAAAAAATCAAAACCACTCTGACTGTTATACATTGGTTTTCTGCCATCTTCTCTTTAGTTTTTCTCAATTTTAATTGAGTTAAAGTAAACTGGTGTGGTATCTTACGTGACTCAGAGAGTTTCCCCATTGACAGTCCAGGTGAATACGAGCTCAGGGATGGGCCTATATCCCAGGGACCAGCTTTCCTTCTGTGGCACCAGGAGAAACTGGGTGAGTCAGTGCAAAGCTAGAGCCTTGGGACATGATTCTGAATATTTCAAAGTTCTTACTACCAGGAGGGGACTTGCAGGTATCACAAGAGCTACTGTGACCATTGCACCATCCTGTACCAGCTATTCTTAGCACCTTCTTTATCCCCTTGTTTAAATGTCTGTCCCCACTTCCCTTTGGGAGGTGAAGGAAAACACCGATACATCTACTTCCAGAGCATGTTGAATGGAAAAATGGGAGATGTCATGTTTCAAGATATTTTTTACCACTCTGTTCTTTAACTAATCTTTATTCTTTCTTTCTAGTGTGGGAGTTTACATTTTAATTCCTTATCAAATATGTGTGCCTCCTGCTTCTCTCTCTCTCTCTCTCTCTCTCTCTCTCTCTCTCTCTCTCTCTCTCTCTCTCTCTGTGTGTGTGTGTGTGTGAAAGAGAGAGACAGAGGCAGAGAGAAGTAACAAACTCAGAATTCAAGCTGACCATTAATATTTAGATTTCCATAAACTTTGTTCTGTAAATTTTTTTTGTTGTTGTTTCTATGTTTTTATTTATTATGATGACATTGATTAATGAAATCCAATAAGTTTCAAGTGTACAATTCAGTAACAAGTCATATATATATATATATATATATATATATATATATATATATATTGCATTGTGTGTTCACTGCCCATAGTTAGATTTTTTTCTGTCACCACATATTTGACCTCTTTTACCCCATTACCTCTCCCCTCCCCACCATCCTCTAGTAGCCATTAGTCTATTCATGTCCATGAGTCTCTGTTTGTTTGTCATATTTGTTTATTGCTTTTAGATTTATATCCCACATATAAGTGATACCACATGGTTTTCAACTTTTACTATCTGGCTTATTTTGCTTAGCATGATTATCTCAAGATCCATCTATGTTATTGAAAATAGCAGTATTTCATCTCTTCTTATGGCTGAGTAATATTTCATTGTATATATGTACCACAGCTTCTTTATCCAATCATCTATCCTAGAATACTTCAGTTGCTTCATGTCCTAGCCACCGTGAATAATGCTGCTATGAACATCAGTGTGCAAATATCTTTTTGGATAAATGTTTTCAAGTCTTAAGGGTAAATGTCCAGCAGAGGGATTGCTGGATTGTATATTTCTGATAGCTGAGAGTTTACATTACACACAGTTCTTAAGAATGATTCTATTCTCTTACAGCTGTGACTCGTAATATGAAGCACCTTATAACTTCCCAGTTGGGTGACTAGAACATGATGAGAGAAGTTGTAATAACACATTCTTCAGCATAGGTTCTCAGTTTTGGTGGCACATGAGAATGCCACCCCCACATCAATCCAATCACACAAAAACCTCTAGGAGCGAACCAATGCATCAGGGTCTCTTAACTGTTCTCCAGTGATTCAAAAGCACAACCAAGCAGCTACCGTTCTAGAGAGAGCTATGATCTTCCAACAAATGGTGATTGGGGGTAGTCCATTAAACATGTTTATGGTTTGTTTCTTGCTTCCACAATAGACATCTTTTCATATCTTAGATGTAAAATCCATCCTTTCCAAATCTAAGTCACCACAAGAAAATTTGAACAAACCAAATTCTTCCATTTTCTGTCAAAATCATGTAAACAGCATAAAATTGAGAAATGCTACTATCTCAGATTAACTCTGAGCTAATCTCATACATCTTTATGAAAAAAGAGTAGTACATTTAAAATTTATAAGTCATTTTTACTGCCATCTAAAATAAATTGCTCAGTCACTGATGATTCTAAGTTTCTTGACTCATAGTGGATGATAGAAAATAAGCATGGGTATCTGATTCCCAAAAGCTTTCTCTTATAAGCCGCATCCTTCATTCCTTCCCTTTCTATGAAAATATGGTGTTGGGGATGAAGAATTATAAAGTAGTTGATATAAAAATCTAATATCAGTCTGAGAACCATAAATATTGTCTTCTATCATGATTTTCAGTTTTAAATTCTCAGTCAGTGTTTTAAAAGGCATGACTCATTTATATGTCCAAGCATTTCTCTTTTTATCTAAGTCCAGACATATTTCTTCTACTTTTTAAAAATGGACAGAATAGGGATGTTTGTTATTTAGAATGCTTCTTACTGGTAAGAAGGCAAGGCTTCCATGTTTAAAATAGTTGAAAGAAAGATCCTGGAGAATTGATGTTATAGAGCTGTGAATTAGGCAAAAAAAGGAAAAACATTATTTTCAGACACTATTTACAAAAGAAAGATAGGCTAAATTTTTTGTCAAATTTGATATGTCACATGTGAAAGCTAGATATATTTTCCTAGATAAGTATTAATCTCTGGTTGTTAACTACATTCACTGCAATGCTTTTCTTTTTGAAGTGTTTGAAGATTGGGTGCGTGGCCTATAGTCTGAGAGGGGTGTTGGGAAGGTTGCCTTACTAAGTCCAAGGGCTTGCTCAACAATTACCCAATAATTCTGTCTTTAAGTAGTAAGAGAGGACACTGCTCTGTCTCCCCACAGGAAGCTGCTGGATTAACTAGTCTGATAAATCTATGAATGTTACTTTTATTTTTTGGAATAAAAAGGAGGGATAAATCTAGAAGTAGCTTTAAAACTGAGCTAACAGAGTTTCTCTTTATAAAGTACATTTCTTAAAGTCTGGCTTAACAAAAACATAAAAATAAAAAAATAGAGTACATTCCTTCTTCCACACCCAGACATAAAAGAAGGAGAACACTACTGTAGTTTAAAGAGATGTAATATATTCCCCTTTATAAAAATAAAATATTTGATTTGTTCCTTTCTGGAGAAGTTTGAAATCTACACTAAAGTTCCAGGGACTAACTTCATTGAGAAAAAATTATTCAGATAAGTTCAAGAAGGCTCTGCATAGAAGAAACCTCTCTTTGCTCATTCATCTTTAGACCCTCTTACATCAGACCATATGATGCACTTTGTGGCTAGGAATCTATGTCTTTTCTGCATTCCTGTTGTCACTATTTAAAATATTTTCATCTATAAAAGTTTAGTTTATTTATTTTAATTTCATGATTACTAAACTTCAAAGACTCAGATTTTAAAATTGCTGTATCTTTAGAACTCACAGTCCATCAATGGACGATTGGATAAAGAGGTGGTAAATACAATTGAATATTATGGAACCATAAAAAAGAATGAAACCTTACCATTTATGACAATATGGATGGACCTAGAGGGCATTATGTTAAGTAAAATAAGTCAAACAAAGAAAGACAAATACCATATGATCTCACTTATATGTGGAATCTAAAGAATGAAAGAAATGAACAAACACAACAAAAACTGACTCATAGATACAGAGAACAAATTGATATTCACTGGATGGAAGAAGTTGGAGAGATGGGTGGAAAGGTAAAGGGATTAAGAAGTACAAATTGGTACCTACAAAATAGTCAAGGAGATGTAAATTTTAGCATAAGGAATATAGTCAATAACATTGTAATAATGTTATTATTATGCATATAGTACCAGGGGAATACTTGACTTACTGGGGAATTACGTCATAAATTTTACAAATGTCTAACCACTGGACACCTGAAACTAATATAAAATAATACTAAATGTCAACTGTAATTAAAAATAAATTAACTAATTTTAAAAAAACAAGTTTAATTATTGTATTATAATACTATTCAAGTCAACAGTGTGATTATGACCTTTATTTATATAAAAACCAAATATTTAGTCAGTCCTAATTTAATCTTTGTATACCTTTCATTTTCAAGTGCTTAAATGAGTACTGTATTGCAATATGTGTATTGATATAATTAACTAGCCATTAAAAATTGTACCAAAAAAAAAGCTTCAAGTCACTTATTTTTCCTCCCTCCCCTCCTCCTTCCCGTCCTTCCTTTTTCCCTTCCTTCCTCACTTCCTTCCTTTTCCCACCATTTCATGACCTAGAAACAGAAGGGTGTGATGAGGGGAGAAGAATCTTGATCTGAGCTGCTATCCATGGGATTGGCATTCCTCTTCAGCAATAGAAGCATTCTCAAGGAAAAAGTGGTTTAGGTGAAGAGGTTAAAAATGAACTAAAGAGCAAGCTAGCATAGTGAAAAGAGAGAGTAAAAAAACTTGAGCACAAATTGCATTTCAGTAACTTGTAGAAGAAAAGACTTTGGTCAAATTATTCTCTAGGTATTTATGTTTCCTTATTTGCAAAATAGAAATACTTAACTTTCCAGGTTGCAATAGAGATTTAAAAAGTAAAACATTTGTAAGACACCTATCATTCCATTTACCTCATGCAGGAGGAAGCATTCCTGAATGAAATTTGTCAACATTCAGCCAAGACTGTATTGTAACAAAAAAGAGACTACCTTTTCTCTTTGAAATTGAGACTTATACATGAGGAAGGGATGCTGTCTGCCACAACTGTGCGTCATGCTGAAAAGAAGTGGGTCCAGGGACAGCAAATGAGAAAAAGGTAGGCTGACTTTAGTCTAGAGGGAAGCTTAGGATGATAAGCTTCTCTGGGTCTTCTCAGTCCTGGGCAAGAGATTATCATGGGACTTCCAAGATGGTGAGGGAAAGAGGACTTCAGGCAAATGGACACACAAGAGCTAAGCAGAGAGAAAGGTTTATAACTGCACAGGGAGAGCCTGTGGCCTGTCATGGAAGCGTGAGGCAGGATTTTCCTGGGAGTCAGGGTCTGTGCAGCAGAATCAGTCTTATGGGTAAAGTCAAGGCCAGTTTTGTGTCACTGTGCTGTAATTCTCTTCCATTAACTTGGAACTTTTACTAAAATCTTGTTAAACTTTACAGACTAATCTTAGATATGTAGGGGGAGGGGGTGCATAGGGTGTGGAGGGGTGGGACAAGCCTTTCATTGTCCAAAACTTTCTGAGTTGCAAGTTATAGTAAATAACTCATGTTCACTTAAGGTTATTTACAAATTCACCTAAAGGTCATTTATTCATTTACCTAAGGTCACAAAACTAGAAAATCAAGGAGACAGCTGGCTTAATTCACTGCTAGATCTAAAAATGCAGGTGGTATTGCTAAGGCCTTCTCTCTCTCCATTTCTTGGCTCTGCTTCTTTTCCCCATGATGGCTGCATTGTTCCTCTATGCTGTAGCCTTTCCCATGGCGGTAGCCCTGAGCCCTAGTCTCTCACCAGTTCTTATTTGTACTTTGTATTGACAACCAAGCATTTGAATCTCAGATCATAGCGGGAAAAAAACCCCAGTTCTTCTGTATTTTAGGTTCTTTATGCCTCATATAGGAAGGACAAGAAAAGGAAAATGGTGCTTCCAAATTTAAGAAGAAAGAAAATCATGAGTATGACAAACTGCCTTTTTAATAAATTAGACAAAAATCAATCTTTTTCTTCCACAATCCAAATAAGAAGCTTCAAATGTTATCAAATATGCTACTACTGAATATTGCAGTATCAATTTCTGAAAATAAAATGAAAAATTATTGTTATTACTTTTAAGGTAATTACAACCACAAAAGGAATATGGTTGGGATTTAAGACAAGAATATAAAACCAGTTACTTTTTAGAAAAAAAAATAGTGAGATGAAAATAGGATACATTTAAGTCTTAAAGAGAGGTCAATCTATTTTACAACCACAAAGTGCCATTTTTGTTTTCTTCTCAGAAGTCAGTCTTTCTTAGCTGCCAAGACCCTCTTCCTTCTGCAAACTGTAATAATAAACAAGAAAATGAAATCACTGTAGAAATAGGATTGTTATTTCTGTTATAGGAGCTCCTTTCCTTCAGGCATCACAATTTCATGTGGAAGAATTTAGGATTCACACTGCTGGCCTCAGAGCTTCTGGGCTGTCTCACCAGGCAACCTGGTCTGTACTCCACCAAGCTCTGGAGCCTGCCACTTCAGGGGAGACCTGCAGATGCCTACCTTTGTCAGGAACTGTTGGATGTCTCTGTTTAATGCTGAAATATACAATTTCAAGCCCTTTTGGCTGCAGATCTAAAGTCATGTTGTCCAGTTTATCAATGACAAAAATAATACCTTGACCTTCATGTATCTGTCTGACTCTTGGTTCTCTCCCAATTCTGGTTCAGAATTCAGATAGCAAAGAGTAGGATGCTGGGCATGGATCCCCTAAAATCCTAACATTATAATTATAATAAACCACAGTAAAATTCATACAATGAAGGACCATGTCTTCTAAAGTTGTCTTTCACGGTAGCAAGTGCATGAACTCATACAAATGGTGTTTGAAAAAGTGGAGTTTCCAACCCTGAATTGGAACAGATGCCAAATCATCTTCCTCCCTGTGGAGCCAAAAGAGGAGAATAATTCAGGCTAAAATCCAATGTATATTTCCAACCTCATGTGGGGCCATGGAGCAGCCCTGAGACTGTCAACAACTTTGCCACTTTCTGCTTTGCTAATGCTTGTCTTATGTCATCATCATTTATTTATTTATTTATTTATTATTTTTGAATAATTAGCTTATAATTTAACTGATGTAAAAAAAAATTCCAGAAACTGTTTTGTTGTATTCTAAATTCCCACTTCAATATATAAATAGCAATTTTGTGCTTATAAGGAGAAAGAATGTATTCCATTTTACAAACTGCACTTCCCTCTCAACCATTACTATATATCTCTTCTCAATTCCTTGTAATTCGCTTTGCTTTGTAATTTTTAAAAAATGCCAGGTCATCTAGATTATTGTGCATGATCACAAATTACTTGCAAGGACCTTTTTGGTATTTTAGCGAAGGGAAATCTCAGTAGATTAGGTGATTGAAATAACGTGACCCCAAGAGAATTGGACACTAAACATGTGCTTAGCTGCCAAAGTGAACTTGTTTGTACTTAGGAAACAATGCAAAATTAAAAAGTAATAAATACACATCAGAGGTATTCCTCCTGTTTGTTTTAGTTTACTTTTCTTTGTGTTTCCAAATTGCTTAGACTCATTCCACTTCCAAGTCAATTTAGAATTCT
Organism: Macroglossus sobrinus; assembly: GCA_004027375.1. Lineage (NCBI taxonomy): Eukaryota > Metazoa > Chordata > Mammalia > Chiroptera > Pteropodidae > Macroglossus > Macroglossus sobrinus. The sequence continues at coordinate 271,043 of PVKZ01000500.1, forward strand.
AGACTCTGGTAATGAAAAAGCCTTTTAATATATCACCTCCATCCCTTGTTCAATCTTCTCATGTGTGGACAGAGACAACTTGGCAGTACAATTAACACAGAATCGCATACAAGGCAGACCAGAAAACAAACCCACCCACAAGCCTCCTTTATTTTGCTGTTTGTTGTTTTGTCACTAACATGTGACTGTGAGAATTTATGAAAGAACTTTAAGAAGCCAGAGGTTTTCATTCGTTTGATCATTACTTTTGGCATGAAAGAAGAGTACTGAAAAAGCAACAGAGTCTGGATAACTTTTCTTCCTTCTGTCGTCATGATTCATAGTACCTGGGCAAAATACAAACAAATTTACTTCTAGAAAGAATTCAGCTACCATGATTAGGTTTACCAAGGACAGAAGCTTCAATATGCATGGCTTTCATCCAGCATTTTACTCTTCTCAACTCTTCCTTCTCATTAATTTTTTTGCCTCAGATGTTCTTTGACAAGAATTTCTGGCAGCTGGAAGGTGGGAAGCAAGGCAAGTTCTCTCTAGTCTCGGGGATTCCAGGGCTCTTGGTAAGTCTTGAGCACCTTCAGAACTTATGGCCTCACTTAGTCATTTGTCTGTAGTTGATGTGTTATTTATTCTTACTTATTTCATGAACCTACTTGGATATCTTTTTAGTGTCCCTTTTTCCTTCGTGCTGGTGAAGACCCTGCATAGCGCAAGCATGACTATAGATTGATTAGAAAGATATAGTTCATGCTGATGGGAATGCAAAAGCAACACCATTTAAATTCCAAGTAGCATATCAAGCTCCAAAATCTAGTCATGTTGACTTTCTTTTGTGGTTTTGCTATTTTGAATTGATTTTAGGAAAGGACTTGATCATAGAGCCATTTATACCAAAGAACAGCGGTTCTTAAACATAATGCGAATCATTTTGAAAATTTTAGATTCCTGGGACTTGGGTTTGGAGCTGTGACCTGTGAGATGTGCTGTAATCACAAGGCATTTCACTGTCATCTCGAGTTGTCCTTTCAGCCTGCAGAAACCTCCAATGTTTCAAATAAAAATTCCTGGCCAGAGATAAAAACAGAGCAAATATTGTTCTTACCTTCTAATACTGGCTAGTTTGTCTCCAGTTCTCCTGTCTTATGGGCACCTCTGCCTCTCTCTCACTTCTTGAGATTAATAACACACACACACACACACACACACACACACACACACACACACACACACACATGCACTCCTCCCTGGAAACACAGTATTACCATTTTCTTTTCTTTCAGGCTAGTCAGTGATAAGAACAATATTTGAAAGCCAAATAGAACAAAGCTAACCTCCCTTATGACTAACGCACAAGACGCTATTTAGAAAAACATTGATCCAATCACCACTGGCTCTGTTAAATAAGGGATCCCGAATGTGGCCCAGGATCAAACTCACTTCCTCGTTAAGAGCCCAAGCACAAGGAAAGACAGAGCCTTCTTTGTTTAAAAGAAGCTGTGTGAACTCTGCCACGAGTCCCCAGACACCCCTAAGTCCTCTGTTCTGAACGTGTAATTAATTCGTAAGAAACCAGGTACCACAGCAGCCATGGTTTGACAGTAGATTCATTCAGCATCCGCCAGATGTGAAAGGCTTTCAAAGGGACCAAAAAGCTCGCCTATGGCCCTGGGAAGCAGGAGACTGTAACCTCTGGTTTGCAGCCTTACTGTCACCTGGCAATGCCATTTCTAATGTATTTCAATTCATTCTTAACATTCACAGATGTTTTTACAAAACCAAAGGTTATTGATTAACCAAGAGCAGGAAGGAGGTCCTTATTTGAGCTCCTATTTTTCAGCCTAAAAACCACCCAGTAGGAAATCCTCATGTCAATTGTATATTACTATTTTTATACTCCTTCTCAAAGATGAATAAAGAGTTATTTTAAGGATTAAAAGAAAAAAAGTCTTTTACAAACTCTAGGTTATTTTCAGAGAATTTGCTTTATGAAAAGAATGATAAAAATTTCATCCAGGAAGACTCTATGAGAGCATCACTATAATCAGTTCTATCCAGCCTCTATCAAATTTGGGAAATGAAGATGCCTTTTTTTACATTTTGAAATGACACAAAACTGAGAGTAATAATTCAATAAACTAATTCAAGATAAAAAATAATTTTGACTGACCTCAGAATCAATATACAGAATCCATCAACTATAAATATGAAAACTTATATTCAAAATTTAAAAACCAATTATGTAATAACAGAATAAAGGAGGTGGAGTTTCTTTGACTTCATATAAGAAAAAATCTGAAGATTTTTACTTTATCATAAGTTCACTAAGAATGGGCAAAATGGTTCAATTATTTAAAAATCTAATGTAATTTTGCACCACATTAATAAAAGGTCATTTGTATATTAGTCATTTTGTATTCTTCCCTAGCCAGACATATCTACAATATTCTATTAAACTCTGAACATTACATTTTAAGAATGACAATATTTGTTCAGAACAAATGGCAAGGAATTTGAAAACTTTGTCACACATGTTAAACAAACTGATTAGACCTCTTCTAAGATATCTTCTAAGATAGCCTCCCAACCAGTGTGAGAATATACTGTGTAGCATCCGTGCCTGGTGGTCAATTATGTGTAGTTATAAGGGGCTCAATACTCTTCATTGTTGGGTAATTCCAATTTTTTTAAGTCTTTTCTAACTCTGCCTTTTGTTATTGCACTCTTTAATCTTAGTTTATTAATAACATTTATCTTGGCAAGCTATTATTGATTTGAAAGCTCATTATGACTACTCAGAGTATTTTAAGAAATCTCTTTCCTTCAGAAAAATCATCTTATGAGAAACACTTATCAATGCAATAATAAACAAAGTATTAAGTATTTAAAAAGTCATGGTAGGTACAGATTGTAATTCTAAGGTTATTATATTTTTGATAGATAATTTAAAAAAATCTCCACCAATTCTTATGTTTTGTCATTTGAAAGCCTGGGCTGATCTTCAAACATGGCTAGCTAATGTATCTGATTGAGCAACCTTGAATTATTACTACAGGGTTCTCCTGAGAGTTCATCTTCTCTCTAGTCAATCTCATGATTCAATCAAGCTAAAGCTGGTAGTTTGAAAATTCTTTAGAACTATTTAAAATATATTATGTTCTGACTGATGAGAATAATAGTTTACTGTTTGAGCTGCTCCTAACTACTCTTTATTCCACTAAAGACCTACAACAAAAGGATGAAGAAAAACTATCGAAGACCATGGATTTTCATGTTACACTGTGTTCTTGATTATGTAAGATCTGTTTAGTGACAGCGAGAGAAAGAAAGAAAAAGAGAAAGAGATATTCAGGAAGACTGAAATCAAATCATATAAGAAGAATGCGCAAGAGACTAGAGCTAAATATTCAGATTTCGAAGCAGCCCTAATACCCTTAAGTATCAATACCAAGCTTGTTTATCAAACCTCACACCTCAGCACTTATCTGTTAAATTTTACATGTGACTCTGACCAAGACAATGATCTGGAAGGCAGTGGGGAGTCCTTGGACTTATCTCCTGAAAGGTAATTTGTTGTTCAGCTCTTCTCCACATTCTTTACAAAGATCTGGTTAGAGGGAATAAGATTCTCTTCAATCTATCTCCAGCGACAGCAAAAAATATTTCCTTGGCTTCCAAATTCAAGGAGATTCATATGTAGAAATTCTGTTTCATTTAATTTCTGCTAAATCTTAGTGGCAGGAAGCAAATTTCAGGGTCCCCTGAAGTTTTACATAATTTGGTAAAAATTATGAGAACCGAGGATGTACCCCTGTGAGTTGTCCCTTATGTGACAAGGGCTCAGGGTGATAGAAGAGGAGAAAAGGAACCACCTGGAGACCTTGTGCCACTTGGGTAGGAGCACTGACAGGAAGTAGCTGAGGGAGAGGTTGTGCTTACTACCCTGTTAACAGGTCCTTCTGTCAATCCATCACCCGAGGGGAGTCCTGAAGCAAGCTGTGGCAACTGAGAAAGAGAAAAACAGGGAAAGCACACCAACAATAAAAAGTAAGCTTTTTAATAAAAAACATGTCTACAACATCCAGAGTTCAAAAATGAGAGATGCAAAATTCATGGGAACACTTACTAGTAAAGCAACTAAACCATAGTTTAGGTTACTTACAATGATCTCTTGCCTTTTTTCAAAAAGAAAAATAAGAGAAAAAATGCATAGAATAAAAATATTACCCATAAATATGTAATATCATATGAAGTATATTTCAAAACATTGTACAGAATTAATATCTTTGCTACTTACAATGTTGCAGTTAATTAGTCTAGTGTATGTAAAAAAATAAAAAATGAGAGAACAATGAAATGAAGCAAATGCCAAAGGATCCTGGAATGAGAACAAAGACAAAGAAATGAGAAAATTAACAGCTGCAGAGCAGTAACACAAAGGCAAATTTCCAGAAGTTTCAGAAATATTATACAGCATTTATTTTTATAGGACTGTCCTAAGTATTTTTAAAAAGCTGTCTAAAAATATACACAAATAGGTAAGAAGCTAAAGAAAATAAAGCCATTTGTCTCCACTAATGACTATGAGCATGAATTTTTAAAATGTGGATTAATTGGTATAGCAAAGAGGAATCTGGAAATGACATAGGTTTTGAATTGCATTAGAGAGAATCTGATAGTAGAAATCATTCAGAAATTAAAGAGACCCTTCTACTTTCTTTTCAATCTCAGTCTCAACAGAACAGGGGGTCTTTGTTACTTATCCTCATATACGCAGCACATATAAGGGAAGCATCCTGTGTGACTTCAGATGAAATAAACAACCTCCTGGGGTCACCAACCACTCCTCTAAAAAATGACACTATGAATACTGAGTCATTTTTAAGCATGGCCTTTGAGATCAATTGGTTATTAAAATGGTTCTAAGAGTGTTTAAGCTTCATATGCCCATTAAATAACAATTATTAAACAACCTTAATTTCAGGTTTTTTTTCTCCCATTTATATCTCACAAGTTTAAAGAAAAACAACAGACAAGATGTTCCCTTATTGAAAGTACTGGAGTGACTAGAGGAAATAAGCCATTAAGTTAATTTATGATCTTTTCCATAACTTACAATGCAAAAACAGAGTAATTCTTTGTTATCCAGTCTACTCAGTGACCAAAACTCCAGGACCTTAATGGAACATAATTAAAATAAGATTTCTGTAGATTCAAGTCTTTGCTTCATATCCCAAGATGGTTTAACCTTATTACAATATCTATTTAATAATATTTACTATTTTTTTCTTTTTCTACGAATATGAACATATCAAGCTTGTTTCAGTAAAAAATTATTTTTTAAATAAATAAAATAAAGATCCTAGTTTCTAGGAGCTTATAATCTATAGGCGAACAAGAGCTGGAATACTTACTAAAGTATGCTAAGAGTCACAGGAAGATTCAAAGTATTAGAAGAAAGAGATAATTAGCATTTAAAGCAGGGTTTTTTGTTCAGTTTTGCTTTTGTCTTTTTTATTTTTTTATGATTTGAAGCTTGTGAGTAATGTGGAAAAACTTCTAATTTGGTATGTTTTAAAAACTCTAGTTATTTTTGACAATCTTTTGAAAGGGAAGACAGAAGGATGTTGGTTCTTCAACTCATTTTCCAGAGGAGAAATGGTAAACAATTTAAGAAATTTAAAACTCTTATGTTTTTAAAAGTAATTTTATGTTTTCTATGCATTTGTCAAATTTTACTTTTTAAATGCATTTCTAGGTACAGCACATATGACCTTAAATATTCCCCCACCCCCGAAATGTGAGTTAGCTTGATTGGGGGCTGAGGAGTATTCTCAGACCTAGATAGCTTTTCACATCCTGCCTTCTTGTAAATGTCCCAGCATAAAGCACTTATCTGAATACCCTGGAAAATTGGGCAAGGTCCGGCCTTTTGTCTGCCATGTTATTTATCACACAGATGCAGTCCATTGACAATTCCAGACATCACGCATGGGAAAGGAATTTCTAAAGTAATACATCAACCTCCTTGTGAGAAGCAGAAAACTCCATTCTGAGTGGGAATACTTGCTGAGTCAAACTCTGGTTTGGAAAGACTATTTTGTTGGGTGGATCCATTTCAGCCTTTAAAAAAGTCATCTGACTCACTCTATGAAGAACACTTATTGGACATTGTTCAGTTCTGGCAATGTTAATCCATGACCGACCCTTCGGGAGACATTAGACCACAAAACTATCTGTGCATGTGCACATGTGTCGTGCACCATGCACAGTTCTACGTGACATGAGGTCAGCTCTCAATTGTTCATTAGAATGCTAAATGCATTTTCCTAAAGGTTGGGTATTTACCAAATTATATAAAGCCATAAAGATTTAAATTACTTTTTTTTCATTTCTAGATAATGGACCCTAATTTTTGGTTTACAAAAGTCATTGAAAGTCACCAAGTACTTTCAATGATGCTACTGACCCACCATCAGTACGGCACATACTTTTTGCAATTTCCTAGTGACAATCCATTAAATTTAACCATCTGGAATAACAAACAAATTTGTAAGATGCTTGAATAGATCTTGCAATATTTGTCTACTGCAATGCATTGTAAGGAACTAAGTTATATCCTCTATAGGGAATTTTTGGGTTCAAAGAGAAGTATGTGCTTTCCTAAGGTGATGCACTGAATAATTGGGAAATAGTATGATAATAGCACTTAAATCCTATGTAAGAGAGATTCTAAAAGAAATCAGTATAATTATAATACTATGCCTCCATTTTCCCATCTCTAAGGTGTTTTTGATCTCTTTTCTATAAAAGCTTTTCCAAAGTATGATTTTTTAAAGGCACACAATTTTTGTTCCTATGTGCTACTTTCCATGTTAGGCACTTGTATTTAGAAAGATTTCTACAACATGTGGGATAACTTTTAAATTGTAGGTAGGTAGGAAAAAAATTGTTAATTTGTCAGGAAGTTTGATAAACATAGAAACACCTAGACTTGATAATTCAGGTCTTAAATCTAGCTACATTATCAATTTAATAAGTAAGTAATGATTATTTTCTTACTTAAAGGTTAAATAGGGGTGGAAGAAGAATTTTTAAAAAATAGTCACTATGAATTGTGCATTTTACACACTATCTTATTTCCATCTAATGACAAATGCTATTCTTAGCCTTACTTTACTAATGAGAATAAAATGAGGATTCAAATAAATTAATAGCTAGCCTGAGGTCACAGAGCTAGTAGTCAACAGAGCCAGAACTTGAATTTTGGGTGGTTGCAAAATTAAGGTTCTTTTCAAAACACTAAACTGTCTCCTTATTATCCCAGTTGAGTTAATATTGCCCTAATAAAGAATGCTAAACTGAAAATATAAAACCAAGAATAGGTAGTGGGTAAAAATGTCCCTGTGTGATTCATGTTTGCTTTGTTCCTTCCTGGCAGCTCAAATAACCATAGCATCCCTGGTGATCCTAAACGTCTGAAGATGAATGCATAAGGTAGGAAAAGTACTTGCATTGAAGAGCTAACTAACTGTTCAGCTAATCATTCCAGCATGTAGTACACCTCTGACAACTTCTGCTGCAGTGTATGCTGAAGAAAATAAGATATAAAAAAGTATCACAGGTTTTTTTTTTTATTGGAGCAGAAACATAAAAGAGGAAGTTGAAGCAATAACATATATGAAGATTCAGTTGCAATTAATTCTCTTTAAACTTAATGTAGGCTTGGGTCATATGATAAACTAGCAGTTTGGATGCTTCGAAACATGATAACTTCCTCTTGATTATAAGATAAGAGAGAGTAACTCTCCCAAATTGCCCATTTCTGTCTCTATGGTTAGACTTTGGTGCTAACTAGTCTGTATTTTTTTACCTTCTAAGTGACCTTTTGACACTTTCCTTCAAAACCTGATGCTTGTGGTTTGCATCAGTATCTTCTATGTTTGTCTTTAGGGATTGCTTTTCTTTCCCTCATTTTGTATTACTTTCCCTTATTAATGGCAGTACTAAATTTACCAGGATCTTCTTAAAGATCCCTTGTAAATCAGGTACATGAGATAAAAAATGAATTTTAAAAATGGTAGTTTATCCAGATGAATTTTTAAAACCCAGTTAATAAATCATCTCTCTGAGTTGCAGAATTGAAATACCAGTTAATTGATTTCTAACTATCATGCACGGCATTGTTTTCATCAGGAAAAATGTATTACCAGTTATTATTTATTTATTTATTTATTTATATTAATGAATTCCATTAAGGGCCAGGTAGCAAAAATAAAATGGTAAACAAATATCATGATTTCATGGAGCATCCAGTCTAGTGGTTAAGGTAGTCGATTAAATACATTAACACACACACACACACACACACACACGTGATAAGAGAAAGTGCAGGATGCTGCTAAATACACTGCAGGGGCATCTAACAACCTAAAATAATGAACAGGACCAAGCAGGTAGAGGTAGTGACAAAAAGAAGGAGACAGGTCACAGGCAGAGGGAACATGAGTGAAAGATGAAGCAGGAGAGAACACAGTTCACTGAAAATACTTAAGAAGTTGAGCAAAATGGAACTCAAGTAAAAAGCGGGTTATGACAGATCCAACTGAGCAGATAGATATGGATTGGGACTCAGGGTTTAGGGGCCAAATGAAAGAGTTTAAACTTTGTCTCAGGGAAAAGGAAAGAGTTAAAGCAAATCAATAACATGGTCATATATTATTTTTAAGACATATTTGTCATACTTGGGAATGCATAAAAATCATCTAGAGAGCTTTATAAAGTATAGTTTCTTGGTTCCTACTTACAGCAAGTATGAACAGTAGGCTGAGTACATTTCTAACAATCTCCTGGGTTAGTGGTTCCAACTTTTTGGCACCAAGGACCAGTAGTCCTATGAGGTGGAGCTGAGGTAGTGAAGCTAGTGCTGAGGAGTGGCTGCAAATACAGATGAAGCTTTGCTTGCCACTCACCTCCTGCTGTGTGGCTCGGTTCCCAACAGGGGTTGGGGACCCTGTCCTAGGTAATGCTGAAACTAATGGTCCAGGGACCAAGCTTTGAGTAGCACAATTTTATAAGTCACTCTGGCACTCTGAAGAATGTGTAGGAAAGTGGTGAGACTGAGAACAAAGAGCAGTCAGGAAATTCAATTTGTCTTTTATTCACTCATTTATTCATTCAACAAATGTTTATTTTGAAACAGTGTGTGCCAAATTTCATGGTAAACATGGGTGATACAGAAGTGAACAAAACAAAATCTCTTCTCATAGAGCTTATATTCTAATCAAGAAAACAGACAAAATAATCTAATAAATAAACAATATTAGTTGGTGGCAAGGGCTATGAAGAAAACTAAAACAAGATAAAGGAAAGTGAGAATAGTGGTGGAGGTGGAGGATGCTATTTTAAAAAGAATAGTCAAATAAGGTCTTCTTGAAAATGTGGCATTTGAGTGGAAGTCTAAGCACACATTAGTTGGTCTCCAAGGTAGGGAAAAACTTGGAGTTAATTAGTACGAATATCCTAGATCTTTTCTTGTGTGGCCCTGTATTTCTACCTTAGGGTTATTTGTGTTTTCGTCAGATAAACTTTTTTCTGATATCTGTAGATCATGTCCTAATGTCTAGCTCTTCTGGCACTTTTCTCCTCACCCCCCTTTTTTTTTTTTTTTTTTACTATTAATATATTATAGATAGATAGAGAAGGGAGAATCAGGAGTAAATACTTTTTTGTCTTTCTAATTAAGAATGAGAGTTTAGTTCATTAATTTGAAGCTGGGATAGGTGAAGGGAGCAAGCGGAGAAAGGAGAGATGAGCAACATAATTAGGAAAATTTTCAAAGTATATGCTTAGTCCTCCAGTGACCTGGTAGAGAGGGAAAGGGGAAAGTTCGAGGACCATCATTAGTACCTTTTAATGGAAAACATATTAAATATAATGCTTACTTATCCAAAATTTATTGAGAAATTGGGAATAATTATCTTTAATTTTTTTATATAAATCCTAGTTTATCGTTTACAGTTTTAAAGTTCTTTCTCAGTAAGTGTTTTACAGACTCTGACTCTTAGCAGTTAGAATGATCTGCACTACATTTTGTTCAAATTTTTCTTGTGTCTCTACCTACCTATTAGGTAAGATAAAGTAAGAGATACAGTTTCTGAAAATTTTAAAGACAGAAAATATTTAGAAAGAAACAAAATTTGAGAAAAACCAGAAATATTTTTAGTATTCTCTCCATAGCCCTCTTATATATCTAAGACCACTTTGTTAGTTTCTGATCAGTTAGTTCCCTTTTTGATTTAGGCAATTATCCTTTACAAAGTAACCTTACCGCCAAGCAATCCCCTGGGTCAAATTAGCGCTGAGTGAACTAGAAGTTTCTGGGTTTTCTGCATACCACAAAACTAGTTAGAGGCTTTAATCATATTGAAAATCCACTGTCCTAAATCTATCAGTAGATAGATTGGTCAGACTCAGAGAACTTTCTCCTTGATAGCTCAAATTCCAATTCTAAATGGAACCCAATATAAAAATAAGCATGTAATATAAACTGATAAAAATTTTGTATAAAATATAAAAATATGCTTACATTTTCTTATACTAAAAGTAATAAAAATTAAAACTATACTAGGACATCAGTTTTTGCTATTAGGTAGTAAATTAAAAATATCCCTAAAACAATGTTGGAAAACATTATTATAGGGAAATAGACATTCTGATACATTGTTAATAGGACATAAATTATTGTTCTACCAGATAGTATTCAGGCACTACCATATCTTGACTTATAAGTAAATGAAGAGAGAACATGGGGCTAATATTTTAAGGCTCAGACTTGCCATTAGAGAGAGTCACGTGCATAGCAGCTAAGGAAATACGAAACCTGATTGTGCAGCCATGAGTCCAACAATAACTATATTTTTATGTAAAAAGGGGAAACTAGATTCTGATGGATCATTAGCAGACTCTACCATATCATTAGATGCATATATCTAAAGCAAAGACCAAATGCAGACAACATTCAGCATTTTTAAAGACAATTTTCTGAATCATTAGAGGAAGTCCTCTCAAGAACAAGGACTCAGTGTTTGTGCAGAAGCCTGATGAAGAGGATAGTTACCTAGCATGAAAACACCCAACTCCTTTGGCCTGATACCTCCCAAAGGGCTTGTGTTTCTTGATGGCTGTCAGTTTGTGGTACACTTTGCTTTTACGGTTTACTCAGGGTTTCTCTGTTGACATTTGGAGCGGGATAATTTTTTTGTTGCAAGAGCTGTCCTGTGTATTGCAGGATGTTTAGCAGCATCTCTAACCTCTAACTACTAGATGCCAGTAATGCCTCCTCATCTGCCATTTCCATTGTGGAAACCAAAAGTGTCTCTAGACATTACAAGTGTCTCCTGAGGGACAAAATTGTTACCAGTTGAGAACTGGTTTAACTATCATCAAAACTGTAGAAAATATAACAATTTTGATAAAACTTACTTTTCAATTAATACATAATTAACCCTCTAATTACTTAACACAACAACAATTGTATTTTGGAAGTGATTTCTATTAGGATCAATAGTCTATAGTCTCTTTTCTTACTTTATATTAGCTAGGCAGCCTCAGATGTTTTTAGTCATGGTTTATGAATCATGACTGCCATCAAGGTTTAGATTATTAGACTAAATAAAAAAGCAATTTGAAAATGGTTCAGTGGTGGTAAAAAATAAGATGCTTATGCAAGAATGTAAGTTTTGTAGGATCATAGGTTGTAAAGAGTGAGCAATAGCTGTTTTAGGAGAGTGTGTGACAGCATATTAATTGACTTCATTAAATGGATTGGCACCGCAAGAGCAGAATTTGCCTAATTCTATTCAAATTATTATTCATGTCTGGCAAGATAAAAAAAAATTGCAGAAGAAATGAGGTTAAAATTTTTTTTTCTTTTACTTAATCTTTCTGCCTTTGGATTAAGACAAATATTTCATTGTCAAAATACTAATACTAAACTAGGTACTGTAGAGACTATACAGCTCCTTCTTTCAAAGGGTTGGCAGTTGCGGTGGGGTGGTAGACAGGAAAGTAGTAAGAAGCCTGAGCGATGAGTCTGCGCTCCTCCACTACCAACTCTTCTGAAGGAATTCAAGGAAAAAGGAATCATCACCTAGTATTGAATAGCATCCCTTTGTGGTTTTATCCCCTTGGATTCAACCTGACTACTTCACAAGGAAAACTTCCACGTCCACAACCTCTTACTCTTGGATAGCTCAGTTTTACATTTTCTGAACAACTTACCCCGCAAAAGAGGCTGATTGGATCAGAGATGTATACATGATCCAAGAACCTCTGGGCTAGTGGGATTATCTTGGAAATAATACAGAGGTAAGTCTGGAAAAGGTGGAGCTGTATTGTGTAGGGACCTGGGAGATTTTGAGATGTTAGCACCCTGTAAAGTAACTTCTTGTCTTCCAGTAAATCCCAGGAGAGTGCAGTATCCTCAGCTAGTAACTAGCGTACAATGGGTGGGTGTTTTTTTTTTGTTGTTGCTGCTTTGTTTTGCTTTTTTAACATATTCAGAAACTGGGAAAGTAATGGGGAACCAGAAAGCCCCAGACAATGTTGAAGGCTTGTGACAAAGGAAGGTGAGCATATGGAGATTCACCCATAAATCCTGACAGTGACTTATGACACTGGCTTTAAAGAATGAGCTAGACCAAATGTATTTTCTCTTGAGGATTTAATCTAGGAAATATGCAGTGAAAGTTGAAGTAAATAAACTGTAAAGAGAAATAGGCCATGAGGCAGTCAGGATCTTAAGACAGACTCAGAGCAGAGCGAACAGGCATTATGCCAAACGAGCATTATGAATAAGAAAATTATCTATGAGTATATACAAACTAAAATTTAGAACAAATATATTAAGAATAGAAGAAAAGAATAACTCACTTGTTGAATAGCTGTTTGGGAAAGAAAAAACCTATTCTTGAATTCTCACCTCTCGCCTTTCACTAGAATTATTGTAAGGACTCCAGCAAAAGATAACATTGTGTAATGGTTAAGCATGTTGGTTGTGGAGTCAGGAAGCCTGGGTTTGAGTCACAGCATTACTCTTTAATAGCCGAAGGTTCAGAATTATGCAAATTATAAAACTCTCTGTGTTGTGGTTTTCTTCTTCCTCAAAATCTGAAGAAGATAAAGCTGAAAGGAATCCTTTTAAATGTTTTCTTTTTAACAACACAAAAACAAAAAGCACCCACCCATTGTAAGCTAGTCACTAACTGAGAATACTGCACCCTCCTGGGAGGCTTAGAGACTAGAAGTTACTTCATAGGGTACTAAGGGCTCAAAATCTCCCAGGTCCCTACACATACAGCTCCACCTTTTCCAGTCTTATCTCTCTCTCTCTCTCTCTCTCTTTTTTTTTTTTCTCCAAGATAATCCCACTAGCCCTGGCAGATTTACTGATTTCAAACATGTCTTTCTCATATGTTTTTCAGTCCTGCTCACTATATATTCCTTACTTAGAATTCCTCATTTCTTCTTCCTCTTGGCTTCTCCTGAACCCTCTCCTTTTACAAAGTCTTTCGTAATCCCTGATCATCTCACCCCTGAAAAAGATTCTCTCCTTAATCTTGGGCGTCCGTCTCTAACCTCATACAGTCCTGTTTCAGCAAGAATCTCGGTAAAGTCATTTTAACCAAAATTACCAAATTCCTCATTCCCCAATATCTCCCAAGTAATACCTGATCAGCCTGGCTCACCTTCAACAAAAATCCCATTAGGTCAGTTTAGCAAAAGATTACCCTCCTCTCTTAGTAATTTCCATTTATCAACACATTCATTCTGTTACTTGGCTATCAATCCCCACTTTCACCGTCATATTTGGAATTAAGCCTGGCTTCTCTCTCCCTGACTGCAAAACCCCACTGCAGTAGTCCCTATACCTATGGCAATAGACCCAAATAACATCTGCCTTACCATTTTAACAAGTGTCACAAATAACTTTTTTTTTTAACATGCATTGACCTTGCCTTCCTCTAGTCTTGCTGTATATACAGCTCCTTTCATGTGAGCTATTTGTGGTGTTATTTCTGTACCTCAAAATTGCTCCATGTTGTCCAGTATGGTGCTTCAAACACTAACGGCATTTAATAAATAACTGTTAATTCTTCTGGAGATAAACATAACTTTGACAATTTGCCATAAGACTGGACAATGTGGTGGCTGAAAAAAACCCAAGAAACCTACCTAGAAGCTTATAGGAACAAGGGAAGATCTCCTCTTTGGGTTAGGTTGTCTAAGAAGCAGATTCTAGGGTGCAAGTGAATACGCAGGAGGTTTATCAGGCAGTATTCTTGGGGTCAATAACTGCAGAAGTCATGGGAAGGAAGCAAGATTGGGCAGAGAGAGAAACTGGGCTATGGAGCAGTTACAGCAAGGCCTGGGCAGACCCCATGGGAGACATTGAAGCCATGATAACCATTAAGAGATTTCCCAGATTGGAGTAAGGAGATGAGAGCTTTGTACTCACTCTCACCCCATTAACCAGTTTTTAGATGTGCCCCCTAAAAGAGATAGCTCTTTTCAGGTGAAGCGATTCCCAGGGAGAGCTGAAAGCTGAGCTCTATCTGCTGGCAGCATTCCCAGGAGTTGGGGGAATATGTTCCTCAGTCCTGTAGGGGGACTTGGGAGGCACGGCACAAGGTCCCAATCCAACAGGCATCTGCAAAGACTAAGGATATTGAGAAAGATCTAGTCTAGACTGTATTGAACAAGGTTTATATCTGTGTCAACAACCTGCTTTTGATTCTTCAGTAGGTTTTCTCTTGCCCAGGTAATAAAGAGCAAACTCTTCTGCCTGGCATCCAACTCCGCAATGGACCCTTTTTCATTTATCCTATGTCACAACCCTCGAAACACCAGAATTACTTCTCGTTGGCTCATGTTTTTTTCTGAATGGAATATCCTTTGATAATCCAGGCCATGCACACCTTGGAAGCCAACCCTTTCCTTCCCATATTGTCCTTTGTTAACCCCGGCCTAAGCTGCCAGTTCCTTCTACGTCACACATAGATTATTTGTCTGCTCCATCTGAGCCCTTAAATATGTCCTGCTCTATGTGGCTGTATATCCGGGAGATATGTATATCTTACTCTGGCTGTGAGATATTAAACTCTTTCACACTCATAACAGGGACTGGTACATGGTATAGCTAGTTCTCAAATCCTGACCCACCTCAGGTCAGTTGTGTGGCAGAAAAAAAAAACTTTACTTTTTAAAAATGTTCATAAATGGGCCTCACCTCTCCTGCTTCAATGAGGACTCATAATTCACAGCTAAGTAGACAAAGAGAAACAGAAAAAACAAAGAATGAGGCCTCTGCTCAGATGTTCTCTTCATTCACCGCATACTTCAGGACAGGAAATAAAGACTTCCTGCCAATTCAAATGACATTGTTTTTATGGAAGCATATGCACAGGCATGTAGAAAGACATGAACACAAAATGGGCTGGTCATATATAGCATGAATTGGTTAAAATTGTGTTCAAGTACATCAGAAACTTTTGAAGAGTCAACAAAATTTCAAAATTCATAGTCATTTCCTGAAAGTACAGTCTGGTAAAATTGGCTTATCACCTCACTTTTAATGCACATATGGGATTTCCTGCTTATAGCATTTCCCAAAAGGATGAGAGAAAAAAAAAAAAAAACTATTTTGCAACCAGGAAAGTTTTATAAGAGGGATTATCTATAGTTCCTGAATAAGAAGACGTCTCCCTCCAAGCACACCTGCAACTCCTAATAACCAATTTATGCAACTTTCCTTTCTACTTGAATCAAAATTGGCAATAAATGTTGTATATGTCTCAAAAAGTGAAATTTTTTTTATCTTGCATTTACTGGTTCATAAAACTGGTTCCCTCTAGTTTACTAGTGTGGAGGGGTGGGTTTCCAGGGAGCAATTAGGGATAAGATAGCCAAAGAAACACAAAGTCAGTTGAAAAAAGAAATCTGTGTGTCTGGCTCTCTCTATGAATTATGACTATTCAAGGCAGAAAAAAATCTGAACCTTTGCCAAAAGCCTGGCGTGTAAAGGGACAGCTGGAGTTTTCTGCTAGGGGTTACAATGCATTACTTGTTCCATAAGGGAGGAAGGGGATCACTTACCACAGCAACTCACACATTGCATGAGACGCTGGCACATCTCTACCTCGTGAAGGCATTTTCTTCAAAGGAAAAGAACTAGATATTTCAGGAAGGTCATTGAAGATCTCAGGGTACAGACATGCTGACCTTCCTGGTGGAGATTTGTTGCCTTTGTGGTGTGTGGACTCAGTCTCTATAGATGCCTTCATTGTGCTATAACTTTTATACAGGATGTATTGTTTAAACTGCCAACCCTAATTCCAATTCCCTTAGAGCGTCAGGAAATTCTAACCAATTAAAATAAAACCCCATTGTATTTTTCTTTGGTTAAGATGCAAATAATATTTTGAACAAGAATGTGAACAAACATATAAACAAAACATAAAGTGGGAACTTTCTATGGGACTCTAAAATTTAAATATTTTAAACAGCGAAATACAAATGAGTGAAGAATGGGAATAGAATGATACTCACATTTAAAGATCCATCATGGGAACCAGAGACTGTCACTACTATGTTATATCTCGGAGTCTGTGCTCTCATAAATCTGTCTGTTCACTTATCAGCCCTGAGAACAGCGTTAATCACTGTGGCTTGAACTCGGAAAAGCTGACACGTGGGGAAAGTCATATCTCTTCCTAACTCTATATTTAAAGAAACAAAAAAATCTTAAATCTAATTGAGCAAATCATATTTCGTGAACTATGACTGGTTTATTGTATGAAATTGGGTTAATTTCCTAAATTTCAAAAATTAGTGGAAGATTCAGAATCCAAGCATATCAAGATATATTATTAAAAATTTATATGCTGGTCAAGCATATCAAGATATAGTATTAAAAATTTTATTGCATATTTGATTTGCCTTAGAAAGTCTCATATTTAAATAGATATTCATAATGCCTATGGAGAAAAAAATAGGACCTGGTACATTTAAAACAACCATTCTGCTCCCTATTTCTATGAATTTTACCACTAAAATATCTCATATAAGTGAATTCATACACTATTTGTTCTTTTGTCTGATTTCACATAGTATAATGTCCTCAAGGTTCATTCATATTGTAGCATGTTAGAATTTCCTTCCTTTTTAAGGCTGAGTAATATTCCATTATATGTATATACCACTTTGTTTATCCATTTATCCTCCAATGGACACTTGAATTGCTTCCATCTTTTGGCTATTGTGAATAATACTTCTATGAATATAGGTGCACAAATACCAGTTTAAGTCCTGGCTTTCAATTCTTTTGGATATATATCCAGAAATGGAATTGCTGAATCACCTGGTGCTTCTATTTTCACTTTTTTGAGAAACTATCACACTGTTTTTCATAACAGCTGCACCACTTTACATTTTTACCAACAAAAGTTCCATTTTTACCAGCAAAAGTTCCATTTTTTCCACATTCTCACCTACATGTTACTGTTTTCTTTTTCTGATAGTAGCCATCCTGATGGGTGTGAGGTGATTTTAATTTTTATCTCTCTAATAATTAGTGATGTTGAACATCTTTTCATATGCTGTTGACTGTTTGTATATACTCTTTAGAGAAGTGTCTATTCAAGTTCTTTGCCAGTTTTTTAAATTGGGTTATTTATTTATTTTTTGTTGTCAAATTGTAGAACTTCATCAGATATCTTAGATAGCAATTCCTTATCAGATATGTAATTTGCAAATATTTTCTTCCACTCTATAGGTTACCTTTTAGTTCTGTTAATTATGGTTTGGTGCATGGAAAATTTTAATTTTGATATAGTTCAATTTATCTATTTTTATATTTGTTACCTGCAACTACAGTCAGTTGAGATTTGTACATTATATAGAGATCAATAAAAATTCTACATCTGTAGTAGAATTTAATGCTGCTCCCATTTGGCAATAGTTTCTAGCAGTTTTTCAAGTTTTTAAGCTTGATGGACAAGATAATGACTCCATCCTTTTAAAGGGTTAATTGAGTTGCTGAAAATATAGAGATTTAGAGAACAACATTTTTTTGTCCTGCCACAATATGCTGCTAATTTTTTTCCAGTGAAAAACTAAAGAGATTCTTTTCTTACCATATATTTTAGCTCTTCCAAACATAGTAAATAAGGAAGAAATGATGCTTTTAACATATAATCAGAAATCTATGCATCCAAACCCAACAGAGAAAAGTGAGAGATATTCTTCTCAGTAACTACAATTAACACAACATGCCTTTCTCTAAAAACAAAATCTTTTGATCTACATTCAGACTAAACAGGAGCTTCTTTGTATAGTCATAGAATACTGAGAAGCTAACTCTGGGGGATAAAATATTAAAGAAGCTTTCTTTGTGTTAAGAGAGTTACTACTTAACCTTTGTGCAAGACTTAGTTATCTCACTTTAGTAAAAATACTTCTGTAGGATTGTAGTTTCCTGGGGGAAAATATGGTAGTACAAGATCAATAAAGCTTATATGCACTTACTGGAGAAGAGAAAAATGGGTAACAAGAAAAGATAGATACAGAGAATATTTTGAGGGCTACTAGATGGGAGTGGGATTGGGGGGCATGGGAAAAAAGGCAAAGGGATTAAGAGGTACAAATAGTTGCAGAATAGACATGAAGATGTAGAGTGTAGCATGGGGAAGATGGTTAATAATGTAATAAATGTGTAAGGGGGAAGATGGGCACTAGATTTAGTGGGGTGATCACTTTGTGAGTTATGTGTATCTCTGATCACTGAGCTGTACAACTGAAACTGGTATATTATTATTGAATGCCAACTATAATTTAAAAAAAACTCATTGAATTATACAATATAAATATGAACAACTAATTGTCAATAAAGCTGAAAAAAAGAGAAAAGAAAACATAAATATTTGTTATTCTGTTCAAATAACTACCATTAAAATCTCCTTTTGCTTTATTCCTTTCGTTTTATTGTAACATATGTTGAAATAATAGATTTACAATTTCAGGCAGTGTTTTTGTTATTGTTCTGTGCAAATCTATATTTAAGCAGTAAGAAGTATTTTACTTTCCTTTTTTGCATAATAATCCATTAGCTGCTAAAGTGGATAAAGTTTAGGGTCTACAAGTATCTGCATTATTCTCTTTGTCTTTCATAGAAGGTGCATTCTTATAGGTAGAATCAGAATTTGAGCTCTGCAGAATGCTCAAGATCTCAAGTTATCCCAGACTTTGCTGCCCTTTGCCACTTTTGACTCTCGACTTAAGAGAAAGTGCATTCCCGCTAGACATAGATGAATTTTTGTTCCCATATGTGTGAGGTTTATAGGACCTAAGTAATGTTATGGCCATATGTCACTTTCTCAAGATGAGCACCTCGTTGGATAATTCCTGTGTGGCTCTTTCTATGGAATATTCAATTATCTATGAAAGATAAACTGGATTTATTACATTCAAATAAATGTTTCTTTTCTCTTTCTTTTTTTGTTACATTATATTAATACTGTTTTTACTTTTTATAGTGGAAGAATACATTTTTTTTTTAGAATACACGTTTTGGTGAGGAAATTTATAAATAAAATGAAAGGAAGAAATAGAAATAAAAGAAATGATGGAGGATAAAAAGGAAGAAGGAAGAATAATTAAGAGGGGAGGTAAGAATGAGAAGAAAAAGAAAAGTAAAATAGAATATTTTAATCTGTCTTTCCACTTATTTCCAACTGCTTTGGGATTTACATTGTATCATTCAAATGACCTTATGCAGAATAGTGAAATAAGAGGATTTGATTACTCGAGAAGTCAAGCTGAAGAAGCCTTTGGAAGATCTTTATCTAGCTTAGCCCCACAACTTGAAAAGGAAAGAAGACACGCACTATGAAATGGTTTCCCAAATTCTCCCTGGTAGTTGGTAGCAACAAATAGGAGGTAATCAAAATTTTGAACTCAAAATTTAATGAAAACCACTCCCCAGACATTGTGCATGCTAAATTGTGTCACTGCTGTCTGTGTGAATCATGCCCTTGGTGCTGTGCAACACAGTGGCGCTGCTTCAGAGGCCCTGGAAAAGGAGTTGGGAAACAGGATTGCGATCTGCCACAGTGGCAAATGTCTTCACTTTTCTGGGCTTCAATTTCCTAATCTGTAAAATATAAGAGCTGAACAGATGGCTTCTAAAGTCCTTTTCCAGGTCTGAAAATAAATCTCTAGGAATATATCCTCATTCAAGTTCACATATAACTCTCCACACACTCAGTCCTGGAGCACTTTTCCCAGAGCAATATTTGCCTAGTAGATCTCATCAGCATGCAGCCTGCTACATCAACACAGCCCGGTCGGCTAGTTGCTCTACTCACTTTGAAGCAAGCAGAGCCTGACTCCTTCTCTGTATTCACACCACCTTTCCTGATCCTGCCAAACAACATCGTTTAAATGGCTCAAAGGGGGAAGTTTGTGGGTTTTTTATTCTTGTGTTTTCTTTTTAAATTCTAAATGGAGAACAAAGCAGAGTATCAGACGATATATCGCACAGCTCCTGTGCTAGACTCTGTGCATCATCCTAGAGAGGCACAGGTCTCCCTTCTCCAGCCCTGGAGATCTCAAAAGCAAACTTTATGTTTGTACAGCATGATGTTAGCTCCAATGCACTATGGAAAGAACTTCAAAAATAGACTTGGTTTATTTAAGAACAAAAGAGTGAAAACAGATGTAAGACTCTTGTAAACAGTAGAAATGCTCTACAGATGGATGGATTGCCATAAGAGCTAATGTACTTGCAACTAAGTGGGGTGAGTATTGTGTTTAGCCTGGCATAGTCCTGATTACTCCTGTTATCCTAGTATAACTGTTAACAGCACCTCCTTTCATCCCAAAAGTGGCCCATTTAAGATATTAAGTAGTATGGTCACTACTCAAATAAACCACAGTAATGAAAGAAAGTCTTCCCCATTTTAGGAGTGGAGGTGAC
This sequence comes from Macroglossus sobrinus, assembly GCA_004027375.1. Lineage (NCBI taxonomy): Eukaryota > Metazoa > Chordata > Mammalia > Chiroptera > Pteropodidae > Macroglossus > Macroglossus sobrinus. The sequence goes on from PVKZ01000500.1 coordinate 292,071, forward strand.
AGGTGTCCCCAAGACACCCTTTCAAAATCCTCACCTTGAATTCTGAATTTGGAAGAATGTTAGCCACCTCTGTGCCTATTAGCCACCTCTGTGCCTATTACAACCGAGTTCATTGTCCCACCTCAGTTGCCCAGTTACCTAATCAGAAGAAAGCTATTTAATTATACTTATAGCTGAACTCACCCCTATCTAAGTCAATATGAGAGCAGATTCCCAGTGGCAGAATTTTTTGAGCCACCTGTCGTGACCCTGGGAGAAGAGATCAATCACTTTTTTGTTGAGAAACATTTGCTTTCTGCAGCTTAAGGACAACTTAGTCCTTATTATTCCCCTTGCAGGAGAAAACCAGGCTCCTCAAAGATAAGAGATGGGAGAGGGTGTGTTAACTAACATGTACCATATGCTGGAACTAATAAAAAAGAACAATTTTGTATTGGAACACAAAAAATTTAAAAAGCTTGGTAATAGTCAAGAGAAATGGACTGTCAATGCACTGTATGTTCTTATAAACATGAGGCAAAATAAATTTTTATCTTTTTATGGATCATATGATTGGGGAAAGGGATGGTTGTTGTTGTGCAACACAGGGCTTGTAGCATCATCAGTCATATGGAAAGTCAGATCATCACATCTGGGGCTTCTGCAGGAAGCGCTGAGCATCCCACATCACAGAGAAACACATGTGGATAAATGAGGCATCTTTTGTTTCCTGTGAACCCAGACACATCCTGGAGGGACAAATGGAAAGGGGATGAACCATCCACGGGAAGCATGTTTATTCTGCAGCACCACCACCCCCAATTTTTTTTTCTGAGGGCTGGTTTTATTTTTCATTTTTTAGAAGGATATGGTAAATAAACTGGGAAGATTCACTTTTACTTTATAACAAATAGAGTTTCTCTAAATAGGCAGATGTCTCTGCATTAAACAATAATTATTCATATCAAATATATCCTTGGAGAACAGCAAGAAGGATAAGATGTGTATGACCTATTATTATGTGCACAAGAGAAAATATATCTTATATTTTTTCTGCAGAAAATGCTAATTGGAAATTCAAAGTAACCATATCTTACTCTAGCAGATATTTTTCTTAATTGAAGAATTAATAAAGAGTTTCAAGATCTTTCAAAGTAATAAAATCATAGTAAGTAAATTATTCACTTCTTTATAGGACAACAAATATTAGTGCTATTATTAATGGCATTAACATTTAGGTAGAAGAAAAAATAAGCTATGTATTATGAAAATATTTTAGTAAACTCAGAGTTAGTTTTCTGGAAACACCATCACTTCCATATCTAGCTTGTTAATCCTACCTCAAATTTTTGTTTTCTTTTTAAGAGATATCTCATCAATCTTATCCCCAAAACCATGTTTTTCTGTAATGTTCCTTTGACCACATTTACGTAAAGCTGTCCTTCCTATTTCTGAGAGCCATTTAAGCTAACTCCTGACCACTTTTAAAGAACAAAAAATGCGCTGTATTATACTAAATCGCAGACTTTTAAAATTTATGGTAGATTCTGTTTTCTCAGAAGTTATTCATCCAGAGTTCCCAAAGAATCTTTTTAAGACATACAGCAAAGAGAATCAAACAGTGTTTTTGCATAACATTGGCTTTGTATTTGCATAGGCCTTCGTGGAGCATGAAGTTTACTATGCTTGGGTATATTTTGTACCTCAATATTATATCTTATCTTTGTATCCATCACATTATTTATTAAAAAAAATTATTGAGCATAATAATGTTCCAAGCAATTCTTGACATCTTTTGTATCATGGAAATGGTTGCAATCTTTGAAGTTTTTTTTTTCTTCTTCCATTTTTGTTTCATTTTTTTTCTTTTTGTCCCATTTAAGAGAGTATTCCAAATAGGAAGCTCTTAAATGACACTCTGGATGAGGCTCACTACTCTCCTCATCTTTTTAGCTTTCTAGTTTATTAAGAAAATCTGGAAGTGGGAGTGGAACAGGAGAGAGGAAAACAACTGAGTTAGAGCCAGAGGAGGTACTTTGAGGAATACGAGATTACAGCCTCATTGGACTCCCTTTCTCTAGACCCGCCATGGTCCATCTGAAGCCTACCATCAACGCAGTTGTTCTAACTACTCCTTTATATGACTGTTTTCTTCATTTGTAAATGGTTCAACTGCTTTAGGATCTCGGAATCCCAGTCCTCAATATGTAATTGCTTACTAGAATTTAGAAAGTTTTTTAAAAATATTAAACCATGCTGAGTCAGGCTGCAAGAGGGACTACAAAGATTTGTTATTTGATTCTTATTTGTCCTCTGATCTATAAAAATCCTTCTCAGTTGTAGTAACTATCTGTAAAATACATGCTTTCTTTGTCTTTTAAGCCAAAATAGCAGTCTTCCTTTTATTTCTATTCTGGGTTATTCTTACTCGAAGTAAAATAAAAATCATGCCCAATTTTCTCACATATAAGGTTTCTTCTTAGGTAAAGACATTTGCTTTCTTACTTTGGAGCAATGATCTGATTATTATCCTTTTAAAAATAATGTCTTGGAGGGCTAGGGTCAACCAGTATTTCCATTCTGTTTATTTGGATTCTATTCCATTGAGAAAATGGTAAATCCTTTCAGTATGCCAGCAGGAGAAGGAGTGCGCTTATGTTTAATAGCAGAAACAACTTTTGTTTTTAACAAATAATTTCTTTTCATCTCGTTCAATCAAGGGTTTCTGCACAATCCATCAATTGATTCTACCACACAGTAAATCTGATTTAATTGTTTAATTGACAAGAAACTGGTTTGAATGTATTAAAATTTTTTAAATTTTGTTTTAAAGAAAAGATCTCAGTCTCCAGAGATATCATTTTAGAAATCAGATTTTAGTTCCTTTTCAGAATTACAATCACTCAATTCTGTTTTCATGCCTTATTCTTTTTTACATAATAGTTTTCTAAATCATTTGTTAACCACTTTACAGCTATTTTACAGCTTCATGAAGCAATGCATTAGTCTCAGTATATAACAATAAAGAGCTGTTTGTAAGTACTAATCGACATAAAACAACCTAACACTTCAATATCTGTATAGAGTTTTACTAATAAATAAATGATTACCATCTGATTTGCTATTCTCTCACCTTATGTAATAAATGCACAATAGTCCACTTAATTTGGTACTCATTTGCTGTGTTTAAAGATATCCTTAACAAATAAATAAATCCTAGTAGAAAATGAGATACTAAGTAGTACTGGAAAGACATTTTTCTTGTGATTGTTATTATTGTTGTTTATATGTTTTGTATTGATAGAAAAAGAAAGCTTTCTTCTGTATCTAAAGCAAAGGTTAACTTGTTTTTAAATTTCTAAAACCATAGTTCCTAATAATATCAGAATCCATGACATGAAAACCATGACATAAAAACCATGACAATTTCTGCTCTTTTTACAAAATTTTTTGCAGAAACTTTCTCCTTACCAATTTGATTATGATGCACCTTGGTGTAATTTCATCCTGTTTCTTGTGCTTGAAGTTTATTGAGTGTTTTGGGTCTGTGGGATAATAGTTTCATCAGTTTGAACAGTTTTGAACATTTATTTCTTCAAATGTGTTTATGTCTCACCCCAATCCACTTCTTTGGGAGCTCCAATAATATGTATATTTGATCATTTGAAGTTATCACACAGATCACTGGTACTCTTTCTTTTTTGTTGCTTAGACTTTTTTTCCTTAGTGTTTTTTTTTTGTAGCTATTTTTATTGCTATGTTTTCAAGCTTCATAATCTTTTCTACTGCAATGTCTAATAGTCTAATCTGCTGTTAATCCCACCCAGTGAATTTTCAATCAGACACTATAGTTTGGATTGTTTTTACATTTTTCCATGTCTTTACTTGTTTACTCTTACTTCTAGATTCTTCAATGTATAGAATACAATTATAAAACCTGTTTAAATATTCTAATCTAATTTCACCATCCATGTCAACTATAGGTCATCATTTCAAATGACAGATTTATTAAATTATTTTTTGCTTTTTGGCATACCTTTAGATGCCAGATGCTATGTATTATATGTACCTTGTTGAGTGCTGGATACTTTTGTATACTTATAAACATTTTTAAGCTTTGTTCTGGTACTGAGATAGCTTGTTCCTATTGGGCCTTGTTTTTAAGCTCTGTCAGCAGAACGAGAGCAGCATTTAGTGTAGGGTTAATTTTTCCCCATGATTTTGGCAAGGCTCTTCTTAGTACTCTAATAGGTGGTCTCCGAATGTGAGGATCTCCTCTCTGTTGGAAACAGGCACTATTCTGGTCTTGTGTGAGTTCTGGGTACTGTTCTCCCCAATTCTTTCATGAGGTTTTTCCCCCACAGTTTGGGGTAGTTTCTTCACACACATGCCCTAACCAGCTGAATGCTCCTCTATGGACTCCTGGCTTTCTCTGTGCAGCTTCTCCTCTCTGGTGCTCTGTGATCTCTAGATACCCAGACTCACCCAGACTCACAGTTGTCTTCTCAGCTCAGGGGCTCACTGGGTACTGCCTGGCTCCTCCCTCCTTTGTTGTGGCCTGGAAACTCTCCAAGCTATAAGCCAGGCAATTCTGGGGCTCAACTGATTTGTTTTCCAGCTCTCAGAGATCCTTCTCTATATGATGTCCAATGTTTGAAAAGTTTTTGTTTTAAATATTTTGTTTGGTTTTCTAATTGTTTCAGGCAGAAGGATAAATTCAATCTTTATTACTCCATCAGAAGCAGAATTTCCAGGGTGGCTTTTAAAACATAAGTAATTTTCTGTCAGTCCCTTGCTTCAAATCTCCAAATAGTTCCCCTTAAGACACCTCTTAACAAAGTCCACAGGACTCTACATGTTCCAGCCTGTGCTTACCTCTCAGATGTCATCCATCCTTCTCTCCCCACTTCACTCTCAATGGTCGTCCTGCTATTTTTCTATATGCCAAGCTCTCGCCTCAGGGTGTTTGCTTCAGTAGACCTCTCCACCTGAAACATCTCTTTCCCAGGTTTTCCAAGAGTTGACTCCTTCTCTTCACTCAGGACTCTGTTCAAATATATCATCTTCTCATCAGGACCATCCTATCTAAAATAGCTCTGTACCTCCCCCTCACTATATTTCCTTACATTGCTATATTTTTCTAAAGATATCTTATCCCTGACATTATATTATATAACATTTACTTACTTGCGTATTGTCTGTTTCCACTATAAAATAAGGAGAATGACTTTTTCTTATTCATTATTCTGTCTCTAGAACTTACAACATTGCCCCACATGAAGTAAGTGCTCATTACATATTCATTGCATGTGTGGATGAATGGACATAGCCTCAAAGTTAAAGAATAACAGAAGATCCATATAGGAAGTTAGGTGTTAATTCCCTTTTCAGACTATACTTGTGTCATCAGCTGAGAGTAGGTGGCTAGAGAAAGAAATGTGTTTTGTAGAAAATTGCTGTCTTCCTATTCCTTCAGAATTTAAAGGAAACCCACAGCCCAGCTGTCAGAAGATGCCTGTGTTGAAGATTTGCTCTGATGACCTCCCATCCCTGGTTTTTGTTTCTTTTCTTGTTGCTTCAGCTGTTGTTTCTCTTTCCTTTTGGCTGACAAAATTCTCTGCGTTGAAAGGAAATTTCCCTACCCCCTGGATGCTTGCATTCATGGTTCTTTTGTCCTAAGTCCTATAGGGCCAACAGCCCCATTTTTTTTTGATGCCTGGCACAACTTTGTCACCATAGGGTAAGCACAAAGGTAAGTCTTCAGCTGCAGAGGACACATTCTCCCAAAACTCCTATGCCATCTGTCATCTTCAGAAACACATTTCTCCTCACTATTCTATCACAGGGCTCTATAGTTTGACTGAAGTCACTCTGTCACTTGCATTTGTTTTAAATTGCCAAGAATCCTCAAACATAACATGCTATACCCATGGTTTCAAGATACAAATTTGTAAGTTGATACTGGATATGATTAAACCTAATGCAATAAACATTCTTCACTGAATTTTAAGCATAAAAATTCAATTATTTTTCCTAGCAAAAGCTATTCTGCTAGGAAATGATTATGTGGATTTTATCTATGTTCTTTATTTATAAATATATGCACCTGTAAATATCACAGATTCGCACTCCTCACCCCAAACTCTTCAGAATAAACTTAAATGTTGTGTCTCACCAAGTTATGCACTGATACGTGGAATATTTACTCTGATATTTACACACTAAGATGTTGCTATGGTAGAACTGATGGGGAGAAGAGACATTTGAGGAGAGAACATTTGATTAATTTTTCAGGCAGAGAGGGAGGGGTTTGATTTACAATTCACAATTTCCTAATTTGATACATTTCTATTTTCATGACAGTGATGAATGATCACTTCCCTTCAGGGATATATATATATAATTAAAGTTTTTCATGAATAGATGTGTGAACCTAACCAGTATATATAACATTGTTTCTATAAGAAAGTGTATTCTGAATTACAAATAATCATCTTATTATTTATTGACATCTAAGCTTTTGGAACACAATCCCTCTATAATTTGGGAGCCCTCTGTATTGAAGCAACAAAAAAACATGATTGCCACTAAGTTCTTCTGGGGAGAAGAAATATATCCACTCCCACAGAAAAAAGTAAATCCCAAGAAGGGAGAGGTTGGTTTTCTTTTGAAAAAGAAACTTCTGGTAGAATAAAGTGTCAATTAAGTGAGGAGACTTGAGTCAGAGTCTCATCTATGTCACTCCTAGCCTCAACTTCCTTATCTATCTTTGTGGCATTGGCCTCGATCCATTCTCTGATTCTCAAAGATTGGAGGAGCAAAAGAGTGGCTAGATGGAGGCCCCCTTGCTATTTGCATATGCTCACTGAATTTTGAGTCTTCCCATTTTCGGAAGTGGGCTCCCAATCTTCAAGTCGCCTGAAGCCAGCAGTCATCCTCTGGAACCAGCTTCAGGCAAACTGAAGAGGCTGCTAATTTAGTTTTCAGTCCTTCCCTGTTCTTATCCTACTGCTGACCTTCCTGGAGCCTTATGATTTCCTCTGACTTCATGGTCGTTCTTTCCCCTGTTAAAACACCCATAATAATGGTTTAAATGCCTAAAAATGCTCTACACAATCCTTTCTGGGGTGTGTGCTTTACAGCAGAAGACAAAGCCTCTTCTTAAATTAAAAGAATGTATTTCTAATTGTCTAATCTCAGGCACTAATGTGTTCGTTGGGGAAGAACTCAGAAGAAAGGACTTTTTCAGCACCTAAAAAGTCATACTATATAAATAACCAATTTATTTTACTAGCCCTTTGATAAGCTCAACTCTGGCTGCACATTATAATTTCTAAGTTTTTAAGAAATATCCAATGCCACAGGCCATGCCCCCAAAGAATCAGACTTAATTAATCCAGAATAGAACATGGACACTGCAATAATTTAAAGCCTTACAGGCAATTTTAATGGGAAAGCAGAATTGAAAGCCATTCTTATGTAGGTAACAAAAGTCCCTGTGACCTTTCTTCCAGAGGTCCCTTCTCTCCCAATCTCCAGCCCTCCCTCTAGGCTTCTAGCAGGCCTGACAATTCACTCCTGTCTCACCTCTGCCACCCTGGTCCACAGGCTAAGAGGGACAATGTGTCATTACCCGCAGCACCAGGATAAAGTAGAGAAGGAGCACTTCCTTACCTAGAATAGGAGTTTCTCTAAGAGAAAAAGCGGTGTCAGTGGGTAGCTGCCTTGCCCCCTATGTGGACCTGAGCCTGCGGGTTTGGACCCACTGGGTAGTATAACATGCTTCTTACTCTCTAAAAGTATATTTTTCTAGTAGATACACTCACCAGGGGGAATTTTCTGAGCAATTTGATTCAAATTGCAATCTATTTCTGCCCCTGTAAGTACCACAAATCAATACAGCAATTTCTGTTGTACATTAGTGAGATTGAGTACTGATATTAATGTTTTATGTGCTGAGAAATCCATATATGTACTCAGAGTTGCTTTCAGAAAACTGATCACAGCCCTTTTTGTAAGCTGCTGAGAAAATCATGCACACCTGATGGGCATTTGAATGAATAAGGCACAATTAATTCTTCTGATTTGATAGCCCTTGGTTAATTAATTTTTCTTGAAGAAGACTAGATTCACTTGGGCTGGTCTCTTAATGTTTCTCACTTCTGATTGTACATGAATCACCCAGAGAGCTTTTTTAAAAAAACAAAACAAAACATTAATATCTGGGTTATATTCTGGTGGAGAAGAAGGGGGACTCTCTAAGGATGGGGCACAGAAATGAGACTTCATAACCCAGACCATGAGATTTTAATGTGGAGCCCAGGGTGAAAGTTGCTCCCTTTCACAGAGCTTAGCAGGTTATGTTGGGAGCAATTTTACCATTTCAGCAAGTTCACCCAAATCAGTTGGAAACAAAATAGAATTTATTTCTGAGGTGTCATGTTTGTTTTGTTTTGTTTTGTAAATCCCATTAACACTGAATTTTGATGAACATTGTTGACCAGAAGCAAATATAACCAAACTTTTGGGAATAATCGATTTTTCTGTATTTGGGGAGCTGTCTTCTATTTAATGTTATAGAAGTTAGCAACATTTTTGCTTTTTCTGCCAAACAACTCATTAGGGAAATTAGTAAGAAAGAAGCTGGCTCACTGTGAGGTTAGGTTATTTCTTTAGCACTTTTGAAACACAAGAATCCTGAAGTGACAAAAATCTTCTCACTCATGGGCAACAGAAGGAGGGATTTCATGCACGACTTGACATTAGTGGGTATCAGAGGAAACTCTGGGAAACTAGAGACAATACATGCAGGTTTTCCCTGCCTCTGACATTTAGAACACTTTAAGTTTCTTTACTAAAACTTTGGGCATAGGATCTGAATGCTCTCTTTACCAGCCTTGCTAAAAATGTCTTGTACCATCAAATGAGGATTTTTCTTGGGGTGAAGAAGAAAACATAATCCGATCGCTCTTGATTCCACTGAGGCGACCAGACAATATGAGTACACAGTAGGCTTTACTGAATGTGCTGTGCAAAGACACAAATCAAATGTAATATTCTAGTCTATGTGGACATCTAAAAATGACATTTAGCAACCACTTCTAGTTGGAATCTTGCTCCGACTGGATAACTGTAAAAAGGAAAAAGTACACATACATATGTGCATGTATTTATGTCATTTTTGACAAAGAACAAGTAAACTATCATTGAGGATTATGCTTAAAATAAGTCAGGAGAATTTCATTATGAAAATAGAGAGAAAGAAACACACACAGAGGAAGAGACAGCGAGAGAGAGAGAGAGAGAGAGAGAGAGAGAGAGAGAGAGAGAGAGAAAGAAAGAAAGAAAGAAAGAAAGAAAGAAAGAAAGAAAGAAAGAAAGAAAGAAAGAAAGAAAGAAAGAAAGAAAGAAAGAAAGAAAGAAGGAAAGAAGGAAGGAAGGAAGGAAGGAAGGAAGGAAGGAAGGAAGGAAGGAAGGAAGGAAGAAAGAAGAAAGGAAGGAAGAAGAAAGGAAGGAAGGAAGGAAGGAAGGAAGGAAGGAAGGGAGGGAGGGAAGGAGGGAGGGAGGAAGAGGGAGGAAGGAAGGGAGGGAGGAAAATAAGGAGAGAGAGAGGTGGGGGAAGAAAGAAAGTCTCAAACTTTGAGAAATTTTATCTAGACTTCCATTGCCTATGAGGATACTGCATGGATTCATTATAATGTAGGAGAATAAGGGTAGTGTCTGAGAGATCTCAATTCTGTCCCTAATCATATGTATGACCCCTGGGCCTTACTTCACCTCTTGGGGCTCCTCTTCTGAAAAAGGACAAAATTTCCTTTGAGTTTAAGGTTTTTCAGTTAGAGGAATGAAGGGGAAAGAGTCACCTGAAGGCAAAAGAGAAAATTTACTGCAAACAGAAAAATGCTGATCAAATTCCGAACAAGTAAAGGCAATAGCACATTCTTAAAAAAAGATGTATTGAACTTTCCACAAACCCTGATGTATTACATGAGCAATACTAGGGTATCTTAGGTTTATCTAAAAAGAAGAGCTCTGCTTTGGGCAACTGTACTACTAATCAGCAACCCAGAAAACCCTAAGAAAGGAGTGTTTGGACATATGGTAAAGAAATTTCAGGGGCAGAGTCTTGCATTTTGGCCCTGAAACTCTACTCTTCTGTGTTCTCTGGAAATTTTAGGAATCTGTGTTAGTAAATGGAGGCCACAACATTTCATTTTGAGGAAGATGGGAACATGTGCCTTATCCTTTCTCCTTCTACATCAAACCTTCTAGGTGAGGTTCTAGAATACTAAGGATTTTTTTTTTCAGTATTCATAGAATGGCTATAAAATCAAATCATTATTTAAAACCTGCTTTACTGATTAGGTCTTTGAATTGGGGAAAAACAACTCACAGACCTGGGTACATGCCGCCTCACACTGAGGAGAAGCTGTTATTGGAGATGAAGTGCTAAACTGAAAAATATTGCAAGAATGAAAAACTGCACTCAACCCAATCTTTTCATTTGAGACTTAGAAGGCTCTTGCAGTAATTAACAGGAGAGCCACTTGACTTACTGAGATCTACCCTCTTGAGAATTTGGTAAGCTGCCCACGAAAAGCTGGAGCTTTCTACCAAGGCGAGGATTACACCCTGATCCTTGGGAGAGACCCTCCTGTTTGTCCTTTGAAGTGACTGCTTCTTTGCAGGTGTCAAGTAGCTCCTTCTTGGGGCTGACTTTCAGATTTAGAGTTTTCTGCTAAGCACTCTCAACAACTTTTCTCAAGGGGTCTTTGGGAAATTTACATGGTAATCCCCTAAAAGCATTACAGAGATCAGAAACAGTTTTTAAAGTAAAATCAAAGAAGGTTGCCCAGCACTCACATTCCTGGCATCAGTTTTCTTAAAGGTAGTGCTGGCCCACGTAAGGGCTTTTAAGCATCTTCTTTCTCCTATTCAGTCATTTAGTGCCCTACTGCCCATTTGCCACCAAGTACAGGGGTCTTAAGGGCAGTGTTTACCAGACCTGGTCATTCTTGCTTAAATGTCCTATTCCAGGATTTACTCCACTAAAGAAGGTGTGTGTCTGTCTCATTCCTGTAGCTGTCTTAGGTGACCTCCCCAGCTCAGCCTGGGCCTCTGGTACCAGTGGGTCCTCCAGAGCCAGTTCCAGGTGCTCAGTTTTCCTGTTTCACCTATCTCTCCTCAGCAGCTGTTTCCACCACTTCTCAGGCAGGAAAGTGAAATGATAGCCCTGTTTGCTTCTCTCCATATTTGGGATGTTAGTGAATGTTTTCCATACTTGTTGATAATGCCCATTTGGCAGGCAGGATAGGACAAGGACCCGTGTAAGGATACGCCAGACAAGTTCTTTTGCTTCCTTCCCTGGCTATCATTTTTTGAAGTTAACATTGTTGGTTGTAATCCTTTGTTTAGATGTTTCTTTCAACATTTTTAAAGCTTGTTTTTACCACTTTAAATTTTATTTAAAGTCTGTATGTAACTAATTAATTTTATTCATTTCATTTCATAGTAGGGAAGTTAAAATATGACAGTTCTTCTTTAGTCAGCATATTTGTTAAGTATTTTAAAAAACATTTTGGCTAAGAATAGACAAATTTATTTAAAAACAATATTTGTTTTGGGTTCAAATCCTTTGTTGTGTAACTTTGACCAAACTATTTACCTCTCTAAGACTCCGTTTCTTCATCTTTAAGAACTGATGTAATGTAATAAATCTTTCCCTTCTGTAGTCCAATACCCAGGAAAAAGCAATGCTGTAATGATTACGTGAGATAATGGAGCATAGCTTTTAGCAAAACAGCTAACATGTGGTAATTAACCCATAAGTGGTAGTGACCATGAGGATAAATGAATGTATTTTACACAGAGGAAGAAACAGTTGATGGTAGAGGAAGAAATCTGTGTGTTGAGAATTTGAAGTAGGCATGAAAGCAACAAAAGGAAACACTTCATTAAAGATTACAGTGAGAAACAGAAAAAAAAAAAGAAGCTCAGAAAGTACCTACAACTACTAGTAGAATAGAGCTCACTCACATAAACACATCTGTACACATACACATGCTCATTCCCTCTTATCCACACACACACACACACACACACACATATATAAACTCGAATAACCTCATATTCCCCCACATACCACACCCATGTACACTCATTCACATCCACTCATGCATATGTACATGTATACATTTATATCATGCATGGCTTGAAAAGGTATTGATATAAGACTTTTTAACTCTGTGTTTAGCTTAAATAGCCACTCTACCCTAGTCTTACTGTCAGGAGTGTCCCTGGACTTTTCTGGGACAGTTCCATGCCAGACACAGGTATTCACTTTAGTACACTTTGAATTGATCTTGTAAGCAAGCTTCTTTCCCTTCTGTAGTCCATGTGGTTTCTGTGGTCTTTTATTTTTTAATCTGTTAAAACACTTTGAAGTTCAGCTGTTGATTTGACATCCAACTCCCGCTGGAACCTGGAGGTGGTTTCCTATTTCCTAAGTATTGCTAAAGAATCATCAGAAAGAGAGAGCATTAGAGCAAGGTCACTCCAATACACTAAATAAGAAATATGTTGGTAGTGAACATTTCCAAGGCAAATAAAGAGTGCTTCCTCTCAGGGCAATTTTCTTCTGTCTTTGCCTGGTCTTAGAGAATGAGCTATAATTCTCAGAATGATTTGCCACATTACTTACTTTATCAACCATGATATTTCAATCTTCACATCTGCTTGTAATTAAAGAGAAGAGTCTCTGAATGTCAGAAGGACATTGGAGTATATGCAATGGGTCTTGCAAACTGCTGCAGGAAGATTTTGCTAAAATTTTCTTGCTATTTTAAAACTGCAATACTAAATAAAATAAATAAATAAATAAATGATTGATTAAAGAAACAAACCATCTACTAACGCTTTATCCTCCTAAGTGCTGCTAGCCCCGCAGGCCTGTGCCAAGCTGCTAACTTGAGTATCTCTCTGGCCACATGATGTTTGTTTGAGTTCTCAAGAATAAAGTTTACCTCCAGAGATTTCAGCACAATTTAGGGGAAGATGGGAGGGTAAAATCAATTATTATGCTCAGAAATGCTTGGTAATCCACGATAAGAATGAGTAAAACACCCAAATATGAGATGATAGTGTTACCAACAGAAAGGTCATTTGAAAAGTGCTTATGCTCATGAATTCTCCAAATAAAGTGTGAAGGTTCCCCTGACAAATACTGCTGTGGCACATGTTTGCCTGCTGTGGGTTAGAACTTCTCTAACAGGTTTGGCATGGATAAGATCTCTGAAGGTCAAGTGGAGGCACGCGGAGACAATTAACTTATAGGATGTAGCGCAGAGCAATCTGGTGCCTTTGTAGCCCTCACCAGAAATAAACTTTTTGAATTTCTAAGTGAGCTGTGGATGAATACATGTTCAGCCCTTATAGCTTCAAATAATTCCCAGGTTAGGGTTGAGAAAGCAAAGAATTCTGTGCAGAAGCATTTTGTAAGCATATGAAGGGAAGGAGATAGAGAAACCTACAAGAAACAATTTTCTTCATACATTAAGAACAGTGAAACACCAGGCTTGATTAAAGAGATATACAAAAAAGTGCATGCTGCCGTTAAGAAATGCAGTCTAAGAGAAAAAAATATCTAAGAAAAAACTTATTTTAAAAAAGTAGAACCACCCAAAATATCTCTTGTCTAGAAGAAAAACAGTACCTCAGAAGAAGAGAACCATCCCTGGGGCTCAGAAGTATTCTGCAAATAGGTAAACCAAACCATCATAATCTGTAATTTTCTAAGAAGAGTTTCAGGCTAAGATAATAATTTATCAATCAAGAAATAAAATCCACACTAACATACTAGCTACATTTTCCCTCTTAAAGGCACAATACAATACATGAAGAAATTGCTGCTACATGCTATAATAGGAAATAATTTCAAACTCACAAAATAATCAGCAAAAACCTAAAAGCAGAAGGAAATAATATTTGAGAATTAGGCCTATGGAATCATACCTCTAAGCAGGCAGGGCTCCTAAACTATGTAATTATTTGGTGAACAGATGGCATAGCTTCCTTCAACATAACCTATTTCTATTTAGTATAAAATGTCTGTAAATAAATTGAATACCCCCTGCTCTGGTTTTTGTTACTTTTAATTGTAGAGCATCACCAACTTTCATCTTCAAGGCCTTGTGCTTTATTCGTAAGATATTACATTCATTCATTCATCTAACAAACATTCTACATATACTATATGACAGGCACTTGTGCCCTAATCATGTTCTTTACTGACTGACCTCATGCCTTTTCCTTAACCACAGTTGATTGGACTAGGAATGATAATTTACCCAAAGGCAGACAGTTCCTTCAGATGCTTCCAGAAACTGATTCTTTGTGAGGCTTGGCTAAAAATCATAGGTGGGTCCAATCTTCCTTGGGAATTTGAAGACTGAAACACTTGACTAGTTAGCAGATGGGAGTCAGAAACAATAGTATCAAGAGCTGCCATAATGTTAACAGGAGCTGGATCAGTCCCTCTGAATCATGTACAAGCTGAAAAAAAAAAAAAAGGCAGAGATGAAGATGGGTCATATACACAGAGAGTAGCACTGGTACTCACTGGTAGGTCTGAAGTATGCAGAATTAGATAAGAAACCAAAATCCCTATGACTATTACTGTAAGTATAGCACTATATGCTTAAATTTTTTTCTACACTATTTCCTTGCCAAAATAAAAACCTATGACGCCTGCTGAATAGCTGTGAGATGATTGAATTAAAGTTTTGTTCCATCCCTCTATTGTGACATACTTTAATTCCTGAAACATAATCTTTCATCTTTTTAAACCTGTCATTATTTTGTCTATTTTGGAGTAAATTAGGACCAATAAAAATATACAGAATGATATAACTCTGTACAATTCTAAGGTCATTTTTTAACTAAAAGGGTGGTATAGCTACAGTCCAGAAATATCTGAAAGATTCTGTCTTCCAAAGAATTAAATTTCATTCTTCCTCTTTATATAAAACAAGTGGTAGTCCTTTAATTGCATGGACAGACCAGTAAAGTTTGTATTTTTCTAGAATAAAAAAAATTAGTTATAGTAATGTTTACCTATGGGTCCTCATGGTAAAAATAAAATTTCTGTGGATTAGAAGAGTCATGAGTTAATTAAAATTCATAAGATACTTTTTATACATATTTATAAATGGAAGCATATTCTGTAATATAAAACATTGCAGTTAAAATTTTAATTGGGAAATGCAACCATTTAAATATTTTCCAAATAAGAAAAAGTCTTTGTAGTCAAGAAAACCACATATTTAAGAAAAAGCATTAATAAAATGTTGAATCAGAGTTAACCAGATAGATTCATAATTGCTCTTGAATACTGTAATATAATATTAATGGAAAGGTAAAGGACTTAGAATAACCAAGGCAAGCTTGAAAAGGTAGAACAGAGATGAAAGACTTAATGATACCTGATTTCAAGAATTACTATGAAACTATTGTAATCAAGATGGTATGCCGCTGGTTTAAGACTTGATGGAATAATACAAAAAATTCAGAAGCAGGCCCATACATATTTAGTCAGTTAATTTTTGAAATAAATGAATTAAATTAATTCAATGGGAAAAAAGTAGTCTTTTCAACAGATGCTACTGGAACAATTGAATAGCCATGTGAGGAAAAATGAACCTCGATTCTTACCTCACACCCTACATAAAAATTAACTTGAAATAGATTGTATATGTGAATATAAAAAATTAGAACTAAAAAAATTTTTTTTAAAGTCTAGAAAAAATTTTTCATAACATTGGCACAGGCAAAAATTTCTTTGGAAAAAATTTATAAATCATAAAAGTAAAAATTAATAAATTGGATAAGTATATCTGTTTTTTGAAGACACTGTTAAAAAAATGAAATGGCCAAGGCATATACTGAGAAAATATATAACTGTACATATATCTGAGAAAAAATTTGTATTCAAAATACATTAAGAACTCTTAAAATTCAAGAATAAGAAGACAAACAGTTCAATTGAAAGAAATAGGCAGAAAATCTGAACAGGCACTTCATAAAGAAATATGTGGTCAATAAACACATGGAAATATATTCAAAATCACTAGTCATCAGAAAAATATAAATTAAAACCACATGAGATACCACTTCATACCCACTATAGTGGCTAAAATTAAAAAGACTGAAAATATTAGTGATGATGTAGAGCAACTAGAACTCTCATATATTGCTGGTGGGAATGTAAAAATAGTGCAACAATTTTGAAAAACTGCTTGGCAATTGCTTATAAAATTAAACACATGCAGTTGACCCTTGACCAACACAGGTTTGAACTACGTGGGTCCACTTTATGTGGATTTTTCAATAAATATACAGTCGGCCTTCATCCTCTAGTTTTGTATTCCCAGCTTCAACCAACTGCTGGGAGCCAACCCATGGGAAAAGTAAACTGAGAAGTTAACCTTTGAACATAAGTCTCACAAATCTGGTTAGGTGTCTAGGAAAGTCCAAAAGGGCAAACACAAGATAAGCCCGGAGATGCCTGCAGCTGTCCTGTTATCAGCAGACCATTAACGGCTGCTGGAGCCACAGATCACCCCATGCCTACTTCCCCCATTTCTTAGAAAATATATATACCCTTGTGTGTAAAATAAACTTTGAGGCTTGATCAGAACTTTGTCTTGCCTCCATTCTTCGCGTCTCCTGTCCCCCATTCTCTTGCAGATTGTCACCTCGAGTCTCACTTCTGGTCGGAGCTCCTGCTAGTCATCCCGCGGGACGGGACAACCAACTATAGATCAAAACCAGTATTTTCGATCCAAGGTTGGGAATCTTCAGATGTGAAGGGCCAACTGTATGCATTGTTCTACACCATTTTATATAAGGGACTTGAGCACCCACAGATTTTGATACCTGTGGGAGATCCTAAAACCAATAACCCATAGATACCTAGAAAAAACTGAAGTTGGTTGAGGGTCAACTGTACTTACCCTGCAACCGAGCAATTCCACTCACAGATATTTACTCAAAAAAAAAAAAAAGAAAAGAAAAAGAAAATATTTGTTCTCAAAGACTTGTATATACATGTCTATAGAAGCTTTATTCACAATAGCCAATAATTAGAAATAATCCAGATATGCGTCAACAGATGAATAGATATAGTATGTTCTTACACCAGAATACGTAACAACCATCAAAGGAACAAGTTACTGATACATGTATCAATATGGATGAAACTCAAAACATTATGCCAATTGAAAGAAGCCAGAAAATTCCATTTACATAAAATTAAAGAGAGAAAACAAAACTAATCTATAGTAACTGGAAGCAAATCAATAGTTGTCTGGGGTTCAGTGTGTGTAAATGGGGAAATGGGAGTAATTGACTCCCAAGGTACACAAGAGAATTTGAAGATTTATAGGAACATTCTATATCCTGCTAACTTGATGGTTAAGGTGGTTCCATAGGTTTGTACATTGAATATAAGTATCAAATATCAAGCTAGACTTTTTAAGTGCATAATTTAGGGTGAAGATACTAAATTGCACACCTAAAGTTTTTTGAGCCAATTAGTGAAGTTTAACTATACAAAGTAAGTTCAACCTAATGACTCGCATGGGAAGCAACTGAGAAGGTACACTCAAGTTCCATTGTCCAACAAGAAATCAATCAACTGATCGATCACGTGGATCTTGTGGGTTCTATTGTCTGAAGAGATGTTCTTTGTTTTTTGGGTCTGGTAATAGTTCTGCAACCATAGCAAGATATTAAAATTACATTATTAAAACTTTTGGAAGATATCAAAATTAGTATAATTATAACTCTGGGAAGATCTAAAAAAATAAGCATAAAAAATAAATGACTTTAAACACATAGTGTTGGTATTTTAAAATAAGTATGTATAACTACATTCATTTACATATGTTTGTGTTATTTTAAAATATTTAATTTGAAAATAATCAGCAATACCAAAATTTTTAGTTGCATAAACTATTTCAGAAAACATAATTGATCAAATTTATGATTAATAACTAAATGTTCAGCAAAATACTAGTTTTCGAAGTTTTTATTTGATAAAAGAGTTTAATAATTTTTGTATTCAACAGTGTTAGGTGGTTAAATGTGTTTTTATATGCTTACTAAATGCACACAAAACCATCCTGCCAGAATGAAAAAACTACTATAATTATGGCTTCTTGTGAACTAACAATCTGAGACATGAATTCATTCTTTCTCTCTCCTCTTTCCCTAATTCCTAAAACAAAAGTACTCTGATTAGACCTGATTAGCTATCATCAGGTATAGAAAGTCTCTATGTGACGTGCTTTAAACAGGGTATTGGTTCATGATCCAATCAACTGTTGCAGCCATGGCAGAATTACAGGACATGAAATGTGACAACCTCTGAATTCTAGTAACAAGTCTTTTTTCCTTGTCCTAAATGAGGTCAGTGGGAAAAGCTGATACTTAGGTTGTGCCTCAAACACTCATTTCAATAAAAATGTACATGTAAATGTATATGAATGTGAGCTGACAACCTCAGGCTCTGGACCTCTGTCAATTGGCTCCCAAAATCACCTCTTTCGGGAACCCCTGAGAGAAATTCTATCTATGACAGACTTGCTGGCAAAAAAAAAAAAAAAAAAAAAATAGTACAGAAGAGAGATTCAGATTTTAATAGCAAACTGTGATTATATTTAAGTAAATGTGTTTATAGATTAGTCTGGATATGAAATTAAAAAGTGATGTGAACATAGTGATTCCTTTGACTTCCAAAAATTCATAAAATTTAAAAAGAAAACAATTTTTAATATTATGGAAGAAACTGGACACTAGTTTTCTTGTCTAGCGTCTGCCTCTAAGACACAGTATGACACTGGCTAAGTAGTGTAACCTCTCCAGAACCCCTTCTTCACACCTATAAAACAGCGGGGGTGGTGGAGAAAACCTGCAAGGTTTGCCAACTTGCAGTCAGAACTAGAATCACTTAGAATTCTGAATTCAAAGTATATGGATGAACATTCTGCTAAATTCTCCCAAATATATTACCTATTCAGTATATTTTTCCATAAATAACATTTTGAAACTGTCGCTCACATTTTAAAGTTAAAGTGTTCCTATTCAGGCAGAAACTAAATAATACAAAAGAAAAAAATTACCAAATTCATCTTATTTCATTACCTGGCATTGTTTTATATGCCATGTGGACAATTTAAACCACTTAAAGAATGATTCTTTTTACTCCATAAAATATTAAATGCAGTACAAATCCATTGTAATACTAAGTACAAGGGGCACAAATGACCCTGCTGTTACAGGTCTGCATTATGGTAACAGAGGAATTACATAGCACAGTGCACTGGGGAGACAATGGGAACATGAAATTAGTAACAGCGTTCGTGTTACTTTATAATAGCTTTCTGGTCTTTTATAAAAATTCTATTGTGACGCCCTTCAGTGCTACCAGACTTTGTTCAGTGATTATTAATAAACTGCATTTGCCCAGCATTCCGTACGACACACAAAAGTATATTGAATCTTTTTTTTTTTTTTTTGTAAAATTATCTATTCTGTTATGTTTCTTTCTGGATTTGGTCTGAATGTGCGGTCAGAAAACTCATATAATGGGTCTCCAACCCTAAATAAATTATAGAATTATAGAACACAAACTTGGTGCCCATGTTGTCTAAATCCATCATTTAACATGTAGACAACTTTTCAGATGAAGAGACAAGTTTTAATGTCATTTTTTTTTAAACCTAGAGCGATAATAATAATACTAATCTGGTCCTTATAAATGCTAAGCACTGTTTTAAGGGGTTTACATGTATTAACACATTTAATCCTTCCTATAATCTGACCTTTGACAATCCTGAGGTACATACCCCCATTTCATATATGATGAAACTGAAAAAAGAGAGGCTAAATAGCCCGGTTGAGATCACACAGCTAGTAAGCGAAAGGGCCAGTATTTGAACTCTAGCAATTTGGCTCCTTGTGTAAATGAAGATGTGTACATCCAAAGGAAAATAGAACACCAACAAATAAAAGGCTTTCTGTAAAATCTAAACAGGTGAGTATATTTTAGCCACTTACACTTCTATACCAACAGTAACCATCTGCTTTTGTGGGTGTTTTTCTCTTGTTGGATCATGAAAGTCATGCTGGAGGATTACACAGTGAGTCTGAGGTAATACCAACATGGCACACTGGGAGCCATTTGGATTTACAGTGTGTTTGTCACAGGTCATGTTAAACAGCTAATCATGTGGCTTTAGTATGAGTAACTGCATAGGTTTATTGTACTCTAAGATTCACTCAATAAATTTAACATAAGAAATATACTATTCAGCACAAAGTAAAAGGATTTAAACTTTCAGCATGATTCAAAAGAATAAGGAGAAAGAAAGCAAATACTGAATCTCCTTATCAGATTTTAAAGAAAGAATAATCAGGTAGCCATAATTAAGCTTAAAAACCTCTTTGTACAAGCTGACCTGCAGAATCAAAACCATTCAGACTCTCATTCCCTAACAAGAAAGAGTTTCCCTCAATTCTTTCCCCTTTCAACATCACTGCATTGATGTTTGTCATTGTCATAGCTTTCATCAAGTTACTTGTGCTTCTAGGTACTTTACAGGTATTATTTCTCATATTTACTACAGTCCTTCAAAGTAAGTATTGTTATCCCCTTTTTCACTTTAAGAAACTGAGATTCTGAGACAAAATAAGTTGTTCAAGATTATACCATTATTCATCAGGATATAGAGATGAATTTACTCGTTAATAATGAATGTGTCATTATTAATACTAAAAACTAACTTGCTTGCCGTATGCCAAGCTCTGTGCCAAGCATTTCACACTGTTCATCTTTTAATAACCCTATAAAGTAGGTATTATTACCTCTGTTTCACTGATGAGGGATGGTAGGCTGAATAATGACATCCTCCCAACCCCTGCCATATATCAGTTTGAATCCTCAGAATCCAAATCTGTGACTATGTTATTTTACACTTTGCAGATGTGATTAAAGATTTTAAGATGGAAAGATTATACTGCATTTATCCAGGTGGGCCCAATGCAATCAGAAGTGTTATTATAAGAGAGAGGTAGAGAGATTTGACTATGGATAAGTGTCAGAGTGATGCAGCAGGAAAAGACTGAAATAGCCTGCTGACTTTGAAAATGGTAGAAGGAGCTATAAACCAAGAAATGACTTTAGAAACTAGAAAAGGCAAGCAAACGGATTCTTCCCTAGATCCCCCAGAAGGAACGTAACCCTACTGACTCATTTTGGGGTTTCTGCTCTTCATAAATAATAATAAATAATAAATAATAAATCTTCAGTGATAATAAATTTGTGCTGTTTTAAGTTACTAAGTGTGTTGTTCTGTTACAACAGCGATAAGTTATATAACATGTTCAATATCACAATTATTAAATGGTAGACTTAAATTTAAATGCACATCTGTCTACCTACAAAGACTAAGTTCTCAACCAGTGAAGCTCTAGCAGAATCAATCAAATGAGATGTTCGATTCAACACAATGGTAATGTGTTTATCCCAACCATGATTATGGCGATACCCTCCCGACACTTATTCTTCTTAAGAATTCTCAGAATAATATTTCATTTTTACTTTTTAATTTATGATATCTAAAGTTTATGCTATCTAAACAGCACCTACTGTATAGAAGATGAAGATAAAAGAATTGATAATATGTTGGTCAAATGTCATCCATACAAAAATCAGAACTGAAGATAGATTACTTTCTAAGGGAATGGATATTCTGAAAATCGCTGCTTAAATTGAGGAGAGAAGAAAATAGCTGGCCAAGAAAAGTTACAAACACAATCTAATATTGCAAGAAAAGTCAGATTGTCATCTAATCCTGAGGATTTTTGCCTATAACTTTAATTAAAGCATCATAATTGTTATCATAATGATATAACAATATTCTGTTTCTATATTTTCATTGAGGTATTGTTATATACAATAATAGATCCTAAATGTACAGTCTGGTGAGTTTTGACTCATGTATATTCATATAACCAATATCCCATTAAAGATAAAAATTTCCACCACCCTAGAAAGTTTCCTCATGCCCCTTAGTTTTCATCTTCAGGATGGCTATGTAAGATTAAATTGTAAGCAACACATTTCTTATTCTCTAGGCCACAAATTCTGCTATGCTCCCAACAGATTATATACATATTTGAAATAGAAATTTGGTTTGTATTATTTAGGGTAGACCCAGAGAATACTTAATCACCTTTGAATATTTAATGGTCTCCATAATTTGTCCCCTACTTGTCTTCATAATTTTGGTCTCTATCTTCTTTTGATTTCTCCTCTTTGATTGTAGGCTCCCTATTCCCAGCATACCCTCTATCCCCACTCCTTACACCTAGAAAATGTCTATACATCTTTTAATATCAATATAAGAGCTACCTCTTTATTGAAACACTTTCTAAAGTCTCCCCTAATTTATGAAGAATGCTATCCTTCTTGTGACTGTTCATTCAGGTTACTATAACACAATACCATAGACTGGGTGGCTTAAAAACAACAGAAATTTATTCCTCATGATTCTGGAGTCTGGGAAGTTCAAGATCAAGGTGCTGACAGATTTGGTAGCTGATGAGGGCTTGCTTCCTGTTTCATATGTGGCCATCTTCTTGCTGTGTCCTCACACGGTAGAATGGGGCAAAGGAGTTCTCTAGAATCTCTTTTATAAGACACTAATTCTATTCACAAGGGCTCCACCCTCATGACTCATCACCTCCTAAAGGCTCTATCTCCTGATACCATCACATTGGGATTAGAATTTAATATTTAGGATTTAGCCTATAACAGTGCCCCATTATGTTACAATCACTCTGCTCACATGAAACCCACTGCATTAGGTCATGAAATAGAGTGGCAAACTTTAATGTCTGAATCACCAGGAAAGGAATGAATGACTAAAGTAGCTAACTATACTACCACCTAGAGAATGCAAATGAACTTATTTAAATAAAATAAAACAAGACCCAAAAAACTATGGGGCCAAAAACTTATGGCACTATTTTTTTCATGTATAAGCCACTAAGTGGGTGTGGACTCTTTAAGAAGGAGGGAGCAAATACTAGTGACCAGCTGCAGTTTAAAAGAGTTTATGTGTCAAAGAGTTTCTTAGTTCAACCCACTTCTAGCAATCTGCTTTATTCCCTGGCAGAGTAAACCACAACTAATTGCCCTTACTTAAATTTCTCAGTATTATCTGAGAAAACAGGAAACAAGTTGCATCCCAATACCTAATTATTCAGATTAATTGTACTTCCATAGAGAAAATATGATTTCTCATAAATTCTGTATTACTCTGTTCGCCATCATACAACAGCTCTTTCTCATTAAACAACATGCTTAAACTTGGAATTTTAAAATATCTACATGTTCACATTTTATAGGCAACTATTGCACATCATGTGTTTAATTGAGTTCCATATTTGTGGCATATTGTCAGATAATCTACTCACTAATGCTGACAATTCTTTTATAAGATTTATTCATTTTTGACAACATTACTTGTTTGGGTGTTTTCACTTTATTTTTTAGGGGTCTCACTTCAAACTACGTTTGATGCAGTATGTGCTAAGAAAGAAACAAAAGACATAAGTTTGATCACTACCACTAGTCAGATGTTGCTTTGAGGAAATCAAGTCTCAGAACTTCCAAGGGAAATGTGGAATGAAGAACAAACAGTTCTGATAAACTCTCCTTAATCCCCTGGAAGACTATGATGAGTGATCTTTGTTAAAGTTTTAGATGATGCTAATATAATTTGAAGTATCTGCTTCAATAGGCAGTTCAAGGCAGAGATTAATAGTATAAACTCTGAAGTCAGAGGTCTCAGGTCATATCAAAGATCACACTTAATCACTTAAGCCTCAGGTTCTTTATCTGTAAAACTAGCTGCTAGTTTATAAAAAGATCAAGTGAGATAATTTACAAAGTATTTAGTTTTAATTCTGACACATAGTAGGACTTAATAAATGATAACATGTACTACTATATCATTTGCCTAAAATTAAACCAAGAAACTAGATGACATTTACTTTCTTTTCTTTCCCTTTCTTTCTTTCTCTTTCTTTTTCTTCCTTCCTTCCTTCCTTCCTTCCTTCCTTCCTTCCTTCCTTCCTTCCTTCCTTCCTTCCTTCCTTCCTTTCTTCCTTTCTTTCTTTCTTTCTTTCTTTCTTTCTTTCTTTCTTTCTTTCTTTCTTTCTTTCTTTCTTTCTTTCTTTCTTTCTTTCTTTCTTTCTTTCTTTCTTTTTCTTTTGTTATAAAGAAGCTTACTTTCTACTGTTCCTTATACTGATTGTTTAAAAGTTTTAACATTTCTGTTCTATACACATACAATACATACATATAGCAGTCTTATCATAAGATTATAGTAAAAAAATTGATCATTTTACCTAGAGGTACAATGATGAGGAGATTATCTTTATGCAAATCCCATCAGCAGTGTTGGAAGCTATAGCAAGAAACTACAGCATAATTACTATATGTACAGGTCCTGCATACTTATTCAATTACTGACTTCACTGACCTTTCAAATTCTTATTCAAGCATGGTGAAGAGAATATAGTATGTTCAATCTCTAGTTGGGTAATTACAAATAATTAAATTTAACTAAAGCCTAATTATGCATAAAGAAAAGCCTAGCATTTCCTTCAGCCTTGAGATATTTGTTCATGCAGCCTCATGACTAGCTGGGCTGGCTCTACACAGCAGCACAAAACCTGAGAATGAAAAGAAGCCTAAAATATCAGCAGATGCCATTAATTCAACATATGCCTTTAAACAAGTCAGTCAAATTTTGTGAGAATTAGCTTCCTCATCTACATAGCCTGGGGTAGGACCACTTACTTCCACGATTTCTTCTGGACTTCAAGGTCGGCGCTTATATCATTATCTGTTTCATTTTTTCCCTATCCCAACACAATTTAAAGAAAACACATTCCCATTGTTAGCAGTGGCAGAAAGCCTCAACTAGAATGACAGATGCCGCCTACTGGAGAGTATCGGAATAGCTAGTGAGATGGAAAAGAGAATGTGTAGATTGAAGAAATCCCTTCGCCTCAAGGTAATCATCCTTCAGTCCCCTCTCAGTGGGTTCTACTTTCCTCTTCAACTATCCAAATATTACATTTTAAAAGATATTATTTAGAAATCTTCTAACTGAGTAGTTATTACAGGGCCACTCAGACCAATAACAGTCTACATATGTATTTTATACAGTAAGAAAGTATTCTTAAAATATTTGAATTAGTTGCTAAACTTTCAATTCAAGAGAAGTCTCAAAAATCTGAACTTCTGGTTTCCTTTGAAATTCCACTATGTTGTCCACAATCCTACCTTCCCCGTGATCTATTTAACATTTATCACTTCACATTTTCTTTGTTTCTTCTGATTAAAAAAAAAAAAACATTTGTATCTTAGCTCTAACAAAGATTTTAAAAAAACACACAAAAAACTAAAAATAAACCATGCTTTCTACATTTATTCTGTAAGATTATTAAAATTTATTAAAATAAAATTTTCATTTATTTTTCATCAGTGTGTTACCTTATTTGACCTACTACAATCTTCAGTTCATTTACCAGAGACTGGTCAGTTCAATATAAAATTTTCCTTTCTGCTCTGTCCCTTTGAGAAATATTTATCTGGTCATTTTTTACTCTTATTCTTCTTATTCTTATACTCTCAAGTCGATTGCCAGATTTTCCTTTTCTTTGAACTTTATTTTAACATATAACATATGTATGGAAAATGGCACATATCATATGTATGTAATAAAAATAAACATTCACAATAGACAAAAATACTATAAAATAAATATAATAAAATGTATGCAGGAACTTCATATAGAAGAAAAAATGTTTCTGAAAGATAAAAAATAATCTAAATGTAAGGAACAATATATCATATTCATAAATAAGAAGATGCTATAATACAAAGATATTTATCCCAAAACTCATTTATAAAGTTAAAAAAATTACAAAAATTTTTAATGTTTTTGTGAAAATTATTATGGTGATTCTAAAATTTATGTATAACTTCAAAAAGGCTAAGTCTGTTCAAGAGAATTTTCTAAAAGAAAAAGGTAGAAGGACTTGCCCTAAACATTTTAGGACTTTAAGCTATAGAAGTAAAGATGATAAATATTGAAATAAGAATGAAGAGACAATACATAAATTGACAAATACGCAGCCCTAGAGTCTGTATTGTGGTCTCTAACTATCATTTCCTACTCTAATGAACCAGGAATCCTTAGAAAAATAGTTAGTTCCATGTCTGAGACAGTACATTTAAAAGATGCCCACCCTCCAAAGCAAGAAAACTCTACATACTATTACAGTCATGGCAAAAGAACTTAAATGTCAATTTAAAGAGGCTCCTACAGGCCAAAGATAATCTAAGTATCAATAAGTAATAAAAATGATTGAGGCAAGAATTTATATATCCTTGAGATTACAACAATACTACACAATAGCTACCATAGCAAACCTCATTCATCATTTTGAGAGGATTCTAGAGAACCAATTCATTTTCATAACTAGTAAATAAAGGTAAAATATCAAGTATTTACTTTGACTTTCCAATAAAAACTACAACTCAAACAGGTGATGAGGATTTTTTTAAAGGTTTTCAGCTAATAAGTGAAGAATGAATGACAGATTTAGAATAGCATTTCTTAATTATAAAATAATTACTTTAGGCAATAATTATTAATATCACCAAAACAACAACAAAAAAAGATATTCCTTGTGTTCTAATAGAGGATTTGACTTTGGATGGTGAACACATGATACAATATACAGATAATATATTATTGAATTGTACCCTTGAAACCTATATAATTTTGTTAACCAATGTCACCCCTATAAATTTAATTTTGAAAAACAGTACATGTCTCAAAATATACACATAGGATTTTAATTCATAGAGGTAACTGAGTGATGACATGAAGATGCTAATGCCATTGAAGGAAGTTTTTTATTACATTTTCCAAGAGGAAAATATCACTCAGAACAACATGGGAAAGCATAGGAGACCCAATAATATACTAACACTTATTTTGATTTTTCAGTCACTCAGAAGTCTCTATTCTTAAATTTGGAGAGGAGGCAGAGGAGCAAAGGGAAAGCATGGCCTACAGCCATTATTGTGTTTTCTGGAGGAAAGGCAAGGCAAAGCAGAAGAAACAGTTTAGGATTGGCTAGTACAAATAATGCGGCACACTCTGGTACACCTGTCTGGTACCCTGTCCAGGATGATTAGGGCAGAGAAATCTTGAGTCTTCAAATATAAGAGCCAGAGAGAAGAGGTGAGGCTGAGTATGGGCTCTGGATTGGATAGTGTACATATGAAAGTTCTTGGCTCTTACAATTGACTAACAAGGAGAGGGGCAGCCTCTCCCTAGTCTGCCAGCCACAAATTCCAGAACATCAAGAATAGAGAAAATAAGGAAAGATAGTTTATACAGAACATATTACTACCTATGAAATATTATTGCCCCCAAATTGAACTTACAATGTATACACTAGCACATATGAAGTATTATTACCAAGAACAATCTGATTGAGATTCTGGACCTGTCAATTTATAGAATATATAGTGTAAAGAGAAAATTGTTAAATTATACCCTAGGATATATTCCACAAAACCCAAGCTATAGGCTACTTTAAGACAAAGAATATTGTTTCTTTAAAAAAAAATGCAAAAAGAAATAGATAGATAGATAGGAAAGAGAAGATACATAAACTAAAAGAGACCACATATCAGGCAACTGCAATATTTATATCTTAATTGGATATTGATACAAATAAACAAATAGTAAAGACATACAACACAATTGGGAAAGTTTGAACACTGATTAGATATGTAATAATATTAAGAATTACTGTTATATTTTTAAGTATGATAATCATTTGCAGTTATTTTTAAGGCATCCTCACATTTTAGAGACACAACCTGAAATACAGATAAAATAATATGCTGTCAATGATTTGCTTCAAAATATCCAATGGTGATATTGAGGTAGATATTACCTTATGGGGGGTGGATGTATGCCTGAAACAAGAATGACCATAATTTGAAAATTTTGAAGCTAGATGATAGGTACATCAGGGTTTATTATATTGTCTCTTTTATTTTTTAAATGTGGAGTAAGTAAAAAAACTTACTCCAAGAAATAAAAGAGAGCTTCATGTCTTATCATGGATAAGTCTCAAAGCTATAATTTTGAATTGAAAGAAAGCAAGTTGCAGAATAATAGGTGTGATGTAATTTACACATAGCTTATATAAAGCTTGAAAACAGGCAAAATTAAACTGTATAGTATTTAATGACATAATAATGTATAAAATGTATGGGGTTGTAAACAGTAGTTACTTCTGAGAAAGAAGGAAAAGGTATAGGATCTAGGAGAAACCTCCAGGACACAAATATATAAGTAATATTTCATCTTTAAAATAAGAATAAAACTGAAGAAAACATAGTTGACCCATGAACAACATATTGGTGAGGGGCAACCACCCCTGCTCAGGTGAAAATCTGTGTTAACTTCTGCGTTTACAGTCTGTACTTCACATTTGCAGATTCAACCAACCATGGATGGAAAACAGTATTTTCAATCTGAGATTGGGAATCTGCAGTTGGAAATGCAAAAATAATTTTCCATCCATGGTTGGCTGAATCTGCAGATGGTTGAATTCATGGCTGGTTGAATGTGCAGAGGCAAAACCCAGGGATGGGAAAGGTGGGAGGGCTGACTGTATTTACCGGAAAAAGTTAACATAAGTGGACATGTACAGTTTGAACTGGTGTTGTTCAAGGGTCAGCTGTATAGCAAATTGTAAAAAATTACTAATCTTGGATGGTAGCTACTTTGTTATATTCTTTGCTATATTTGTTTTGCTATATTATTTGTCATAGTTGTCAGCATGTTTAAAATAGTTCATCATTCTCAAATAAAAATGGTGTTTTTTTATCGATAATGAAAAAATAGAATGTTGCAGCTGTTTTAAAATTGCCTACAAATTTATTAGTAATTTTAATGAATATTATTAATACATTAATAATTTAAGCCAACGTGAACACAGTAATCAGTCAAGAGAAATGAGAGTTTGAAACTCTTTGGTGTTAAATGGGTGTTATGAACATCTAACTGGCCTGTTAAAAAAAAGCTTGGCTTTAACTTCTATTAAAAGAGGAAAAACATATATCATTATACTAGCTTCTATTTTTAGTGCACACAATGAAGATTAGCTGTTTGTTTCTTCCCTTGACTTTTGGAAATCACAGTTTCCACTTGTAATGTAAAACTTTTTTTAGTGTTCACTTGACTTTATAGAGTGACTGCATTTTTAGATGCCTCATATATACAAATGTTCACTTGTAATACATTTTTAAATGCTCAAATGAGACATTCGCTTCTTTTTTTACATTACACTTGAATTAGGCCATAGGAAACAGACACTTCAGTGACGATATCCAAATATTGAAGGCAATAAGGAGCTGCGAAACAATCCGCTCCTTGTTGGTTAGAATGGTTCTTTCCAAATGAAAAAGATATTTTAAATGCTCAGAAGTTTTTTTTTTTAACTCCATTTCAATCTTAGTTTCTTTCTTTTTTGTTATTAATGTTGTCCTTGAAAAGATGACCTATGACATCTCTTCAATTATAAGAGAGTTTCTTTTAATACTGTAGCCATATTTTAATGTCAGCAGTTGGCACTTAAAATGTTCATTCTCACGGAGAGCAATGTGTGAAATGTGTTATAGAACAGTCCCATATGCATGACTCCACAAAGATGCCTTCTGTTGCACAGCCAAAGCCTGTCAGCAGTATCTTTGGGGTGTGGCAATAACAAGCAGCGGTAATGGAGACTGAAGGCTAGCCTCTGAGCATGGCAAACACTCAGCCTCTGAGGGGACTGTTATTTGTATCTTGTTAAGGGAGCCATAGAAATATGCTTGGTAGAACCTCTGAAAGAAAGCTTAGTCAAAAACTCTAGAATCCCTGCCTCCTTAATTTCAGGCTGTCAAAATAAGAGAGTCTCTATTTGGGTGACTGAGGAGATGGCACAATCACCCAAGAGTGATGGCTTTGGAGTAGACATCACTTTTAAAGTGTTTGGAAAACATTTATGAGCTTCAGAAGTAAGACTCTGTGTGTGTGTGTGTGTGTGCGTGTGTGTGTGTGTGCACGCGCATGCGAATGACATACTGGAGACATTAGCCCCATGCTCTCCTGTTCAGATAATGATGCAAAACAAAAACAAACCAGAAAATTGTTTGAGTTTGGAATGAATCATAAGATTCTATCCTCCTTTCCATTCCTAAAGTAGAACACACCATAAAAATGGCCTCAATTATGTGTGGGGGCAGAGTGTGCAAGACTACAGCTGTGCTTAAACCAAGCAAAGACAATGTTTTCACACCATCCTTTGTTGTCCCTGCATAGGATTCCTTTTTCAAAGGGACTAAAATGAAAAAGAATCAATAACTCTTTAATATCTTTTTGCTAATCTATGTTTTTGCCTTCCATTTTATTTTTGTTGTTCTGTTCTCATTCCTTTTCTAATTTTCTTTCTCCTGCTTTTGGCTTGACATTTATAATAACCTTTTCATCTGGTTTCTACCCCAAACCACATGTTTGCATATTTGTTCTTATGACTTCTGGTTATTGCAATTGTCATAGTTTTTTGTTAGATGTCTTTTAATCTTGTAACAACTTCATCATAGCTTGGATGTCTTTAAGAAAATAAAACAGCATGAACTGTCTCTCATATTAAACCACAATATCTAAAATAAATCCAAAAATTCATTATTTTTTTTATGAAATGCTGAGAGTTAATGGGTCAGTAAACAGTTACAGGGTTTTCTCCAAAAAAGAATTTTTACCAAAGTGAACATAAAATGCATATTTATCCCCTGAGACTGAAAAATATGTGAATAATTAATTTCTGCAAATAATATTCTTATCCCATCATTGTAATTAATGTAACTGAAATCATAAAGTTATTCCTCAGTTTTTCTTAGGTCTACAGAGTCTACAATCTAGTCATAGGTGGTAACAAATTGTAACAGTTCTTGTACTAACAAGAAAATCACTGTATATATTCAGCTCTTCTTTGTCTCTATGAACTTTCATTGGTCTAATATTTTTGTCCACAGTTTATCAAGATAATTAATGAGCACTCTGACAGTTTTATCTCAAAGGGCCACCAATTCTATCTCTGAGGTCTTCCAGTTGGCTTCCCATGGAAGAGTAGATACATGGGATTGTTTTCAGAGCTGGGTGGAGGAACACAGTTCTTTCATCTGAAGGAATCTAATCCCATCCTGATAACTGGCCCAAGTCATTTATTTTTTCTAAAAATGTGTTTAATGCAGAGTTTTTGTTTATTTGTTCAAGCTCTGTTATTTAAATAATGTTATGGTGCATTTAGCATCCAATTTTTGTTTCTGAGAAACTGACCAAATTGACCAAGACTAGAACTACATCTTTCTCATTGTTATGCCTCGACTGTCAGCACAGAGTTTATCTAATTTAACAACACACTTTCCAAACATTAACTCAGTTAATCTTTACCATAGCCCTATGAAATAAGGCTATTTTAAGGCTATTCCCATTTTAAGAATGAGGAAAATAAGGCACAGAGGTGTTTAGTGACCTCGTTCAAGGTCACCAGACAGTAAACTGTAGAGCCAGGCTCTAAGTCTCTGCTGCTGCTACACTAGTTTATATGACTATACTATTCTTCTTCTGGTGCTTTTATGTATTCAGTGAAAGTGGTGGATGGAAAAATAAGTAGGAAAAAAAAAAGAGAAAAGAAGGGAAGGTTCTGAGAAGAAAAACATTTTAAAAATACATGAATAATTTTATTTAAAATATTAATAATTCAGAAATAAAATTTGGATTTGAATTTTTAAATACTATTATTATTTTGTAGCACCATCTGGAATAAACTTGTATTACCCTTTAAATATATTTTGATAATTATTAAATATTTATTTAAAATTTAAATTATAATAATACAGTTAATGCCCATGAAACTACCACTCATTGTAAAACTAGAATGTGAGTCTACCTGTGTGTCACTAACCTATCTGAACTTCCTATTGCCCACTGGGAAGAAGTAAAAACTAAAATAAATTTTGTGCTCACTATTCCCTTTCTTTCTTCTTAAAGTTTTATCACATTTATAGGTAACCTAAACAATAGGTTGTTTAGTTTTGTGTTGTTTTGAGTTTTAGCAATATGATATAATACAGTATAAATTTCTCTGTCATTTGCTTTTTTTATTTCACATATACGTCTACAACTTACTTATGTTTATTAAACTCTTCTTGAAAAAATGTCTTACAGTTTTAAAGTACTTTTATGCAAATTATCTCATCTGATTAACATAAAAATCTACTGGAAATAGGTAGATTGGTCTCATCTTTCCTATTCATTTTGTAACAATGGTATCAAAGACTATGCTGGCAGCCACTAATGAATCCAGACTTTTAGCCAGGCTACCATATGCATCAAGACCCACAGGTCAATATGGGTGCTAAGTCTTAACACAAACACATTGGTGAATATGTTTGAATGCTTGTAACCACAAATTTACTTTTCATGTGGTGTGGGTGTTCCCACATTGTATTGAGAGAAAAAAAGTAATATAAAAATGAGTCAATGCACTTTCCTTAAGGCTTCTTGGAAATCCATCTTATTTCCATATGTGTGGCACATAAATAAAGCTTTGTGTTTATTCCAACTGTGATTGTCATGTCTATTTCCCCACATCCTCTAGGATATGGTAAATAATAGCATATGTAAATTGCCCCAAAAAAATATATCTGAGGGAAGACCTGATGTTCCTGTGGTTGTCATGAGTTTTGGTTATTTATTACTCCGTGATGTGCTAATATCTACCTTACAAAATAGCAGCAGTTAGCAGAGAAATTAGAATTCTGCTTCCTACATGAAGTGTTCCAAACAAATATGCCTATGGCTCATAATTCCTGTGAAAATATTAAGAACACAAAAAGCTTCTGTTGACTAAACTGAAAGAGTCCTAAATTCTCTGATGGTTTCTTCCATGACATAGGATTGATAGCTCCTTGTCTAACATGGTAATGCTCTTTTCATGACTTTTTACTGAAGATGTGTCTGCATAAGGAATTCAATACTGAACTGAAGAAACTAACAGAGCAATTCAACCCTTCCCTGACTATTGGGAAAGGGTTAAGAGGTAAATTTTCCACATAAACTTTTCAAGTTTGTTCTTGCTTGTGGATAAATTAGATAATTTAACCATGTAACCATAAAATGATTAGTCATTTTTCACCCAAGAAGTAAAGCATATGCATATACCAGTATGAGTATGTTCTATAAAAAATAGTGAGAAAAGCAGACGAAAGCATTTACCAACCAAAAGACAAGTTGTCCAATATCCTTTAAGCAGCAAAAAGAACTAATCCCCTTTGGGTTTATATGACTTAAGAAAAATTGCAGAACAAAGGTTTTTTTTCTTTTGCTGAACTGCAGTGAAGAATTTGATAACACATGAAGGATTCAACAAGACTTAGGTTCAAATCTCATCTTTACCACCTACTAAATTTAGAGCTTAAGAAAGTTATGTAACCTCTTTGAGCCTCAGTTTTCAACATCATAAAATAGGTATTTCATGGTCTTTATTTCATAGGGTTTTTAATGAACATTAAATGAGGCAAAGCAAATAGATTTCCTGACAGTATCTGGCATGTAGCAAGATCCCTTATAATAGAGCATCCCCTTAGGTGATCAGATTATCCTGCTGATTTTAAGAGCTCCATCATATTGCCATTCCAAGACCATGTTTCCCTGCAGCCAGAGAGTTGGCGGTTGCATTCTTAGACAGGGTTTTGCGTTTGATTTTCATGTGGATCCAGCTGGAGCAGAGGGACAGGAGTTGGTGCTCAGCAGCCAGTTTGCACTAGGGTTGCACTTTCTTTGTTCAGCCATCTGACAAACCGGAAAAGGCCCAGCAGCCTGCTCTCCCCAGTGTAATCCCTATGAAGAGTAAGTATAAACAACCCACTTTCATTTTGCCTCCACATGGTGATTGTTGTTCTTTTCTAGGGCTTCATGTTTTCTTTCTTATCGAGTCCTTTTCATGTTAAAGTTGGGCAAGATGTACCTGCACAGCAGGCATGCTCTCCCCTCCTGATGAGTATATATTTCTTAGTTCTATCTCACATGGTCAAAGCTGGTTGTTTTGTGAAACGAACAGGCTAGGCCAAAGTTAGGGCAAACAGGATGTGTTTCCACTCAGGGGGTGGCATCTATGAGGGAATGTCCCACATAAGGTATGGTCTCTCTCACCCAATTACTGTTGGAAATGGTCAAGAAGAGCAAAGAAAATTTGGACAAAGGAATAGAGTTTTTGGAAGTGAGATTTATGGGTTGTGATCAGAACCCATTTTGTCTCTTAAACAAAACTGGGTATGGTATTTTAAAGATAGTATTCAGTTGAAAACTATAATCAAGTAGCATAAATGTACTTATGATATGAAACTGAAATTAAGAGTTTTTTTTTCTCATTTGAATGATTGCAAGGGGCTTCCAATGACTGGTATTTAAATAAAACATAATGATTTTAGCTCATC
The DNA here is from genome assembly GCA_004027375.1 of Macroglossus sobrinus. Taxonomy (NCBI): domain Eukaryota; kingdom Metazoa; phylum Chordata; class Mammalia; order Chiroptera; family Pteropodidae; genus Macroglossus; species Macroglossus sobrinus. The sequence continues at coordinate 326,758 of PVKZ01000500.1, forward strand.
ACTTCGTAATATGTATTACAGAGAGACAGAGGGGAAAAAAAGGAGGAGACTGATCTTCTGGTTCAGTTCAGAAATGAAAATTGAAAAGAATAAGCATAGTGTGCAGAAAGGAAAAAAGAAAAGGGAAACGTGAAATGGGTTAAAAGAATTATATCTAAAGAGAAATGACCTTGCCCTGAATTCAGAGTTCTTTGGGGTTTCTTCCCAAAACTTCTAAAATTTTCCCCAGGAATTTTATTTATCAACATTATTTCTTACTGCTACTTTTCTCCCCTTTACATGTTGATTCATAGGCAGTCTGTTAGAAGTGAGAGTTCCAGGTGGTAATTTTAGGCTGGTATTCCTCTCATAGTACAGCATTAATTTTGGCTTGTCATTTCTTTTCCCCAATACAATTCTTGTTCCTATTGTCATTCTTGAAGTCTATACAGTCACCAGTACTGAGCGAGAATAGCTCAGATTCTCATCTTAAGCAGATTTTAAACTCTTTTAAACAAACTTCTATTGAAATTATTTTAATGCATTCTAACACACATTTTAAAAAACGTTTAAATTTAATTTTTAAAGAAATAACTAAATTGAGGTGGCGATTTTTCAAAACTCATAGAACTGTAGACTAAAAGGGAGAAATTTACTTAATGTCAAAATTATACTTCAATTTTTTAAAAGCTTTTAAATAAAGAGAAGTAAATATTGCAAAATTATCTTCTGAATTGGGACATTATAGATAAACAGAACAAGTTAGGTATAGTGTACTGCAGCTTAGACCATCATGAGACCTAGATTTTTGGGACATTTAAGCTACTATGGGATATTGGGCATGCATGTTAAACTTCAAGGACTCACTTCATCATCTGTAAAATGAAAGGTTTGTCTAGGTTAGCATTTCTCAAAATATGTTTGGCAGAATGCTAATTCTTCAGAATGTTTATAATTTTCATGTAAAAAAAAGAGGGAGCTTCTTGGTCAAATTTAAGTATGGTTTCATAGAACAAAATCAAGTTTATTTAGTACAGAACTTATCAGACCATTTTGCTTATATACACATGAGTACATTCTTTAAATTTACTTAATCATCATACCTTTATCTACTCCATCCCAGCCTCCAATATCAACTGGTCTATAGTGTAAACTTTGAGAGACACTTAACGACTTTTGACAATTGTTCTGACAATTTTCTCATCTAACAATTTTATTTATAAACATATTCAGTCATGCAAACAAAATAAAGTCATTAACTGGTTATTTTAAGACAGTGATTTGCCACAAGGAATCTGAATCGTTGGGACAACATTTCAAATTGTGTATGTAGGTATACGGATGATCAAGTGTTCATTATATAAATACACTTCAGGCTTGCCACAGCATTTTATCAGTGGGGTGTATATTGAAAGCTGGCTTAGGCTACAAAAAGAGGCTTCATTTTTAGCCTCATTCTCAGAGCTCATGGATTGACTGTTGGGGTACAAAGCTGAGAATAGAGGGATCTTTTGAACTAAATGAACTAGAAAAAGCAGTAGACTGTTTATCCACACTATAATCAGCAGCCCAGCTTTATACAGTCATGTCTCTAAGGAAAAGCTCATCTCAAATTTTTCAAAGTTCTTTGCTAAATATCAAATTATTTATATGTTGTGGAAAATTGGCTGAAACCCAGTTATCTACTTATATCCACAGTTTCTAGAAAATTCAACATATAATGTCCCAGTGACCTTCTCTCCCTTTCTCTAATGAACTTATCTAGTTATATTATGGTTTTTGGCCTCCTTTACCATTCTTTTGCAACAAAATTCTTCTGGACAGCACTTATATAAAAAAATATAAATATGGTCATATATAACAAATGACTGCTGTTATAATAGCTTGGCTATATGCTATATATGATGAATCCCAGCAGTCTTATCCCTCTCCTAGTCATATTTATTAGCAACAGTGGTTGTTTTCTTATGTAACCAGAAATAATACACTATTAAGGAATTCCTAATATATATATACTTTTATAAGTTAAATAAAAATAAAAATCTTGGTAATTAAATTGATGGCAAAAATTTTTTGGAAATAAGTCAAATGAATGCAATGAGAAAAGTATGGTGTCTTCAGTCAGAGTTAAAGAGAATAAAATTATAGTACAAACAATTGGAAACAGAAGTATATTAAGAATATGTGGCCTCTCCCAAGCAAAATATCAAGAGTAGCTTCACTAGCTTTTTACTTGTAAATGAATTGATTTAGACATGATATTGGATTATTAGGTTTCATTTAAGCCTAAGAATAAATAAAGAAAATAAAAACAAATATTGTTTTCTCCTGTATATTAGAATAGGGTTTAATCATCGGCAGGTTGAATAACCAATCTTTAATAATAGGATGCTTCCTTCTACTACTGCCTATACTTACACTACTCTACTCCAGTTATCCTGCAAGTGAATAAAATGTACCAATGGATCATTAACAAACCTTTATATATACCTTCAGTTGATTTAACTGAACTTTGAATTAGTGCGTTATAGACTTGCCTTCAGCTCCTAAACTCTAACCTTTCCATATTCTGCTTGGTCCCAAACGTTCCTGGGAGTGCTTGGGTGAACAATGCTTTTATAATTGTAATACTTCTGTGTTTGGTTTGATGTCTTTAACATGCAATCAGATCTAAAAAATTAATACCATTAGCATCTAATATAGAGACATTAATTCTTGACTTAAAGGAGAAGAGATAACAAAATTGTATTAGTCTTTAGATTTTTTTGTATAATTTTTTCCAGATATTTATGAAAGAGCTTAAAAAATATATTTGATTTTGGTTATAAAAGATGAATAAGTCCTAGACATCTGCTGTATTGCATAGTTCTTATAATTAGCAATACCATATTGTACACTTTAAAATTTGCTAAAAGGGTGGTTCTTCTATAGAATGTTCTTTTCATAAATAATAACAATTAAGAGGGCAGGAAGAAACTTTTGGAAGTGATGATTAGGTTTATGGCATAGACTGTGGTTCTGGTTTCACGGGTATATATTTGTCCTCAAACTCATCAAGTTGTATACATTACTTATGTATAGATTTCGGTATGTCAGTAAGTAAATTTAATAAATAAACCAATACATAAATAAATAGAAGAAATTCATTTTAAAAATAATAATATAGTTGGATTTCTTCAAAGTTAAATAACTGCCAGTTACATATATATTGTTCCTATTATGTGAAGAAAAAAGAGGAGACTGAAAATATTATTTCAAAGTTTCTAGCAATACATTCAGGGTACACAGTAAGGGATTTAAAATGTTTATTAAATTGAAAACTATCCACTAATAAGCAATGATAAATAATACATACAAATCTCATTACTTGAAGTTTGCCAAAACTAAACTGTGAACAGAAAAGTTTCAAGTCTCTAGAACAAAATAAAATACTAGGCCCTCTATCTTGGTTCCGCAGAATAACAGCCTAAATGTACCCAGCACCAAGGGAATTTTACTGTCTTCTACTTGCTATTGCTTTTAAATGCCAGCAAATTCTTTCCTAAGGGGGAATCACCCAACATTTTCTTTATTCCTGAGACAGAGCAAAAGCCTGTGTTCTTCACACACCTGCCTACACGACCCTACTATGTGATAGCACAGGGCTACTGCACTGGACTTCTGTCACGAGGAATAAAAGAGAAGATGCTCTTTGTCTTAAATCTGTGCCCCCAATCCCTATGTTACTGTTTCACACCAAGACTTTGAAGACTACTATAATACAAATATTTGCCTGAACAATACTCTTAAATCTACCATGACAAGTAGATTTGACCCCATATGATATCTCTGATCACATGGCAGGGGCTGTTATAATATGCTGAAAGGATTCTAAGGCCACCTTCAAAGTCAACAGAAAAAAAATTCTGTTTTTGATTAGCAATGTCTGATATGAGCACAGAAGAAATTTGCAACATACAAGCTTAGTATTTTCTGACCTTTGTTTTTGCTCCCCAGCATATATTCTTTTTTATTCTGTCAGTATCATCCTGATTTTCTTTGAAGATTTACTTCTTCCCTAATGTATCTATTTGCATCCAAAACTTTTTTAATCTCTATTTTTTTTTTACACATTAAAATTTAGATCTGTTCAATTAAGCAAGAAATGTGTCAATAATCCTAGGTGTCCCCTCCTGTCATTCATGTAGGTAGGCTAATTGCTTTGTGCATAAAAGAGAGATTTGCTCTAGCTTCAACCTTATAATATTGAATCATCATGTGCTTTGTGAAAATGTCCAGTGGTTACAGATCATTTTGCTGAGACTTAAAAAAATAAAACAAAGGAGAATAAAGATTAAAATATATTTCAAGCCAGGTCAGGTCTGTTCAAAATATTTTAAAAGTGGCACAGGATTATATATCATTGTATAGCAAATTTCTAACACTGATATATCTGGTTTCTTCAACCATAGGATATCTTATTTGATTTAATGTACTCTGAAAATACATTTACTTCTATGTTCATTGTTTCCCCTCAATTATTTATTTTTTAAGAGAATTAGGTCTTGTTATTTATAACATTTTTGAAGAAGTAAGTCCAGACTTTGTCAAAGAGGTGTTATGTTTTCCTTTTTATTAGACAATTTTTAAGACTTTCTTAATAAAGCTTGTTCTTGGAATGCATGCTTTCATAATAATTTTAGATCTCTCTATCTATTGCTCTGTTTATTTCTTCTATAGCATTTATCTCAGTCTGTAATTATTTTGTATCTGCTTCTCTGTTCTTGTCTACACCATACAAACTGCATGACGGCAGGGACTTATCTGACTTATTCACTGACTCCAATACGAGGCAAAGTATCTGGCCCAAAAATTATGTGTGAAAAGGATGAGGAATGAATGAATGAAGCAAGCTGATGGTAATAGAAGAGAATATAGGTCCTTTTATTTTGCAAGCAGCTTTGTTTATTAATTCATGGGAGTTCATAAATGGGAATTTCCTATGTAGAGGAGCTTTTGTACTCCTTTTCTGCTTCTTTCAAACATCGCCTCAGTACCCATCTCATATAGATTTCTAGGCTGCCACTTCCTTTGGATCCCTGCCTTTCCTGGACTAAGGCATTGTGAACCCCAAGCAGGTTTTCCTGCCTCTGTTGACTCTGCCTGTAACCTTTGCATTCAGTAAAGCATTGTCTTGCCATTTGAATCTACACAAAAGGTTTTCTTCTCATTGTCTTGCCATTTGAATCTTCTCATTGTCTTGCCATTTGAATCTACACAAAAGGTTGAACTTTTCAGTTCTCTGCCAAGAAACACTCTACACCAGTCATAACATCTGGCCCACAGCTTCTAATAACCCAAAGGATGCCTTGACATAAGCAACAGCAAATTTTTTATTATGCAAGGTTTGGGTTATATTTAAAAATGAGATAATGGACATGAAAGTGCTTTATAAACTATAAAATCCTATACAAATGAAATAAATAATGGTCATGATCATTACTATCATCATTGTTGTCTTAGCTAAGACAGAAAACCCTTTGAAAAGACTTTTTACTTTTGTTCTTTTGTATTTTAAGAAATATTGAACTGCTTGCTTCCAGGGAAGAAATTGTTTCTTAGCATTAAAATAGAAATTTTAGAAAAATCACATCAACACTCACAAGTGCTATGTCATGGAACAGAGGAGAAGAAAAACCAAACAAACAAAACCATTTCTTATTGACCCAGATCTACCATTTATCTAAAATGTGGGGGATAAGCATTTCTTAATAGTTTACATTATCAGCCATAGAGCAAAACTTTGAGATATACTTTCATTCTCTACCACAAAGGTTGAGCTTGATTCTCCCTTTACACAAACTATGTCTTTATATGCCTTCTTAGAAACTATCTCCTTAGGGAAGAGACTTCACTATGCCAATTAATACAGCAGTATCTCAGATCACTTTGGAATCATCAGAAGGGAAGTAGAAGTTGCCTAACCAGAGTAATTTGAAGCATATCAGAAAGGTCTCCACAGACCTTTACCTAGAGGTCTAGCCATGGGGATTGAATATATTGAATAATAATTCTGGTCTCCTTGAGTACTTTCAACTAGTGAGCAAACACTAAGCAAATGGGCATACAAAGATGAATACACACAAACATGTTTCTTTAACATATGAACATACGAATGCTCCTAGAAGGTATTGAATTACACACTAGCAAGAAAGCTAGCTGAAGAAAGGGGAGTCTCAGAAAGGGTCTTAGAAGCAAATTCCTCTCTGCTTTTTAAGAACATTCAGCTCGCTTCAACTACCTTGAGCAATATTACTAGTTCCCATTAATCCTAATAAAAGAAAGTGTATACTAAGAGTCCTGAAAGCTTGAAACTTATGAAATGATACTACAAGATTCTTATTAAGTTATTATAGATTTCAAATATGTGATATACTCTGATAAGGAATCATACTCCCAAAAAGAAACTGGCACATCAATCTTTGGAAGAGCCAAATCAGTTTTCAAGGCTTATGTTTTGCAATATCAGACTCTCCTTTACCACCCCTCTATTTATAAAGAATCAAAGAGGAACATAATGAAAACTAGCTCAGGTAAAAGACATCTAACTGAAGAACCTCAATATTATTTACAAGCATGTGACGCGAGTTGAGGTTTTACTGATGATTGGACTGGAAACTGGCATTTGTAAAGAAGCCTTTGCACAACATCCAGCCAGCTCTTAATGATATGTATAATTTAGCTTTGGTAGTTTGCACAAAGTAGAGGTTAGATTCTGCCAATAACCTCTCGTGAACTTCTAGGAGTGATAGTCTTTTGGGAAAAAGGTAAAAAAAAAATACAGACTCTCTTTTCCTACCAAGGTGGTAATTACATTTAAGTTTATGTAGCTCCGATGTTTGTGGGAGATCTTTATAATTTACTCTTGGGTAGGCTTTCTTTGTGAATTATTATTTTTTTCCTTGAAAGAAAAATATTTGAAAAACTAACATCCTTTCAAATTGTATAAGTGTTGCATTACAGTGTTTTGCAACCCATTGATAGAGACTTATGTGCTTTAAACTTTTAGTACCAGCATTTGAAAGATGGATTAAAATCCTCTTTATCATCAAGCATTCACTTTCTCAAAGGTCCTATTTTCAACGCATGAAAGCACTCAATTTTGAAATATGTACCTCTACTCAAATGAGTTCAATGGTGGTCGGTTTTTCAGTAAATGACTTTTTTGAGATTGTCTGCAAATCGCCAAGGCAGATTGTCCTTCACTCAATATCACAGGGTTACACATGTTACCCACCAAATTAAAATTGCATGGGGGAAAGATGAGTATTCATTGTAGCCATTTCACTTTACATTCAGTGATAAATTCTGTGAGAAATCTTAATCCAGCAACTCTCCCATCCTCCTGGAAGGGGGGCTCTTGCTGGTCAGCCAGAAACATGCAACCCTATCAATATAATTCATGCTGCTAAGTGTTCAAAAAAAAACAGATATTTCCCAAGCCAGTGCAAATTAGCCCTTGACATTGGAACTCTAGATTATTTATCCCCTCAAGCACATCCATACAATGAGAAACAACTGCCTTGAAAAGCAATAAAATATTGCATACAGAGGCCTGTATGCCTGATAAAGCATTTAATCAAGTAGGTCACAGAGCAGTTTGCCTTCTATGTGTGTAAGGGAGGCAGTCAGTGAAACCGATTCGGAAGAAGCCATCTAGCCCACGCCTTGATTTTCTCCATGAGGCTCTTTAGGCAAAGTTCCAAAAGATCATCTTCAGGCTATTGAAGGGGAATTTCCAGGCTCTAGAAGTCAGCTCTGCTTTCTCAGAAAACTCAGGTCAGGAAGGTGTTTGTTCTCTTACACTGCTCCTGAGCTTTCAGACTGTGGTCAGTGCTTCTTGCTAATTGTTTTGAATGCTTTAGTTTTCTTTCCCCAACAATAAGGTAGACTATTCAAAGGCAGGATGATGGCATTTTACCCTCACAGCAGCTAAAAGAGTGCTTGGATGGATAATTGTTTTCTGAAAAATAAGTCTTGATTGGTCTACTGGTGGCTCCTCATCTAAATAAAATTTCCATTTGGAAATGGGAATACCCAGTTCACTTATACAAACATTGCCTTCTTTTTCTTTTCATTTAGGCTTTTCCTTCAACCTTTTCCATCTGATGCTTCCTGACCCTTAAGTTTTAGGTAAATAAATTGATACTTAAAAAGATTTTAATGTATAAGCTTTTATAGATACAAAATAATTATGTATCAGAACAAAAGCCCAAGTACTCATTTATCTAATGGTACTTTGCATATAAGAATAAAAGAGATCTTTTGGAACCCTAGCTGTTAATCACTAGATGAGTATCTGTACAAATTACACGAACTCCTTATTCAGGAAGCACAAAGTACTTCGTTCTGCATTTGAGTATTATGGATGCATTTATTTGAATAAAATTGGCAGGCCCTACAATGTGTTCTAATTGCAATCCTAGGTTTCTCCTCACTGCTGAACTGTTGATGGCTCATTTGGGATCTAAGTGTGCTCAGATACATCATAAGATAATACCAGCTCTGCCAATTATTAACTGTACGATTTTGGTCTTATTATTTACCTTCAACACCACAGTTTCCAAATCTGTGAAACAGAAATAGCAACAGTACTCACTCATAAGGCTATTGGGAGAATAAAAGGAGTTAATACATGTATAGCACTTAGTACTGGCACTTAGTATGCACTCATCGAATATCAGTTATTTTTTTATTCCAGATTTAGGGATGTTCTCATGTGTCCCAGTAAATTTTGTCTCATACCAGCTGAACACAGTAGAAGGACACCACTTCTTAATTTAGGATTTTCAGTGCTGAATCCTTGACCTTTCATTACATTCTTGTTCAAAATATAGGCTCTGAGAAATGACTCTGTGTTTTTACCATATCTCAATACTATCTTAGATTGAGAGATTTATAAGGACAAGAACTGTATCCTAGTTTTCTTTGAGTTACCCACCATGTCTAATACAGTCTGTCACACAGAGTAAGGGCCCATATTGATTTTTGTTGATAATTTTTTTCTGTTCCTTCTTCTCTAGTTGTCTAAGGCTGATGATGGCAGCATTTCATTCTCCATAGTGTTCCACATCATGTGTCTTTTGTTCTGCAATGGGTTATAGAGCTCATGAAGCAAAAAGCAATGGGGACTTAACACTAGAATAACCAAATATGTGATTCTTGTCGTAACTCTTGCTGTTTAGGTGGAAGAAAGGGCAGAGAATCTTTAGACAGGTTTGTGTGCTGAGTCAGTTGTGGACTGTTTGTGAGTTGCTTATGGGCTGGCATGCTAATACAATTGGAAGGCAATTAGAAATTTTCACAAACATTCGATTGAAGCCAATATGAAAATGACTGATTTTGAGCAACTTTGGCTACATCACAAGGGGAGACGGTCCATAAAGTTGTGTTTCATGGGAAATGCTCCACCATTTCAATGAAGATAATGGATAAAAAATTCAAATTCACTAGGCCAAACTCCTTTCCACACATTCTTATGTGGTCCAAGTAAAAAACACTTTTTTACTCACCTTCTCATTGTACTTTGAATGTAAATTCAATAGTGAACTAACTTTATTCTCTCCAGAAGGAATTATTTCCAGTGCAAAAAAATGCAGCCACAAAAGAAGACCCTTGTAGAGTAATTTCCCTCCAGTGGTGTCCACCCCAGAAGCTACCACATCATTTTTTCATGACCTCTGTGGGACAATCCCCTCTTATTTTGTTCCTTGCCTCCCAGGCCTAATCCCTCTGCCATGGCTTTCAGAGTTACTATGTGATTATTATTACTGTTATTAACTTGGTATTTCAGACAACATAGGCTCAATCCAGTCTATAAAAGGTAAGAGTAAGTCCAAACTTATCTTTTCTTATCCACCTACTTGCAAAAGATCTCTCCTGGATTGTTTTCTTAAGCTGCAACTTTTCTCAGCACCTTAGTTTGGTCTGATTTATTCTGTGACCTGTGTACAAGGCATATTTGTTTAGTTGGAAATGAGCTGGGGTTTGGTGATCACTTACACATGTTGTTGTTTTTCTTGTTTCTCTGCCTACTCCATTTTAAAATGGTGAACATAATTGTTCTCGAACCAGGTGAGAATTGAATTTTAGAATAAGTTTTAAAAAAAGGAAGGGTTTTTCTAGTGAAAGTTTTTGATGTTGTTTGCTTTTGAATTTTGCTCTTTTGAATGTTTTTCTAAAAATACAGATGTTTAAAATTAGTAGAGGGCATTTGAACTGCATGACTAAATGATATACATAATTATTACACAGTAAGTTACATATATTTTTACATAAAATAAAATCATAACTACTTGTGATTAGTTGGTAACTTTTAAGCTTACATTCTAATGAGAAGAATTTCATGCTATTGTCCAGCATGAATTATTGAGAAAATCTCAAATAAGGAAACCTCCTTCTATTCAAAGTGGTCTGAGCATGAAAGATGAGACAGTCACGTTTCAGGCCAGTGTCTGTGGTGGCTACCAAAGCAGGTGGGCAGACCCTTAATGATGTGGAACTAGGGAAGAGATAATTGCAGAAAACATAGGCTCCTTAATTTCCTGAGCCTAAAAGAAACCAGGAAAGGCTTCTGACGGCAAGGACAAAGTCTTTCTTACTCATCTTAAAAGCCTTCTCTTTGCCACCAGAATCTAAAAAAGGGAAGAAAAATTTCTGAATTGAATTTTAGTTTCTGTAAGAAAACCACGAAATAGCTCCCTTCCCACCATAGCAAGTTTCTATTCATTATCTTAATTAGCCTTTCTGGAGCATGTGGCAATGTGAAAATGCCACTCTCTCCATCTTGACTCTGTCTCTCTCTCTCTTTTTATTTTGAGAGCTATTATATGAGAGACAAATGTCCTTAATCTACACACTCACCTTATAAGATCTCATTCTCCTCTTCCTTCATATACATTCAAAAGGTCAAAGCTTCTCCAATCTCCAGCCAGACCTCTCTTGTGAGCTCTAAGCTATCTCCCCAACTCCTTACTGCATAATTACCCTTGGTTGTATCATCAGAATCTCAAATTTAATGTGTCCACAGAGAAATTCATCAGCCTCTTTACTAGAACTTTAATCACTAGTAATGAGGGTGTTCCAATCATGGCAACACTATAGGAGTACCAAGGTGGGTGTGTTTAGCGAATGGTGACTGTTCTGCTAGGTTCCAGCACAGGGCAGCTGTGGGTGAGCAAAGAGACTTCAACCTAAGAAGGTAGGTTTTACTCGGATTTTTACAAACCTTGCTTATAATTTTGAATTCCATTCAAAGAAATATGGGAATAATTGAAAATGTTTTAATTAGAGCAGCCTCTAAAAAATATTATCACATGTTTCTAGATCTTGTGTCTGTTAGCTATTAGGTTGTAATGATATCATGGATGACCTTGGTCTCTTTCTTTCTATTCTGTGCATCTCCGTCAAGAACAACCAAAGAGACTACTGCTGACTGAGAGTGGGCTGAAAAGTCCAGTATATGAACCAGAATCCTTTCCACCATGGGAACCTGACGACCAGCCGATCGGCTTCCTGCTTCTTGTGGAAATCTCTGCTAAAATGAAATAATCCAGCTTCAGTTGTTGGATGTCAGTCTGACACTTCTTGTTTCATGGTCAGTTATGCTGCACTATTTTAATGTGTACGTGGGAGGTATTTTTCACAGATTTCCTGAGTTATGGTGGCAGATTATTATTAGTCATTTCAATAGATGATAGGTTCCAGTTTCTTCTGCTATCCATATATTTGGATGGCAGCAAAAGTCCTAAGACTAGAGCCTAAGCTGGATGTTCACTGATGATGATTTAAGTGACACTTGAGAGTTGGTAGAGCAGCCAGATATTGTTGGGGTACATAGTGCTGGTGGAGCAGTAGGTACAGAAAAGCAAACTTGTGCTCTGTATATTTCATAGGAAATGGCCTTAAAGCATCTTTGCTTTTCATCTAGAAGGAAAAATGTAACATAAGTCAGAGAAAGTATTCCCCTTAAAACTTCTAAGCAAGGCTTGTAAAAATCTCTCCCACCCTGGGTCCATCACCTAGCACAGTGTATGTTAATGCAGGGCAAAGGAAACACAACCACACTGGGGTGTGGAGAGCATGGAACATCCACAGCCAGAAAAAGTAATTACTAACTCTTATATACCGAGCACACAAAAATTACTCAGGAGGAGCACTGTCATTCATACCACATCATTCAACATCTACTAATTTAGCACCTACTATATACCAGATACTTTTCTAGATGCCAGTAATATATCAATGAACAGACAAAAATCCCCGTGGTCATGAAATTTATATCCTGTTGCAGTGAGAAGGGATTTGAGACATGGGAAAGCTACATTGGAAATTTTTGTTTAGTTGTCTTACTAAGATCAAATTCCTTAATTGTACATCCATGCTGTAGTATTAAAACAAACAAGTAAAAACGTTCACACACATACACAAGAAGATATAGACACACACACACACACATACACATATATATATTCATACATAATCATATATATATAACATTCGCCTCATCCCACATGTATTTCTACGAGTGAGAAGGTATTCTCTCAGATGGTGTCACAGTTGAAAAGAAAAAGCAGATGGTGCTTCTAGAAGAGGCAGCTTGCTTGCTGAAATGTCATGAGTATACAGAAATAAAACTGAAAATGAAAGGCAAGAAAATATTCTCATTTGAATAATGAACTATCTCATGTTTCCTCAAAGCCACACAGCTCAGATAATGAAAAAAAACATTCTCAGATCCTTTGTTCCACATTTACAACAAAACTCAAACCACATGTCTGTCATGTAACAAGCCACTCTGGACAATTTCTTGAATAAGAATAATCATTGTTTAATGGAACCACTTGTAAAATCCAGAAGATATCCCAGAGAAGCTGGCACTGGTAATAAACTTTCCAAGGGGTAATTTGTGGCGACAAATGATACACTGAATGTTGCATTTGAACTTTAAAACAATTGCTCACACACAAAAGAAAGCTAATGTCCAAGCCCACTCTCCATCCCAGCTTCCTGTCACTACTCATTTTCCAGTGTTTCCTGTAGCAAAAGGAAGCCCTCTGGACTCATGGCAGCAGATAGTTCAAAACGATGCCTATAAAGCTTTTCTAATTATTATTATGTTAAACACATAATTTGGTTGCTTTGTTCTGTGACTATATGTGCTTATTTTAGCCTCATAATGGTTGCCAGATTCTGCTGTATGATTTGTATTCTGCAGTGAAATGTACAGACCACAAGTTTGCTTTTCTGTACCCACTGTTCCACCATTACTTTGTACACCAACAATGCCCATCATTGTCTCCTGGGAGCATTGTGCAGACCTGTAGTAAAAAAAGGGAGTAACTTCAGACAAATCAACAGAATGTAATTACAGATAAGAAGTCTGGCTTTAGTCTCTCTAAAGTTTTTTAAGGCCTAGGGTAAATTTTGACTCAACACCAATTGAACTGGTTTTAGGATCAATTGGTTACTTAAATCTGTTACATCCAAGTTTCACATGAGCCGAGGGACTTACCTGCAACACCTGCCCAGGGTACATCTTCCCACCTATTTTCTGAGATAGGGAAAATCCTTTGGGAAAGATGAAGTGAAAGATTTTGGAGATGTGACCTTTAGTACTGTCAGGGTGGACTAGAACCAAGATGCTAAGGCTCCTGGCATCCCAGTGATGTAGAAGAGGAGACAGCCATTGTGCAAACCCCTCTGATCCCTGTCCTACCCCCACCCCCTCCTTCCAAAGCTGCTCTGGGAACAAGTAATTTGCCTGCTGCTTGGAAACAAATCACCTTGGTCTGAACAGACAGAGCAGACATTTCTTTTCCAGAAAAGGTAAGGTACCCTAAAAACAATGTAAGCCAGCAAGAGAAGAGGCTTGGAAAATCAATTGAATTGTTTTCCCTTAAGAGTTATTTAATTGAATAGTGAGAGGCCAATTGCTAGAATTTGAAAATGATTCAGAAGCTGTAGAAACCTTAGATTGTAACCTCCCTTGCTCAGGCTTTAGTATCATGAGAAAGAAAACTCCTCAATTAGAGTCAGCAAATAATGGCTCCACCAAGGTTCTCAACAAGGGCAGATAGGTCAAAGTCAACAGGAGGCAACCAGTAGCAGTCTGACCGCTTTGCGGTCTGACAAATCCTGACTTTAAAACTATACAATAAAGAAATCAGACAACATATTGACCAGGTGGTCACAATCAAAACAACCAAAGAAGGCCAGACAGACTTTGGGTGCCTCTGGGTACAATAGCTTAAGGACACAACCACACCCAAGGAACTCTGAATGGTGCTTAATAAATGTTTTTTCCTCTCCCCCAACCTCCGCCTCATTTTCCCTGTTTAGCAAGGCTCTCTGCAAAACATCGTTCTCGCTCCTGAATATCCCAGGTATTAAAATGTAATATGATTTGTCTTTTTAGAGAGTTTATAATTCATATGAAAGAGATGAGAAATATGAACATAAAAATATATATATAACTTAAAAATATCAGTACAAGGTGGTATGTTATGTGTCCAACTAGGGGTATTGATTTAGGTAATTTAGAATGTGGTTTTCAAGATATGGTCTCTTGTTGATGAGCGTAGAGAGTAAATAATTTTAAGAGTCTGCGAATCTAAACATTCATTAAGCATCAACCATGGGCTTCAGGCTCTAAGGGCAATGAATAATACATAGTATGATAAATATACACACTAAGTGCAGTCATGTTTCTTGGAGGTGCAGCAGCCTCCAGCAGTGTTCTCTGCAAATGGTCTGGGTGGCCCAATAACCCCCAGTACCTGCCATGCATGAACAATTGCACACCAAGGTTCTCACTAGCCCACTGTAAGAGCAGGGCAGCCATTCTCTCCAGAGACTGGCTCCTGGACACCCACGACTAGTGCCAGTGTTGACTGGGCTCCACTTCCAGTAACAGCTCCTGTAGAAGTGTCAAGTACCTTCAGAAAGACTTCCCTCACCACCTAGGTCACCCACAAGACAAGCCTGGCTCACTAGTGAGCGAACTTGTCTTTAGAAAGTTCACTTTCCCACTCACAGCCATGGTGTTGGTACCCCAGAGCACTTAGAATCTCCCCAGGCCTCTAATGGCACAATCACCTGTGACTTGGCTGGGGAAGCCATGACAAAGGAGCCTGGTAGCCAGTGAAGCAAAGCCAATGACTGGAAACTCCTTCCTGTGCCACAAGCCCCAGCCATCTTATTGGGGAGGCACTAGATGCATGAGAGCCCTAAAATACACAGGTTGCAATGAGCAGAGAATTAGTTGTGTTCTTTTTATAGCAAAACACCAAAAAGAAAGTTCAGAGTATCCCACTGTTACAATCCAAGTCACACCTGAGCTTTCCTGATGCAACCAGCAAAAGTAAAATAATAAAATAAAAATAAAATAAAATAAAACATAAGATAAACTAAAATTATAAAATAAAAATGAATACTAGCATTTGTAAAATATTGTCTACAAATTAAAATGCAGTCTTTATCTACAGGTTTCTGCAGATTCAAACATGGATGGAAAACAGTATTTTAGGTCCTTGCTTGGGAATCCCAGGAAGCAAAGGACTGATTGTGTGTATTGTTCTATGCTATTTTATACAAGGGACTTGAGCATCTGCAGATTTTGGAACTCACCATTTCTGTTCCCAGTTGGTCCTGGAAACAATTTCCCTCAGATAACAACATCTGACAATCACAATTCTGAAACACTTTCTCAAAATGTGCTCAGAAAACCACCGTATCAGAAACACCTCAGGCTCTGGTTTAAAATGTAAGTTAATGAGCCTCATCCTAATCCTACTGAATCAGAACCTCTGGAGTTAAGACCTGAAAATGTGTAATTTGACAAGCTCCTTGAGTGATTCTCTCTCATTTGAAGTTTGAGGACCACTTCTGTAGAAAGTACATCTCTTCAATCTACTTAAATAGGGATAAGTCTTTTGTGACACTGAGTTCAGATACATTTTGATAAACTGATCTATGTTCCCTGAGCTTGAGGTTCTGAAGCATCCAAGTGAGTAGTCAGGGATGCCATCACCTTTCTTTCATTTTTCTTTTTGTTAAAATTATTTTTATGGTGGGCAAGGTGGAAAAGAGGAAAAATCAGGTTCACTGATCACATGTTACAAAAAAAATGTATCATTCCTTTACACACAAAATGAAAAAGCAAATTCAAGAAATTAGTATTGGTGTTTCTTGCGTACTGCAAATCATTTGACATTGGCAATAAAACATTAGCCAACTGGTATCTGTTATAATTACACATATTATTATATGTTATTTCTTCTTCCGTGGAACACATGGCAGCTCTCCAGAAACTCTTGGTCTGTTATTATACTATAATCTTCTTAAAAACAAAGGAAGATGTTTTTTTTCCTCCATTCCTTTAAAATTATTTCCCATGCTATTCATGGACCTTAGTAATGTTCCAAAACTTTTCTAATCAATCTAACATTTTAAATTGTCAAAACAGATTTTCTTTCCTACAATTTACATAACACTATATATTTAATATCTGTTCAACAAAAATTCTTCTCTTCTTGTATTATTTCCTTTGTTTCTTGAGAGTCTTTTTTGTTCTTTTCAGATTTATTGAATTATCTTCAATTCTAAAGGTTTTATTAAAGTAGTTCTAGAATTTCATTTCCAGAAAAACTGAATCAGCAAAAGCTTTTTGACAATTTTCTATCAAGTTACTTGGGGTTTGTCACTCACTTCTTGTGGAAAGCTTCTAAAAAGATGGAGGAAGATGAGCTGTTTTGATCAAACTGGTTAGCAAATTCAATTACATAACCAATGAATTCTGATAACAAGTTCGTTCATTATGAGATTGTTTTGTTATATTTTTTATAAATTGAGTGGCTATCTTAATTAATTTACCAAAGTATAAGAGCTTGTTTGTTTTGTTAAATTTTTGCCTTCTTCCAGTCCATAATTATAAAATAATGATAAGGAACATAAAAGTACAGCTTAAAATTAAACAATAGCAGCTCAATAGGTAAAGGAATTGCTTCTACATAAATAGTTTACAAACCTCTGTGCTCACAGATTGTTTTCATTATTGTCTTTGTCCATTAACATCACTGACATAAAAATATCACACTGTACAAGCTCCATAACCTGACTGCATTATATTGGCCTTCATTCCTAAAGAATATTTTTTATGACTTCTGTGGAGTATCAGATTTGATAATGTGAATAGAAAAATATTTGTCTGTAAACACAGAACCTAAGAGCTGATTATGGTATATTAAAATAATAAATCAATTTATTGTTATTGTTTTGTTTGTGGATTTTTTGGTTTGTAATTGCTGTCATCCTTTCATCTTCGCCTATAGTGCAATGTGAGTTAGAAATTACCAGGTGTTGGTTCCACGTTGGTCATTTATATCCCTGCTGCTCAGTGTTGTCTAGGGACCAGTGTCATCATCATCTGCTGGTTGCTTGTCTGACATACAGAATTTCAGGCCTGAAAATGCATTCGATCAGGATCTCTAGATAATCTGTGTACTTGAAAGCTTGAAAAGTATTCATCATCATCTGTCTTCTTCTATTTGTTTATGTTCCTAATATGACTTCAGTTCTGGGATAAATTATTTTTTGTTTGTTGAATAAAAACAACAATTCCTATGGACTTCTTTTTCACTACAATTAATAACATAAAAACAAAAACTTATATTGCTCCAATTGACTTTTTCCCAAAGTTAGTTAAATCTAAAGAGTTCCATTTAAATGAATTTTACCTGAAGTTCTGTCTTTAGAGCCTGACCCTCTCTAAGATGTGATTTTACTATCTTCTCTGGGCTCGCTTCAAACATGTCTGTTAACAGGTGTTATGGTTATAAAAGCCAAACAGTAAATGTAAGTTAAGGAAAGAATGTCTGAAGGAAGAAGGAGCATGTTAGAATTTTTTACCCATCTCTTTTGGCCCATAGGGATTTCACAGGTATGTTTTATTATTATTATTATTATTATTATTATTATTATTATTATTATTAAAAGTTTATTTTTCAATTGCAGTTGACATGCAATATTATATTAGTGTCGAGTGTACAACATAATGATTATACATTTATATAATTTACAAAGTGATCACTCCAATAAGTCTAATACTTATCTGACACCATACACAGTTATTACAATATTATCAACTATATTCTCTATGCTGTACTTCACATTCCCACAGTTATCTTAAAGGCAGAAGGATCTGACCATTAGAATCTCTGCACAATAACTCTCCTTTGTTTCATCCTTGAGTCTAGTTCAGCAGTGCACAAACTCTAACGTGCTAAAGAACTGCTGTACAGCCATCATACAAAATAAAATACATCTTGGTCTTGATGTCTTAATGAGAATATATAAGGGTGGTTTTGACTACATGAAAATTTTATCTTATGTAGTCATTTAAAACTTAACCTCCATATAAAAAGGGGTTGTACTTTATTTTTTTAACATAAATAACTGAAGTTCTCAAAGTACTTGTATAGTGTGGTTAAATATTCAGGATTATTAAGCTATTTTGGCATCAATTTACTAATTTTTAAAAATACATCTTATATTATTTAGGTAAGATAACTGATAATTAAGAAAAATACTCTAATGTTAATCAGTTGGGTGGCATATAAAAATGACATTATGTAACAAATTAAAAATGAAAAATCTGAGTCCAATATTCACCAGATAAAATACTATTCTTTATATAATGTCACCTTAGCTGTACAATTACAATTATGATTAGAGCTGTATATTATATATCAGCATTATATTACCGTTGTGTTATTGACAGTTTTTTTCAATAACATGCTGATATAAATATATAAAATTCTGTTAATTATTTGCAATTATTAAAGATCCATGAACCAGTGGGAAGATATGGGAACACACAAGTATTAAACTTTGAACCTTTGTGCTATTCCTGTACGGTGCTATGCAGGGAGAGGGTTGGGGGCACTAAACATTAAGGAGTACGTGATTGAGTAAGCATAGTAGAAACCAGCCAAGTCAGTGCTCATGAGTTAGAAAAATGTTAGTTATTTTGCAATATGAACTTTTCTGTTAATTTAGTTTTAAGGTTAAAAACGCATAATATTAATACATTGAAGTTAGATTGCTGACTGTGTGAAAAGTTTTGTTTTCTGAGAATACCACAGACTATTTTTGAAACATTTAGACTTTGGAAGTAACCAAAAGTATTTGCCAAGCACCTTTCCCCTATTTAAAAAATAGGAACGTATATGGTCCACATGTTTCTGATTTATGTGCAACTAATTTATCAAAATTAACAAGACCTATTTGCTAACTACAAGGTCTATGGAGCAGTTAAAAAGAAAAAAAGAAAGCCTTTTTAAATCTTTCTTTTGGATCACTCAGTTAATCTAGAAGAGAGTCAAATTGATTATCGAAGTTTATTAAAAACTGAGAAGCCATTGAGTATTTCTTTTCACCCTGTTTCTTCTGTTTGATCTCCTTTGTCATTCGGAGAGGTCCCCAATTCTCCCTAGCTTGCCTTGCTCTCAGGATTGGTGGACATGTTCATTAACAATATTAGCAGTGATAAGTTTCATAGAACATGTGTCATGGATATTAATTCTTTCATCCTTCATGGTTCTTATTTTCAAAAAGAAAAAAGTTACTAGATCAACTGTATAATAAATTCATCACATTTAGTTTCTTCCATACTTAACCGATATGTGTAATGTATCTATGAAGACATCTGTGTAGTTCTGTACAGATGTCTTCCACTTAAATTTTCCCTAAAAACCAATATAGAAGTTCAGTGTACGTATTAGCGATCAAGCAGCTAAATATCTACACATTAATCTATTCATTAATTTATCAGTTAACAAATATTTCTCATATTATCCAGTCTCCCAGAGATGCCTAATCATAGTACTTTCCTGGACACTTACTGAACATACAGAATTCCAGGTCCCTACTCCGGAAGCCGGGAATGTGTATATTTAACCAATGCCCCACAATGACTCTTGAATATCTGGGCCCTGCAGACACTGTGCTGGTTAATTATTCTGTGATCTTTTAAATATTAACTGTGGTCTCTTTCTTTAAGAAAGTTGAAGGAACTGTTTAAAAAGGAGACAATATATGATTGTGACAGCCACAAAATGGTTTTGTGATATTGGACAAGTCACTTCTTCTATAGACATATCGCATTTTATAGTGTTTTCCTTTATTGTGCTTTGGATGTATTGCATTGTTTTGTTTTGTTTTTTACAAATTGAAGATTTGTGACAACCCTCCCTAAGGTAAGTATATAAGGTAAGCCATTTTTCCAAAACCATTTGCTCACTTTGTGTCTCTGTGTCATAGTCTGGTAATTCTCACAATATTTAAAACTTTTTAATTATTATTATGTTTGTTATGGTGATTTGTGATAAGTGATCTTTGCTATTACTTGGGGAGATTCTCTATCAGCAAAAAGATTACATATCACTTGAAGGCTCAGAAGATGGTTAGCTTTTTTTTAGCAATAAAGTATGTTTTAACTAAGGTATATACATTGTTTTTTAGAAATAATGCTATTACATACTTAATAGACTACCATATAATGTAAATATAATTTTATATATACTGGGAAGCCAACCAATTTGTATGACTTGTTTTACTTCAATATTGCTTTATTGTGGTGGTCTGGAACTGAACTGACAATATCTCTGAAGTATGCCTGTATTTGAAATTCATCTGGATGTTAAGGCAAATATCAAGATTAGAAATAAAGGTATATAGACTTGGAAAGCAAAGCAGCCCTTTATGTTGTTGTTTTTATTTTATCCAAGTATTTCTTTTTAATTTGTATTTTAGGTAACATTAAAGGAGTGCTAAATGTGTATATTTATATTATGAAATGGGGGCATGGGTTAAAACAGCTTGTGAAGTACTGGTTTAGGAGGTACACCCATTTTCCATTGCTGTGTAACAAATTACCACAAATTTAGCGGCTTCAAATGACATATATTTTATGTCATAGTTTCTATGGGTCAGAGTCCAGGCACAGCGTAGCTACCTCTATTTCTTGATATCTTCTCAGGCAGCAATCAGTGTATTGGATTTATTTAGAGGCCTGAATGGGGAGGAATCTAATTCCAAGCTCATTCATATTGTTGGGAGAATTCATTTTCTAGTGGTTGTAGGACTGAGGGCTCTTTCTTCTTATTAGCCATTAGTCATTAGTCATTAGTCATTAGAGACCACCCACAGTCCCCAGGCCTCTTCACAGGCAGTTCATACCACAGCTGTCTGCTTCTTTGAAGCCACCAGGAGGATCTCTCCCTCCAGTTCACTAAGATGGAGTCTTAAATAACGAAACAGTCACAGGGGTGACATCTCATCACCTCTGTTATGTTCTCTTGATTAGAAGCAAAAGACAGTTTCCATCTGCTCAAAGAGAGGGGATTAAACTGGGAGTGTGAATTACTGGGGCCACCCAAGTGTGAGTCCATCACAGGGGTATGAACTAGATGGCTTCTAAAGTAAGTTCTTAATGGAGAAAACAGTGTGGCTTGAAATGTGGTCCCCAGACCTCACACAGGAGAATCTCCTGAACTGCAGATTTACAGAGTCCAGAGCCATTCCTGCTGAATTAGAATAGGATAAGAGAATCTGTGTTTTTCACAAACTCCCAAGTGATTCTGTTGCATATTAACATTTGGGGACATTATCATGCCTAAGATTCTGTAAATTAATTTTGAAAAATTAACCTTTAAGAGGCAATGGGGATACCAGAGAAAAAAATTAACTGGACTTTGTTAAAATAAAAACTTTTGTCCTTTAAAAACAACCTCAAGAAAATGAAAAGACAGCCTACACAATGGGAGAAACTATTTTCAATTTATATATCTGATAAGGTTTTATTTTCCAGACTGTATTCTCACAACTCAAAAATAAAAAGACAATCCAATTAAAAATAGGCAGAGAATTTGAATAAACATTTCTTCAAAGATATACAAATTGTCAATAAGCACATGAAAAGATATTCAACATCATTAGTCATTAGTAAAATGCAAATCAAAACCTCAGTAAGATGCTACTTCATACCCACTAAGGTGTTATAATAAAAAGATGGACAATAACAAGGTGGGTAAGAAAATGGAGAAATTGGAACCGTTATACATTGCTCGTGACAAAGCCACCTTCCTTGATCAAATGTCAGTCAGGCTTCTCTGAGCCCTACTCTTGACTGGGCATCATCCTTAGCCTGCCATCCTTGGACTGCTGAGCCCAGTTCAGCAAGAATCCTGCCAAAATAATTTAGCAAGAATCAACTACCTCAATATTCAACCAAGTTTTTCTTAGTAATTTTTTGTCCACTGACTCCCTCACTCTGCCAACTGGCTATAAATCCTCAGCGGCCCTTGTTGTTAATGGAGTTGGATTCAATGTCCCTCTCCTATTGCAATAGTCTTAAATAAAATCTTCCTTGCCTATTTAACTCTGTCCAGTACAATTTTTAAATGCTACTGCTAAGAATGTAAAATGATGCATCTGCTTTGAAAACAGTTTAGCAGTTTCTCAAAAAGTTGAACACAATTACTCAACAATTCCAATCCTATGTGTATATCCAAGAGAATTGAAAACATGTTCACATAAAAACTTACACATGAATGTACACAGTCTAATTATTTATAATCATCAAAAAGGGGAAACAATTTAAATGTTTATCAACTAATAAGTGGCAAAACAAAATGAAAACATACAATGGAATATTATTCATCCATAAGAAGAAATGAAGTATTGATTCATGTTAAAATATGGGTGACTTGAAAACATTATGCTTAGTGAAAGAAGCCAGAAACAAAAGGCTGCATATTGTATAATTTAATTTATACAAATGTACAGAAAAATTCATAGAGACAGAAAGGAGATTAATGGTTGGCAGGGGCTGAGAGAGGAGGGGAATGGGAAGTTACTGCTAATGGCTTTGGGGTTTCTTTTGGGGATGATGAAAATGTTCTGGAATTAGATAGTGATGATGGTTGCACAATCTTGTGAATATAATAAAGGTCACAGAATTTACACTTTAAAAGCATGAATTTTATGGTATGTAAATTGTATCTCAACTTTTTAAGTACATTAAAAAAAAACATTGAGAAGGCATCATCTTCTAAACGAACTTGTTTCATGTGTGTTTCTATGATGTGTGTGTGTGTCTGATTGTTGAAAATTAATATTAATCATGAGACTAAAATAGAAAATATTAATATTTCAAACAATTATAAGACCCAAATCAGTTTTTTTTCCAAAATCAGTTCTTGTTTCCTAAGCACTAAACCTAACCTTGTCATAAACTTTTAAGGATTCTTCATCCCTAAATATCATTAATAAAAAAGGGACAAGAAACTAATTTGCGATGAATAAAGCTTTCCTGTGACACATTGTCAGAGGTAAACACATTTTCTCAGGTATTTCATTTGTGCTTCTTAGAAGTCTTGTGTTATCCAGTGGGGAGGGGCAGGAAGGAGAGAAAGGAAGAAGGAAAGGAGGAGAAATAGGGAGAGGGAGAAGACAAAGGGATAACTTTAAAAAAAGGTGGGTGGGTGGGTGGGAGAAATAGTCATCAAAGTTCATCCCTGATTTCCACCTTGGTGCTTTGAAACTGATGCTATTTTTCTCCAACACCTTACTGAGATTACTCATTTAGGCTGCAAAGTATTCTGTAATGCATTCTATAATACATCTTGCAATATTAATTAGTAGCTATTGAGTTATATATCTAATAGTTTGGAAGAAAACTATAAGAGAGAAATAAACTATTTTGCCTAAGAAAGAAAAAGAAAACTCCTGGATGAGAGACAGCAATTAAATATAGCCTAAGGAGAGGAGGGAGAACCTATTGAAAAGACTTGCTCCCAATAAAATAGTGAAATTCTCAGCTTTGTAGAAAGTATTAGCCATTGAGTATACAGAGGGACCTTTTAAGAACATAAATATCTAATACAATTCTAAGTCACTTTCTAAGTGGTGCTACAATATAATAAATCTTGCTTTCTCTCTAAGTCTGCCAAATGCACAGACTTGTGCCTGTAGTACTTTGGTAAATGAATAAAGGACACGGGTTGGGGAGGAATGTTGTTCAAAGTGAGGTAATTCTGTGTGAGTAGCAAAGAAACCATACTTATAATAAGGTGAGAGAGTGGAGATGCATAAAAGCAGGCATTAAACAGGATGAGGCTACATCTCAGTCCATACTGGAATAAACTCGTCATTTCCCACTCTTTGTTCTTCTCGCCTCTTTCTTTTCAGAAGAGACTATAACAGGGCCTCCTAGGAGGCAACAAAGAATAAAGCTGAAAGTATTAAATTCATATGTTTCTTACCCTATGGACTGATTGTGACCATTTCTGGTGTCATCTTGACAAAGGACATGTAAGAATTCAGTGAGTAGAATGTCACATAGAAGGAATGACACAGGCCTGTAAAAGACAGGCCTCAGGTTGGCTTATCTTGGCCTGTCCATTTATCCAATATTCACTGGGTGCCTACAATGTGTTGGATGCCTTGACTGGTGTCCTGGCAGGAAGATAAACAAACGGTGCTATTAAGGAAATGTTTGATCTATGTTAATAGTGCTCAAGTATAGTGTGATCTGTGGACCTGTTTGTAGTCTACAAGATATTTATTGTGGCAAAATAAGTACAAAAATTGGAAGTGTTTAAAACTTTTAAGTACATTGACAGAATAACTTTATATCTGTTGACACTAATGATCAAAAATTGGGATTGTATTTTATATCTTTAAACTTCATTTTTCTATAAATTTAATTTTATTATATTTTATAAAATTATTAATTAATGATGGATTGGAGTTAAAAAATATAAACTGGTTCTTCACCACTAACACTTTGTGTACACTATGACTAAACTTTCCCTGGGGAGATAAAGAAAACCTCCCAGAAGAGATTATTCTGGAGCAGAAACATCAAAGATAAATAGATTTGTCAGGAAAACAAGGAAAGGCATTACAGGAAAGAAAAAGTGCATATGTCAAGGCTCAGTGTCCCACTACAGCAAGGTACTCCCAGAAAACTGAAAGTAGTTTGGCATGGTTGGCATAGCTGCTGGGTTCAGGGGCAAGGGGACTAATAGGAGATGCAATTGGAGAACAGCTTTATAGCAAAGTTTAAATTTCACATTTCAGGCAAAGGGTAGTAGGTTAGCTTTTCTAAGGCTGCTCTGGCTACTATAACAAAATACCATAGACTGGGTGACTTAAACAGCAGACATTAATTTCTCAGAGTTCTGGAGGCTGGGAAGTCTAAGCTAATGGTGTCGGCAGATTCAGTTCTTGGTGATAGTCCTCTGCCTGGCTTGCAAACCGCCGACTTCTCACTGTGTTCTCCCATGGCAGAAAGAGAAATCTTTGGTGTCTCTTCCTTTTCTTACTAATTCTACTCTGGAGGCTCTGCCCGCATGACCTTATCTAAACCTAATTATCTCCCCAAAGCCCCACCTCCTAATACCAACACATTGGCAATTAGGGCTTTAACGCACAAATTTTCAGAGACTCAGACATTCATTAGATCCATAACATAGCTAATGAGATGATTATGTCTTGTAAGGGTTATAAATAGCTGAGCATCCAGAAGAGCTGTCTAGTAGGCAGCTATATATACTCAGTAGAGACTTACGTAGGATTTAGATTTGGTTTGTAAAGCCATCAACCTAAAGGTGGTGGTTAAAATAAAGGCAATACTAAGATGCTGCAGGTAGAGTGTAGAGTGAAGAAAGAAGGTCAAAACCCATGGGGTCCCACAGAGGACAAAGAATCTGCTTAGGAAACTACAAGACACTGTCAGAGAGGGGACTGTAGAGTCAAAGAAACAAAGGAGGAGAGTTGCAAGGATTAGAGAAGGATTATTAAGAGATTTGTGTGTCCCCTGGTCCCTCCTATTGGCTGGCCACTTTGCTTACAATTTTGTTATCTGACCATGCCAAATGCTGGCAACCTGGTAGTGGTAAGTATGCAAAAGTATCTTGATTCAGTTTAGTTCAGACTTTGCTACTTATTGTGTCACCATTAGAAAATAATTTAGCTCCTTAGAACCATAATGTTGTTATCAACAAAATCAGGGTAGTATTTCTAGCCACACCTTCTTCTTCATGGGCTCATTGTGAATATTGAGAGAAATCATATCTATGGCTATTAAAATTCTATATCTGCAAAATGAGAATATTTTAAGTGTCCTGCTAAGCAGCAGTATCTTAAATGAGAAAAGTTTATCATCATTCATAATTACATTTATGGATGATTAATTCTCATCAGCCTACTCCCAAAGATGAATCATATACTTAGGTGATCTCAGGAAATGTTCGTGACGGGAAATACAAAGCAGGCCTCAGAAGGACACTGAGAAGAGAGATGTCAATGAAGGACAGGGAATGTTGCAGAAGAAACTTTTTGTTGGCCAGAATTACTAGGAATAGAATGGGTCATGAATTCACAGCACCCCGAAGTACCTGAAATTTAATCAAAAGAGAAGTGGTCCTTTAAATGCAAGTTTTTAAAAGATACATTTAAAAGGCACATGCAACAGAATAGGCCCTTTAAAAGAAACCATAGCATAAGTATTGGCAAATTACCAGTAAATTTTCTAATGCTAAATATACATTTTGAAAATATAAAGGCCATTTTATAAAACTTTCTCTCTAGCCAGATAATCAAAAGCAAGTGGTGCAGCTTTCAGACTTTTGGATGACAAAATTATTTAACTCAGGGAAAAGATGTGTTTGTTACTCTGAGACCTCTAAAATTACTGGTAACAGGACTATGAAAAACATGTCAAATAAACAAAGGCACCAACTTTAGAGACCACAAGTCACCAGTTTCCCAGTGAAAATATTAAATGTTTTACAGTTACTTGGCCAAATGTCTGCTCAAGTTAGGTAATGAGTGGGTATTGTAACATTTTTTCTCTTGCTCTGCATTTATTATTAATATATTACAAAGAAAATGATGGTGATACGAAGAATAAAATACAGACTAGATGTCTTGATAGTCAAATTGGTTCTGATTATGGCAGCTGCTTTTAGGGAATTTCCCATGGATTCAGCCCTTCCAACCTGTAGCATAAGGAGAAGAAGGGATTCTTGAAAAAGAAATAAGTGAAATTAAAGAAGGAGGAGATGCTTTGCCAAGTAAATGATTCTAAGGAGAGCCAAGTTTTCTTCAATTAATTTATTCATTCATAAGACAAATCCATACAGCAATTATTAATTGAAGACTTTTATGTGCCAGGAGCATTGCCAGTGCTGGGAGAGAGCAAAAAAGACTTGGAAGTTCACAGTCTAATTGGGAAGACTTACATCAAATGAGTAATTAAATGAAGCATCACGTGATTGTTTGGATAGACAATGGGGTGTTAGAGGGACATAAATGGAAATTCAGTTGAAGCTGTGGATACTCATTGCTTCCTTCAGCCTCTCTTTTTCCCTCAGATTGCTGTTGTTCCAGCTATCCTTTGATTTAACAAAAAAATTGGAAGGTTTAGGTTGCATGTCAGAAGCTGAAGAAACTCGTTGGCTCAGCATAGGTCAAGTGCTAGTCCCAGTGGCAGCCAAAATTAATCTGTCAAACTAATGACATGCATAATCTATATTGTGCTTCATTGTATTTAACCTTTAATGATTCAGGTAAATCACTTTAATTTGCATTATGTCAAAGATTATGTTAGAAAATCTTCTTTGTTTCTCTTGTTTGCTACTGTCTGAAATTCCTTCTACAACAACAAGGAAAGTGAGTGTGTCTTGTATCCCACCACGAAAGCTGGAATGAATGAGCTGAAGAATTAGGACTCTACTTGCAGGAATCTTTCCGAACACCTTTTTTGTATTTGTAATTTTGTAATTTTTTCTTGAGTGAGCTCCCAAATTCTGGATCTACCCTCAAATGAGATTAAAACTAAAAAAGCATATACTCATGATAATAAAAAAATGTTGACTAAAATATATTTACATTATATTATATTCATGGGGCATCAGAGTAAAAGACATATTTTCAGGCAGGACAAGACTGTCTAGGGAGAAAAAGGTATAGAAACAAATTTAACTGGCCTTTTCTACCCTTGCATGGGGTAGGCACTGTTCAAGCATTCAATAATTCAACAAATATTTATTGTGTGGTCACTATATACCAGAAAGTGTTATAGAAAAATGGTATACATCAGGAAACAAAACAACCAATAATACTTGACTTGTGGAGTTTATATTTTAGCAAGGAAGACAGACAATAAACACTAAGCATAATAAGTAAATATTTATTACATTAGAAAGTGGTAAGAACAGTGAGGGGGAAATATATAGCAAATAAGGGAGACTGAGAATGTGGGGTGAGAAAGATATTCTACATGGTTAGGAAAAGATTGGTTATTCTATAGCTCTAGTAACAAAATGACTTTTAATGAATTATAACAATTTGCTTCAGTAAACATGCTTTTACAAACCAACCAATCAGCATCGATCTCTTACTAAAAGTCATCCATTCAGGAAGAACTCATTCCCCAAAAAACACACTTCTAAGTGCTGACCCACCGTTCAACAGCAGTCTCTTGGAGTAACCTTGATTCTATTGATGAAATTCATGTCTCTGAGATTCTGCCAATCTATGAACTTCATGTTCCCAAAAACTCTCTATAAGATTAACCTAACAGTCTGCTCTCTGCTCTGATTGGAGAGATTGTGTCTGAGCCACATAGCTCTTTCTTACTATAATAAACAACTGTACTTTTTATATCTGAGATGCTTAGGAATTGAGTGGTTGACAGTATTGAGAGGTGCCCAGTATTGGGCAGAAAAGATACCACTGAAAAGATGGCATCTGAGCAAAAAAATGGAGGAAGCTAGAGTCAGCCAAACAAATATCTAGAGAGAGAAGGTTCTAATAAGAAGAAACTATTCATATGATCCTATTGTGGGAGTGTGTCTGGTATGATCAGGAACAGAAAAGAAGATAGTGGGGCTAGATGAGAATGAGCAAGAGGCAGAGTAGGAGGAGATGAGAGCAGACAAAACATGGAGAGATATCACTCAAGGCCTGTAGGCCACTAAAAAGACTTCAGATTTCCAGTTTGGACAAGATGCCACAAACTAAACTTTCTCTGTTCTTCTTTGCTTATAACTATAAACCCTAGAAATAATGCAAATAAGAATCAACCCTCCACAAAAAAGAAGCAAGTGTCCCAGGTTCAGATTTTCTAACCCCTAGTATAGCAACAGAAAGTGTCCAAGTAGGCTTATTTCTCTCTCGGATAAAACAGGTGTATACTAGGTGAGCCTGGCATAACTAGCAAGGGCGATGGACCAGAGTCATGCTGAGAACAAGTGGCCAAGAAAGAATTCTTTTTTCCTACTAGATTTGAGGCTCACCTCCTTCACTTATAGACACCCTATTGCCTGAGGGCAAAACTACACATCACAAGTAGTTCCAGCTTCGGAAGATTTTTGTTGTTGTTGTTGTTGCCTCTGAGGCTCTCTTCATCAAGCCAGAGACAGACACCACATGGGTAGGAGTTTCAGCAAGAGGGATCAATCATGCTACAAAAAGTGACTCTGGCCCAGGCAGCACTGTTCTTCCTTGTCTCTTCTCCAAGCCAGAGACATCGGCGAGGGAGAACCCACCCCAACAAGCACCTGGCTCAGTAAACACTCTTCATCCCTACCTACCAAAGACTTCTTTCCTGCCAAGGGTACCAGGCAGACTATCCTGGGTAAGCTCCATCTGCCCCTCAAGGAGCATTTGTAGGAACCAGGAGGAGCCTAAGTGGCACAAAATAAACCAAGCAGATCAAAATAATGCTGCAA
Source organism: Macroglossus sobrinus (assembly GCA_004027375.1). NCBI lineage: Eukaryota > Metazoa > Chordata > Mammalia > Chiroptera > Pteropodidae > Macroglossus > Macroglossus sobrinus. The sequence goes on from PVKZ01000500.1 coordinate 356,577, forward strand.
AGGCTCTGAAAAATAGACTGCCATTGAATCCACAGTCCATGAAAAAACTGGACCTGGATGCTAAACCTAAACAGGGTGATTGACTGGTAAAATAAAAATATATAAAGGACCCAGTGTCTAATAACATAATAGCAAAAATGCTCAGGACATTTTCAAAAATCACCAAGGACCATGAAAAGCACAACTTAAATGAGAAAAGACAATTAATTGACACCAATACCAAGATGAACAGATATTGAAATTCTCTGACAAGGATTTTAAAGAAACTAAAAAGGTTCAACATAAAAAAGATTCAACAATTACACAGTGTCTTGAAACAAATGAGAAAAAGAGAAAATCTCGGCAAAGAAATAGAAATTATAAACAAGTTAAGTGGAAATTATTTAACTAAAAATACATTAACAGCAAACAGAAAACAAACAATAAAGTGCCAACACAAAATATCAATAATTACTCAAATATAAATGGTTTAAATTTTTAAAAATCAATTCACTGGGAAGATATAACCATCCTCAATGTGTATGGACTAAACAACATAAAACAAAAGCTTAATTATAAAGAGAAATAGGCAAATCCACAATTATAGTTGGGATCTCAATCCCTACCTCTCAGTAACTCATAGAACTACTAGACAGAAATTCTGCAAGGATATAGATGATCTGAACCACACAATCAACCAATAGGATATAAGAAGTGCTTTATATATGAATGCCGCACCTAATAGTGGCAGAACACAATTTTTTCACATGTCCCTGGTTATTCACCAAGATAAATTTTATCGTGAGTCATTCTCAACAAATTTAATATAAGTGAATAAATAAAAGACTTGGCTTTTATTGTGAATGAAATAGGAACTCATCGCAGGGTATTGAATTAGAGATTTTAAGATGACTTTCCCTACATTGTTTCTTTTTGAGGGCAAGGATAGAGGCTGTGAGAATAGATGAGAGGCTGTTGTCATAATCTGGACAAGAAATGATGGTGGGTTTGGATCCAGGTACTAGTTTTGTAGGCAATAAGAGTAGTCTAACATTCAAGGAAATATAAAAACATTTTCATATTGCTATCATTTGAAATAATATTCATAATGAATAATAGCAGAATATTTATCTCAGTAGAGAAGCATCATCACAACTTGTCTTATTTTTCCCAAACAATGATTAACAAGATTTACATCTCAAGGTGTTGGTAAAGAGTGCTTGCTCCACATTTAATATTTGTGAATTCAATTATCCTGTCTTGGCAAAGAAACAGAGGAAGAAAAAAAAAAGAAACCAATAAATTAAATTTTTGTCTGACATTTCACTAAATGACCATGGGATAAAAAAGGGTCTAGGGAAGACCAGATCACTTCTTGAGTGCCTTTTAGCATGAGGCTAGTGTTTAAAATCATGGACTTTTGATTTGACACAGTCCCTACATGCAAACTTGTTATGCTACTTGATGTTCAATCAGAGAAACAGTAATCTATTCTAATACTTGACAAAAATTGGTAGTGCCAGACACATTTAGAGATGGGTTATGGATCTCTAAAAAGGTAACTTCTCAAGGATTTTTAGAAAAAATCCTAAAAATTATATTTAAATAGCACTGTACTTACTGATTTTCAAATCTAATCACCAAGTAACAGGCAATTCCATTTATATTAAGACGTAATATTATTATCATTATATTCCAAGTACCATTAAATATATTTATTTAATCCTCATAATAACTCTAAACATATATATATATATATATATATATATATATATATATATATACACATTCACAGACACATACATATATATTCAGTGAAGTTTTCATTTTTCTTATGAAGGAACTGAGGAACAGAGAGGTTTAGCAACTCACCAGGATCACACATTGGGTGGTATAGTACCACTTGAGTTTCAGCCCTAGGAAGTCTGGCTCTGGAGTCTGAGCTTCCATGAGACTAGGGCATATTACTTGGTGAATGCTTTTATGACTAAATACTGATGCTTGTCAACTCAAAAATAGTGACTTTCTTCCAAGCAAAGGAAAAGTTTATTCTCATCTTCTATCAGACAATATGAAGTCACTGAATTTACTGTGTAGCCAGAAAGGTGGTTATGCTGTTGAGAAAAATAAAACTTTTTTAAGACAATAGATGAACCGATGGCCTACTCAGATACACAGAAATAGCACTTTCCAGGAATTAATGATCTGCCGATTCACCGTTCTCCATGTGCCTCCTCACTAGTCCCATCTGCCCCGCCCCTCCAGACTGCGTAGATCTGAATGTGTAGAACTCATTCTGTCTTACAGATGATAAGATGCCAGGTGATAGTACAGTGCCTGGCACATAATAAATTTACAAATATCTGTTAAGGAAGGAATTGAATGAGTGAAAACAAGAATAAAATTGTGATTTAGAGGGTGATTGACTTTTGTTCTTCTTTATATGTGAGTCAAACATGCAACCATACATTATTCAGTAAATTTGAGGCTGCTGTTTTTTATTTTTATCAAGCTCTAGGCAACTATGCTGTCTTGAAAACTCCCATTAAGAATGTTATGCAAAATTTTTGGATGTTTATCCCTTGGGCTGGTCAATGTTAGGTAACCTAAGGCAGTTTTGGGAAGTAGTAGATGAGCTATTGAAACTAGTAAAAAGTGGTCACTTGCTGTTATTTATACGGTAAATTTGCTACCTTTATCATCATCTTCGAAATAAAAGAAAGGACATATTTTTAGACTGAAGAGTGGAAATAATGAAATAGTGATAGGGAAGCCAAATTTGTTGCTGACTTCTAATGATTAGTAATAAAGACAGTTAAAGTTCAAAGGTGTTTCCTCTGAGGCAGATTTTTTCACCTTAGGGCAGTCTTTGCTTCTTTGTGAAACCAAACTGGCTAATTGGTATCTTTCTCTGAAAAGGCCAGTGCTGGGTCCCCTGAGCCCAGTAAATATCTAGGGCTCCCAGCTATCTAGCAATAATGGGGACACAAGGGGAATAAATTATCATTAAAGACTCCTTGCCCTCTGAAGCTGGGAGTTTGGGCATTTGAAAACATCAAAATGTGCTAGGTCATTTAATAATTTACTTCCTAAAGTGTAATTTAATTCTAATTGAAATGTATGTTCTAATTAGCACTATGTAGGAAACTTAAAATAGAACCACATTTCTAAAGGTATCTCTGAGAATGGCTGGCTTTAGTTTTATTGAACAGCTTTTCCTTCATCCTCATTACTTTGTAGTTCATACAGATTTTATAAAGATAACTATTCTTGTAAATTTGGTTTAGGGTTTTTTTTGTTTTTTGTTTTTCCCTAGGCTTTGTTCACTCTCAGAATTCAGATTCTTTACCCTGGAACAGAGTTAAACATGCATTCTTTACAGATGATTCTTACTTATACATATGGCTATTTTGTTGTATATTTAAAACATTATATTTAATGTAGTAAATTAAAGTGCTTTCTGTATGATTTTTTTTTTTTACTCCAACTCCATGTGGGTTAGTTCTTCCTCTACTATTTTATAAACTTGAAGGGTGGTACACTAATCAACCAAAGAATGACCACATATAAGGTTCAAGTTGTATATTGTTAGGACTCTTCGGCTGTAAGTAACACAAGCCAGCTTTAGCAGTTAGGACAAATATCATCTCATTAAATAGAAAGTCGAGTCAAGGCAAACTCTAACTTTAATCAGCAGCCCAATAATGTAACAAAAATACTGAGTTCTTTCTTTTTCTTCTCTCTGCTGAAGTCAAGTCAGCTTCATCCAAAGTCTGATTCTCCTTGTAGTACCAAGAATGCTGACAGTGTTAATCAGGGCTTTATTCTTTTTTATTATGTCCAGCAGGAGAGAAGAAGAGAGAAACCTTTTCCACAAAGTCTCTGCAGTCAGACCTACTGGGCCTTCTTAGGTGTCAGACAAACTATAGTTCGCCAGGAGATTACAATCAGTTTAGACCTTTAGTGACCAATATGGTGACAGCTAGCCACATATGGCTACTGAGCACTTGAAATATGGCTAGTCTAAGATGATATATGCTGTAAGTGAAAAAGATACACTGGGTTTTAAAGACAATATATTTATTTTTAATTACTCTATTGCTATTTTTATTCTCATTTTTAGGACGATATAGGAAAATCAGTAGCTACACATGGGTGTTATCTGGAACAGGACACTTAATTTCTCATGCCTCAATTTACACGTGAGTAAAAAGCAATCATGACAATTGCTACTTCACAGAGTTATGAAAGTAAAAATGGAATAACAAAACGTGAAAGCATCTAACCCTGTCCCTAGCACATCGTCAATATTTAATAAATTCTGGTAGAATTAAAATTTGAAAAGGTAGAAGAGAAACTGCTTGAAAAGACTTTTTGTAACTTTTTATTGAGGTAAAACATACATGAAGAAAAATGTTCAAATCATCGGTGTTTACTTCAGTGAATTATCATGGAGGGAATATGGACAACCAACATCCACATCAAGAAATAAGACATCATCTGTACCCCAGGAGTCCCTCTTTCTCTTTCCTGCCACCCAGCCACACAGGGCTCTTGATGCTGATGGTGTGGCTTAGTGTGGGAACTGAGAATACTGCATGTGCCCTGATGGACCTTAATGCTGAAAAACAAATGGAAAGCGGTTTAGATGAGTTGTTCTCCAGGTTCAATAGAGAATATGTGATAGATTAAATAGAGGAGAGTTAAAGATTAGCACAAAATCACTCAGTTGCTCTGCAAATCTGCATCAATTTGCAAGTCTGTGAACAACCCTGTGTTAAGAATTTCACCATGTTCTCAAAGTAGTGGAACAGATCAGGGAAAGGCACTGAAGCCTAAAGGGTAGAAATCTACTACCCTAAAAAGTCACAAGAAAGCCTGTCTCAGAGTGTTGCCATGGAAAACTGCTCATGGCTCAAAGAGCCACTACTTGAGGATATTTACAAAAGGAGAAACATTAGTAAAATGGAAAAATCCACTCTGGGAATCCGCAAGCAGTCTGGTTTAGTCTACTGGGGAATCATATTCCTGGACCGGAGGTGGAATGACCTGGAGAAGTCCATCAATGCCAGGTTCAGGGTATTGGCAGGCAGTGTGGAGCAAAGCGTGGCATGGGGGAAATATTCTTATAGTGGAGGATCAATTGAAGAACAGAGAGACTGGTCACAAGGAATAAATTAGGAGGCTTTAGGAAACTGTCTGAGCTAATGGTGCATCAGAATCACCTAGCGAGTTTGTTAAACTGCAAATTTCTGGTTCACCCCCAGGGTTTCTGATTTAGCGGGTCTAGGACATGATCTGAGAATCTAGATTTCTAATAAGTGCCCAGAGTGCTGCTGCTGCTGGTGGTCTTGGTACCACACTTTGAGAGCCACAGGGCTGAACCAGAGGTTCTCAGCCTTCGTAGTACATTATTAGACTCACCTGGAGAGAGTTTTTTAAATGCCTGTGCTCACACTTCATGTCCAGCAGTCGAAGGAAAAGCTTAGGCAGTGATATTTTCTAAGAATAATTTTATTTTGTAACTAAGTTGGAGAACCACTAATCTAGATAGTGATTTGAACTGTGGCTGCTTATCAGAATTACCCAGGGAGCTCATGAAGCAGATCCTGGGCACCAGCCCAGCTCATTCTGATAAAGAAACCTGGAGAGGGGCCCTGGCTGTTCTGTGTTTATTCTTCACAGACTGGTCCCTCTGACGCAGCTGGTTTCCACACTGACTTTTGGGAGCTGCTAGTCTGGAAAGAGAAGTGAAGACATAAATCCTGGAAACAAGGTAGGAGGAGGGGCAATAGCGGAGAGTATCTAGGATTTCCTGACTGGTTAGATGGGCAGATCAGAGAAAAGCACCAAAGCCTCGAGGGTGGAAGTCTACTAAAACGTCACAAGAAAGCCTGTATCAAGATGTTGCTGTGGAAAACTGCTGGTGGCACAAAGAGCCACTACTTGAGTAAATTCTCTTCTTGACATCAGCCTGGTACATTCAGATGTCCCATTTTGTCAAATGCTGGCCATGAGTAGAGGCTAATTCATACAGACTAAGCCTCAGGAGGCTCAAGTGTCTAACACAGGATAACAATGGTTAATTTCCAAGGAGAGGGAACAATGACTAAGGCAGTCAAACACTTGTATCTCCAACATGGGCGAATTACACAGAAAGCCAAATAATAATCAGAAAGTTACTGGGTAGGCATGGAATCAGAGCAAAGGAGTTAACTGTATGATTCAAATGTTTAGAGGTAGCAGGTTGTGATACCTGGATGCATCCTTCCCTGTAAGATAACATGTACTGCATGAGTCTGAAAAGATACACTCCATGATGGATAGCCTATAATGGGTACAGCCAATATTTGCCCCAGTGACTGCCATAATTATGCTCCACTATTAACATATTAATTAACCGATTATGTCTTTAGATATATGGAGACTCTCAGCCAGATGAGAATCTTATCTTGCTCACTGGTTGGAACATTGTGTTTCTTAAGGTGATTTTATGTATCTCTTGCCTGAGCAACAATGTATTTAATAGATTAATTCTCAGAGGAATTTTTTTTAATTCTTCATTTCTGAGGTGGTTCTTCAACTTTACTATTCCATGTACAGTTCATTTTCACTTTTTTTGGACAATAATTGGACTCTTCTTATATACCAGAATTTAGAGGCTAATATTTTAATTAATAATTTTATTGGTATTTTTTAAAAATAATTTATTTACAGGATTAAAAGAGACCTAGTTAACCACAAGCACATTATGCTTAGATCATGATGTCTAATAAAGCCTTTATGCTTAGATCATGATGTCTAATAATGTCTGGGCCCACTGTTCACCTACTAAGAGCTTCCTCAAAGAGCAGGCAGGAAACGTAATTGAAAGGAAAAGAATCAGGGTCTACAAGTGTGCATGCCAGCCTAGACCTGCCAAACGATGGCACATGTACAATCGTATTTCAGCTTTACAGTTATATTGAGAATGAAGCAGCTCTTTGTGAGAGCCAAAAGCAGAACAAGGCATTCTTATCAGCCTTGACATAGGTAATAAAAGAAATAATTCCAAACTACAACATTTGGTTGACCTCTCAGTGTGGGTGGGTTGGGGTAGTTGCATGTAGACTCTTCAAATACATATTTGTTGCTTAGTAATATAAAGAGCAGCTTTAACTAGAGGGCAAAGAAGAAGCAGGTGGGGAAGGCTCAAATCTGCTTTCAATAGGAACAGACAGGATGTGTCTTCTCTGACCTCCTGCAACTCTCCTGTTTATGCCAGGCCTTCTGTGGGATTGTGCTCAGATTCTTATTTAAATCCAATTAAATCAAAGACTGAATAAACACACATGTATATCATCCAGAAGATAGCATTAAAAGATTTTGCATTTAGGCCAGAGCAGCTGTATCTTTTCTGCTATTTAAGATTTGTTCTTCATATCTTTGGCGGGGGGGTTGGGGGGGGGGCGGGTGGAGGTGGTAAATATTGGAGATTTTAATTTCATATGAAACCAGAATATCTTTGCTCTGGTCTTTCCCATTTTTGGTCTAGGCCAGACTGATTGTGTTATAACACAATCTGATTGGTTCTCTCTCCTTCCAAGGATTCCCTATCACCCATAGAATAAAATTCAACCCCCCTCAAATTCTCTTTATGATCTGGTTCCTCTTTGTCTACCTAGCTTTATATCCTGCCACTTGTCACATAGAATATTCCATCAAATCCACCCATAGAATAAAATTCAACCCCCCTCAAATTCTCTTTATGATCTGGTTCCTCTTTGTCTACCTAGCTTTATATCCTGCCACTTGTCACATAGAATATTCCATCAAATCTTGCAGTTTCCCTAAATCAAAGGTATTTCACATGCTTTACCAGTCTTGTTTATCTTGCCTGAGTGAAAATTATACAGATTCTGAAGCAAAATTGCCCAATATGCATTATGGCTTTGATACTTTATAAGTAGTATAACCTTAGGCAAATTATTCTCTGTGCTTGTTTTCTCTTTGCTAGAGCAGGGACGATAGTATTTATCTCACATGGCTGTTGTCAGGATTAAATTAATGAACACACATAAAACACCCATTACAATGCCTGGCAATAGGAAGTATCTAATATTTTTAAATTCTACTTATCCTACCACACTAAGCCTAACCTTTGTTTTCTATGGGAAGTTTTATCTAAAAAAGTCCATAAGAGTTGATTTATTTAATTTCTCCAGTATATCTTATATATTTTCTATTATTGCATTTATTCCCCTCAACTCTCAGTCCATCTCTATCTGCATAATCATCATGAGTGTTTGTATGTGACTGATCTTCAACTTGCTTGTGAGCTCTGTAAAGGATGATCCTCCATCCTCATTATCTTATACTCCTCAGTGGTAGCACAATAACTAATACATGGTAGATGTTTAGTGAATGCTCAGTAAAAGAATAAAGAACCATGTTCCTTCTAGAAAGATAATCATGGGCTACCCTATGAAAAGCAAGACTTTACATTTAGAATACTTGCATACTCGCCTTTTGCCAAAGTAAATTATAAAAGTTTATCAGATATTATAAGATTTTAATTCACATAAGACAACATTTTCATACTTCATGGATGTCAGCACTGAGCTGATTGAGAGGAGAAGGTTTCGATGGTGAGATGCCCAGTTAGAAGAATGGACAGGGAGCCGACAGAAATATCAGGCACCAACTTTATTGCAGGGAGTGCAGTTCTATTGTGGGGAGCATACTTCTGCCTCTGTTCTCCTTCTGCTCCCCAGGAGACCACATGGTTCCACAATATCAGAGTACAATAGTGGCATTCAGCCACACATGCGTAATACAATAAGCTGAATTATGTTTACATATTTTAGGCGCAGGCATCCTACCACTTTAAAGTAACATTCTAAATCTGGGTTCCTATTTCTAGCCATGAGCCTGGATCACAGCCAGGCCTGGGACCAGCCAGGCCTGGGGCCCACCATGGACATAGATGTGGAGTGTATTAATCAGTTGAGAACTGAAATTGGAGCATAACTAGGTGACCTTGGGCAAGCCACTTGATCTCAGCATCATCTAATTTGTAAAATGAGAGCAATGACAGACTATTTTTGTACTCTCTACCTTGAGGGGATGTTAAAAAAATGAGATATAATTTTTGTGGACACTTCTGAAAATGTAAACTGACGTATATAAGGCGATTCTCAGCAAGGAGTGATTATGCCCCACTCATCCCCCAAGGGATATTTGGCAACTTGTGGAGATATTTCTGGTTGTCACAACTGGGAGGATGTTACTAGTAAAGGTCAGAGATACTGGTCAAAAACCTATAGTGCATAGGATAACCCCCAGCCCCTCAACAAAGAATTATTAGACCCAAAATGTCACTAATGCTAAAGTTGAGAAATCCTGATGTAATGTGTCCTATGAATTTCTTAATATTCAGTTCCATTAATATTTGTTCTTACATCTTTACTGAAGACAATAAAGGATGACAATTAATACTTAACTTTTACAAATGATAACTTGGAGACTCATGTAGATTTATTACAGCTTTTCAAACTGTCATTCTCTGCCTCCTTAGTTAGCTAGCTGCTACTTTTGAGCCAGGTGCTGTTCTAAGTACTTGATCTGTATTAACTCATTTAATCCTCACCACAACACTGGAAGGTAAGAACTTTACTACCCTTATTATATGGATGAGGAAACTGAGGCGAAGTGACAAATCTAGGTTTCAGTCTTGCTCCAAGCATCATGCAAATATTTTGCCAGGTAGGGCTGTCTCTTAATGCTTGGGGTCCTTCACTAGGAGTCATCAGACTTCTTGTTTTATGTGTTTTTAAAGCTCGTTTTATTTTCCTTTCATTGTCGCCTTTGGCAGAGAACCTAAATCTGGTTTAACGGGTCTTCTAAACAGAGACATAGTGAGTTTGAAGTGTTAGACTAAATCAAGAGGAAAAGAGCAACAGTACAGAAAAGGACATAAGTGAATAAACCTCGCTAGAGTTTGAGATTTGAGCCTGGCAGTCTATGTAAGTGCACCTTGCAAGCTGCAGGGCAGTGGTTTTCAAAAACTACTAGGGGAGTTAAAAATGCTGATTTCATAAGAGCTTCTGATTTAGGGAATCTGAGAGGTTCCCAGGAATCTACATTTTGAACAAGCTCCCAGGTGAACCTGATGTAGGTAGTCCAAGTGTACACCTTGAGGAACTCACATACAGGTGAGGTAGGACTTAGGGACAAGAGCTAACTAATCCCAGAAGGAGATTTGGGTTTACCTGCACATTAATTCCAACCACCTGAGTGAGAGTTTATTCGTGTTGATCTGGTCCTAGAGCTCACTAGCTTCAGGTCAAGGAGCTTGGCCTGAAGAGGCAGCGATGAGGAGGACGAAAAAGAGAAGAAAAATGTAGTAAGGAGGGGGACAATTATGACCACTTCCTGGGAGGTGAATATTTCCCTGTGAACAGTGAAGAAGCTGTCACTGGTACCCCTTCTCCTTTCAGTGTCCCCTAATTGGCTGTTGTGACTGTCATTCTGCCCCAGGGGAGTATAACAGAAATACGAAAAAGAAAAGGACACCAAATAACTTGGGAGTAGAAACAAAAGGAGAAGGCTCATTTGGCCCTGATTGGTCCCTTTCTCTGAGGTCCTCTTTCACACCATCTCTACGACCTTTCCCCTCCTTTTTCTTTTCTGCCCCACAGGGACTAATAAACACAGATCATCTGCACAAGCAATGCTTTATAATTATCCAGGGAAATTTCTGTCATAAAATAATGTGCTATTGCAAAGTGGTGATGCTCTCAATTTTCTTTCTGAATCACATTCTCTTAGAGATGAATACCAGGCAGAGGCTCTTTTATTCTGAGCATCTTTCCAAGAGATCAGTTGAGTTGTTTTGATTTTAATACAGAAACATTATATGATATGCTTTACCAATGCAGGCAACTTACTTTTCACTGCACTAAGTAATTTAAAGTCATTTCAGCAGTATAGTGTAGTGTAGTGATTAGCTCTGCCTGGCTTCAGTCTCAGCCCTACAAATCACTAGCTCTGTGACTTTGAAGTTACTTTATGTCTTAAGTTGCAGGTATTAATCTGTAAAACTGAGATAATAATAAGATCTCTCTCCCAATACACACACAACACACCACACCATACACACACACACACACACACACACACACACACACACACTCTCTCTCTCTCTCTCTCTCTCTCTCTCTCTCTTCAGTGAATTGTTGTGACTACCATATGAGACAATGTATGTAAAATATTTTCCTCATTCACAACAAACCCACAATAATGTTTGCTTCCATTGTTCTCAACTCTCCCGCTATCAGATTATTAATGTTTGGTGTTTTAAACCTAATATCTAGACAAAAAGTAGCAGAAAAATACAAGAAAAAGAGAAACAATGAAACAAAAGGTGTTTCTTCTCTATTTGCATTGAATTTCAAATGCTCATGATACACTGTGAGCAGAACAGATGAATTCCATCCAGAGGGAAGTTCACATAACCTGAGAAGCAAACAGACACAGGAGAACAAGATAAATCACTCAGTTGCTTACCACACACACTGTGAGATACTGAATGTGGATTAGAATTTTCTTACCAATAGTTTAACCTCCATTTCTTGAGTGGTTTTATATTTTCAGACTGCAAACAAATGATTATATATGTGAAAAAAAATGTAATGGGCTGGAGGACAAATAAGTGAGCCAGAATACCGGGGGCCCTGTTGTTTTTGGATACTCACTTGGAGCTCTCTGTACAGGTGAAATCCTCTGAGTGTGGTGCTGCCGACAGCCATCTCATTCACATGCAGGCTCCTCCTGGGTATGGCTCTGAGAACTGACAGCCCCCAGTCAGTGAGGAGTTACTAAGCAACTCATCTCCCACTGAGTTAGGCAAGGAGAGAAAGTCTCCATTCTAAAAACAAAAGGCGACCAAAAAGCCCCGCTGAGCAGAGCTAATAATACAGACTGCTCTTCTCCTTTCATTAATTTAATCCTCAAGCTGGTTCCCCTTTCCCAGATAGCACAACCTCACAGAAATCAAGTTGGAAAGCACGCTGCGATGCTATAAACTTCAAGCAATGTTTTAAGTTATTGCTAATCAATTTTATGTTAAAGTAGAACCTCATAATAGTGAATCATAGTGTGTGCATCATCTCTCAAATGGGTGCCTGAATGGAAGAGAGTTGTCATTTGAATAATAGTTTTTGTAATTAATTTAGCCAATTTTTAGCCAAGTTTGAGACTTTTAATTGTTCTATTGTTTTTGTGTTAAACTGACAAAAATTATTATTTTTGAAGTAGCTAATGAAAATATAACAGAATAGTTGACTGGATCTTCAGAGCTTATTTTAAGAATTCCAAGTAGATCTATACATGTTTTCATATTCCCTACATATCTTCTTAGGAGGATACAATGGAACAGTTTCTGGTTCTAATTATTGTTTTGATTAACATTTATGAAGCACTGATTTGTGCAGAGAACTAAACTAGATACCAGGGTTGAAGGGCGAGAAGGAAGAAGTTACACCAAGGAATGACACAAAGTCCAAACAAAGATGAATAGTTTTTCGTGCAAGAGATTGATTTGTATATAAATAATACAAGAGATGATGGAAGGGGGAATGAAGAAGCTCTTAATTATGTAATATTATGGGACTCAGTAGCTTCAAATGTTAGAAAAGCACTACAGTAACCTGGGATAGGGTCGGAGAGCTGTACAGATAAAGTGTTAGAGAAGTAGACTGCCAAAGAGAAATGACTGTGGATCTGACAGCATGATGTACTTTCTAGCCCATTTCACATTATGAGATATATATATATATATATATGTAATATTATATAAATTATATATTATATATATAAATTATATATATAACTTATGTATAGATAAAACCATAATTTTAGAATCATAATAGATAAAACCATAATTTTATTTTTATAACTCATTAAGGCAAAAGAACTTGTATTTGAGGAAAATGAGGCTCCAGTGACCCAGGTCTTGTTCAGCTGCTTCCAAGGTGCCGCTGTAGCCTGACATACCCACTAGGAAGCTCTGCATATTGGGGACATTCTGCTTGCATGGTTTTGCCCTCTAGGGAGCCAAAGTCTTCAATGTAATGTGAAGGAATGTTGTTCCACAGTTAAGAATGGTGTGTGTGATGTTGCATGCTTAACAAGGCAATGGAGTAACTGGGTGAAACCCTAGCCTGAACACTCACTAGTTTATATGACCTTGGGCAAGTTAGCTCACTTTTCTAAATTTAGGAAAATGTTACTAATATGTAGTACCTGCTGAGCCATGTTGGAGCCTGAGACAAAAGGAAGAATGTATACTCCTACATAAACTTATCAAAATACCCTCCCGTATTTTAAATCAATTGGGAAAAGTTAAAAGCTCTCCAAAGAAAAAAAAAACTACTTATATATAAAGCTTTGTGTTGCCCGATCTGTTTGCACACCATTAACAACCCTAATAAAACGACTGATGGGGACACACTGACTGGGAGTGTCTTTCTGACGCACGATAATACAGAGATGTAAAACACAGAGCCTGTTTTTCTTGACAATTATGTTTTATTGTTCATGAAGCTTTTGCATTAATTTAGATTTTTAAAATATTATATTAAAATATTATTTGTTGTTGAATACTGAGATTTTTTGATTCCTCCTTAAATTTTATATCTGTGGTTAGTGTATCAGTTGGCTCATCCAAATCTTAGTCCTGAAAATATGTATCTTGAAGAACAATTATAATTAGGATGAAATATTGTAAAATATCTTCCCAAAATTAGTACTTAAAAACAGTGGCCATTGCCATATGATCTTATAATATCTACAAGATTCCCTAGGTGTTACAGACCCGTTTGCTGGGAGTCCCTGAAGCAGCAGCAAGAGTGAGAACAACATGCAGTTTAGCAAACACGCTTGAAAGGATAGATGTTGAGTTCTGCGGTCAGCCGTTAGTATTTGATCACCAAGGAAATGCTGATGACCCTTAACCAAAATGTGCAAGGGGAAGATGCTGGCTCTTCTTAGTTCTAGGGATCCTCTTGTATATCTCAAGCCAGTGTGCATGCCTACCTGACACTTTAGACTCTAATGATTACACTCAGAAAGCTGTTAGTCTTTACACCAAAAATTGTCTATAAGTGCTGAGTTTATCTGTAGCTTTCATAAAAAGCTTTGATTCCTCCCTTATGTTCACAAAATGCTGACAGCCTGCTTGACTAACTGTGCTATAGGCCTTCTGTCCCTCCAGCTATGTTACTCTTCTTTCAGGCCCAATATTGATTCTCAGGGGACAGACCTGGGCATTTGAAATCCCCCTTTGGCAGGAAGAATAGCTTCCTGGTAGAAGTTCGTCCAAAAGTGTTCCCCGTCAGCAGCGCTTTGGGGGTGCCTGAGCCTCTTCCTTTAGCAGCAGTGGCAGTAATTCAATAGTTTTTGTGTGGAACCACTTCACGAGTAATGCCGTCAGAGCTCCAGAACATAAACCATCATGAACCATCATCTGCCTCGGCCTCTGTGAATGCTATCCCGGGGTAATTTGATGGCAAGCACAATAAAAAGCACCAGTGTACAGTTAACAAACACTGAGAAATGGCCACATTGACTGTTTCTAACTACCTCTTTTTATTCTGTAACATGGTATCTAGTGGAACAATTCTATGGCACTCTTGAAATATGTTGCTTTCAGAACAGGAAGGCAAATAAATAGGTGCTGCTTTAGCTTTTCATTCCCTTGGTTGTTCACAAAGTGGTGGGAAAAAAAGAATTAACCTGTTAAATATTGAAAAAATATTAGTCATCAACAGAGAAAGTGCTTACAAGAGGAAAGACTTGACAAAAAGTAATATCTAGACATAGCACAGGATTTCTCACTTCAGATAAATTTGCAGCCTAAATACTAATATATACTCTTTCCCATTTCACCTGGTTTCCAGAGGCCACAGCTGACAAACAGCCTGTCACCAGCAGTTATTGCCCTTTGTCTGCCCTGGATGCTGAAGGCTCTGTGAGCAGTGAATGAGCAAATATGGAATAAATGTTAGCTGCTCATTTCATTCGCAGTTGGAAACTTATCTCTCTCACTTCTAAGTCACTAAGGAGCTCTCAGATTTGCCTCAGTCTGACTCATTTTATACTCTGGCTTTTCTTCTATCTACTTTTTCCTTTTCATGTATAATACAAATAAAATGCACTGCAACATGCTACTGTGTTCCCCATTTGTTTGTTTTGATTTTAATTCAAACTCTTATATTATTTATTCTCATTACAAAAGTAGTATATATACTATAAGCTATTCCAAGATGGAAAGCAAAAAGTTAAAAATCACTATAACCTCTTCATCAAAAAATAACTACAAGTAAATTTTAATGTAACTTCTCCAGATTTTTCCCTATCTCCTCCTCCTTATTTATTTATTCTCTATTTTCTTTCCCCACGTATTTGAAAAGCCGCTTATATAGCGAATTCCCAGATATTCTTTGGGTTGTGTCTAGACTCAGTTGAAACCCTTAGAGATGGATGTTGAAGAAAGAGTGTGGTGAACACAGAAAGAAGAGCTGTCTGCTCAGGTTCTAGGTTTCATAGTCCTTTTTCCAGACTTGTTTTTATCTTTTTTTCACATATTTGGTCTCTTGTATCAGATTTTGTTTGAACAAAAAGTTATAAGGAAAAATATTAAATTACAACCTCACATATTCTGTTTTATTTTTTTCCTGTCAAGTTGTGAAATTGTGACATTCTGCTTTTGTAGGCAGTCATTTTGATATGACTACATGAATGTGACTATTTTGAAGTGCGGATGCTTCCATATAGCCTAAAAAGCAATCATTATGTGTATAACTCATATGTGAGCCTAATATGAAATAGATGTTGTCACCTAGTTCCTGAGCCATCCCTGGCACACTTGTCCTCCACTTATGTCCCCTGCTGACACTTTACTCTATCTTATGGAGAGTATGGTATTCCTCACAAGGTCTACGTTCATTCCTGACTGCTCTCACCATCTACCAGTGGTATGAAATTCAGACATACACCCTAAGAGTGGAGAAGTGGAGGACTTCACAACAGCTGAACTTGGCTTGCTACCCAGAAACTGTTCGCCTAATACACTATTTTTCTTGCTATAGCAACAGCTGCCATGCAAAATATGACACCACAGTGTCTCAATTGCTTATCCTTCTTTATAGGCCAGAGACAAACTAGCACTCTGTTGTCATATCCATCTCCCTCCCATTTCTACACTCAGTAAATGGAATGCTTTAGGTCTCCCCTAAAGTAAGAGTAACCATTTCCCAGGATTAGAGGTGTTTTTTTTCTGGGTAAGGACAATCCCCACTCTTATCAACCAGAATGCAGCCTGGTCTCATAAATCACTGGCACATATTACATATTTTGAAGTTGGATTATCTGTTCTAGCCATGAATACTTCATCCAAGAAGCAAACTAAGCAAAAAAGTCTGCTTGTTTTCTGAGAATTCTTTTGTACATTAAATAGTATGTCTTTTAATACTTAAATTTCTCTTTTGACTTTACTATGGCCTTATTAATTTACATTCAATTCATAAATTATTTGAAATGTTTACTAATGAAACTTATCTGAAGATCTAAAAGATTATATATCTCTGTTTTTGTATGCTTCCTCATTGTTCTAAACTTATTTGAATGAATGTAAAATAGATATTATGAAAAAGTAGATGTGGAAAGCGGAGATATTTAGACCTTAAACAAATTACTAATATTTATTTCATACTCTCAATGACATGTATGAATTATATAACCTTTATAATCATGATTAGAGATAATTATAATCATGATAAATATATTCTTGGAGTCTAACATAAACGGGCTTTAGAAATATCTTATTAAATTAAAATGTCTGTAAAATTCATGCATATATAATTTTAAAACCGTAATAGTTAGTATTGAATAAAGTATAAGTTCCCCATCATTGGTGTAAAGATTAGAGATAGAATAATGATCATGGAGGTCTTCGGTATATATTACTCGATAATTAAAAAAAATGTATTTTATACTTTTGCAGGATCATTCGGGTGTGTTTATACCAAACATATCTCAGATTGGAGGTCTACACAAAAAACATACAGTTTTAATTGCTGTAGCTTTATAATACGATTCACCTCTGCCAGGTCACAGGCCCACTAATAGCCTTTTTTTTTTTTCTTTTGACCCCTCAGTATTTTATTGCTGGATCTTACTTGTTTAGTCTTCCAGATACAAATTAGAATCATTCAGTCAAGAACTGAATTAAACTTTGACTTTACAGAAACAGTATTTTTGGCAACTGCGAGAGATGACCATATCTAAAAGCATGATTTTAAATACAACTCTATTAAATGCTATAGACGTTTGACTTCAGCGAGCATCCCAGAAACTTACTGCCTAATGTTTGTCCTCACTGTAAATTAAAATTGGTGAACACAGTTGGTGGTTCACTCTATTTTTACACTCTATTTTTCCCAGGGGAATGTCTGAAAGGTGTGAGCATATTGTCCTGATCCACCAACACCTCATGAAGGTGAAGTGTTATTGGATTACAAGTTGACTGCTGCTCTCTTGATAGGAATCGTATGGTGTAAGCTGTTGTTAGGGAAGAGTAGCCAAGTAGATATGGGAAAGAGGAAGGAACTTTAAATCACAAATCGGGAGGTGGGCTACTAAAGACTAACTTTGTTTTTCCTGTAGGGTACTCTTTCTTATTTCAGAAAATTTACTTAAATGTATCTTACCACCCGATCCCCTCCCTCTTCTCCTTTCCCTTACGTTGTTTTAGGTTGCTATGAACAGAGGCACAGGCCAGTTACTCAGGTTTCAAGATTTCATTTTAAAGCTGCATTGTGAAATAAGGAAACTTAAAGCTCTTTCAGGTTATAAGGAACAGAGAAACTTGAGATAGGGGTTAAACGTAAGGATGCCCACTGAAATAAAAATAACAGAAGATAGCAAAAGAGTTTTATATTGGTATATATGACATATTTCTAAGTGTGAGTGAGTTTGACTTTTCTCTTCACTTTATCCAGATTTTATTCCTCTATATTCAACTAATAAATTATTTGACTGTTTATTAATAACAGTTTCCTGTTCAGGCCTCAAGGAACTAGAAGAGGATCTATGTCATCCTACTGGTGACATAGGTTATTTCTGCTTTGCCTTCTGAGACTACTTAACCACTCTGACTAACTCTCCCTACTCTTATCATCTTGCTTCTGGGCATCTTTTTACTCTTGGCACATGGCATCTCCCTGTTGCCTTTTTTTTCTGTCTCCTTCATCCCGAGCCACTTCACTCGGCCAAATCTCTCTGGATATCTGGCATTCAAACTCACCAAGAGAGAGAATCTGATTAGTTCAGCCTGTCACCATCCTTACTGAAAAACTTTTTTTAGTAGCCTCTAAATGGGTTGCCTTTATAACAGGCATTAGTCCCTGGCACAGTTAACTGTGAACAGCGCTGGGTCACCTGGCGGAAAGCATGAGTCTCTGTGCCCAGGGGATCTCCCTGCAGCTGCTGTTCTCAGGAAGACGCCATGCTTGGGACAAGATTTTAGAGAGAAATGACCTGTTTAGTATGGGAAAGTTTTAGATTTTTATTCATGCCTGTTAAAGAGGTCAATCCTTGTGCTACCACAAACACCAGTCTTGACATTAGTCATTGAAATGACAGAGCACCGCAAAATGCAGCTCAAAGTAGCACATGCTGGCAACAGATGTCTTGGCCTTTATTGCTCAAGCAGCAGTAGTGAGCGGCTCCATCCAGGAAGCCGTAGCTGCTGGTGAGTATGATATGCATGTGACCTGTGTTTCTCAAGTCATACTGGCCTGGAGATAGAACATAAAATATCAACAGCCAAATAGGATTTGTCAAAGTCCATTCGTCTATGTTCAGAAAGAACCCCTTCCTCCCTCAACTTTTTCACCAGTAGAGCTTGGAGCTCCCAGGGGGTTTCCCCCATGTGCATGGAGCAATACTGAGTTCCACACCATGCCTGAGTTCTATTCCTCTTTTGTCCTGAATCTTTGTCATGAACACCCTGGCTGTAGCTGATGCCAAGAATAGTTGGTTCCTTGTATGTATAGGAATAATAGGTCTTAACCATCCTACAGCTGCAGAGTAATTAGTTACACTTTTTAAAATAGGATTAAGTAATTTAGAGGTCACCTAGGCTGAAAAATATAGCCTAAAGGTATGTGTTTGTGGAAATTTAGGGATAGCCTAATGTATATGATTGATGTGAAAAGAATTAGAATTTTATCAGCTATATTTTCCCAAGTTTAAAGAAAGAAAAGGTGGGTAGTTTTCCTGGATTACAGAAATCAGAAGATGCAGGAAATTTATATTTATTCATCATTCAGGGAAAGAAGACACTGAATCTGGCACATAAAAATATTCCAGTCACTACAAGCATATAGTCCATTTTAGCACAAACATCTTATTAGATCTCACCATGGCCTGAGTAAAATATTTTCTCAAGATTATTCAAGTATTTGCTATAGTATTTCTATGTCCACCAAGTCATTCTTCTGGACTATTAAATATGCTCGTTTTGAGCAATAGTAAGTTTGGGGTGGTATAAATGACCTAACAGACATGCTATTTGGATACCTGGATATACAAAAAGAGAAGACTGACCTAGAGATAGAAATTGGTCAGTTTTGACATACAGATAAAAGCAGGAGAATGGATGAAATCACCGAGAGAGAAGGGAGAGGGTGTATGTGTTTAGAAAGAGAATATGGCTGGGAACCAAAGCCCAAGGAACTCCAATATCTAAATATTGAATAGAAAAGGTTTTGGCAAACAACATCAATAAGGGTGGCCCGGAGAAGTAGGAGGAACACTAGAAGAATGGAGTGTTATGAGATGCAATTTAGGAGACTGTTTCAGCCTGGAGGGAGTGCTCAGTGCTGTCCAATGCTCCTGAGTGATCCAAAAGTATGATTTTCTAAATGATATAAACATGACTTTCATAAAAATGCAGAATTCACACACAAGTCAAAGAATTTGTCTAACTCATTAACTAAGGAGGAAAACAAAACGTTAAGACTGGTTCAGAGAAGAAAGTGAAGACCAGAGATTTAAATAGCCAAAGACATGCTAAAATTATTTTTTTTAATTAACAAAAACTGTTTAGTATTATACAGAATAATAATTTGTAATGTTTGGGGTTATTTTTTTCTACCTGATGAAAATCAGTTGCATTTATTCCAAACCAAATTAATTTACTATAGAAACAGGGATCATTTGCATTTCTCTCAGTCAAGAATCATTTACATTAGATCAATTTTTGTTTCTACAACTTAATTTCTACCCTTATGAGTTGCAAAATAGCCTAGTTGATAAAAGCTTAGTCAAAGGTGCATTCCCCTCTATGCATTCCCCATAGAGTTATATAATACCCAAATGAGCTAGATATTGCCTGCTACTCTACTAAAAAAACACCTAGTAATCTCTTTTGTCTGCTTCCAATTTGGAGGTAATTGTTCTTAACAGTGATCATGTAAGAGGAGAAGTTGAAGTGTCCATTGCATGTAGCAATATGCAGGTCACTGGTGACCTTAGCAAAGAATAGCTATAGATGAATGGGGGTGGGAGTGGAAGGCAAACTGGACAAGTTGAAGAATAAATGGAAAGCGAGATAATAGATACATGAGTGCAGGTGATTCTTACAAGGCTTCAGAGAAGAAATAGAGCAGTAGTTGGAAGGCATGGGAGATCAGAAATTATTTTTTATTTACAATCAGAATGACTAGATATATAAGGCTTGCCTGTTCCCAGATCTTTAAACTTTTTGCATCTTCTTGGCCAATAACTGATGAGGGAGCCCGGCATAAGAGCCTCCCTCAGCAAGGTTAATAGCAACTTCCAGAACTGAAAGATCCTTTTTGGGAAACTGGAAAATGAGATATGCAGAAAGAATGAGCAATTGGAAATGGGAGAAGCTGAAAAACACAAAGAAAGGAGAAAAGAAGCAACCATAAGGAAATGAAAGTCTAAAGGTAGAGAGAAGAATTTGAGAGGTGGGGTAAGTAGTGGCAGAGACAGTAGTGGCAAAAAATAAACAAATAAATAAACTGCATTAAAGTATGGCAAAGTTGCTAGGGTGGGTAACAGTAGCCAATAGCCACTATCTTTTGAGAGGAACACTGCCGGAATTTCCTTTGTCTGAGTCTCCAGAGATACTATTACAAGCACCGATGTCAGAGGTGCCATTGTATACTAACTAGTGCTTAACAGAAAAATATCTTAAAGTACATTTCATTGACTATCTTTTCTAACCAAGATTCATCACTATGTGGTCTAACAATGAAAATATGCTTATGGGCCTTAATATATGAAAAGAGAATTACTCAAGGAAACCCATCCTTAGGTTTAGTGTTGGACACAGAGTTAACTTTCTGTATAATATTGAGTAAGTACACCCTATATTTACTGATTATTTTCTACTTTAAAGTTTTAGAAAGCTACTCAAACTGAATGAACTCTTTACTGGCAATTATGGACACTTGATTCATAAACATCTTTATCTCCCTAAATTTAAGTCCTTGTTTATATACTTATGTTAAATGGAAAATTAGAGAGACATCACTTAATTTCTTTAAAAATAATAATTTTTCTGAAACTACAGAGAACGTTTCTTTTGTGAAAAAAAGTATTTATGCTGTCTTATTTCCCCTAGGGCTATTAAACTCTGTGTGGTAGTCCTTTATCAGCAGTGTTTATACTGCATGATTTTGTTTATTTTGATGCTTGTAGAGTGTAAAATTATGAGTTTGGTGGTCTGTAGTCAGAATTTGCTTTCCCCATTTCTATCCTTGCTTTACTTGAATTATGAAGGATTTTTTTGTATGTTTTTGTTTTCCTCTGTAAAGCAGATAAAGCGTATGTAAACTTCCTAAGGAGCTTTACACAGATTGATAATTGGGGAGAATTCCTCTCTATTTTGTAGCTGCACACTTTTCAAGTCAAGTCATATAAAAGGGAGCATAGCTTGGGGCGGACTGGGGGCTGGACTTGTAATGTCTTCAATTTTTCCGTAGCAGGGTCGTTCATCTGCTTTTCCTTCTTCCAGAAGAGATCCTGTTCTTTTTTTAAATTAGGAAGCAATTTAGGAATGCTAATTGGCTCAAAGAAAATATCTGTTCTCTATACTGTATACAACCTATTTATATGTACTTAATAATAATTAAGATCTTTTTTTATATTATGAGCTAAGTTATCCCACGAAATTCAACTCTTTCCTTTATGTATTTGTTTGTGATTGGTTGATCCTGGATCCACAAAGAAGTTTGCAGTGATTTAAAGGAAACATATTCACGCTCCTTCTATTACATGTGATGTGCCGAAGGTAAAAGAAATCTTCCATGTAGCCAGTGCTAAAAATAAACTATAATTTTAATTACAGAATTAAAGCATCATCCTGAAACCCACCCTGCAGAAGTCTCATAAAACTGCCACTGAGTTACTTTTTATTTTTTCTGACTTTCCTCTAAAGGTTATGTAAGCATGGCGCTGTCCATGGCTCATCCCAATATTCAATAAAGGAAAACTTCAAAAATCTCTCAGGAATTTCCTCTGGTTATAAATTAATAGAAAGGGTGGAATTTTTGACAGTCGATGGATAATTTAACAAATGATTACTCATTAAAAACATTTTTTAAAAAAACAAAGACACCCAGCTTTGAGAATTGACCTCAATAGTAAGATTATTTTTTTCCTTTGTCTTCTCTTTCACCCTTTTTTAGATGGCTTTAAAGCAAAATGCACTATTGAAAACTGAACAAACCAATTATCTCTGCACATCCTTCTTGCTTTGCTCTCCCCTGAATTCATCTTTTAACGCATACTTACTGAAAGAATCTGTCCTGATAGGCAAAGGAACACTGCCCACCAGAGGGCAACTTGTCAATACTTCATCTGTGTAGTCAACATGCACTTATTGAAAGTCTGCTAGATGCCAGCTATAGAACTAGGTGCTGTGTTGTAGCATTAAGCAATCAGAGTAGAGACTAAGTCTTGTAAAGTTCATCATATTCTCTAGCTTCTCTTCTTTCTCCTGCATTTTCTCTCTCTGATTGAAACTAGATATTGGTGCCAAAAGAAAATTCATAAGAAAAATCAATAGTTAAATAAAATTATGTATAAAAAAGAACTTAGGAAACTATATGAGTGTCCCATGTTAATTCTTTCCATGTTAGTTATTATGTCACCACACAATTGAGTTTTTAATGACTACCTACACTTCTCAAATAAATCCCAAACTGTTGGACTAGAAATTTTGTGGTCCTATAAAATTTGCTCCTTTTCTATTTTTACATTTATTTATCTTCAAATTTCGATGCATTGGGTAGCTGGAAACATTCACTCTTTTCTTCACAGCCACATCACAAACCTCTTCACTTAGGTTATGATTTTCCTTTGCCCTGGAACGTGCATCTCCCAATCTGTTCCTTCCTGTCTCTCTGCTTGCCACCAACAGTTGAACTCTACAAGAAGGACCAAGAGAGGTCCTAGCAAAGGGGTAACAGAATTCTACAAGGCACAGGATAACTGCGGCTTCATGGGCCAGTTAGCATAAACCTTTGTATGAAAATACTAGACATGAAAAGACTACAAATGAGTGTCTTAATTGGAGAAGGGAGCACAGAAGGTTTTATGGGACTTCAGCAGTAGGAGGCAGCCTACTATATGCTAATTTCAGAAATGGGAATTGAAGAAGAGCTGTTCTTGCAGTCTGGGTATTTGGACAATCTGGAGTTTATCAAGAGTGGAGAGGAGGGTGAGTTAAAATTTAAAGTCATTTGCAAAAGGTTATGGGGACAAACAGATGTAGGGACCAAGGATTTGTGAGAGCTGCAAAGGAAAATTCTCAAGCCTCTAGTCCTTCAGGGTCTCTCACAATAGACTTACATCTCCACTGTTGATTTGCCCTCAGTCAGAGAACTAATAAAGGCT
Source organism: Macroglossus sobrinus (assembly GCA_004027375.1). Classification (NCBI taxonomy): domain Eukaryota; kingdom Metazoa; phylum Chordata; class Mammalia; order Chiroptera; family Pteropodidae; genus Macroglossus; species Macroglossus sobrinus. The sequence goes on from PVKZ01000500.1 coordinate 380,529, forward strand.
CTTTTGAATCACAGATACTGGCTACAAAATTTTCAATAAAAAGAAAAATGAATAAGTTAAATTCTGCCTTTTTGTTGTTATTCATTCCACTTAAGGACAACTGAAATCTCAAAATTTCCCAAGGATTTATTACTTGTGCTTGTCAGCACACCTGAATAAAAATTCAAACCCTTATGAATTATCTAATCTAACTTTACAGGTTGCTTCAGGGAAAAAAATATCTAAATGCTTAGGGGCAAGTCAAGTATAAAATATGCTCTGTGAAAATGCCTGATGAATTCTGACATGACATGCTTTATTATAACAGATGATCAGATAGTAAGGGCCCTCAGGCTTTGGAGGCTCTTTGGTATCAATTTGAGAAAAAGGATAAAAGATTTTGTCCTTAAGCTTCACTGTTATGCTTTATTTTGGTGATATTTTTAGAAATGTTCATATTGTCATTCAACAAAACTACAAAAAAACATAAGACTTGCCATCTTATTTTTATGTGAAAGATTCAAGTTTATCAACAGGCCATAAACTGATCTTGTGATAACTAGTCTACGTGAATTCAATTTTTATAATAAATATAAAAATAGTTAAACATTTCTTTTTGGTTACTCATGTCAACTTTCTATTAGTATTTGTAACAGATTTCTCAAATGTAGTATTTCTTACACTGAACTCCTAATTTTCCTAAACCAACTTGCTCTACACAAAGACATACATCCCTGTCAGCAGATGGCAATTCCATCCTTCCAGTTGCTTGGGTCATGATCTTGGAGTCACCCTTGCCTCCCCTCTCTTTCTTATATCCCAACATTTAAATGATTAGGATATTTTATTGTTCTATCTTTAAAATAGGTCCAGAATCCAATCTCTTTTGATTTCTTTCAACACCACCTTCCAGGTCCAAGCAGCCATCATCTATGGCCTCGTTTATTGAAGGAGCTTTATTTTTTCAGCCTTTTTATTTTACTCCTACTCCATATAGCCTACCCTCAAAAAAGCAGACAGAGTAATCCTTTAAAAACCTCATATCATTCTGCTTAAAACTTTCTAATATCCTCCTATTTCTCCCAAGCTAAAAGTCCTTCAAAGTCTCTAGGCTCTAAGAAATCTACCTCCATCACCTCCCCATATCCTGTACCTCTCTGACCTCACCTTCGGGAACTCTCTCCGCTGCTGAGCTTCAGTTACCATTGCCTTCCTTGCTCTTCCTCTGTTCTGAAAGTGCCTGTGGTAGACTCTTGGGCTCTTTCTTCCAACCTAAGTTTTCTTCTCTTGACCCCATAAGAGCTGTATCCCCAGCATAAAAACTACCAACCTTGAAGCTGGCAGGAGACAATAATCAGGAGAAAACAGTGCCTTCTATCATACTCCTTTAAAGTCTCCTCTTGCAGTCACATGTTTCCCCTAAGCACAAAAATCAGTTAAATCATATGTGATGGAAAGAAAAGAAAGGGACTATAAGGTGACCTAATGTAGCTGTAAAGTAATGAGAATGGAGCCATAAGCCACTGATGAGATTACTTCCAAAAGTACCTCACATTATTTTATACCCTTAACTTTCGTTAAAGTTAGAAATTTTATATGAACCTTCCTGTACCATTTAGAAGAGAAGCAGGAATATGGAATTTATATATATATATATATATAAATGAATATGGTTCCTAGGAATCCAACGAAAGCTGCCAGGGCAGGGTTTCCTTCTAGTTTCTGAGAAACTCTGCTCAGCTTTGGCAGATGAACTATTTTCATCATTGATACTACTGGCCAATGCAAACAACTTAATGACATTATGAATTTTAAGGTCTTAGATGATGACCAAAGAATACAGAAATCAGCCAAAAAATGCATGTTCTGTGAGGTCCAGATTAAGAAGCATTGATAAAATTTACCACAGTGAGCATTGCTATTTTAAGTATGTATTACATATTTTTTTAATAAAAGAAGAGTGTCTACATTATTCATCTCCAGTGGCTCTTGAGCAGAGATTCAGGATAAAGATCAAGTTTCCAGGACTGACTGCAAATGTGCTCATCCTTTGGATGAGAAAGGAAATCTAATGATGCAGAAATCTTAGAGCAGTCAGGAAAGAAAGAGACCAGGAGAAGAGCTGCCTGGACAATAAAAGCTATCCCCAAAGAGCTTGAAGTCAGTAGTTCAGCACCTCCCCAAACCATGCTTGTTGACTTCCAGGGGTGTAGGATGAAAAAGAGTGATTGACAGTAAGCCTCACTTGTCTTTCAGATGTACTGTAATTTTTGCTTGATGTCATCAAGAAAAGTAAACGTTATCTTTGTCTTTTATGGTAAATTACTAGATTATTTTTAAATGACTCAATTTTGTCCAGAAATTGGCATTCTTTCTTTGTGATTTTCATATTTTGTATCCTGGAGTCCCCTGAAATTCTTAGCAAGAATTTTAGATATCAGCATTAATTTTATTTCTTTACTTCTTTATTATAGCCTTATGGTCCCACCATCCACCTTAAATCCTCTTTTACCTTTCTTTTTTATACCCCGCTTTACTGAAATATCATTGACAAATCAGTTTGTAAGCTATTTAAAGGTAAAAATGTTTACCTTACTTAATCCTTAAAGAGAACCACTTTTTTCTTTTGGGTTCTTCTGTTGTTTCCTCCAATATCTCTGTTATAAGCTTACATGTTAGCTTTTGATTTATTAATTATAGTCACAATCTATTATTAGCTTTCTGTTGTGATAGATTATGATTTAATCAAATAACTATGCTGCTAAATTTTGTTTTTCTCTTAGTTGCCTTTGTTATTTATTTTTGTTTCTATCAACTATAAACAGCATCTCTTTACTCCACTTTTGTCCCCACTTTTAGCCATCTGGACTTATACATTAATATTGTCAAATTTAATAACATTTCATTTTTGTTCTATGCCAATAAATTCTTCTATTTTTATATGCAATTTTTTGTTGTTTTAGCTAACATCTGTGTATAGCACTTACTGTGTATAGCACTGTTACAAGCACTTTTTTGTAAAGTAACTCATTTAAGACTCACAACAAGACTATAAAATAGATACTATTATTATTATTATCTTATGAAAAGGAAATTGAGTAACAAAGAAATTAAGTAAATTTCTGGATTCATAAAGCCAGTAAAAATTTTAGGTGGTAATCTGCATCACCACCTTGTCTGGCATGATAGGCTCCCGTCCTCTGTAAGCATAAGAAATATGGCAAGGCCTCCTGGTCCATCCTTCCAGTGTCTGGTCTACAACCAAAGATGATTAAAAGCATTGTTTGTATCGTCAATAAAATCAAGTGCTCAAAAAAAAAAAAATTCAGGACCTGTGCTTCTAACAATTGTATAATACTCTCTTTGAAAATCATTAACGGTTTTTACCTTCCACTGACAATATATAGTTTCCATTGCAATGTCAAGTAGTGTCCTATGATTACACTTAGTTTCTTATTTTATTTATTTGTTTCTTAGAGTCCTTAATTGCTCCCCCCATCCCCCTTACATTGCCTGCTTTTTCTGTCTCCTAAATTCTTTTATTAAGAGTAGTATTAAATCTCTTTTTTTCCCTGTGAAACCTTTTCCTAAGCCTTCCAGTATCCTGCTCCAAGTATGAATTGCTGCAAGTCCTTTCCAGAACTGAATCATCTGATTGCTGGATTTCACATTTTCCTCCTTGGTTTTCTGTCTCATGCTATAATGGATCTTCAATTAACCCAGGAATCTGCATTGCAATAAATTCTGCATTTTACTCAAATGCAGATGCTATTTGGACCTTTCTTTGAAAATCCCACTGTAGGGCATAGAAGAGAAAGAGGCATATTAATTAACAAGCCAGTGTCTTCTAATAAATACTTTAAGAGGAAACAGAGCAGAAAAAAATCAGTACGTAAAGGTCTCTAAAGTACCTGAGTCCCACTAGAGTTAAAGAGATGGTAATTCTTCACATACATGTAAATGAACTGAAAGGATAGAGATGTCATTATCAGATTCTTTTTTTTTTTTAGTAAGAAAAGCTCATTTACTTAAATAAAGAACCTTTAATTATCAAAATTCCAAACTTTGAAATGATAATATTTTCATTTGCTTTGCAAAGTACCAATTATACAGAATAATGTTTCTGCATACATGATTGATGTATCTCTCCCAAACAGATCCATAACCTCAACTCACCCTTTTAAAATAAATAGCAATTTTCAGACTTGTCTTTTCCCAAGCATATCTCTTGTTCTCTGAACCCCTAGGTGTTTGTTCATTGTGTCAGGACAAACCTCAGGCTCAAAGACAAAACTGAATAGGTAAACATGTTGAAACTGGAAACTATCTTTGCTGTCAGCTATATCAGTTGGCGAAAACATCACCAAAGGAATCTATTTGGTTGAAAATAAATATTCAAATAAAGTCAGTATTACATTCAACCTATTTTATTCATTTATTAAGAACTTAAGCTATTTTTTCACTGTTATTAAAAATGTAGATAGGTAGAAACACGTGGACTCAAACTGTGAGGGAAGTAAAGGTGACAGAGTCTTTGTTAGATGCTTAAAGTAGATTGTCTTGTCTTTCTCTAGTGTATATCCACTAGACAAGTAGTTATGACTGAGCTAAAGATTTTAAATTCTACAGGGACGTTACACACTCTGATCGAAGTTTAACATGATTGGGCCAAAAATAACCATGGCCAGATGCCAAGCGAAATTTTCCCTTACCGTGAATGCCTTGCCCATTTTCCTAATCCCGGACAAGGGTTGCTTCAAATTTATTCACCACCTCTATTAGTTAAAACAAAAGCCCTTGACTTACTTTTTCTTAAATTGTCCCTTCTACCGTATACTTTTTACCTGGCAAAAATAAGTTTGTGGCCAATATTTAATGGCTGACATATGGATTGATTTAGCAAAACTTAGGTCTGCTCAGCTTGCAGTGTTAAAGATATTTTTATCCAAAAATGATTAACTTATTTTTATCCATAGAAATTTCCTTGATTTTTAGGCTAGTCACAAAGGAAAAAGGAAGCAAAAGAGGAGGTAAAGGGAAAGAGAAGAGGTACCTGGAAGGTATCTACTATGAGCCAGCACTGGTTTTGCCTTTGAACTTTTCACCATCCAGTAATCTAAAAGCTCCTTCTCTCACAGTTTGGAAAAGGGCTCACATCTTCTCTTTCCATTAGCCATCTTGTGATTCAGGTTTTTTTTTTTTAAAGGGTCAGTTTACCTATAACATATTGTGACCAAAAATAAACTAAAATCAAAAGAAGAAAAGTTTAATAATTCACTTATACACTATAGGGTAATGAGAAAATACTAAGCCTTAAGTCAAGGGGGTATCAGTATATGAATCACTGTTATCCACTAAAAATGCACTTATTGATGGCCTATTCTATATAGGCACTAAGTGAAGATCTTACTCTTCACTTCACTTCAGCAGTGCATATACTAAAATTGGAACTACATGAGAAAGATTAGCATGGCCCCTGTGCAAAGATGACATGAAAATTCATGAAGCACTCTGTATCTAAAAAGAGAAAGAAATAAATGTCCCACTGATAATTATATCCATATCACTCAAACTTAGGAAAAAAATGTGGTCTTAATTTCTCCCTGTTACTTATGTTTATTTTTTTGTGACAAAAAAAATGTATTCTTGCCCTTTACTATTGCAAAAGAATATTCCCTATGTTTTTTAAGTCTTCTGTGATGGCTCATTATGTCAACTGTGGTTGGTACATGCTGAAATGGGACCACTATCCAAGAGTTTAAACTCTAGTCTGGGACATAGATTAATCAAAATATGATGATTTAATGTTGTAATCATGTTTGTAATCTCAAGTTGAGTTTTTTTATGTAATAAGTAACAACAACAACTGTTACCTATATTTTGGCAGGAGAGGGGTACTAATGTCCAATATTAGAGAGACATAATATTAAAACAGTAACACAAAATACTAATAAAATATTGCCATTTGGGTTTAATTATTTTCTTTTAATTACAATAGAATATGAGTTTAACTTTCTTCATTTAACAATACTTTAAATTATAATACATCAAGTGAATAAAAACAGGGGTTCTCCCTGGCCCTTTGTTTGAGTTTTCTGGTAACAGGATTAGAAACGAATTGCCCCATCAAAGACAGATAAAAGTACCACAGCAAGCAAAGCTGAGGAGAAGAGGAATTGATGAAGTAATTAGACCTATGAGAGTGGACCATTTGTGTCAAATAAATCATTTAATTCTATCTCCTTTCATAAATAATTTTAAAAACCTGAAGAATGGGGGTGTTTTGGCTTTCTCCTTCTAGTACTCATAAATTACATGCATAGAGCACTCAACACTTCTATTGCCAGTTTAGGCAATAGTGGTTCAGGGATTAGAACGTCTTTCTCTTCTCCCCTGTCCTTCCTGTGACCAAAATGTACCCACAACTCTCTCACTTCAGAATCAATTTTGAATACAAAGGCAGCTCTTGCAGAGTGGCTGGATATTCACAAAAGCTTTGCTCTTCTTTTTAGCATCCACCCAATTTAAATCTAGAGTGTTTGGAATTCTTGATTTCTGTTTTTGATACATGTTGTTTTTGCTCATTCATTTTTAATTATATGAACATACCAATAATCCTTCAGACCTAACTTAGTTCAGACGTTTCTTCAGGAAGGATTTTCTGATCTGACAAAGTTCCTCCAACACCTCCTTGCCCTGTAGATGATAGATAGATAATAAATACATAGATAGATAGATAGATAGATAGATAGATAGATAGATAGATAGATAGATTAGATAGATAAAATAAATAAATCAGATTTCCTAATGAGGCATTCTTATAACACTTGGTATTTTTTTTTGTAATACTTTTTTACTATTTGTAATTATTTTAAATATTAGGTTAATTTCTCTCTTCACCAGATTATAAGCCCTTTGAAAAAAGTGACCATGTTATTTTATTTTATTTTTATTTTTTGCTCATTCTTGTATCCTCAATGCCTAGCACAAAGGAAATTAAACATGTTTGTTGGATGAAGAATGTTCCTGTGCAAACATTTCTTACAACATAATTTTAATAGAATGATATGGTTATGTCCATTGGTGAAATGTGGAAGGCAGAATTTCAAAGTCAAAATCTTTGTCAATAAAAGTAGAAGACTGGAGGTAGGTGCTCAAAGGGCATCTGACTCCGGACTGCAATAATGCTAGAGTCCCTGCAGTCAAGGGGCAACCACTGCTTTTTTTCTGTCAATTGAGAATTAAATGTAAGTGTTTATGGAGTTCAATGTTATTTTTCTTTGAGAGAGTTAATTGATGAAAGGTTAAATAAAGCCACAATTTTTATTTAAAGGAAACAGAGAATATGAAGAATTACTTTAATTATGAGCAATGTGTCAAGAATGTTTTCTAAATTAATCTTTTCTGGTAGTGAAACAAATCTTCCCATAATTTAACTCCTCTTAAAAAAAAAAAAAAAGAGGGTACATTCTACTCAGTCCTCTTAAACACACACACACACAGTGTTTAGTCAGGTCCTGCTTAGATTACAATAAACAACATGAATTAATTACAGGCATTAGAGCTTTGCTTCCCAAGGTGTTTGCTTTCCAAATATTAGTTTTCCCAGTTAGCTGTTGGAAGTACCCCTTTCTGATTAAAGACAAGGCTTATTCTGCAAAGTGACTCCAAAAAAGACCCCAATTTTCAGAGGTCAGAAGTGTTACACATTTAATTGTGTCTTTTAAAGGCAATTCAACTGAAAAATTTCTAGAGAAAGAAAGCAGAACATTTTTGGAACGGCTTGACTGTTAACATTTGTTCTTAATCTATCAAAATTCTCCTACTCATGTTCACAGAGTTTCTAAATATTCTCTGAAGGCTTTTCAGAGTTGGAAATCAGTCCAATCCCAGTAGTAGGGTAGAATTTAAAAGGACGGAGGAGGTGATCTATTGATTATTTTTTCCCTTAAATGTCAACGAGTCAGAAAACTCTAAGACCTTTTTGGAGGTCAGCATTTGTTTTCTTTTGTTTTATTCTCTCTTGATCTCTTTAAGAGGAACGTGTTGGGGGTAATGTAGAAAAATACAAAGAAGGGAAAGTGTGGGAAGAGGAGAGATAGATCTACGATTGAGGATAATAAAGGTAGGGTGAAATTGTCAGGATTTAAACAGCTTCTTCCAACTAATTTACCATGAGCTCTGTGTACTGACATTATAATAGTCTGCAATCTGAAACCCCAGGAAAGGCAAGGAAAAAACTGGGTGTGGGGAAATTCAAAGTTTCTCATACAATAAATTCTGGCCAAGAGCCAGAATCTTTCAGGGTTTTGCAGTCATTTTCAAACTGGCCATGTTTCTTATTTGTTGTTATGTTTTAACTTTATATACTCACAGATTTACTGGAAGTTAAAGAAGAGACTTTACAATCTGTCAGCCTTGCCTGCTATGATTTATGATAAACAGTAACCCTCTGCAGTGTTAATGACAACTGGACAAACACGCTTATAAAAATACAGGATAACATTATGTAGTACTAAGGAGTCACCAACGTTAAAATCCAAGAAATGTTAGGTCTATGAAGAATGACAAAATAGAGTTGCAGAAAAACAGAGTTACTGAAGATAAGTGGCTACACCCAAAACAGGATAAGGACAGCAGCAAAGGATAAAATGTCAAAAGAAAATCATATATCTCTATCTCAGTCTCAGCTGAGAGAGTAACAAGATTTATAAAAACAACAGACTAAGTGTCTGGAAAGAGAATACCAGGTCCTTTTCTCCTCCTGAAATGCAAGGGAAATGAACACAGTCTTAGAAATAAGTGAGGAATAGATATTCCCAGCTCACCATGTACCACCCACAGTACTGACACTGATGATTTGCTCAGTCAGATTTATACCTTTAGGGGCTCTTAGCTTGGAGCTTGACTTCTCCTATTGGCTCAGCTTTTTTGGTGTCTTATTCCTGGACTGAGTCTGCCTGTTGGCTTACCCACCACTACTGAACTCCTTCCAGATCTGAACAGGGGCTGGGGAAGGCAGAGAGAGAGAGAGAAGGGGCACAGGTACAGAGCTTACACTGGGTTATTGTGAAAAACCTTTCAGAGTCGTCTTTCCTCTGAAGTGACCACCTGTCACAGACCTCAGCACTCCTGTGCAGTGAAGAGGGTACAGAGCAGTCCTCGTCCTTATTGTGAGCGGCTGCATCTGAGGTGAGGTAGGTGAAGATGGAATTCTGACAGTGCTAAGGTGATCACTTTGCAGTTCATTTTTAGTAATGCCACTGAAGAGAAAATGTCTGTACTTAAAGTAATCATAGGCTTTCTCCTCTAATACCAGCCTTCCCTGCCAAGGTGTCAGAAGCACAAAGAGCCCCAGTATTCCTCCATCACAGAGTAAGCAGCGCATCTTGCTGCTAGCTCCAAGCTCCCTGGCTGGACAGGAACACAGCTGGGCTTGCATTTAATGAGGGGTGGTTTGGCCTTCACTGAAGACAACAGAGTAAGAAGTGTTTTACATTTGTTTTGTGTTCAAAGCACAATACGGGATGACTCAAGAACATTTTCTTCAAACATTTTCTTCGCAGAGCAATGGTTGTTAACAAAAAATCACAGAATTTTTTTGAAAGAAACATTAAGAAAATGTTCAGAATTTTATGTAGAATGTACCTAATAATGCATTATTAGAAAAATAAAATAAGATTTATTTAAAAGACAAAATTATCTGAATATTTTAAGTAATTGTCTTAAAGATAAATTGTTTTGTTTTCCTTATTTTTTTTCTACAATCCCCTCTACCCCCAAAGCCCCAGCTTTTACCTATAGGCTGATGGTACCCAGTCTTTCAGCCTAGTCTTTCATATTAGCACCAAACTCACATGTACCCAACTGGCTACTGTCATCTCAAATATATATATATGCATATCCAACACTAGATGATGAGTTTATTAAAAGCACGGTTCCTGCTCTTGTCATCTTTATATACCATTTCTTTCCTGCCGAATAACACATTGTAGGTGCCCTAGAAATATGAGAATGAAGAAAGCAACACTGTCTCTAAGCTATTCAACTGATCAGGTGTTACTTTGGCTGGATGAAATAATATATTCTCTTTTCCATTATCATTTTTATGCTACAAGGGAAAAGACCACAATAAAGTTTTGTTTCAGCTAGTTTTTCCTTTTCCTCAAATAATATGTAAGTTCCTATTATAAAAACTGACAATAAAGAGTCAGAGATGCTTTAATGGAATCTCAGGGTGAAGGAAAAAAATTTCTGTGTGCCAGCAGCCTAATATTTTTATGTTTTATCTTTCCTGCCGAGAATTGTAATTCAGAAACAGATCTCCAGCTGAGCAGAGGAAAAAATTAGATGCTTAATGAAATTAGTCAAATGTCATTCACCAGCTATTTTGTGAGAGGAGCTGTGTCATGAGCCATCCACATATAAAATGGACTTTTGCTGAATCTCAGCCATCTGCAGGGTCATGAGAATCCCAACAATTATGTATCCTAAAGAAGCTGTTTCAGTTTTGTGCTTTTTCTGATGCTTAGAAATATAAACACTTGTAACTTACTACTGGGCATTTATAGGAATGGAGTCAACTCTTTCCTAAGAAACCCAAAGACTAAAATGAGCATTTCAGAAAAGAAGAATGTGTTCTATGGTAGAAAAATATATATCAAAAAGCTTGAGAAGTACACAAAAAGGTAACTCTGGTTAATAAAATGTAGATTAATGACAGCCTGACAATACTTTTGTTTCCAGTGTATTTTTGAAATTTATGAATTAGTAGTTCTCCCTTTTTGCCCTAGGCATTACAATATAGAGACTGTGTGAAGGAGTATAATTCTACATAAATATTTTTAATTTCATTGAACATATCTTTGAAGATTTAGGGTTTTTATATTTGAGGTCATAGTAGCATTTTATAGAGAAGTAATGTAGCACAGAAGAAGGATTTTCGGGCCCCAAGTTAGAAATGTTAGAATCTAGCTTTATTATTTAAAAATTTTGTAAACATTTAGCCCCCAAAATTTTAAGTACTTCATTTATATAAGAATTAGAAAAAGATATCTCTACCATCCACTCCCTAAGTTCTTACTTTAGCTCATAAAACGAGAACTACAAATACTTCTCATCTCACAGGCAATTCTTTGGGCCAAGTACAACTATTTTCTCAGCATTTTACTTCTCTTTCTCCCAAGAAGGAGTGACTTAATGGATTGATGCAATTAAAGAGAGTTTAACATCTTTTAGTCTTCCTTCCTTTTTGGAAGAGATAATGCATTAATTTTCCCGGTATAGGTATAACTTTTTTTGTTGTTGTTGAAGTCGAAGACGATTATCTTTGTTTTCAAGTGTTTCAGAATCAAGAAAAGGAGATGAATGATTAACTGGTAATCTCCAGTGATCCCAACAATAATACTTGCAATGTTAGTTCTAGATCAATAAGGCAGAATGAGCAACAAACTTGCATTGATTTCAGGACACCATGGAAACCCTACAGATTTTAAGCTATCATATAGCAGTATGAAAAAATTAATGTCATTATCAAAGAAGATAATGTGGGGTTGGAGGTGGTAACATCAAAGAAGAGAGTCCAACAAGTTTTTGAAAGACAGAAAAGTGACCAAAGACTATTGGTATATGAAACAGAGCAGACCAAAATGCAGATCCAAATTCACTAATAGCTGATGGCAGTAGAGATGGAGGTGGAAGTCAGTCTTCCCGTTGGAGGCACCAGACTAAAGTTGACAAATAAGGCAGGATGTGGAATGAGAAATAGAGTAGACAGAAAGATTATCTAGAGGTCCTTGAACCAAATAGCTGCCCAATGTACCTCTTGTCCCTTCTTCCTCAGACCATAAAGTAAAGAACCAAGCAGTCTGAGGTCTCTTTGTTCAATAATTGGTGGAACTACTAAGGCTTCTCTCCAGGCTAAAAGTTTAAAACCTCTTTTTTTTTTTTTTTATTTCTAGCATTTAAAGAGATTGCAAACTGTCAGCTGATGTCTGTATCATTCACCCTGAAACAAATTAGATTATTTGACATAACTTTGCCCACATACATAAAACTGCCAGTCATATTTTAATTCAGTGGAGGGTACTTTTTGAGAAAGATCTATTTACATCACAGAAGAGGGAACTTACACCAATCACTTAGAATAAAGAGCCTCATTTTTTATTTCTAAAAGTGGTCAGATGACCAAAAAAAAAAAATTAAAAAGGATAGGAGAACTAAAAGCACAAAAGAAAAAAGACCAAAATAACAAAACAGGAAAACTGTTTCTGCAGAAAACAGAAGAAAACTTAGTAATAACATTTATGTAGCATATACTTGATGTCAGACATCATTCTAAGGACTTTGCAAATATATTAACTTATGTTTTCCTCACAACAACCTTCCCCCAGTATGTATCACCACTATCCTCATTTTGTAGATAAGGAAACTGAGGCACAGAGAAGTGCAGTGAGTTGCCCAGAGACATACAGCCATAAGTGGTAGAGCCATGATTCTTACAGGGCAGCCTGGCCCTCAGAGTTTGATCTCTTAATGAATTTGCCAGTGCTAACTGATATCCTGGCTGTGATATGAGAAGACATTACATTCATGTAATAAGAATAGAATTCAGTAAAAAATGAACAATGCAGCTGCAAGACGAGATTTTAAAGATCAAAAACACAACTAAAATAGAATAAATACACTGCATAATTAATTAAGAGCAAGTACTGAAATTTAGAAGAGATTATAACTAGACACACATAAGAGCACATGGTTAGCCAGAAATGGGACATTCATAAGCACTTTTTCATGTTGGGACAGTGAGGACTATAAATATGTGTAAGAGTTGGCCCTCGAGGAGCTTGCAGGCTCTCATGGTTCTATGTGAGGGGAAAAAACAAGCAAACAGCTTCTGGGATCTATCAGTGGCTTGGCAACCTGATATGGAATAGCCAGAAGGAATAAGTGAGCACTAGCTCCCCAGCCTTAACATTGATAATGATCCCTCTGATGCATAGAGGAGAGAACCTTCTCCTCCCCACCCCGCCAACCACACTCTTTCCCACACAACATAGGCTCACCTTGTCAGGCTCTGCAGAAAGGGGAGTTGCTTCTCAGATGCGGGTCAGCTTTTAAGGTCTCAAATAGAATCTGCTTTGTGCATGTAGACATGCTGAGGAAAAGTTTCGGTGAGGGAGAGCAACTCAGAAAGTCCCTGTGAGAAAGATGGACTTCCTCATGCCACCTCTTTTACGCTCATTTTAAAATGCTGTGAGTCTCTGCCAAACCTCCTAACACAAACACACACAGCCATTTCGAGGCATCACAGAGAGTCTGCAGGAGAAAGTCATCCTGGCATACCATAGTCCAACTCACTTCCTCCATCTATGGAAAGGGAAAAAATCACCCATGGAAGGAATCAATATAGGGAGATAATTGCCCCTGTGATGGTAAATTTTCTTATAAGCAGACAACAGAATTCATTCTAGGTGGTACTAAAAAGGAAGAGATTTATTAGAGCATACTGAATGGATTACAGGACACTGAATGGATTACAGGAAGACCAGAAGACACAGAGTCTGAGAACAGCTTCCAGGAATTACTCCCAGATCCTCATCACACCAGACTACTGGCCAGGAAAAAGGCATGCTTCATCTCAATATTGTAAACAAGTCTCTTCTACCACAATGAGGAAGCTGCCCCCACTCCACCAACCAGAGAACCATCCTACCTCAACCCAAATTGGAAGGCTGCTGGTACCATCACAACTTTTTCCTCCCTGCCCCAAACGAATGCCACCAGCCTGCCTGCTTCTCCCATTAGTAGCCTGATTGCCAAAGTGAATATGTAGACATTTGAGAAAAATTGTGAAGTACTTTATTTAAACCATCCTACACAAGTGGAATTTATCCTAATATGGAAAGATCGCCACAGAAGGAAATTCCACAGAATTACTTTGTAAACCTTTGCAATATTTAACAACCCACAATATTAAGAAATTCTTCTTTATATCTAACCTAAATCCCTCTTGCTACATTTTAAAACATTTCCTTGTTTCCTCCTTTCATGGAGATGGAGAACAGCTGGTCAGCATTTTACATACTTTGCCTCCAGGCTAAAATAATTCTAGCTGTTTTAACCCTTCCTGAAAGGCTGTGCCCTCTCCCTAGTGATTCTATTTTCTTCTATCACATTGTATCCTCCCTTAACTCCTTTTCACCATTAGGGCCTGTCTGGGGGCTTGAGCAGTAGGAAAAAACTCTATCCTTTTTCAACATTATCAATACCAATTCCTAATTTGTAAATAAGCTGTTAGAAGTACTTAAGTCTACAACCATGCTACCCTGAACTAGCCCCGTCTCATCTGATCTCAGAAGCTAAACAGGGTCGGGCCTGGTTAGTCTTTGAATGGGAGACCACCTAGGAAGACCAGGTGCTGTCAGTGTAAAAAATTAAAAATAAAAAATTGTAAAATGACAAGGTTCTTGCAATCTGTGAGGTCAACCAAGGGTTGCCTCGCCTAAGAAAAAGAAAAAAAGTACTAAATTCATACTGAGCCATAGTCAGTAAATTACATTGTGAGAGTACTGATAATGAAAGGGAAATTATGCCTCCAGGACATGGGAGCATTAAGAGGCAACAAGAACAAGGGGGCAGCAGGAAAGAACTAACCATGGGAGTAGCGTAAGGAATTCAATGAGGCATGTTGGACTGCTGAATGAAAGGAGGGGCAAAGCTCCTCTCCTGAGTCCTGTGAGTGTGCTCTGGGAGGAAGGCTCTGAGTGTGGTGAGGCAACTGGGTCACTCCTGTAGGGCAGCGGCATCTTTGCACAGCAGATGAGAACTGTAGGAGGTGGGGCGAACTAGCCCTAAAAGTGGAAAACACTGGTTCTGAGGACAACACTGCCTTCCCACCGCCAAGGAGGGTCTCTGCTGCTCCCTTGAGGTGAGGTAGAGAGACTTGGATCAGCCATGGCAGAGCCTCTGCAGAATCAAATACCAGGAACACCTCGTATTAGCCCAGAACATTATGGCCTACAGTGAACTTCTACATTCTTGATTTAACTTATGTCACACATTACCCTGTGCTGTTACTCACACACCACATGTGTTATCTTTGCTCTACTAGGAAAGAGATGCACAGGGGATCATGTGACCTGAAAAAGAGCTCGGACAAGCACCTAACCTTCTGACTCCTACTTTGGTGCTCTTTGCTCCATACCACACTGCCTTTCCTGCAAGTGTTGTCAGGCCAGGGCTCAGTGAGCACGTGGTTGAGATTTTTCTATAAGGAACAGAGAGTGGCTTAGCGAAAGGCTTCTATCATCTGAACCCAAGCCATGCACAAAGCAGGCTCTGTAAACATTCAAAGGAGGAGTTAATATGACAAAATGATGAGAAGGAGAAAGTTGTTTCCATTGGCACATTGGATGGTAGCCTGTTGATTCCTCCAAATAACTGATTTCCTTCTGAAAACCTTCTTTATTCTGGTTTAGGATTGGATGAAGGTTTATTTAGCTATTGTTTTCTCCTTGGTAAATAATCATTAAATAGAAAGAAGACAAATTCTTAAAATATATGTGTTATTTAACAAAATGAAAGAATATGGTCAAAGAATCATTAATGTTATTTCTTATTCACAACCCCCTAAACAAACATTATTCCAAACTGAGTATGCTGTGTACCTTGAATTGTTCATGAGTCAAATAAAAAATTGAAATCAAAGCAAAATTTGTTTGTTTGTTTTTTCAATAAGAAAGAGCTCCTTCCCACCTAGAGTTTCCACACAGATTAGAGAATGGTCTATTTTATTTTAATCAAGCATTTGGCAAAATGTTAACCAGCCACAAATGTGGCCTCTGAGCCCAGGCACCAAAGCAACTAATACTTTCTTCGAGAAGCAGTGTGTCCAACAGATGAGAAGAAATGGAAAACTGTAGTCTTGTCAGAATTAGTAAGTTCAACTATTTTGATTATAGTGTGAACTTTCTCATAAATCAGCTGTCATCAAGTCATATTGCACAATATCGATTTTTATTGTACCATATTTTGTGGTGGTCCCCGATATAAATTAATGGTTAGTTTAGTGTGTTCAGTTGTTTATTCATTCAACACTCTAGTGAGAACATGGAAACATTCAGCCTATACAATTCAGTCAGACCACATGAAACCACTAGTAAAGAGTCAGAGAGATGCATCTGGTCCCTGCATCACAGGGCGGTCATACATGATGCTAGAGCTAAATCTACCTGATAGTCAGAAGGAACAACAATTATACATCTTGGATCCAAACATAGATATATAACTATAAGCAATAAAATAATTTTTTTTTAAAAACCCCACCTCATTCTAAATCCCAAGAGGCTTTCAGTGAAAAAGTACAGGAAAAGTATTTTACATTTGACTTCATATTTCTATCAATATATTCAGAAAGTTATCCTTGATCCTAGGAAGATAAGTTCTCTTAATAAGATTTCTTATTCTATAAAAATTTTATGTACCAATTACCATAGGCTTAAAACTTCAATCATGGGGTTATGATTTTTATGACAGTTTGTGGATTTATATTCTCTGTTTCATATATAACTGAAGAATATTCAAGCTTATTTGTTTAATTCCTCAGTAGTTATGATCTGTCTGTACAACATATTTAGTCATTATTTCTCTTAGTTCTTGGTGCAAACAAGGCAAGGTAGCATGTTCAGTCATTCTAAAAGTCATGCACTCTACAGTAACTGCTGCTAGGCTATCCTTGGAAAGACCACAAAGGAGATGGAATGCCTGTAGATGGTTCATCCCAGACCTACTACATGTCCATGAAAAATAAGCTCTTGGGATCTCTGGAATGTGGACTCTATCTCTACGTGCAACCCCCTGGTTGTGTAGGCTCTGAAATAATAGCCCATTTCACTCAGTCAGTGAACTTACAGTGAAAGCCCTTGGAGCACTAGGAAATCAGTGGATGCTTAGAGCCTCAACCAAGAGCCGCCTTCATTGGCTGCACCACTCCTCTGCCTTAGCCTGTACTGGGCAACCTCTTTTGAACTAATGTGGGATGGCAGACTTCCTCATCCCTGTGATCATGAGTCCACCCTGCTTTTATTTACTGAGCAGAGCAGAGAGAGCAACATACATTAGAGCCAAACTAGCATGTGGTAAAATTCCCTGAGGGTATTAAAAGGAATATGCTGTCCCCTCCTCATCAGAGATAAAGTAGAAGAGTGACAAATTTGAGTTTTGCTTCATCACACAATCCCTGAGGGCTGTTTCTGAAAGAAATCTAAAGACTAATGAAATATAGAACTTCCACCCTATAAATGAAGAAACTGATAAACCAATAAATTAATGAAATGGTTAATGCAGGTCCTTAGTAGAATAATGTATTATTTTTCTACTGCTGAAGTCAGAAGCTTAAAGCAACACATTTATTATTTTAGAGTTCTGGAGGTCAGAAATCTAAAATGAGCTGGTAGCATGGCATTCCTTCTGGAGGCTCAACCAGAGAATATATTTCCTTGCGTTTTCCAGCTTCTGGAGGCACTGGCTTTCCTTGGCTCATGGCCTCATTGTCTATCTTCAAAGCCAGCAGCAGAACATTATCAAATATCTTTCCTCTTTGACCTTGCATCAGTTGTCACATATCCTTCTCTGAGTCTGACCCTCTGCCTCCCTCTTACAACACTTATGATTACATTTGGTCCACCTGGATAATCCAGAATAATCTCCCCAACTCAAGATCTTAAGCACAAACACATATTCCTTTTATCTTGAAAGGTAATATATGCGCAGATTTCAGGTATTTGCGGAGAGGTGGGGACATACACAAGACTATCACTCGGCCTACCACAAATAACAATCAAAAAGTCTAAATCTCATCTGTGAATAAGGTTCTAGCAAGTACATATGTTAATTTCATTCAAGAAATATTTAATAATTTCTTACTAAGTACCAGATACTATAATTGACAAACATGTCAAAGCAAATAATAGGCCTGAAATACTCCTTAACTAATTTGCAAAGATGTATTTTATTCACAAGAAGACTTTATAAGATCCTTTAGAAAAAAATGATGAATGGGATTGTGCTGACATATAATAAAGAGCTTGTACTCCCAACATTAAAAAAAAAAATGTACAGTTCAAAAAGAATGGGATAAACAACTCAATAGAAAACATGAAAAAATGGGTATTTTACAAAATAAAACAAATGTATAATGCATATATAATAAGAAATTTTCTTTAACTTCTCAGGTTGGCAAGATTAAAAAGACTGGTGATCAGTCACTACCATGGCCTACAAGGCCTGCATGGTCTGGCTCCTCTGTCCCTCTCTGATCTACTCTCCTTATCTCTACCTCGCTTGTTTGCTCCAGCCAAAAAAAATGCCTTTTACACATCATAATAAGACAACTTTGCAATATCTACTAAAACTCAACATATATATACCATTTGACCTAGTAATGCACTTATAGAAATTTAATTTTCATAAATATTTATACAAATGAGAAAGCATATATTACAAAATTGGAAAAACTTGGAAACTCTTAAATGTTCCTAAGTAGAGGTTTGGTTAATAAATTAATATACATTCATAAAACAAAATACTATATAACAACTAATTTAAGGGTGTGTGTGTGCCCATGCATGCATGCAATAGTTTTCAAATATACTGACATGAAAAGATTTCTGAATTGTATCATTTAATCTAATTAATAACATGTATGTTTTAGTCCTTTAGGCTGCTATAACAAAAAATACATAATCTTGGCAATTGAAAAACAACAAAAATTTATTTCTCACATTCCTGGAAACTAGAAGTCTAAAATCAGTTTGCCACCATGGTTGGTTTTCATTGAAAACTGTCTCCCAATTGTATTCTCCTGCAGTGAGAAGAGGATGAGTGAGCTCCCCGGGGTCTCTTTCATAAGGACAAAAATCCATTCATGAAGGCTCTGCCCTCATGACCTAATTATCTCCTGAAGGCCTCATCTATAATATCATTATATCACTTTTAGGGGTTAGGATTTCAACATATGAATTTGGGAGGAACACAAACATTCACATGATGGCATAAAACCGGAGAAAGTGTTTCTTCAAATCATCTTTTTTTATTTTTTCTTCAAATCAGATATTTTCTCCCTCTGGAGTTTCTCTCTATCTTGCAACTTTGAACTATCCTAGCAAAAACTGGCTTTGTCAAGACATTGGAAAATTTCATTCCTTATAGTCTATGTTTTACTATTCAAAGTGAACACTGTCTGCTATATACATTATACTTAAAGCCTTCTGGATATTTTCATTATATTATATATTACATAGAGAACTTAGGCATCCTTAGTATTTTTATAAGCATATGTTCTTTCTTCCTCATAAGGAAATATAGACCTTATTAAAGTAAAATTTTCTAAAATAAAATGTTCCTTCAAAAAAATTTCAATGTATGTATTAGTATCTGTGATTAAAAGATTTCTCCTGCATAAAATGACATAGAAAGTTACATACAATATCTTTAATATTGAAGAACAACATATATTACATATACCCATTCTTGTAATAGTAGCATGATAGTATATAAAAAATAAATTTGAAAAAATAATATACCACATTGTTAATAATACTTACTTCTCTGAGGTTGATGGTACCAAGAACTCTCACCTTGTTATGTTGTATATGAATATCACAATAAGAATGTATTTTTAAAATGTTTTTTAAAAGCTAAGTACTAAAAATGAAATGCGTTGTCAATTTGAGGATAACATGAAACAGGCCAGGTCTAGTCCTTTTTTTCAAAGCATAAATGTTAATTGCTTTTCACTGATTTGCTTCTTGTGACTCTCTGATTTCTAATTTGATTCTTTGTGACTCCTGATTTTAATTACCATAATAATACAATTCATCATCTAATGAAGATTTAACAACTCTTTGCCATTGATATCCATTCATTGAAATGTCTGTTCATTTCAGTGGATAAAAGCAAATTAACTGTCAGAATTATGCCGTGTGACAATCAATTCAGCCCTGATCTTCTATTATACATTATATCTATAAATTACATCTTCATAGCAGCACTACTCACATATTCCCATTTTTTCTTTTTCTTTTTTAAGAAAAATAGTGAGCTATGCAAATACATGGAAAGGGAGAGAGTGTCCCCAAAGTGATTAGCTCTTAGAGCTGATCCATCACAGAGAATCTCTCATTTTATAGTAAGATTTTGAGACCCATGAATGGGAAGCCTGCACCACCCTCAAAGGAGGAAATTAAACATCTCCTTAGAAAGCGAAACTCATAATTTTCTACTTGAATGTAGGCCTTGGGCAAGTTTTTTAAGACCCTACATTTCCCTTAAGGAGAGAGTAAAAGGCTAACAAATTGGCAATACCAAAATTAAAATTAGAGCTCTCACAAGGACACCATGTCCCTTCCATTGTTCCTAATTGTTCAGCATAACAACTAAACAGCAATTTTAACATCTACATCATGTTATTTAGGGTTCGACCACAATTCCACTTCTAATTTCAATGACCATAATAATCCTCTGGTAAAACAACATTCTAAAAGGCAAAAATGAAAGCAGTTTCTACTGAGAGCTCTCAGGGCTGGCTAATTACACAAATCAACATTTAACCCATTGGTCTATATGATTTCATTAGCACTCAAAGTCTTGCTGATTCAGAGTACTAAGGAGAGAACTAGCCTGAGATCTGGAGAGTAATCAACGAAGGCAAATATACAGAGTCAACCCTTCTCTATCTCTCAGGAGTTGTCATCTGAGGACCTTGACCCTGGTCATTCCCCCCATGTATGTATACTCTATTATTGGGAGGGATAACTTAAATCCAAAAGGGTTTTTCTGTTTGGTTTTGGTTTTGGTTTTGGTGGCTAGCCTAATGATGCTAATGAACAGAAAATTCAGTAAATTCCCTGAGAAGTTAAATTTCTACAGCCTATTGTTTTTGTTTTGTTTTGTTTTATTTGAGGGATATATATATATATATATATATATATATATATATATATATATATCCCCTCCTCTCTCTCTCTTTCTCTCTCTCTCTCTCATTTTCTCTTGCTGATCAGTAACAGAAAATGAGGGCAACTGAGGACTCCTAAGTTTACATAACACAGGTCTAGCTACCTGGAGAGGGACTGAAAATATTTCTTGGTCCCAATTCTAAATTGCTATAGTGCAAACTGATAGTCACAGCTTGAGCAGGGTACCCACCAATGTGACAAGTGTGGCAGGAACATGTGGCCCTGAAATGGCCTGGTGGAGAGGTGGGTGGAGAGTGTAGTTTCCAGAGATGGGGGTGAACAGAGCCAATGCTGACAGCAGAAAACGGCTTCAGAAATAACCCTTTAGGTATAATTGTTCTCCTCTGTGACCCAGAGTGAGCTGCCAGGCTCATGGGAGACAGTCTACTTCACATTGATCATCTCGTGGGACCATGTCTTCCATGTTTCTAAAGGCCACTTTGGCAAACAACATGCCTTGTCCTGCCTGTAGCAATACTATTATAATGAATTTCAATGGTACAAACCTGCAAAACGCTGAAATGTCACTAAGTACATTCAGTCCTTGGCTCTGGGGCCATCTGTACACCTGCTGAAAGGTGAGAAGATCTCCCTCCATAGGATGAGTCTAGGCTAGGTTTATTAGCCCAACTTTCCACAACAAAAATCAGAGTATAAATGATGTCTGAGCCCACATCTATCTGATTCTGAAGTCCCTTATTTTTTCCCATTCTAAAAATAAACTTTTAAAAAATGTTCAGTGAGTACACTTTGCTTTAATCAAATCTTATGAAGACCAACGTGTAGAAAAAATAAAGGTTGAAGGGCTTAGGCAGAAGTAGAGCAAAGGCAAGGTGGCAGTCCCCCATCCCTGTGTGTCCTGACTCCTGAGGTGGGTCCTGGGAGGATTTCTTAGAATCACTGGGCTCTGCTACCTCTTAGACTAGGTAGGTAAAGAAGTCAGAATAAGTTTCAAAAAAAAAATTTAAATACTTAAATGTTGGCTACTTAATGTTACTGCTGGCATAAAATTTGAGTGTGCATTAATGTTGTGTGTATGTCTCTGAGAGAACATTAAAAAGGGAATCTAATTTGGGCTTTGTGTTAGACAGTGAAAAGTACCACCATGAATGTTTTCCTCTGATCAACTCACAGAGACACCTGGTTTTATGTGTTAATTTGAGTTTACTTTCCCTCAGAGAATTATTAAAATATTTAAAATAAAAGTTAAAAGGACAAAAATATGTATGTCTTAATGATAGAAAAGAGAAGAAGGAACTAGAACAAGTGAAACACTTGAGGTATTTTTAACAGATAAGAGCATATGGTACCCCACTGCAAGCTCTAATAAACTGCCTGCAATTCAACAATTAAAAAAAAAAATCTGCTTATGGCCATCCTACTCTGAACATGCCCGATCCTGTCTGATCTCAGAAGCTAAGCAGGGTTGGACCTGGTTAGTACGTGGATGGGAGATCACCTAGAACAAGTGCTGTAGGCATTTAAAAAAAAAAAAAAAAAAAAGGAATGTTATCACCCAGACAGCTTTAGAGGTCAATTTTTATTCAATCCATTCCTGAAATGAGTAATTCCAATGACACTTACTGTTTCGACAACTTGAAAAAATAAAATTTTAAATCTATTATATCAAGAATGTAAAATTATGTAGGATATTTAAAGTTCTTATTGTTATCTACACTTAGGGCTTGGATTTTTTTCTTTAAAGTAAGTTACGTATAAACTTGGGCATTAAAATTTTTAAATAAATGTTGTTTTTTTTTTCCCACTTGAAAACAAGAAGCCAAAGTCCAGGTTTCAGACAGTGAGTGTATTCTTTTGTTTAACTTAAAAGGAATCAAAGAGGCTTTATACATTTCTAGTTAAGTTAAAAAGAGATCATTAATATTATACCTGTTACAAGATGCATCGAATCTGGAGAAAACTGTAATTAAACTATGTCTAGAGCACAAATGAGAGAGTAGGAAAATAAACAATTTGGTTCTACTTCTTCATTTGCCTTTCAGACTAAGACAAACAGATAAATTGGCTTCTTTTTTGTTTAAGGGTCTGATTATAAATATGCTTAATTTAATTAAAATATGCAAGAGGATTAAGCAGTTGAACAGCTATCTATAGCTACTTCAGGTAACTTAAAAGTTATTCTGTAACTTCAGACTAGCAAGACCTAATACAAAATGGACAAATAAAATACAGAAAGAAAACTATAGTTTTAGATCAGTTATATTTATAGATGGAAAAATCTTAAATAAATATGAGTAAATCAGAAGCCCAATATATACACTATGGTTAAAAAAAGAATTGGTCTAATAAAATGTCTATAGATATAAAGATGGTTCATTATTTTCAAATCTATTAATAGAGTGCATAGATCTTACTTTGATAGAAATTGAAAAGATAATTGGTGAAATTGCTTATTAAAGCAAAATTTTGGGTAAAACGAGGAAACAAATATATTTTCTTAACATAAAAAATAGCTGTCTCAGTCACCTTACTTGCAAAATACCAGAAATTTACCATTAAAGTACATAATAAGATAAGGATATAGCTATTATTTAATTTTTTTAGATGTTCTAGACAACACCAGTAGGTAGGGAAAAATAATTATTAAAAATAGAAAGTAGCAAAATTCTATGTGATGTAATTTTTTATCTAATAATTCCAAATAAAACAATTTTAAACTTCAAAATTTAATAGGAGAGCTTAATAAGATGGCCAGCTCTAAAATAAATATATACAACTCAAACTTCCTTACATACCAATTTGTGTTAATAATTAAAGTTTAGAAATTGACCAAATTAAAATATCTCAAAACAGACTTAAGTATTTATATAAGAATTTAATATATAATTCAGATAGTATTTAAAATGAGAAAGAAAAATTAAAAATATCAATAACTGATAATAGGACAAATGAATAACCATTTGGGAGAGTACAAAGTTAGAAGCCTACTTTATAACTTACAGAAAATTAAATCATATGGATTAAAATTTTAAATGTAAAACAAAATCATAAAATTACTAAAATAAATGTGAATAAATATTTAAATAAACTTAATGTAGATAAGTCTTTTCTAAAGAAAAACAAAGGAGAAAGTAAAAGGTGATAGTTTGTGTTCATCATTTATCAAAATCTTTAGAATATCTAAACAATCTCCATAAACTATATTGAAAAACAAATGACAAAGTTTATATAGAGAGAAGACTAAGTAGTTATTCATAACTTTTTTAAAAAGATGAAAAATACTCAAATGATATGGACAGACAATTCGGAGAAGTGAAACAAATGGTAAACATATGAAATAGGAAAAAAATTCACCTCCACAAATAGTCAAATAAATGCACGTAATAATGGCATTTGAGTGCCTGGTTTGTTTTTGTTTGTTTGTTTGCTTTTTTTCTTATTCAATTGCTAAGCAGTTTTAAGAGAACTTTAAATGAAAGCACTATTTACTAAAGATATGAACAAACTGGCAGCCTTTGATATTGTTGATTAGTGAAAAATATTTCTGGAAGAAAATTTGGAAATATATATTGAAAAGTTTTAAAATGCAAAGAACTTTCAACCCATTTCTGGGAATTTATCTAAGAAAATAATTAGACAAATGTATATAGAGATTTATCACATAAAATTGTTTATAGTAGAAAATTAGTATAATGTTCAAGTGTTATAGTAGTTGAGTAAAGTATAGTACATTCATACCATGAATTATAACATCATCAAACATACAGTAAAGTATTTATTGACCTGGAGAGATGGTTACATGTAATGATAGATTTGAAACAGAAAGGCTATACCCCACAATGTTAACTGGACATTCCTGATTGAGCAAATATGGTTAATTTCTATTTTCTACAGATTGGTTTATTTATGTTCTTAATGATCATGTGTCACCTGAATAACATACTTTTTTAAAGCTTTTGAAAAATCACTCTGGTGATACAGAGTCTTTTTATACATAAATGTTACTTCAGCATTGGAAATAAATATGTTTGTATATTCTTCTTTAAAAAAACAGAATGAACAGCTTCCATAGTTATATAGACTATGCTGTATAAACTTCTATATATTAACTGCACAGTCAGTATTCAAAAGTAACAGGAGGATGAAAATAAAGAAGAAATTAATAGAGTTCTAATTAAAATATTACTGTTTAACAACTTTTATCAGCTCTTCATCCTTCATTGATTCTCAAGCAGGGATGGTAGCACTCTTAGGGGCTATTTGGAGATATTGGGTGGAGAGCTTTATTTTGGTTGTCCCAATAACTAGTGATCACTACTGACATTTAGTGGGTAGAGGAAAGAGAAGCCAACTATTGCGCAATGCTTGGAAAGTTCAGAATAAGAAAAATTTGTCCTGCCCAAAATGTCAATAGCACTCTTCACAAAAAAATCTCTGCTAAAACTAAACCTTTTGAATAAAATATAAGGCTTTCACACCCTGACTCCTGCTTGTTTTTCTAATAGCATCGCTTCCAGCTTTCCCTCCCTGTTTTATACCCCTCCTTGCCCCTTCAATCCCTTTTTCTCTATACCATGCTTTAACCATGTCAAATTGCTGGCAATTCTCATAGAATGCCCAAGAAATATTATACCTCTTGGCTTTCATTTGTTTTAGATTATTTTTTCTGCCTAAAATATTCTTTTCATTAAGTTCCACTTATTTCTGAAGATTCAATTATCTCTTTTGTGGAGCCTTTTATGGATCATAGATTCTTCCTCCTCGGCCCTCCCCTCACTGTTACTTGTATACAACTCTCTTATAACACTTCAAACACCATACAGTATTTATTTTATGCCTAAATTCTCCAACTAGAAGTACAAGTTCCTTGAGGGCAAGAAGTGAATACTTTTTCAGAATTCAACCCAAGCATGAGGGGAAAAATCACTGGCATATAACAGTTACTTAACAAATGTTTGTTAGCTGCAAGGGAAAAAAAGTTAAATTTGAAATTACTTTCTCTTTCTCCTGGCATTGAAAAAAGTAGAGAGAAAATTAATCCAATTATTAAAAAAAGAAAAAAATAAGGTTTGATTTCTGCTTTCAAATTATTTACCATTTTAGTGAAAATAATGTTTGACATTTACTTCATATTATCATCTCAACACATTACCATCACACAATGTGACTGGGGGAAAAATGGCAAGAAAATACACATTTATTTGCTCTGAATCTGTCCAAAGGCCTAAATGCTAAGAAATCCACATTTGCATGTTGGTATGTGATATCAACATGTATTTGAAGAATAGTTTTGCTGGTATATACAAAGTAAGTTTAGACTAAAAAAAATCTTAGTAATCTTTATTATTGAAAGTCAGAGACATTCCAAAAGGATTCTTCTTGCTTGCAGAACATATAGTATGTTACAGTGATCACTGACTTTATGGGATTGAGCTATAAGAACGTATTGAGCAAATTAAAATGAAGAGTCAAGGGTCAGAGATAGTAATATCACTTTTGTTTTTTGTGTATTGATTTTTATGTTTAAATGTTTTTCCCCTGTTGATGTAAAGTGTTCAAAAATATATTATTTAGTTATTTACTAATAGGGCATCTATTAATTATGCTTATATTTTAGAAAACAACTACAGTTCTCTATTTCAATAAACAAATTTGAAATAATTAAAACATTGGATTTGTGAAGAGGAGGCTTTTGCTGGTTATTTTATTCCTCATCACAGACATCACTTTTCTCCCTTGAAAATGATATAACTATAAGTACTAAGCACTTTCTATGTTACTATAGGAGATACAAAATATAAGAATTCAAAAGCTCCCTTCCTATAGATCAAAATTTAGTAGAAAAAATAAGATAAACATATAGATGAAGTAAAAAGAGTAATGTCAATTCAGAAGAGAAAGAATATTCTGGCTACAGGAAATGTAATATAGCATTTGAAATGGATAAACTTTGTACTGGTTGATATGGATGAAGAATATGACAAATTTAAAAGAAATAGTTCTTGCAATCATAAAGATTTGCAAGTAGTAAATTATTTTATTTGAAAATTGGCATAGATCAATTCTTTAAAAATCACGAGTGGGATTTTTGCTTTTAGTCAAAATGTAGTAACAGGTACTGAATTTACCTTCTTACCTGAAACAACCAAAAATCAGAAAGTTCCTGAAAAACACTGGTGCTCAAGACACTGGACATCAATCAACAAAAGAACTAAAATCGTACATAAGGGAAAAAAGGATAAACAAATAGTATATCTGTGAACTTTAAGACAACTTCAAGTAGCCTAATATATGTTTAACTGAGTAGGAGAAAGAGAGAAAAATCACATTTCAATATATAACCAAAAGTTTTCTAACTTTAATGAAAATTATAAACCTAGACATAGAAGAATCTTTACAAACCCAGCATTAGAAATATATCAAAAAATATATCAACACACATCATAATCAAATTTCTCAAAACCATTGACAAAGAGAAAGTCCTAGAAGAAGCTGAAAAAAAAAATCCATTGCATACAGAGGAACAAAGATAAGGTGACAGTATATATTCTCATTAGAAATGATGTGGTTGAGAAAACAATGAAGAAAAATCTTTAAATACTGAAAGAAGTAGAAATGTCAACTTGGAATTCTATAACCAGCAAAATTATCTTTCAAAAATGAAGGTGAAAAGGATGGTAGATGTACAAAAACTGGAAGAATTAATTGCTAACAGACCTGCATTATGGCAAATATTTTTAAAGTTTCATGCAGAAAGAAAATGATACCAGATGGAGATATGAATCTACTCAAAGGAATGAAGAGCATTGGAAATACTAACTATATCAGGAAATATATGACGATAGTTTTTTGTTTGTTATTGAAACTCTATAAGAGACAATCAACTATTTAAAAAAAATTAAAAACAATCTGGTTTGAGGTTTATTATACACACACACACACACACACACACACACACACACAAATAAAATGTATAACAATCATACTACAAAGACTGAGAAAGAAGAAATGGAAGTACTATACTATTCTAAAGGTCTTACTCCATATGTGATATGGTATAATATCACTTGAAAGTTAAACTGTGATAAGTTAAAAATGTATTGTATAATCCTAAAGCAACCACTAAAATAATGAAGAGTTATAGCAAATGAACCAACAAGAATATAAAATAAAATTGTAAAAAATATTTTAAAACATCAAGAACAACAAAAACACCCTGTTTATCTCTCTGGCCTAATTTTATGCCCCCTTTCTCCCTTAAACATCTCAAAATTACCAAACTTTGGACAAAGTTGATTTCAGAACAAAAAAATGTTACATGGAATAAATAAGACCATTAAATAATGATAAGTGAGTCAATCCATCAAATGGATTTAAAAATCTGAAAAGTTTATGCACCTAATAAAAGAGCTTCAAGATACATCTAGCAAAAACTGATAGAACTGTGAGGAGAAATAGACAAAACCACAATTATAGTGAGACATTCCAATACCTTAGTCTCAATAAGTAGACAGAAAAACAGTAAGATATATGAACAACACAATAAATTAACTTAACCGAATTAACATTTACAGACCGCCCAGTCACAGCATAATATAGGTTCATTTCAAGTGCAAATGGAATATTTACCAAGATATACCACATGCTAGGCAAATTAATAATAATAATAATAATAATAATAATAATAATAATAATAATAAAGATCAATATATTTTCAAAGATTCCAGTTATACAATGTTCTTTGACCAAATGAAATTAATTTAAAAATCAATAACAGAGATATGTGTCAAATTTCCCAAATTGTTGGAAATTAAATAATATACTTTAAATAGGTTTATAGGTCAAAGGAAAAAATCAAAATTGAGATTAAAAAATATTTTGAAATGAAAGCATAATACATAAAAGTATGTGAAATTCTGCTAGGAAAAATATACCCCCTTCAATACCTGTATTAGAAAAGAAAGGTCCATCTTAGAAATACAAATGAAACTAAAATTAAGCAGAAGGAAAAAAATAATATCAGAATGGAAATCAATGAAAACCAAAAGATAAGCTTTCTGTAAGACCATTAAATTGATAAACCTCAATCCAGACCAATTGAGGCGGGGCAGAAGAGACAGAGAAAGTATGAATATTATCAATATAGACTTTAACAATATCCTGACAAGATTTACACATTTTTTTTTCAGTGAAACCGTAACTTCTTAGTTGGTATTACTCGCTAAATGATCTTTGAACACATGTATTTTTCTATGAGTCATACCTCTTATTGAAAACAGAAATGTCTTCAGGTTTGTATGTATGAAAAAAGTTTAAAATGTGTAACAATTTGTCTTATCAAAGAAACTGAAATCTCTCAGCACGAGGAGATTATGTCTGAAATGAAATTGCTTATGACCATCATTATTTCAAAAAATGATTGCTTTTTTTCAAGTGACAGCAATTGAAAACCTGATTTTTCTTTGAATGTACGTATGTTTTACCTCAAAATTCTATGACATTTTACTGTGAATTGAACAGTCTTTAAGTGTTCAGATCTTAAGTGTAACAACATGTTCATACTTTCCTCTAGTCCTGAAAACTGACCTATACATCTTCTACCTGTGCTCTAAACATCTCTACCTATATTTGATTCCTTTAAAAAAATTAAAAAGAAAGTCCTCTGTGACAGTCAAATAACAGGCATTCTGTTTAGGGCTTATTTTTATCTTTTAGGCTTTATGAAGATGAAAAATATTTCTTAATTATCAACTTTTTGCATTTAACATCAGAAAGACG
This sequence comes from Macroglossus sobrinus, assembly GCA_004027375.1. Taxonomy (NCBI): domain Eukaryota; kingdom Metazoa; phylum Chordata; class Mammalia; order Chiroptera; family Pteropodidae; genus Macroglossus; species Macroglossus sobrinus. Next base: position 410,264 of record PVKZ01000500.1, read on the forward strand.
AAGGGGAGAAAGGCAATGTTTATACAGGGAAGCTGGGCAGTTGTTCAGCAATGAGTTCCAGATGCTGTAGTCTTGAAAACCGTGGCTTCCATGGAAGGCCTTGTGTCTTTTATGGTACCAGAAGCTCAGGAGGATAAATTTTTTTCAAAACCAAATGACTCAATCCCTTCAGTAGTTGAACTTGAAAGAAGATTTACTTAACCTGTCACGTAATGTCAATCCACCTAAAAGGACCATGGTGCAGGCAGGTTTGTCAAAGAAATTAGAATATCTCAGAGGAATCTGAATGTTTGTAAAAACAATTTATTATAGATTTTGATGCCCTTTTCATTCCACACTGTTCATTTGTCACAATTCAAAAGAATTAGAATTTTTCTGTAACCTCACATGTGAAAAACAGCTGAATTATAGGATGAATTCTTCTTTGAGAGTTTGTCTTAAAGAGGAGTTTAAAGGTTTTATAGTTGCTTGTTGAATAAAAGATTGCAATAGATACAAACGACTGATGTATGTTGAAGACAATTCTATCAGAAATTATCTGTGTATTATAGCTTTTTTTACCATTTTTGTGCATATTATGATGTTTAAATGAAACATTCTTTGTGTCACTCTATGATTCTGTTGAAAGGAAGGCTTTCTGTTCATTTTAAGACGAATTTACTGAGCAGCAACTCTGTAGAGTACTGACACTTGAACTTAAAGCTCCTCCCTCATTTCTCAGCTTCCACCATTGATCTTATTCTCCAAATAAAAACAGTCAGAATGATCTTTTCAAAATGTAAACAACTCATATGTTAACTCAAGTCAAGATTCTCCAATAGGTTTCTGTCAGAATAAAATTCAGAATAAAATCCAAACTCCTTATTCTAACTTCAAAAATTCTTTATATCCTAGCCCCTAGTTACCTTTCTCAAGTCCTTTCATTCATTCACTTGTTCTGATCCAGCCACATGCACCATCAGCCAAGACTTATAAATTCTATTAAAGAGGTTTTTAATCTTTCAATTGCCACTTCCCATTATCAGCCATCACCACAAACTCAGAAACAGCCCCCAAGTAATCGCTTTATCTTCAGTTTTGGCCTCTCTGCACTGTTGCCTGAGTGATTTTTTGAAAACGCTAATTGGATTATATTAAGGTCATGCCTAAAATATTTAAATAACACTTCATTGCCATTGTGATGGCATAAAACTCCTTAACCTGTCTTGTGAGGCATTTCATAACATGTTTATCTTTCTGGCTTAATTCCCAGTCTACACTTTCATTGCTGCCCTACACACTCCTACTCCACAATTGCCACACTTCTGCTATAATGTGCAATTTTCAATCATGGTCTCAAATCACATTTCCAGATAATCTTCTCTTGGACTGTAATGTTCTTTCCTTCTTTCTTTGCCTTAAACAGTTCTCAGTCATGACCAAAAAAAGTATCTGGACCCCAAATGTTATAGCTGTTTAATAGTATAGCTTTTTTAAAGCACATATATGCAATATTTTTCCCCAAGTATGTCCACAACATCAAAGTGTGACATGATCAGAATGCATTACAGCATCAGTAGTAGGCTGGTACCCCCTCTGACAGCAAAGCTGTCTTACTACCCCTCACCTCCATCTCAGCACCAGACAAGACCCTCTCACTCTTAGGATGAGCTTAATATCATAGGCTTCTCACTCATTCCTGCAAAGCTGACCCCAAACAGAAAAGCCTGGCCATCAGACATGGTTTATGTCTTTGGACTTCAAAGTAAGAGAAAGAGTAAATTTCCTTTTTTTTTTTTTTTTATCCAGCAGGCTTCTAGAGCAGTATCCAGAATTCAAAGGAAAATGGATGTGTTGTGGAAAGAGAAAATGGAGCCATAATTCCTGTTATTAACAGCCTCTAAGTCCCAGGGCCTTAAGCAGTCAAAAATATCTTGTAATATTCAATGCAACAATATAATACATAATCACATTGTTTTGTTTTTCTTTATATAGGTGACTATGCTAACTTGAGAAGCCTAAGAAGAAATTATTTCCAAGCATGACTAAGTACTAAAATTAATTTTTGATGCCCTAGTGTACTTAGGCTGCAATTTCTCACCTGGTCATCTTCATGTGTTACTTCGACCAGAAGTTTCAGTGTGGAGATCATGCATTCATAGGTTCTAAAAAGCCTGGACATAGCTAAAGAATCCAGAAACTCTGAACATGCTTGTTTTCTAAAACCTACAGATTTATGAAAGAAAGCATCTTACATCCAACAGTAGTTGGTAGCATTGTTTGATAGTATTTGCTGTCCAGTGAGAGATATCTTTGTCCACATTTGCATTCTAAAATCATTTGTGTTGTTGTTTTAAGTTTACTATACATTAAATAGCTATCTCCATTTTTCAATTCAATCTCTACCACCACTTCAACTAGTAACTATTGAGTGCTTGTTAAGAACTAGAATCTGATCTACATGGTTTAATGTAGCAACTCATAAGTATCCTGCATGGTAAAATCATGGTGGCCATTTTACACTTGAGGAAACTGAGAGTTTAAGTGGCTTACCCAAATTCATGTGTCTGATAAATGGGACTCCCTGAATGACCTCACCCCAGGCTGGTAAAGTATTTGTGGCTGATTACCTCAGCTGGTTGGAGGTTAAGGTTCAGGGCTAATGAGGTCAAAGTCATAAATGTGAGCTCTGAGTGACAGCTTTTCTCTGATTCATAACTGAAAGTTCAACATTTAACCCTAGTAAAAGAGTGGGTGGCTCAATATAAATCCATCACTAATGCTGGAGGCAGTACTCAGAAAACAGTCTTCTTGGTAAATAACCAAAATCACCATCTTTTTTCAAAAACAACAATTTATATTTAAGCCTGAAAGTCATGTATAGCATTCACTCTAATAGCCAGAGACAATGGGAAAATCAGAGAATAGTTGATCTGGATGCTACCTGCGGATATCTCTGGCATAATCACTTCATTGGACAGATAAGAGGAAGTTAAAAGTCTTAAATAGAGGCAGAGACAGGAGTTATTGTATTATTTTCCCAATGTCTCTAAGCCAGAGGTAGAGAGCCAAGAATAGAAGCTATTTTTTCTGACTCTAATACTTTCTACCAAACTAAGTAGAAGGTGTTCTGTGGCCTGGGACATGAGAGAAATGATTTCCTGGCCACCTCCTGAGTGGGAGGGGCACATAACTAATTTGCCTCCAGATGGAGTTCATTGTTTCCTTTAGGAAATGGCCACTTCTAAAGGACTTTTTCTTGATTTCTATCGAAATTCTCTACTTTTCCCTTAAGTTTATTGAAATTTCCATTTAACTTTTTTTCTTTCTTTGTCATACTGGTTTCCCCTTTCTTCTCTCAGAATCCTAAACTGAATGATTCTCTGTGAATAGCCTAAGGCTGGCTTTTGTTGATGAAATACCAATTGGCCTCTTCCCATTTGTGAGCATTACTTCAAGAACAGCAACTGTCTTTGCAGATTCCTTTGATCTCTTCACACAGAAAATTCTAAGAATTTTCTAGAAAGTTAGTGACTTGTACAGAAATATTGATTTCTAGTAAATGTCTATGTGTAAGTAAATTTTCCGTTCACCTATAATATGTATACCTTGACAGGCTGTTGACAAAGACAAACAATAAACACAGACACTAGAAAGTTGTATAGAAAGAAAAAATAAAGTAAAATAAGAATCTAAACATTTAGTATATACATAATTTACCTTGTTTTCAGCCTATTAGAGTGAATTTTTTCTTGAATAAATTGGAAATAAGTGATAAGAAAGGGGTTTCATGGTGTAACACTGTTAATAAAGTCTTTTGTTTAAATTGACATCAATCTTTTAAATTTTACTCTCTAAATTTGACTTCATATCTCCATGATATATAATAAAAGCTGTAAATAAAATAATTGTGTGGATTTTATTTAGACTTAATAACATCGTAGCTTAAAATTACTCCTAAGTTTGAAAGAAGTATTATAAATTCTTTTTTATTTATTTAGGCCAGCGGTTCTCAGGTGTGGAGAGCATCAGTGAGAGGGCTTATTAACTGCAGATTGCTGGGCCTTCACTCCCCAAAGTTTCCAATTTGGTAGGATTGTGTGAGATGGGGTCTGAGAATTTTCCTTTGTAACAAGTTTCCAGGTAAGACTGGTCCTGGGGCCACGTTTTGAGAACCACTGATTTAAACCAAAAAATGCCTGAATTTTTTCTTTCTATTGATATAAATTGACACCTTAACACAAAAGCAACCTCAGACACTGACCATTTGACAAGAATCAGATTTAGATTTTATACATGTCTGAAGAAAATTATTGTGGGCAATTTCACTTTGCCTCTCTTGACAAAGTCTCTTGAATCCAGGTGAGCCTCAAGTTATTCTCAGCCCGGATGTCAAATCTAATTCCAAATACTAAGATATTTGGAAAATAAAATAAAATGTTCATAAATGCAACTGAACTTGTGAATACCTAACAAGTGTCCTTGGAAACTAGCCATTCCTAGCTCAAATTACGTAAATGCTGCATAATATTTATAATGTGCAAATGAGAAATTCTAAAAAAAAAAGAAACACTCGTCAATTTTGTTATATTAGAAACTACCTGGCTGACACCGTTCACTCAGCCTTGTTCTCATCCTGAATAAAGTCAGTCACTTTGCAGAGTACTCAAAATAAATATCAGCAAGATAAGAAAAAAGAAAGGAAGAACGAAAGATTTGTGTAAATAATTACCTTGTATCTACTTGTAACGTTGTAGTTTTTATGCACAATAGAAATTGTCCCAGCTTTTCTTCCATTTAAAAAACTGGTCTGAATTGTAAATGTAAATCATGCCCATTTGCTTCCACAGTGACAGTCTGCTCCAACAACGCAGCTTGCAGAGATTTACTGTGCTAGACAACTGTTTTTGGATCCACAGAAGCTGTTTGGGGAGCAGATAAGCACAGCCTACACTAAAGAAACGCTAAGTTTAGTTCAGTGTGGTCTTTATGGATATTCGTTCTTCCTAAGAGTATTTCCTGAATGGAAAAAAATGTGTTTTGCAGTGGATCATAGTACCTTTTGTTAGAGACCCTCAATGCTCCAACCCCCTTGCAGGAACTTCAGGCTTCACCACCTCAGACCATCGCTGAAAGGCCAGTAACAGCTATGAAAGAGCTTTATGATTTAAGGTGAAAAGGCATGATTATGAGTCTCAAAACCCTAAGTGCCCAAAAGCATTTTAAAAAGAAAAAGATTTACAAGCCTGCCAAGCAGTAATGCATCTGTATTTGCATCTGACCTTCAGGAAAGCACTTTAAACATCTGCAAGGACAAAACAAAAACAAAAACAAAAATAAAACAAAAAAAACAACAACAACTGAAGAAAAGTTGTCTTGGAGCAAGGGATTAATGACACAGCAAACAGCTTAATTCCAGCAAGATAATCTGTCACCTCAACTCTTCAGTTGTCACCCAGATTTGGACATTGTTTGGAATTAGCTCTGTCTTTAGGGTTATATATTTGTTTTCTTGTAGGCTAAAGTAAGGGCAAATGGGAGAAAAGTAATATATTTTACATCTTTTAACTTCAGCGAATCCACAGGTGCTGGTTCTAAGACAAAGACTGAGCTTTCTGTCAATTGGGGTAGACATCTCCTTTGTAAGCACTTTTGTGATCGGCTTCCTTCTGGTCTGGTTGTGGTGTTTGTAATCATTTCTTAGAATAAGAGGTTGGGAAAAGGTATCAGTTTCATTAGAGTGACAGCAGGTCAAAATCTCTGTTGACGAAAATTGGACAGCAGAATCCAAAAATTTTAACCCTGGACTTTTAATTTTGTTCCAGCATAATAACTTATACATGAAAGTAATGAATGAGACTTGCAAATGCAAATGAGATTTGCATATGCAAATCAATAAAAAATATTAAAAGCTTCTTTTATATATATTTTCTGTATGCTCAGCTGGCACAGTGTAACATGATGTAGATTCACTGGGCTTGACTGAGAATTTGAAGGTCATCTTATTACCTAGTGTATTGTTAAGTATTGTAAATTGATCAAATATATATGCCTTTGTAAGAAGGAAAGTTTTAGAGAATTTTACACTATTTTTCAGATACATTTAAGTCCAGTCTCAGTTGTAATTAACATAAGGAGAGCTCTCTTGAAGCTATTTACAGAATAAAATATCTCTAGGGGTTAGTAAATTGCATGCTTTTGAGGTAATTTCCTAAGAAAGATGCTTTTATACCTTACTATGAAATCTCTTAGACACCTCCTATGGAGCTATGGTTGTCTTTCATAAACAACATAATGACTACATGTCAAAGAAAGAGTGATAAACTGTGGGTCTTTAAAGAAATGAACGGAGCCCAGGGCTTGCTTTCTTTCTGTTGACATGTATAACATAAAATTAGCACACAAAGACATTTGAAAATACACTTTCTTTTGCAAAGGTGGGTAATTATTTTCAATATTACAAAGTAACTGTGGTTTCCTTGTTTAAAATAGTCTATTTATTACTAGTTTGTTAGGGAAGAAGAAAATTTTTCAATACTATAAGGATTAAAAAACTAAACCTTAATAAAAATCATACTACATGGTATGGAAGAAACAAGTTTAAAAAATACTCTTAGTCAAAATTTCCAGGAACTTAATAATTATAGGCTATAAAAAGATAAACTCACATATGTGAACCCAGATCTTTTACATTAAAACTAAGGAAATCTTAAATATACTTTATTTTTTCAACAAGCATCACGTGTAGTTCTATCCTATCATCCGTATGACTTTTAAATGTTAGTATAAATGTGTGCCTGCTGTTCATGAAATGTCTCATCATTTAATGGTAGTTCAGTGTAGATGTATATATTACAGGCCTGAGAATTTTGTTTTATTTTAATTTACTGCAGTATTCTAAATGAAATCAAGTACTGTAAAACAAATGTTCAATAAAAATTATTCTGCTAAAAGCAATTTATTATAAAAATATAAAATACTTTGAGTAAGCTTGTCTCAATAGTAAATATTTTAGCCATAATAGAAACAAAAAAAAATCATATTATTTTGGTATCTTAATTCAAAATAGAATAGATTTTAGGTTCCTAAAGTTTAAAAAGAGAGTTATATTTGAGAAATTGGGTTTCATAATAATGTATAATTAATTATATGTATAATTAACTGATTATAATTACATACTAAATATCTAGATTGTTTTTTGAGTTTTCAAAACACTTTCAAATAATTATGTCATCTTTTTTCTCTTCAAAATAGCTTCATAAGGCAAACAGGGAGAGTAACCATTTTCCAAATTGTGAGACCGATGCTCAAAGTCAAGATACTGGTCCAGGTTTATACAACAAAAAACAATAATTTTAAGTCTGGCACCAATAGTCTCCAAGTTCCTGTTCAATGTTCTTCTCATGTAGACTACTAATATAATATCATGAAAATATTCCCAAAGGAAACCTATTCTCAAATTTCTGTAAACATAGCCCCTATACATGTGAAGAGCCTCTGTCAGTGCCATCCCTCTCAACACCCTCCTAACACCCACTGTCACAGTCCCTCCCTTGGCACTTCAGGGACCTTCCCATGATACAACAAAAGAGCTAAGGCTTGGCTAAGCAGGCTGTTTTGAGGACCCTCTTCTAGCCCTCTACTTAAAAGCTCTTCTGCATGGTCAGTGGCCATGGCAAACTGGTCACTAAGCATTTTAAATATCACCCTTGATTTCATGCATCCACCTCAAAAAACATGGATCTAAATCAGCTAGCATGAGAAATGTGAAAACCATTCCCAAACTGTTTAGTTCTTATATATTTTTTTTATTATAATGTTTCATGAAATACTGACTTTTTGAGTTTTCTATGGTATAAATTGCTTTAGCATAAAATTTAAAAATAGAGGTATATATATATATATATATATATATATATATATATATATAGTCATTAACAATAAACATGTGAAACCAGTGATATATTAAGTATTATGGGAATATAGCATCAAGTGTTAGACACATGAGGAGATGTATATTATTTAACGTTTATGCTTAATAGTTGTCACTAATAGTTAAAAGAGAAAGACTAAATTCTCTAAGGGGAGAAAAGATGATTTTAAAAAAATATTTAATTCAATCAAACTAGTATTCCTTGAGTATCTCCAAAGTATAGGTATTTTGTTAGGTGTTAACTTTTAAAATATAGAGAAGAGGCTCGTAGTTAATTGGAGTAGAGAGACACATTATAAACAAATCAAGATATAAGGTCTATAAATGCACCATTCTCAATGCTAGTTGTTTTGTACCAGACCTGTCCCTTTAGTTCAATGGTTAATATGCTTGCATGTAATGAATGACAGACAATACAATATAGTAGAATAAATTTAGTCATAAGACCATTTTGAGCCCTGATTCTACCATTCCCTGGCTTCTTAACTTTGCAAAAATAATTTAAATCATCTGAAGATCTCCTTTGCCACCACCACTTCCGCCTACCTTTGATACTATATCCTTTCTGGAGTGTATACAGTTAGCAGAGAAAAAGTTACAGATTTAGAACTAATAACTGAACTAAGCAGTTAAGAATAAATAGGAGAGTCAGATTTGAAGATATTCATGGGGCGAATTGTCAGAATTTTATGATCATTGAGACATGAACTGTGAGGAGGAAATAAAAATGACTTTAATGTTCTAGCTTGGAAGACTGCTTGGGTGACATTGACATTCAACACAGAAAGCATAGAAGGAAATGGTTCTGGAGTGAAGATATTGGCCTCTTTTTAGTACATATTAGGAAGTGCCTGTGGAAACCACTGGATTCATCTAGGATGCCACAGGTAAGCCTCTCAGCTATGCCTCTGATTCTAGCCAAGTTGTGGTGGACAATTCAGTATAGATTTTGACTCATTTCTTTCTGGCAGTGCCCCTCCTCAGATGTAAGGTGCTGAATTCTAGCTTCCTTCCAGAGGGGCTTCTCCATTTCTGATGTGGAATATCAGTGACAAGGGAGCCCACTCAGCTTCCTTGAGGAAATAAACACAAAGTGGGGCAATCAGCAAAAAGTCGGAAAGGCAGGCAATGGATAAACCTTCTTTCTTTCATGCTCTGTAGACAGTTCTGAGAAGCTCTTTAGAAGGAGCCTTCTGGGAGCCTTTTAGAAGGCTCCTGAGAAGACTAATGCAGTAACACACTCTTAATATAGCATTCCCTCCTTTTCACTCTTCTTGGCCCCAGATTCTTGTTCCCTGGATCACATCTCTAAATAAACTACTTTGTCTCATGCTCTACTTCCCAGTGAGAATTCAAGTTAAAATTGACTACTAAGTAAAGATAGCCCAGGAGGCAGTTGAAAGTACAGTTTTGGAGCTCAAGAGAGGACTAGATATTTGAAATACATAGTTAGAAATAATTGTTCAAAAGTAGTACGTAAAGCCTTAGGAGTAAATAACAGTAGAAAAAAGAGGAAGAAATCTGAAAAGAGAGAAGAGCTACAGATAGAAGGGTAGATAAGGAAGAACGTCATTAATGAGGGGCATGAAAATCCAGCAAAAGAGAATAGAGATTAGTCAGAAAAGAAAACCAAAAGAATGTGGTCATGGAGACCAAGAGAGGAGTTTCTATAAGGAACCATTTTTAACCTGTCAGTACTGCGTCCCAAGATGCCCAATATGAAAGACAGAAGAGAAGCAGGAAAAATATGGAATAAGAAAACAGTGTTCTATGCTGGACACATTTTTGTTGTTGTTGTTACATTACACAGAGTATTGCACATGAGCACATGGACAATTCTGGTGCTTCTTCTTGACAGTTGGTAGAAGTGGTTAGTACGAATTTCTAATTGTTACCTCCAGCAGCCTCTGGCTGCGAAACAATTCAAAGTGGGTTTTGCTATATATTTTTCTGAGCATGGTTACTAAATAAAATGTCAGTTGTGTGGGGAGTTTATCATCCTCTCTGGCTAACCAAGAAATGATCTAGAATATCATAGCAAAATAATTTTTTTGAGATTCTGTTTTCTTCTTAAAAGTATTTGCTGCAATGCTACAAGTGTGTGTGTGTGCGCGCACATGCATTTAAAAAGTTTGAAAGGACATATGCCAACATTACAAGGGTTATCATTGGGTATTGGGATAACTGGAAATTTTTAGTTTTTAAAAATACCTTTGTATATTTTCTGCAAATTTTGTGAAGGACATTTTTTTTCATAATTAATACAAAAACTATAGAAGACTTTTAAACAAAAAGCAAAATTGAATTATGTAAAAATGTTTTTTCTATAAATTGTTTACTGCTTAACACATCTTATTTTCAATATGGAGTCCCAGTTTTGCCAGCTTCCTCTTTCTAGCCCAGATAAATGGTTTTTTGTTCCAAAGTGGTTGGTTACCTGCAGATGGAGGTAAAAGTAATATAGAAATGTCTCCCTGGGAGCTTACTGCCAATAGATCAAGACAGAAAAACTGCATAATAAGGCATTTTCTATTCTCTGTGGATTAAAATGTGTTAGTCTTTATTATAAATATGTGGGACATCAGCTGTGGATTGATTTTCTCCTTTAAGGAGAGGTGAAAAGGGAAACTACAAAACTTAATCCTAAAATTACCTAATTGTGAATCATAGGTATTCTCTTCAGAAGGTGATGGTTGGGTTTGTTTTTGTTTTAAATTTATTTGTTCACACTAGTAAATGTGTCAACTTTTAGGCTATCATTTCAAATGCTGAACATTGAATGGGTTCAACAGAAGTTGGTTGATTTTCTCTGATAGAAATCTGAAATGTTTTCTTTTCTAAGGTTTTGAAGTGTATAGAGAGTATAGTATAAAAAGGGAAATTCTTCAGCAAAATGCTTTAATTTACAAGGGACTATCTGTCTCTGCCTTTTCTGTCCTGCTTTTCCTTGGGCTGGTTCCATTTACTTCAGGATCTCTCCCCAGCTCCCAGCAGCTTCACACCTATCAGCTCTATCCTACAGTTTTATCTTTCCTGGATTGGATCTTACTGGCTTGGGTCTTGGGGCTTCTGCTCATCTCTCAGCCAATTGCTGTGGTCAAAGAGATGAAATGCTTTATTGGTCAGAATTAGGTCAAGTGTCCATGACCACAAAGATTTCTCCTACTAATAGTGGAGAAGAGGTGTATCTCCTAAGGAAACAAAGGTTGTGTTAGCAAAATAAGAAATAGTTTACTAGGCAAAAAAAGCAAAACTATTTAAATCTCCTTGTCTCCAGCATTTTTACAGTGATGAAAGCGGAAGTTGCTTAAAGACTGCATTCTGACAGGTCCTGAGCACACAAAAATCCAGGGAGCCTGTTGTCAGAAAAAAGTAGGCTTTTGGGATGCCCAGTGAGAAAATGGTGCTACATAAAGCCCGAAGACCCTAAAAACAACAAACAAACAAATGAAAAATAACCCAATGATGACAATCAGGTTTAGTTTCCTGTCAGCCTAGTAAGATGGGTGATTGATATTTGATGACTAAGAATTACGTGACCACTCACATTATTTATTCAAGCATCAGAAAGCATTTAGAGTACATATGGACTCATGCCATCTTTGAAAAAAATGTGACACTCTAAGAGCCTGTGAGCTCTGGGTTGGAAATCACATTCTAGATCCAGTTCAGTAGTATTAAGTATATGTATACATATTGTTGTGTGAAACAGATCTCCATAACTTTTTCATCTTACAAATCTGAAACTCTATACTTACTAAACAACAACTTCTTTTTTTCTCTTCCCAGTCCCTGGAAACCACCATTCTGCTTTCTAGTTTCATTCCATCATGATAGAAAGAGATACTTTGTGTGATTTCAATCTTCTTGATTTGTTAAGACTTGTTTTGTGGCATAATATGTAGTCTATCCTGGAGAATGTTCCATACGCACTTGAGAAGAATGTGTGTTCTGTTGTTGGACGGAGTGTCTGTATATGCCTGTTAGGTTTAATTGGCCTATACTGTTGCTAAGTTCTCTGTTTCCTTATTGATCATCCACCTAGTTGTTCTAATCAACTTTTATAAGTCTCAATTTCTCATCTGTAAAATGACAATAAATGCAGTATCTACCTCACAAGTTTATGTAAGAATTTAAAAAGTTACTCCTTATAAAGTATTAACACACTGACACATGGTAACTGCTCAACAAATGTCAGCTACTATTAATAATCCACAGGAAAGTATGAAAGAGTCAGAGTATATGCATCACCACACTTCAAACATAAATGCAAAATGCTTAGCCTAAGGACTCAAAGATACATTCGTTGAATGATTGCAGGACACATTTGACAAACAGTAAAAGAGGAATATTACTAATTTTATTTGTACTTATCGTTACCTAGTTGTTAGCTGGATGCTTTTCTACATCCACCTGCAGGCATCAACCAATCAAGAAGTCTCCATGCCATCGCCTAGATACTCCCATCACAAGATTAGGCATACTTGGCATAAATTCTTCATTGTCATGACCCAGAAAGGTCTAGGGCCCTCCATAAGCTTTCCACTGATTCCTAACAACTCACACTTACTATTTTCCCTGACTCTGCATATGATGCTTCATTTCAGCCCCTGCTGATCTGGATCCAAATTTAAGCTTCTTAGCTGATTTCCACAAAAGATCAATTTGAACCAACAATTTCATGCATTCTAAAACTTTCCTAAAGTTTCACAAGGTCATGGGAAGAGGTCACATCCCACTCTACCATCTAGCTAGACCTACCCCACTTGCTCTCTTCTTTCTTTGCTCTGACCTCTCTGGAGTAACAAGCAATTCTTACTCATATCCCTTGGAATGAACTTTTTATTTCCAAGTAAAATTATCAAGATATATTTTCCAGACAAGCACAGTTTTCTTACTGAGGAATTCTGTTGCAGATGTTGTTGGACAAATATTTTTAACCCACAACATTCCGTTAAGTTTTATTATATATTCCTATTCAGGAGATATGGACTGTATACCTCCTTTGCAGAGGGTTCTGTATGGGGATGAGACTTTAAGCAAAGATGCCATTACCCAATCTACCACAAACAAAATAACATGACATCCAAATGTACCAAAAGTAAAAGCCAAGAATATAATGAATCTACAAGAATTTTACAGTGGAATATTATATTTAAAAACTCCAAATTATTATGAATATTTAAGTGTTGACAACTGACAGATTTTTAGTTTAATCTTTATTTTCAATGCTGATATTTTATATCATTTATATTTATTTCATTAAACTCTGGAGATTACAGAACAAAGAACTTGATTGGCCTATAGGAAATTAAAATTTCCTCAAATAATCTGTCTTGCAGAGAAGAGGACTCTGAGATTACAAAATTATTCACTTAGAAAGTTAATTATGAATATAAACTCCAAAGAGGCAGGAGCCTTCATCTCTTTTGTTCACTAAAGTATTCCAAGCTCCTAGAACAGCACCTGTCAGTTATTCAATCTACATTTGGTAAATTAACACACATAATTTATAAAATTTTATTTATCCAACACACATATATCATGTGTCTATTTTATGTCTGGTTGGTTCTAAGTGAATTAGTTATTCAACTTATTCTATTTTGATTTTAAGTTTCCAAAATATTAAAACTTCCATCACTTTCTTTGTGAGATTAACAGCTCTAACAGTTAAGAAGCTTTCCCTGACAATTAAATGTTTTAATTTTCTTTTTATACTTCTTCAGAAATCAATCCTTCAATTTCCTTCTAAGTTGATCTTTACTGAGCTGTGTGCACTTAATCAGTATCTTTTCTGAATTGTAAGAAATGCTCTAAACAAAGTATCGTGTTCCAACTGTGAAATTTCCAGTCATTTTGCAAGGATTCTCTGAATTTAGACAGAACAATTGTTTAAGTGTAGTTTTTGTGGCATTGAGTTTTTATATCTTTCACTGAAATAATTACTACTAAGAACCACCTTTCTTTTTTTACCCTCATTTAAAGCTTTTTTTAGAATGCTGGTCTTTTGTTTTCATCAGTTTTATCAGTATGTTGCTACAGCTAACATCTAAGAAACATCCACGGCTAACTCTAAGAAACATATTATCTCATGTGATTCTCACAAAATACAGTCTTCATGACATAAATATTATTATTGTAGCCATAATATAGATGGAAAACAGGGGTCACAAAGCTATAATGAACTGAGATTTAAATGTGTTTTGTGTGTGTGTGACTCAAATTTTTAACTATTCACTATTGTCACACGTGTGAGATCAAGTTTATTAACAATGCCTTTTCTTTACTACTTTGGTTAATATTTTTAACTTCTGTGTTTACTGTTGGTCTATATCTCAGGACAAATCTTGCAGTGGGAAAGTTCTCATTTTCCTCCATGGTTAGGACAGAAATACATGTTCAATGTGGAAACAGATGTTTGTTGGTGGTCTACCAAGTATCCATTCCTGTCTTTCCTCTTCCTAAGAGCAAACAGTTTTCCTTTGGGAATCAATCTTCTCTCATTGTGCAGCAGGCATGTGGTTTAATGGAATTGACCTCACTTCCTGCTGTAGAAGTGGACTCTGACTGGTATCAATTCATCTGTTAAATCTAATCCTGATGGTTGCAGAAAGAGCAGTCATTTAAAGTTAATAAGGAGGAGATATTCATTAGACTTCAGTGTTGGGTTCAGGTCGATCCAGAGTGAAATTCAGGCTTTTATGCCATGGTGGACAAAAGAAGAGGCCTCTTTCTGGCTCCAGTTAGTGTGATGTATGCAAATGAAACCTGAAATTGCTGTAGCTATTTTGCTGTCATGATGGAAGCCATTCTAAGATGGAAGGAGACAGATCCAAGTGAACTGCCTAAAAATTCAGCCAGATTCCTAGTCAAACAATGCCTGAAGCCCATTCAGTACTCCTGAAATAATAGTTACCGATGCCAATAAATTTCTTCTATTATTTAAGTAGGGTTTTTTAGTTACTTGGCACCAATATCACCAAAACTGATAGAACTGCTTCATTTTTATTTCTAAACTTAATTTTGTTTTTTTTAATTGATCAAGAAGTTTCTCCCAAATTTCATCTTTTGAGAAATATCTTCTATGCTTAATTTGTCCTTAGAATAACATTAGTTTTAAAAACTTATTTACATTAGTTTCTAGATTTCTCTAATCTCTTAATCTTTCTTTTTCAGAGTTCAATTCACTTAAAATTCCTTCCCTGAGATCCATTTATTATTGTACTGAATAATCACAGTTTAAGGTCACCAGTAGCAAAGTCACCTCTTAACTTCACATTGCAAATTAATTAGTTCCTGCCAATAAACTACAAATATAATATAAATATTCCTGTCAATAATCTGTAAATATAATATGGCTTTACCTTCATTTAGAGCAGCAAAACCGTATGTTAGTGATGGAAGGAGCCTTAGGGGCCATCTAATCCTACTTAATTATTTTACAGATGGGAAAATTGGAGCCAAAAGAAATTAAGTGACCTGCCTAAGATTACACAGTTAATGGCAGGTCTACTATGATTTCTGATTCTTTCCATTAAATCATGCAATGAAGCCTACTAAAATTATATAAATAAAACCTAGTATTTCAGGAGATCAGTTAATGCCATAATATCTGGTATAATCAGTGTGCCATAAACCATGGAGGCAACATAAAAACAACAACAACAACAACAACAACAACATTGAATTGAATTGATTTTTAAGTCTCAAGGAAATTAATATATTTTTCTGTGATTAAAATTCTATTTTAACTTTGACAGTCAATGAAAATTAATTTTTAATACATTTGGACCATAATGTTGACTTCTTAATGCTAGAAAAATTCATTATAGATATAATAGAGATTGTTTTTATAAGACAACAGAAATTTTAAAAATGAAAGAACAGAATTATTAGTAGACTTTTCTTTCCCTACTGTAAAACAGCTATATTTACATATTAATTTTTTCACATTCTCAGAACCAGAACCCTCAAAAAGAGAGCTCAAATATCTGTATTGTTTTAAAGCTCCTCTGATGATTCTGTTAACTGGTCAAGTTAAGGAAGCATAACTCTATAACGTTATATAAAATATGTATCTAGAAATGTTTTACTGTTAAGAAAAAAATATTTCAGCTCATAAACACACACATTCATTCTGTGAATCATGGATGATGGCTGGAATTGTTATCAAGATAAATAGTCACATCTTCTGGATTGGTGAAAATAAGCATGCAAACAAAAGCCAGATTTTATTGTCTCTAAGACAAGAAAATTGACTCTAAGATGCACCATTCATTATGTACCCCTAAGGGAAAAAGAAGGTTACTAATTAAGCCATCATGTGTAAGATGCCTTGTGATTTCAGAGATGATAAAAACATGCATCTTAAAATTAATGAAGTACAATAAGTTCTACTCTTATAAGAATTATAATGGTGCCTGCCAGGTTGAAAGTGAATTAAAAAAATATTAACTTCTAGGCTATTAGGAGAAAGAGTAACCATGTCAATGATCTAGCAATGCTAAGATATCTCTGTGGATCTTATACACATCTACTTCTAAGGATTTTCTGATAGCTAGAAATTCATCCTGCTGAGCTCTGAGCTCTCGTGGTACTTTGGGGAGCTTGGGATAAATATGATGCCGGAATGGAGCCCTTCATCTATAGATCTGACTTTACTACACCACACACACACACACACACACACACACACACACACACAGTCCTCAAAGAGGTCACTGAGAAGCAAAGCATCGAAAGAAAAACATGCTAAAGAAAAAAAAGTAAATTTACAAAGATGAATCAGTTGTTACTGTGTATTTATTTGGTGGGAAAATCTAATTTTGAAGGGTTTTATCTGATCATTGCTTGAACCAAAATTGTAAGAGCTGTATTTCCTTTTGGGTTACTCAACTTGGTTCCTATAGCTAAGTGTAGAAATGCTTTTAATTTGTCTCATAAAATAAAGGCCAAAATCTAAACCTAAAATTTGTGTTATTAATGGGAGAGTAGTTACTGAAAATTATGGACTAAACTTATGTTCTAGCCAAAGTGAACCTTTTTTCTATTTTTTTCTCCTTGATATTCATTATAAATAATGATACATTTGGGTTTATCTTTATCTTTTTTTATTTCAAAATTACCTATATTAATTTTCCTAATTTTGTAAACATATATTTTAGCAGTCTCTTCTGGCGGCTCTGCTAACTAACTTTTGTTTGATATTGAGTATATTTGTTTCCTCTATATTGTTGCCTTTCCTTAAATGTATGAACTTCTGGATTGTGTGTTCATCTTTATTACTGAGAGTCCTTATTGGGTTGTCTTGAAGCATCTATTTGTGTAGTTACTGTAGGAGAAAGTGGGAATTGGTGCTGCTGGTTGCACACCACACTGTTTTAAATGAGAAAGGGAGTGGGGGGCAGATGTGCCACTGGGTAGTAGTTATTTTCATATTCATGATCTTGAGTGATCTCCCTTCAATCAGGGCATCCATTTTCATTATTCTCAATCAGACACAGACTTCCTGTTTAGGTTTTGTGGTCCAAGGTAGGTATACAAACAGAGCTCAACATACATTTCTATTCCTTGTTCTGAACTCCAAAAAATAATCCTATCTAATGCCCAGGCCCCAACTACTTTTTTCACTTCTGTCTGTGGCTCACCATTAGTACTGTCCTGTATACATCCTGGCCCAAAATTTCTCTATTCAATATGATTTTATCTGCTTTCCAACATTCATGGATTCATCATAGATTCTGGTCTTCTGAGTTCTATGTCTCACTTTAATAGCAGTTATATAGCTCTGCATGTTGTATGTGTAGTTTTAGAGGTGCAATGAAAGTGGGTTAAATGTCAGTTTGCTCTTTATTCACCTCTCTACTTCATGCTGCAGGGCCCTATAATTGCTAGGTTCTCTCATCTACTTCTGGGTCAGTTTATTAATGAGAGACACTGGTAAAAGACTGGAAGATTGAAGGAGGAGGAAAGCCAGGGTACTTATCCCTTTTCTCTTTATTTCTTTTGCTATGTCTAGTATTGGCTTTGTAGTCTCTGAGGCTTCAGCACCCACTCTTTTCTTCTTTTAAGATCCCAGGCCAAAGCTAAACCCACAGTCAAATGGCCTTATCTGCAGAGCTCTGTTACCAGAGCTTAGAAATAGTGGCTTCCTGCTATTGTATATCTTTTATTTTACTCACTGTCTCCTGTTTTTCTTTTTTACATTTCCTTCATGTGGTAACCAATCTCTTAAATTCCTTTCATTTAAATACTTAGAATTGTTTGGTGGGTTTTGTTTTGTTTTGTTTTAATCCTGAATGATACAAAGCGAAAGACTAAAGCATGTTCTAAATCTGCCATCTTAAAATGAACATCTAGAAATGTCAATATAAGAGCACAGTTTAAGTGCTATTTAAAAACATCTTGGGAACTATAAACCTATTCTCTATTTTGAGTCCAGAACGCCTTAGCTACACAATTTAACAGAGCAACTGGGACCATTCCGCTTCTCACCCAGTGCCCCATTTTCTGGTGTACCTGAAATAGTTCCTCAGCAACGATAAGCGTCATTTATCTCATACTGTTCATTTCGGTTTTTGTATTTGCAAACTTGTCTAAATATAAACTGTTTGCAACGTGCATTGCATCTGCTTTTATGTTCAAAAGAATTTTGATGTCAAACCCAGGCAGAGTTTGGCGATTTGGTGAGTCACTTCGGTGCTACCATGCTCGGCATGAAAGACATTGCTTCATTACCAAGAGCCTTTAATGATCTATACACTTTCATTTCTTTGGCAAGCAGTTTACTGTGCTTAATTGTCTCTTTAACCCAAGAAATCAAAATCCTTGTATTTTCTTTGTCCAGAGAGAATTCCCTCTGCCTTCTTCCTGTGTCATGGCAGGTGAGGAAGAGATAGTTATTAAGGAGTTACTATCATGCAAAGCCATTTTCCTCAATGCCCTTTTCCTCTCAAGAATCATCAGTAGCTTCTCCCCCAATTTGCTCCTTGCTCTCAATTAAAATTTTAACTTTAAACCTTCTATTATGTATTACTTTATATAAAATGATTCATGATTACCCATTAACTTATTCAGCACGATGTTTAACCTGAGAGACTTTTAAATGGACCAACTTCTTTTTTTCTCTGAACTTTTACATTTCTGAACTAAATACAGAGCTTTAAGTTATCCTCGTGATGGTTTGGTCACAGGAATTTGTCATTAAAGCAAATTTATTTTATAAAGTTGCTCTTTTATATCTGCACACATATGGTACTATAAATTATAAACATTCATTATAATTAAATATAACAACTAAAATTTTCAATTTAGATCATCCTTCTCTAAATTTCAAAAACAAGTTGATTTTGAAGCTTTGAACAACTGCTTTTGACAAAGCAGCTTCCAAACATATTTCTCCTAGAGTTTTAAGAAGTCCATTGCCGCATTGTCAAATCACCAAATTAAAACAAACAAAAAAACACCTTATTAGTTTACTCAGGTTAAAAGTTCCATAGCATTAGACCCTTTGCAGATGGCTGAAGAACTGCTACAAGGTAAGAGAAAAAGTCTTCACAAGTTCCTGGAGCTTATAATAGGTGCTTCTTCATTCTGCACAATCTCATCTACTAGCAGTTTCACCTACTGGTCTGACAGAAACAAAATAAGTCAGCACTCTCTCCGATACCTGTTCCAATGGAAAATGATTTACTTCTAGAACAATCTAAAGCATGGCACTGTGGAATATCAATGCCTTTATGATTAAGACCAAGGAAGTGGACAATGCAGATCACTTCTGTACTGATTTATTCACCCTTATTCAGCTTTCCAACTAGAACTACCATTTTCAAGCAATCGCTACAAATATGTGAAGAGCATATTTGGCAGAGCAAATTAGTAGGCTGTGTAAGTATTTATGCTTCAGAGAACTCTTCTATTCATGGCAAGGCTGTATTCTGGAGGGACAGCCAATGTGGACACGTTTGACACCGGCTTTTAGTCCCAACTCACTCCTTCCTGCCTGAGTTTCTGAGGCACCTATGCTTTAATCATTCCAGACCACTGATTCATTGAAAAATAAACACTGAGGTGATAATTAATTAGAAAGGCTGCATATTCGTCTCCTACAAAACATTAAGTGTTTCTTTCTGCCAGAAATTGGCTTTCAGGAAAGGAGGTGTGTAATGTCCTTATGTTTTGGTTTACATTGGTTCGTTTTTCATCAGATCTTCCAAGCTTTGATACTCGTGGCTTAATATTCATAACATTTTGCTTGGATTTTCAACTTCATTCAAAACCCATATAACTTCTACAACCAGTTGAGACAAACCAGATGAAAGATTTTTAACCACATCCACTCACCAAACCAATTTGTTGCTGTTTTCTTAGGGTTTCTGATTCCCCCATCTGTGTGGCTTGGTTTGTGTGAGGCCGAGTGGGAAAATATTGCCTAACTAAAGGAGTGTTAATCATTTCCACTAACAGAGGGAACATTTTTATTGCTACTTTACTGATGGAATCTTTCCCTTAAGGCAAGAAAAATAACAAAATCCCCCCTACCTGCTTGTATCTAAAGAATTCTCATCTGTCTGGGAAATAACCATCCCCTAGAAATATTTACTGAATGCCTCCAGGGGAGTGGTACTCCTTTGGAAATAGGCATAAGGTTAGAAAAGAGTAAGCACTGAACTTGGACATAGAAGTTCTGGGTTCTAGTTCTAGTCTGCTGTTTATCAGCTGTGACCTTGGAGGATAGTCATTATTTACCGTGCATCTTAAATTTGCCAGGCATTTCAAATTCACTTCTAAAAATGTCAATAAGGCTACAAAAATTATTAATCCTCTTTTTTTAAAATAAAATAAGGCACAGAGCTTCAATAATCTGCCCAAATACTAACAACTAGCAATTTGTGAAGCCAGGAACCAGCCCTGGGTTTTATTTTTGGGACTCCAAAGCCTACTGCCTTTTCACTATGCCATGATAAGTAATTTTCTTTTCCTGAGTCTTGGTTTTGATGCATTTCAGTCTGAAAAAAAAAATAAGATGATTGGGCTAAACGTTAAAAACTCCTTTGAACTTGAATACCCTGTGATCCTATAATTGAGCCTAAGCCTTAAACTTGTAGAGATTATAGTTTGGTTCAGTTCAGACCAAACAATACACATATTTATAAAATAAAGTTGAATGGCATTAGGTAGGAGGTGGTATGAGATTAAGGGTCTGGTATTAATCTGGGAAAGTTTCCGGCCTAAACGATTTTCATCTGGTACAGGCAGGAAGATACACGATGTAGGGTGCAGACAGGAGGAGGTCAACTCCAGCTTCAGAGGATCTCTAGGAAAACACTGTTGGAACAGATTCAAAGTGAGAGACTATTCACAGGTTTGGATGGCTGAATGACAGACTCTGGATCAAAGGACCTATACTGAAGAAAATAAAAATGGGCCCTTCATTCAGTATTCTTTCTTCCATAGGAATTCAATAAACATTATTGATTGACTGGCTGACGTGAAGTGAAGTGCAGAATTGCTTTGAAGCCCATAGTTACAAGCTATAATTGAGAAACTGTCAAGAAATTCAAATTCATGGAAAACCATGAAAGAATAACGTTTCCATGTTTCAGAGCTTGCCAAAATATAAAGTTTCCTTTCTGCTGTTAATTTCCTCCCTCTTCTAATTCATTTTTAAAAAACTTTTCCATCAAGGAGAAGTCTATTTTGTAACTATGCATAATTAATGTTTAGCATCTTTCTTTTCAGAATCTTCAAAATGTTAACAAATGTTGACAATTGTAACTTTTCTAGTATCCTAGGAGGAAAGGGGAACTAGTAAATACTGCTCTATTTTTTTCTCTAGTAAATAAGAACACTGTTAAGAAAAGAATTCGAATAGCCATAGGATCACTAACTACAAGGTAACTATAAATAAATGCAGGCTGGGTACAAGAGCAGAATTCTGTACAGTGAGTTCTTCTTGTTCTTTTCCTCTAACATAGTATTAATTATCTGCCCTTAAGAGTGGCTTGGGAGATGCAATCTTTGAGTTTATAAAAACAATCATGTCTACTCTGTTCCTGGCATCTTTATGCTAGACACTTTGTGTACATTATCTTTAATCTTCAAAGCAATTCTTTAAGATAGAGATTTCAGGATGGAGTGACTCAGTGACACTAGTCTGTTTGACCTCAACCCCTTGCTACTTCCACTGTGCACCTTACAAAAGACATGTATGGACCAACAAGTGGCTGTGCTTATCCTCTAACAAAAGTCATTGATATGATCTTTGATCATCATTTCAGAATATCTTTAGATAATCTCTTACAGAGTCACTTGAAATGTGCCAGAAAACACAGCCACTCCAAAATATTTTCTTCACCTTGGTCTGGAAAGAAATGCCCAATTTTGAAATTAATGTGTGAAACTATAAAGAAGAAAACTAGATGTGAAGAGGTGTTTACCAGAAAGTAAAACTTACTTTTTAAATGGATCTCTTGTTAAGATACAAAGGCAAATCTTGGGATGGATGAGATCATTTTACATTAATAATTAATAATTGCCTTACAAATGGGGCACATTGTGTAGATACTAAGTTGCTCTAGGTGAATTACATTTCTTTCAAAGATAAGCAATGACATAGGCACTAAGAAAATCAAACACACATGCCTATGTGCACATAAATGGGTACATATAGTATATTACATTGTTTTATTTGACAATTTTTTAATTTATAAATTTATTCACAATTTGACTTTGGGAGGAAAACCCAATGATTGATAATCAAGGTTATCTAGGTTAAGTAGATCAAAATACTAGTTTGCTCTTCTCAAAGGATCCATATAATACAAATAATTATAAATTTACAAAGTAGATCTGTCAGTTAACTCATCTTAAGTGAAGTAGTAAAAGGTCTCAAAAATCATAATAATGCATGTGTTCATTTCACTTTTTATCGAAGGAAAATTATAGATGCCATGGGAAGGTAAGCAGCAACCAAAACTAAGAAAACAGAAAGTAAATTTCATCCCACGAAGAAATTATGAGAACATGGAGAACAATCTTCTTGATTTGATTTTGATTCCATTGCAGTTCATTATATATCTTCACACTCTGAATCTGTGAGTCTATGTGGAAGCTGTTTCCTGTTCTTAACTCAGAAGTTAGGTGCAAATACTAGGAATGACACAGAGGTAAACAAATGTGGTTAGCCCATGAGCTCAGGACTAAATCCCAAGCTGAAAGTTTTCAAGTCAAAATAAATGTGTAAACTTAGAAATATTTCTTGGTAAGCACCACCAATCTGTCACAGGCACTAAAAAAGCTTCAGCTACAAAACTGTAGGGTTCAGTGTGTAGATAACAGTAATAGGGTTTAGTAGCCACTAGCATTTGGATCAATAATTATGCCCAAAATAGTCATTCTAAAAGCAATCAAAAGGCTTCTCATTATTTACAATATATATTTTTTGTATTCATTCACTCACTCCTGCCATTAAGATAACCTTTTGTTCAAAGTAGGAAACGGCCATTATTTTGTTTATTTTATGTCATCATGATCAACATATTGTCCTTTTTCTATAGTACTGCTAATAAACTTTGAACGTTCCTTTTCTTTGCAAATAATTGAATGAAGAGAAAGATTTTAAATTTCTTGAGATGTACATAAACTATTTTAAGTCCTCTTTTATGTAATTCCTCCTTTTTCTTGATTTTTTTAAAAACATAGACACAAAATTAAGACTCAAGAGAATTTTTTCAAACTCCAAAATTTAGTTAGATAATCTTTCCCATGATATACAGTAATTAAATATTATTTTAGAGCCATTTCCCCCCAAACGGTTGACAGCACAAGTGGGAGGCTTTGAAATTTATTGGCACATCAAACACTTAATGCATTCAACCTTTCCTTTCAGAGAAAGAACATATACATTAAAATGTTTTACTGTAGTTTTATTAACTTACCTAGCGATAAAAATTATTATTTTAATACCAGAGATGTAGCTACTTTGACCCATTGGCTCATTATTCTGAAAACTTTTAGTATATATTTTCCTCAATTTTTAAATGGTATTGTAACAAACAGGCATACTTAATTGTTACAATAACAACCGTTGGAAGATGGACCACATTCACTGAAGTAACTGTTAAAAGCATCTGATATTTGAATTATGATTAATCTCCATCGGTTGCATTATCTCTTATTGCAAAGTAAAAACCAAACCTTCATTTTATGGTACTGGATTAAGTATCACACAATCAACCCTAATAAACATGATCTCTTCCAGCTATAAGCTTCAAAAATAAAGATATCTTCTTATTACTAACTATGTTAAGTCTATCAATGTAATTTAAGTCCTGATTTCTTTTTTTAAATTTTTTAAATTTTTATTTTTTTTAGTTGAGGCAACCCTTGGTTGACCTTACAGATTGCAAGGACCTTGTTAGCTTACAATTCTTATTTTTTATTATTATTATTGTTTATGCCTGCAGCACCTGGTCTTCCTAGGTGGTCTCCCATCCAAGGACTAACCAAGACCAAACCTGCTTAGCTTCCAAGATCAGATGGGATTTGGCTTGTTCAGGGTGGCACAGCCATAGTAAGTCCTGATTTCTAACCTGCCTTAGTATAAAACAGCAACAACAAAAAATGTGTTGAGCAGAATTCCTTTCAGGGAGGACAGTGAAATTTTTTAGAAAAAAAATCATAGATATTTGGAGTTAAATGTGCAAGTCAGACTGTTCTTTAAGTGGATCTGCAAGACAAAATGGAAGAATTTCCTGGTTAATCAAAGGGAGTGTAAAGGAAGATGGAAGGAGGGGAGAAAAAGAAACAACAAAAAGCTGCCACTCTACAGTGAGACCCAATATTCTTAACACTTCCAATAAAATTACAGAACCCCAACCTACTTCAGTTTGTGTAGATTAATTAATAAACTTATTCACTTGTTTACTTAGTTATTAAAACAGTTTACAAGGAGAGCAGCTGGGATAGCAGGCTTTAACAGAGAGATGGAGTGGATGGAAGACAGAGCAAGTAAGCTTTAAATTATAGCACCTTTGAGTCAAATTTTACTAATACATCCAAGGGAAAGAACTCTCCAAATGGAGTATGGACTAAATAAGTTTTTTCCTGACACAGTAAGATTATCAAGCACAATAGTTTCATATATGGAAATCTATCTCCTGAAGGACAATATTCATTGCTGTCAGCCTTAGATGAAAAGTTTTATATTAACCTTTCATATGGAATATTTTTATATCATATAGACATACCTTTTATGCTTATAATTCTGAATATTCTTCATTTAGATCACAGCTGAGTTGGTTATGGTAATAGAAATATTGCAAGTGTCTTTTTATGCACAGGTTTTGGATTAACGTAGAGCTCTAAAAATGTTCAAAATATGTTAGGAATTACATATTTTCAAGGTAAGAAGATGAAGTAAATCATTAATTCTCCTTATGCTCTTACCATGTGTCAGTCCCATTTTAGCTGATAAATAGAAGTACTTGTTACCTTTTTTTGATTCATATGGGTCCATTTTTTTTTAATTATGCACATTATTCAGGGTAATCAGGAACGTTTCCTTGGCATAAACAATGACTGCCCTGCTATTAAAGAAATTGAGGAAATCATCAGAGAGTAGTTGGCATGAGAGATGGAACTTAAAATACAGGACTGTAATAAGCAGAAATCAGAGGAGACCATTTCAGAAAAAGGGAAGACATGGAGACAAGAAATCAGAGTATATTTGGGGAAGAGCTTACAGTCCCATTCATCTGGAAGGTGAAGGTGATGGTTCCTCATCAGCCTGAGGAACCAACTTTTGGCACACGTGTTGATGTTCTCATGGAGCAGAAGTCAGGCTCCTTCAATGAGCTTTTTATGCAGAAGAGTTGACAAGTGAAAACCAGAAAGTGAGAAGTTTGGGGATGCCAAGTGTTGACTACAGCTGGCAAATGAGTGTGACTGAGACCAAAATGATTAACATATGGTTGTTGCCAGTCTTCCCCATCCACTTACAGTCTCAAGAAAATTCTGAATTTTCTGTACCATTTCTTCCTTTAATCCACCTGCCTAGAAGGTCCCTGCCTTGTTAGTTCTATTTTTTTTGGTTCTCACAATTCAGAATAGAATATACACCCCAAAAACTACATAATAAGAGAGGCAGAAGAAGGCTTTGTTATTGTTATTGGAATGGAATGCAATGCAACAATATTCAGAAAAAGAAAAGAAAAAAAAAACAATACACAAGCTGGAAACAGCTTGCTTTCTTTTTTAAAAAATTCAAAACAAAGTTACAAAATCAGAACCAGAAGTTTAAGAAACATTCTCTGCAGGGGGTAGCTCAGCACCATTGTAATTAGGACATAAATATAATTTATATTTGTTGGTTAGTGGTATCAGGGCTATTATGGTAGACATAAATGACAGACTGGAGAGATTCTGCTTAATTAGACAAGAACTAAAGAGATCTGGAGGTCTCCTGAACAAGGCAGTGATGTGATTAGTATTCTTCTTTAGGAAGAATCATCTAATAGCTTATCCATGTAAGTGAAAAAAGAAAAAAAAAAAAAGAAGACAAGCGAAATCTGGTAGGAGACTTTGCAATATGCCTGGCAAAAAGTAATAAGGAGGTGTACTCAAAGGGGAGAATGAGGCTAGAAAAGATGGCACGGTATCTGGAAAGCAAAATCAATGGAACCATTATGAGAGGCAAAAGAAAAGAGTTGACAATTTGATGTTCGAGGCCACAGGAAATGAAGAAATGGAGGTGCCTCTAACAGAAGTGAGGATCCTGGAAGAAAAAGCTAACTTCAGGGTAGAAATAATTAGCTGAATTTTACAAGTCAGTTTTGATGTACAGGTGGAACATCTGGGTGAGGATACTCAGTGGACAACTGGAAATGTAAGCTCCAAGAGGAAAGGCCTGTGTCTGTCTCATTCACTTTTTACCATGCTTTATCTCCGAAGGCCAGCATATAACAAGTAATTAATAAACACTGCTGAATGAATATAAGTCTGTTCAATACTCTGAGTTTTTATGACACTATTATAATTGTTTCATGCTTGCTTCTTTTTATTTATATATTCTGAGTTTTTCAGATAAATCTTAGATTTCCATTTCTGAGTGTTTGGTATATCTTAATCCTTAGATATATGTTTGTTGAATTAATAAGTGAATATACGTTCTTTTAGTTTACATACAACTCTATTCATAATTCTCATCTTCTGTATATTAAAGTAAGATAGAACTTACTAAATATCTTATTAACATTATTAGATAAATATAAATATCCATAGAACTTACTTTAAAAAAAAAAGTGATAGTAGTAACTCATGAGTTTGTCCCATTGCTTTGGGAATATAACTAAAGATATTTCAACATTTCGTTATTCTGTTTGGCTAATAGCCTATCTGCAGCTGTCAGAAATTATATCTCCTTTAAACTACAAAGAGCCTGAAAAAAAGACCTTTGAGAAAAAGACTTGTTTAAAAGGTAAATATTTTTTAATTTTATGAATGACTGGAGCTTCCTTACGTTCAGCAGTGACATATGACTCATTTTTGTCATTTTAGCACAAAATTTTAGGGCAAGTCCAGAATACTCTCAAGCCTTTGGTGATGCAAACATTTCTGAGGTCCTCTTTCTAGAGGGTAAAGAGCTTCATAAGGAACATGGTGTTTTTCTTGGGGCAAACTCATCTCCAAATGATTTGACAATACATGAGCATTTTATACAACATATTTACACTGAAAGGGTTTCTAGTCATTATGGATCATTCACTGGAGATGTTCCTCAAAAGCATGAAGAAAAAGTAAAATGTAAAATTCAAAATTTTACTCTGAAGTGATTTTTACCCCTTGCACTGAGATAGCTTCATGAAAGTTAAAAAGTTTTTTAAAGGCAAAACTTGAAGACATCTGGTGTTGAGTTCAGAAATTAGAACCAGATACACTTCCTTATCCATATTTCAGTTCACATGATTAGCCTGCCAGAATGATAAAAGGAAAAAAGTTTACTAATTTAATTTTTGTTTTATTTTTAAAGAAATAACAGAAATATTTTAATGTTTAATGTAATTACAGGTCATTTTTTAAGTATACAGACCATACCTGAATATATGTGATGAAACATCAGAATTACTATAAATTCTAGATATAGCTAGCATTATTATAGGATTCACTAAGGATTTCCTAAGTAACAACAGTCAAGCAGTATAAAGGGCTCAGATTGCATTTCAAAATAGTTTTCCAAATAATGTATGGTGTATGGGTTCCTGATCAAAACCTGAGAGAGCAAATCACTGTTTGATTCAGCCATGCTATAATCATTAGTACACATCCCATTCAGAATGCCATCATAAAAGAGCAAATAGTATTTGTTTTTTAAAATTTCAACAGTGATTCATATTATGAAAAAAATAAAGATATACACAGAAACTTTTGAAAAGGTGATTAATAGAATTCTAAGTTGGTATTTAGTTTACCAAATACTGTAGAGCCCATTTCATTTTACACTTATAATAAATTTGAAAGTAAACCAAATACATATTGTTATTTTCATTTAACAAATGATAAAATCGAAATCTGCAAATATAGTATGTTACATAGTTACTTTCACAGAGCCCATTAGTGCTAAAATCTAGAATTTCCATATCATACATGAGAATTTTTTCCACTATTTCATGCTATCTTTCTGCAGGATGTAAATACAACAAAATATGTCCCTAATTGGCTGGTATTTGTATACTAGAGTTTAACTTCACTCAATCCTAGAAAAATCTACCTAAGGAAACATTAGTATGAAAAAACAAACATATTAACATTGCACTTGGCTTATTTGTTTAGTAAGAAAACTATTAGATCTGGAACTTATTATTTTAACAGGATATCTTTATTAATAAATTTTTCTAGTTGACTTTGTAAATACAATTATATTTTTTGCTTCTTCAATTGTTTTACATGTAAGTTTCTCCATAATCTTTCCATTTCAAGCTAGACTATAGTCATAAAAATATGGACTTTGTTCATTCAAGTGTAGAAAGGTAATATAAGTATCTAAAACACATACTATATTAATAAGATTTCTTTTTCTTTTATTAAGGGGGAATGAAAAGGCATCTTTAAAAAATCTGCTCTATATCTTACAAATGAGAACGTTGAACTAGAATGTTTTCCTTTTTTTTAAAAAATAGGGTTTTTGTGTGGCATAGCCCTTTGGCTATTCTGCTGTGGTCAGTTTCTAAAAATGAGCATGAATTCTGAAACATTTTTTCTTTTTCTTAATCCCTCCATAATTAAAAGATAACTAATCCCACCTCTTTATATAAGATTAATAACCACAACATTAATAGATGTCTCTCATTATTATAATTTAGTATTTCCAGATGTGGAAAAGCAGTAGAAAGAATGTGAAAATCACAAAATCATGATAATGCATACTTTTTAAATACTTTATAGTATTATTAATAGACTTAGCCCTCAAAACCTATGACATTGTATTCTCATGCTAAAGAAATAGAAATAGGAGCTCAGAGAAGGTAAATAAGGAATGCAAAGTTATATGGTCAGTGAATGGCAGAGTTGGATTAAAAATCCAGGCATCTCTGTTCTACTGCTGATTTGCAGGGGATTCTCTCTATCATATTCTTTAATTCCAAGGTCACATTTACTTTGAATAGCTAAATGAGACAAGTGTGGACCAGTGTAAAATTCAGGAACTCTGAATTCCTGTCTCTACCCCATTTGGCCTAATTTCGTACTCTGATGCAAATGACATAGTTAAGGGCATGGGCTCTAGGGGCATCCAGACCTGGTTTTACATCTTCGTTCTTCCAATTACTAGCTCAATGAGCTTCACAAGTTTGTTTCTCTTCAGTTTTCATCTATAAAGTGAGATGTAAAATTCTTGAACCTAGATGTACATAAAGCATTTCTTTGAACTTCATAAATAATATATTTTACATAGCTATGTGACTCCATTTTTTTATCTCTAAGTTTTTAATCTCTTAATAAATAAATTAAAATTTACTAAACAGTTTTACTGAATTCCATCATAAATCTTCTTGATCAACAAATAGAATATCACCATAATTATAAATAGGGTAGAAAGGCATTGTTTTGTGAAAATATTTGCCATTATTCAAAAGAAATGAGAATCAGTGTTAGCTTTCAAACCTTAATCAACATGAGTTTATGTCTTTCTAAAATTAATATCAGTTTGATATTGATTCCTAAAGGCTAGAGGATTCCTTTTCATTTATTGATTGGATCCATTTCCTCTAGTGCATCTCAACGACTAACGCAGGATCATGAAATAATCATGGTTAACAATGAATACCCTGTTTTTTACTTGTCTCCTTTTAATTTTGCTATAATCTCAAAAATCTAGGATTAAAATGCATCAGTAAAAAATGTAAAGGTGAAAAATTCAATTATAATTCCAATGGATGCATTCGAAGACAACTCAAAATCTTTATCCAAATATTAAATGGTGATAACTTTATTAACATACTCATGTTGATAAATTCAGAACATTTTTGTATCTATTATTCACCAAGCTTTCACTCACAAGTAACAGGAAACTCAAAATGGATTAAGCATTAAGGAAGTTATTGGCTAGCATCCCTGGGAATTCAGAGGTAAGGTGAACTTCAGAGGAAGCATTATCTAATGTTTCTGGTTGGGCTCCCCTAGTTTCCTCAGCTCTGCCCCTGTATAAAGAGATCCTCAGGATCTCTCAGCAAGAGAAGAAAAAAATTAGTTTTCAGAACTCTCTCATAAAAGAGAGAAAACTTGTGAATTCCTCAGCAAACACCTCCTGAAATGCCTTTGGTTAAAACTGGGTTGCAGGCTCACTTGTGTACCAATGTTTGAGACAGTAAAGCAGTGGAATAATGGCCCACCCAACATCAGTTTCCCCTGTGGTACTTGGCAAAGTAAAAATACAAAACAAAACAACAACTACAAAAAAACAGCGCTGGCTGAATAACATAAAATGGGAGTTTTTTGAAAAGGAAAAAAGTAAAGAACAAGTACTTCTGTGTGAGCAACTATCACTGTCCTCTACCTCTTTGTCTAAGTGGTATTAACTAATTAATTTAGATCCTGAAACACAAATACTCCTGATATGCCCTCGGAAGAAAAGTGCAAATGTTTTAAGTATTAAATAAATTGGCTTGAACTATGAAATTTTTATACTACTGGCAAGCAACCATGTCACAAGGCATGGACAAGATTAAACTTTAAGTTTAATAACTGGGATAGGTCCAAGTACAGGAAAATAAGCCTCTGCAAATATATTTCAGGCACATAAATGGTACATATTCCCTCTTTAAAATGTAAACCAGAAGATTCATGCAAACTACCATTAAAGAAGAAAAGTGCGTTTTCTCATAGAAAGCACTCAGCTTTAAATAAGCATGCAGAATGGAACAGTATTCTATAATAATGATCCCTATAATGTCAGATACTACTATGACCCACAGGGTAATTTTAGCTAGTGATCTCTCCAGAACTCAACAACAAAAAAATAGATTCCCTGGAAATGAGATTTTACATACAAGAAGATTTATATGTGGCCAATAATGTTTAACACAAGTTTAAAAAATGAAAACAATAGGAATTTTCAGAGCTCTAATGAAGCCAAGAGAAAAACTCAAACTTTCTGTAACTAGAGTTTTGGACACTAATGACTAAATAAAAAATCTTAAAAAAAAATAATATGTATATATGTGAGTGTGAGTGTGAGTGTGTGTGTGTGTGTGTGTGTGTGTGTGTTCACTGTTTTATAATTATTCTTAAAGAACTTCCAGTGCTTTACCCCAAAGAAGCAATTGCGCTTTTCTCTATAACTAACAAGTTTGAAAAATAGTTAATTATTTATATTAATTGATTATTTAAGTATTTATAGAATAGGCATGATAGACCCAGAAATAACTTTAATGGATATTTCTGCCCTCAAATAATTTAAAATCTCTTTGAGAATTTTAAATTTCTCAATCCAAAACTATAAGAAACAATAAAAGGTAGCATTTAATTAACTACTAAATTGTAAACCAGGGCATATAGATATAGAAAAGACCACACAAGAAAAATGGTGTACTGTAGAGAAGTTACCAAAGTCTCACCATCATACTAACATCTACTGAATACACATCATGTACCAAACATGTTTAATAATATACCATTTAATCTCATAACAGCTCTATAAATTTTAAACTTTATCATCAATATTTTACAAACAAAGTAATTGAAGCTTAGAGATTAACTTGTCCAAAGTTGAAAAGTCAGTAAAAAACAGGATTAGGAATTGAACCCATATTGAAAAATCCTACAGTGTAGTTGCTTAGCTATGAAGGTATTCTGCCTTCATAGAAGAAGACAAACTTGATGAGCCCTTTGAAGACCTATTAGTCTTTCTTAATCAAGAAAGACAGAGAAGGGTATTTTAGGAAGGAGAACCAGCATGAATGAAGGTCTTGTCATTAGTTTCCATGGTTTATTAGCACCATTAGAAGAAACTTCCCAGACTGACCTAAGGTTTGGACAAAGGATAAAAAAAGATACAACAAATTCGGTGGAGTTGATTATAGAGATTAATAAAAGCAAGGAAGAATTTTCCAAAAACAATATAAAACAACCATTCAAACTCTTTCATCTCCTCTCTTTCTCATCCTCAGCCCATCTTCAAACTCCAAAAGTCCTGACTAAAATGACTCACCGGAGACCACCCAACATCTTTCAGACTTTTAAATTAAACTCAAAAGCATAGAAGTGTTCTTAATAGCTCAAAGGTTAATACTTTTCAAATCCTGGGTTAGACTACCTAAGGGGAGAAAGCAAGAGACATTCTGGTGACCTGGAAATCCCACGGGCTCCCAGGTGACCTCCCAGAGCTGCTCTTCTGCATTCCATACATTTTGCAGTCTGCAGTTGCTTTGGTTGCTTTGTCAGTTTGAAATGGAATGCAGGCTCACACCATGTCAGAGCTGAAGTTCTTTTTCTAAACTGAAATGGAAATAGTTCCAAAACTGAAATAGAGTATACATACGTGTTTATAAATATGTAGATAATATCTGAGAGAAACCATTAAAAATAATTGTTGTGGTTACCTCTGGGACAGATAGCTGAGTAGCTGGGGGGAAATTCAAAGAGAGGGAACTTACTTCTCCTCACCAACTCCTGGACATTTTTAATTTAGAAGGCTATACATGTATTATTATGTATTCAAAAACATGTACAGTGCAAGTGAATAACTTACTGGTGACCTTTTTCCTGTCTTCCTGTCTTATTGTACATTCAAAGCATAATTGCCAGATGAATCTTCTCAAAAGTACAGTTCCCATCACATCCTCTCCTTAGTCCAAAACCTTCAGTGCTTTTCCCATCACTAACAACAACTAATTTACAAGGTTCACAAGAACTGATTTACCAATATAATTTATGTTACACGCCACATTTTGAAGTAGGTTATGCTTCATATGACAAGTAGTACAATGGCACATAATGAATTTAAAAGATTTGTTCAGGGTTATACAGCTGGCTGCTAGTACTGCTGAGACGAGTCTGAAATACTTGGCACTTCCTATGAGATCATGCTGCCTCTGGCAAGTAGCTTATGGAGTTAAATCAAAACTCTTGGCCTACCATTGATTTCAACCCACCTCAGAAGTTTTCTTATGTAAATCCTCAACACCCATCCTTTGTTCCAGGTAAATTATTTAAACTCTGGTTCCTCAAATACCTCTCACTTTGCCATCACCATACTTTTTCTCATGTTCTTCCTTCCCCCTTAGAAAGTCTCCCCACTTTATTACTTATAAAAATCTTCCACGGTTAATCAGAAATGCACCTTGCCCTGATTTGTCCAGTGTTTCAATTTTTCCCTTCCCAGTATTTTATTGTACCACTCATAAAAACTGCATATTAGTCTTAAATTATAGTCGTATTGGTGTTTGTCTTAACTTGGGTACAAAACTGTAAACTTCGAGAACAAAGATTATTGTTTTCCATGTATATATTTTTCAGATATCTAGCAAACTACTTTTCATTTTATTAAGGGCTCAAAATATTTGTTGAATTTAGTTTAAGAATTGATTTCTGGGACATGAAAGATGTATTGTAAGGTTAAGTGAACTTGGGAAAGATTCAGAAACTCATTTTACAACAGAGATCACAAAACGATAGTTTGTAACTCTCTCTGAAAGACAGATGTATTTTGTTAGATGGCACAGGGTTTGTTTCTTTGGGGGTTTTGTTTTTAATATGAATTTTTTGCCAGTATTTTCAAAGAACTCATGTAAAATTATGAATTTCTAGCTTTTCTTGAAAATGAGAAAATCTTGCAACTCTGAGACTGTCCAACTATGGGACAAAATGAGCTAGAGTTGGTAATACCTGTTTGTTTCGATAAAATTGTGTGCCACAGCTCACCACTTATGTTTTTTTTACACCTGCCTGGTTATATTGACTTGTGATACCTGATGGGTGCTGTATATTTACATTTGCAATTCCTAGTAGAAATGTAGATCCTTTTTTCTTCAGCAAAAAGTCCCTAAAACTTGTTACCTCCACCAAGCATTCTACACCTATTTTAATAATGGCCTGGTGAAAGCAGTTTTGTCAATCATCTTTGAAAGAGTAACCCACCTTCTTCATGTAGGAAAAACTCAAGCAGAATTTAAGTCATTTGTTACATTCAGGCATGTTAATAGAAATATAGGGAACTTCTAGACACAGAAAGAAAACTACCATTTGAAACATAAGATGTCACACTGAGATATTGCCAGTAAAGCTTCCTACTAGGTCTCACAAGCAGGAGGAGCAGAAAAAAATGCAAGTGACAGAATTACATAACTGGAAGAGATCTAAAGAAGGGCAATCTAATATTTTAATTATTCCTATAACATTTCTACTAAGGTGATTTCTAAAATCTCCAGCTCTCCAATGAGGCCAAGCCTGTTTCAAGTTTCACAATTTGTATTGCAGAAGCATTCTGACTTATGTATAGAGAAAAAAAATGATTTACCGTAACTTTCCCTGTTAGTCTTCATTTTCTGTCTGGAGTAACAAAAAAAATCACGTGTGACGGTCTTTTTAATATTTAAATACTATAATCCTGTGACCTCAGAGTCTTCCACACCTATGGTTTCTGGTTAATGGTACCCTCCGCAACCCTTGGTTAAGTCTTTTCTGTTATGTTATGCCTCAAACTGGACATAACATTACAGGTATTGTCTGGTCCGACAAAGTACAAGAGAGCTATACTGAATTACTTCCTTACTATAGCTTTATTTATGCAGCATCAAAGTTTAATTAGTTATTTTGACAGCTACAAATCTCTGTTGACTCATATTACGATTACAGTCAACTCAGACCTCCAAGTTCTGGCACAGCTCATCTTCCTCAGCATGTGCTTCCACATGAATTTTTGGACTTCATATTTATCCCTGTTAAATCTCATTGTGCTTACAGTGGTTCATTATTTCAACCTGTCAAGGTCTTTTTAGATTTGATTTTGATTTTTATCTCTGCAAATTTGATGTGTATGTAGTTAATTTTTTCCTCCAAGTGATTAGAAAACAAGCAGCAGAAAAAAGGATTTTGCTTCGTATCTTCCCTCTTGGTTTTCATGTTAAAGCTGGTCCCTTCATATTTTTTGAGAAGAGCCATTTACCTGTCACTGATCCACCCAACCCTATTGTTAATTTTATTACTTTGTCTTCAAGAATACAAAAATTGGTGGATTCCTCACATGCACAGGAGAAAAGACATGCCAAAGAAAAGCTGTAAAGTACTTCTTTTAAGCGAAAGGTATGTATGTACTGGAAATATTGTTGTATGTGTAGTTTGGTACTACCTGTGCTTTCAGGTATCCACTGGGGGTCTTAGTACTTCTATCTCTGTATTTTTTCTATGTCAATACTCATATCTATATCTTTATCTCTCTGTTCTTATATTTACATACAATACATATTTTTACATACTTATGTTCACAAATACACACTTTCTTGGGAGAGGTTTTATAACCTCCACTGGATTTTCAGAAAGTTTCCTGGTATAAAAAAGTTAAGAACCATTAACTTAATAAACTTTCCTAATATACTATATATAAAAAATAATTCTCTTTTTAAATAATCTCTAATGATCCTTATTTATAGAGTGTCTACTATGTGCCAGAAATGCTCTACTTAGTGATATAGTGAACAAAATACAGCAAGCCTCTGCCCTTATTGACTTTACCTTCCAGTGGATATTTACATTTAAATGTTGGTTGAGAAGACTGCCTCACTGAGAAGATGACCTCTGTATAAAGACTTATAAGAACTAAGGTGATCTGGGGAAAGAAGAAGCTAAGTAAAGATGACAGCAAAGACAAGGCACCCTGATTGCAAATCCTTAGTCTACCCAATAATCAGCAAGCCTGTGACAGAGTGAGCTGAAGGGAAATAGGTAGAGAAGAGTTGGAACAGAAGTGTGGATAGGGACGCCAAAATGATTTTCCAACATGGAAAGGAAAAGGGTGCATTTGGAAATCTGGGGAAAATATTTTGAGTTGTCACAATGACTCTGGAACCCTATCGTCACTTAGAAGAAGTCGAGATGTCAAAGACCATGTAATCTGCAGGACATTTTGTGCAGTGAAAAACTGTTTTGCCCCAAATGCCAACATTATCCCCATTTAGAGACCCTTGGTAAGATACCCTTCGGCTATTATATAAATTTTGGATTTTACTCTAGGTAAGATGGGAATTCATTAGAGACCTCAGTGCAGCAGAGTGCATGGTCTAACTTTTATATTTATTAAGGCTCAGACTACCATTGTTTTGGAGATAAAAGAGACCAA
This sequence comes from Macroglossus sobrinus, assembly GCA_004027375.1. NCBI lineage: Eukaryota > Metazoa > Chordata > Mammalia > Chiroptera > Pteropodidae > Macroglossus > Macroglossus sobrinus. Next base: position 447,004 of record PVKZ01000500.1, read on the forward strand.
GCACAGAAACAAGCTAAGAGGTTGTCACAATAAACATCACGATAACTGAGATGGTTACTAAGTGGTTAATGGTGGGGAGAGTATGTATAGCAGGGATACACTAGACATGGAGATGATCCACATCCTGGTCTTGGGCAGGACAGGGCAAGAAGGCTTGAGATTTCATCATGCTACTCAGAATGGTAGGCAATTGAAAACTCATGTATTGTCTATTTTCTGAAATTTTCTCCTTAATATTTTCAGACCATGGTTGACTGGGTAAATTGAAACTGCAGAAAGCAAAACCACAGTAGTCAGGGAGACTACTATACAGAAATGTAGAAAGAAATCTAAAAGAGACAAAAAATATTAACATTAGCTATCTCTAGTTTTTTACTTCATTGATTTTTCTGTTATATATTTCCTAAATTATTTATATTAAATATGACATAATTTTGTGAAATGTTAAAATTCTGAATATCTATTTACAGCACTACCTCATAAAGATCACTTGTGACAGAGTTCTGATCTGATTTTTCTTCTTACTGGGCTCTCTTTCTATTCCTCTCTCCAACTGCTTACTCATCAGCTAGCACCAGACTCACCACTAACAGATGCCACTTTTAGAGATTTTATGTCTCAGCCTTACCCTACTGTGGTCATTATACCTATGCAATACATTCATTTTGATTTTCATTCCAAGGAAAAATGGCAGAATTGTTAACAGCTGGATCCTCTTTGAAAGAACAGGCCACACATATTTACTAGAGCTTTATGGGGTTGTAGAAGGAATGAAAAAAATTGTCACTTGGGTCCCCTTTCCTGGCAGCACCTCAAAGGTTACCAAGTGAGAACAACAGTGCTCAGCTGCCCTGAAAAGCTAAAGAGAGTGTGAAATTTAAAACTTAAATTGCCTCTCTCTTCTCATTATGTATTATTTGTCAATCATGGGTAAAAAGTGGTTTTTGCTCTCCAGCTGCTAGCCCCATGGTGCATATATCACTCAGTGGTGGCACTTTCCTGTGGAATATTGCAAGAGAAATCAATGATTTCACCTTTCTTTCAAAAAAAGGTGAGATTTTTTTTCTCTCTCTCCGCCCCCCCCTTTTTTTCTTTTAACCTAATCATTTCACCTAAAAAGGCAAGTAACTTGGGGACAAAACAAAAACAAAAAATATAAACTTGGTTTTACATTCATAGACATTTTAGATATTAAAATAATGTATATTAGAACACATACAATAAACCATTTTCTTTTCTTTCTATTGGAATCAAAATGTCTGAAATATTCTGGATTGTTTCAGCCTGGTAGCAGGGAGATATTTGTACTTCTTTGTATTGAGTTTTGCAAATGAGCAATAAAAGGCACATTATCACTCAGTATGAGATGCAGACCTTTAAAAATAGATTCATTTTGATGCTTGGTTTTCAAGTTTATTTTATAACATCAAAACATATTGCTCTCATTTGTACATTTTATTCATGTGACATGGAAAGTGTTTTTTTAAAAAAATTTTAGCATCATTTTAGGACCTAAGTAACTTTTTATGTTTCTAAGAAGGGAGATAAAGACACAAAGCTCAGATATGTTTCCAGTTGATGTAATAAATACTTATTCAGCCATAATACACATCATTTTCTGTCTAATGTTCTTAAACAAAGCACAAAAGCATCACCTCAGTTATTCAAGAACATTCAAATAGAAAACTGTTTAGCATTTATTTATTTCTAAAGTTTGCATATTTGGCTTTTACAAAGGAGAAAAGTCTCACTAAAGGCAATGTTGAACTTTTTAAAAAAGATTGTTTAACCAGGGAAGTGCACTAAAAGCATTGGTAGTCACATGTCTTATTCTTTTGCAAGTTAAATACACCCACAAAGCAATTCAAAGTTGTGATTAAATATATGCATTTTACAGGTGAATCAAAATGCTAACATAATTAATAATCTGCAATGAAGCAGATTCTGTTGAGGATAAAACAACATTTTCTCTTCTTTACTTTTTTCTTTTTTTAATAATTTTATCTAGGAACAGAGATTGATGCCAACTGCAAAAAATCCATTAATGGAAACCTCAACAAGTCATGCATCTCCTTTCGTACTCTAATTTACATGGAAACGTGAGGTGTTCACATCGTCATAAATTTTACAGAACATAGGTTTGGGCAGTGAAGAGAATTCAATAGTTTCAGCTCACCTATTTATTCAAGCTTCTTATTTTCTGAGAGCAGGATAGGTACCCATCAGTAAACTCAGGATCAAATGGAAATAAAACTGCTGAGAGAGCCCTAATGGAAGGTGCTGAACAGCCAGGCTTCCAGCTAAAGCTAAGCAACACCATGGCATTTCATATGGTTTCCATCTGAGGCTCCAAAGGATTGAGACATGTTTTTCTGTACCTATGAATGTATGTATTTAGGCTGCCACTTCGACTGGTTCTGATTTACACCTAACTCTCTCCAGGCTTCCTAAAAGTGAACTTTAGTGAACTTCATACAAGTTCAACATTCGTAACCAAACCTGAAATTCCAGAGGTTTTGTCTGGGATTTAATTTCCAGATGAGGACATGTCTTTCCAAGTTACATGTTTCCAACTATTGTTGATTTTTGGCCCCAGTATCTATTATGTTTAATGTTGTACATTCCTGAATAACTAGATAATGTAAGAGAATCGGAACTGAGAGAACCAGCAGCATGGGGTGGGTGGTTGTCTTATAAAGTGTGTCTCATAAAAAAGCTTCCAAATACATGAGAATCCTCTGGTCCTTGGCAGCAAGGAGCTATGAGATGCTTTTAACTCTTCTATTATTCTCTTTGTATCTCTTCACTCTCCCCAACCCATTCATCAAAATTGAATGCTTGCTCTTGCTTTGTTGACTCTCTCTGAGTTCCCAATTTTATGCTTTGTTCTGCTGTCCTTTATTTTGGATATCTTTCCCTTGTGCCACATGTTCACAACCTCACTAATTATAAGGCCCCATTTATAGCCTCTTTATCTATGAAACCTTTCCTGACCCTGTCAATTGGAAACATTCCCTCCTTTATCTGAACTTCTATAACTGTTATAGAGTAGCATCATCATAATGTATATACATATATTATCCCCTATACTAGACCATAAGATGCTTGAGGGCAGGACTAATTTATTTTTGTGTCACTCATTTGTTAAGCAATAGAATCACTCAAATGATATTTGTTGAAAGAATAATGAATAAATTAATAGATGAATATCCATTTTATTCAAACATAAAGCAACAAGAGGACTTGGACATAGCCTATAAGTACCATAACAGAAGGCTGCGGTGACAGAAAGTATTTTAAAAAGTAAGACACTTTTAGGTCCCTTATTACTCTTATAATAAGTCTAGTTAATGCCAACTTTGCTACCATTGTGAGTCTCAGAAGGGTAAGCACTTCATTGTCCTCACTCACTGTTATATCCCCAGCCCCTCAGTACAGTAACTGGCACATAACAGATACGCAATAAGAATTTATTGAATTAATACTATATTGAATTTTAAAAAGCAAGGGCTCTTTATACAATGTAAGTCTTTGGGCTAGAAAGGGAAATTTTAGAGACATCAAAAGAAAATGATAAGATAAACAAACAAAATGAAACCTAAAGTATCTTAAGGCAAGCCACTAAAATGGTCTCTCAGTTTCTACCTGTCTACCTTGTCTGAGCCTCCTTGAACTTTGAGTTCTCCTCCTGTACAATGTCAAGTCAATGAGACAGCCACAAATGATAATCTGTGTAAACTCAACCAGCTCTCTCATTAGCCCAGAACAGATTATAAAAACTCATACTGGCTCTTGAGGGTTCTTCTGGAGAGCACTCTCTTACTTCTAAAGTAGCTCCCAGGCTTGATAAGATCCAAGTCTTTGGAGGAGAAATTAGCATCAGACGCAGGGGAGATTTTTAATCATATTAAAACAAGATAACAAATTATCTGAGAGAAAATTAATTCTCACCTCTATGTTATGTTATTTATGCCATTTGACACATAGAAATTCTTTTAAATAGTTAGCTGGTCCATTTCTTTTCATGTGGCTTTTTTTGCCCTGACATTTAAATATCTTTAATTTATGAATATTCAGATGGTTCTTGATTAAAATAACTAGCAATTTTATCATTATTTCTTGCTTCATGAAATAAGTAATGCAATCAAACTTCTAAAAGATGCATATGAATATAATATTTTCAATTAGAAATCTAGGTTTATAGCATCAGGTACCTAAAGATAAATAAACATAAGTTTATTTAGTTCTGTACTTACAATTTAATATTAACTGGAAAAGATAAACAGAAAAATGCATAGTGGCCTATGCTCTTTCATAAAGAGATGAAAAAAAGGTTGATGCACATTTGAATAAACTTTATAAAACAAGTAAACAGCTTTTTAAAATTCCTCACATTTCCAGACAGCTCTTGTGATTTTTGATGGCATCATATTTTATTTCAAAATATGCAAAAACTTTATTTATTCATGTATAGAGCTAGGTATTGAAACCTCTTTCCAAAAATTATTTTAAATGAAGTCCTCACTAATATGATTTCATTAGAAGGAGAAGGAAAAATGTACTTTTATTTAACAAACTTTATTTACCTGCTTAGTAAAAATTAAAGGTATAAATAAGATTATAAAGAAAGAGTTTAAGATATTTAATACCTCAAATACTTTCAACAATTTAACAAATATCATTTATATATTATTTATATAGCCAGGAAACATTTCTCAATCACTAATCACTAAATGAGGCAAGCACTGGCAGAGGTGTTTAAACCCAGTTACATGTAAAGTAACATTATTAAATAATCACCAAATTATGTCCATTGAATTACCAGGTACTCTTATTTACTTATTATAAAGATAGTTAAATTATAGTTTATAATTATAGTTAAAATAGCAGTAACATACCTATAAAGTCACTTAAAGCATATTAATATCACTTTCTCAATTAAACTACAGTTTTACACCATCAAGCACCAAAAAGTGAGATCATAAACAAATTCATTTAGTTCAGACACTTATTTACTTATTTTACTTTAAAATGTTCTGTAATTCTGGTACTTTGTGTGCTATACAAATTCTCGCAAACTACTTGTAGGATGAATTATAATCTCCAAATACAAACTACAATGAATGACCTGTAATTCAATGCATTTCGGAGTTGGACTAATATGGTAAAAATAGCTTCAGAATTCTGATAAGAAAAGCATTCACTTAATATTTTAGGTAATTCTTAATTTTTCAATTGAAAACACAAAGCGACTACCTCAATGAAGATGAGTTTCAGTTTAATCAAAGTATTACATTAGTTAATGAATGACAACCACAAAATCAGCATTTCTTTTCTACTCTCACTCATGGAAATGCCATGCCGAGGCCCAAACTATGTTATCAGATATTCTCTCATTTTGGAAAATCAAAACAAACCTGAGGAATGAGCAGAGCAGGCATTCTTATCCCCTGAAAGATGAGAAGGAATTGGTAAATAAAGAAGGGCAATCCAGGCAAAGGAGAGAGTCGCCCAACTTGGTGTGGCACTTTTAAGAATCTTCGGCAAGAGCAGATTTTTCCACTGCATGCTCAGTTCTTGAAATGTCAGTTTTCACAAGCTCTGTATGACCTGTCTACTATTATAACTTGGCCTTCTTCCAGTTGACTTAATAAAGGCATCAATCTGTCTTACACTTTGACCCCACCAATGGTTTCATCTTTAAGCATATTTTTGGAGGATTTCTGGATTCTACCATGTTAGTTCAACCCAAAGGCTAACATCTTTCAATGACCCACAGCTCCTTTAAACATTTCTCTATTAAGTCTGCCTCATCCTCCTGGGCAGAGCCTGAAAAATGGTAGGAAATCACAAGATATTGTCCAGGGACAGTAAACAGTTTAATATGGCCAGAAAATATGGAGTTTGGGGAGAAAATAGCAAATACTAGAGTTGGAAAAGTAAAAACAAAAACACCAACAACAAGGAAACGTTACAAGCCTTGAGTAATAGCTGTCAGGCCTCATGTTAAGTATTTTTTTTTTGTATTTTCTAATTTAATTCTCACAAAATTCCATGAGGTAGATACTGTTACAATTTCTATTTTACAAATGAAGTGACTGAAGTTCAGAGAGGTTAAGTAACTCTCTAAAATCACACAACTGGTAAAGAGATCAGCCAGCTGCCCACTCCCACTCCAAAATCCACATGTTTAAGCTATACACCTCCTAAATACAGGTTGACTAGCTTGTAAACCACCATTTAATGCCTCAATATAATACTGATGAGGTGAACCGTTGATAGTTTTTAAGAAAGGACATGTTTAGACTTGAATTTTAGAAAGATCATTCTGGGAGTATAGGATGGAATGAAGACAATGTAGAATTTGCGTGATCCCATTGGGAGAAGATGAAACTCTCAACTTATGTGTTGACAGTGGCAAAAGGAAGAGATAAAAGTATTGCAAAAATAACTCACCATCTGTGTGGATGAGGAAGGTGAGTCCAAAGTCTCTGGTCTGGCTGGCTGGTGATGCTGCTAACAGTATCAGCAAAGAGTGAGAACACAGGAGGAGCTGGTTTAAAAGACGAGATACTAAGTTGTATTACCGCCCACCACCAGATTGTTCTTCTAAGTCAATTTTATAGCTGAAATTAAGAAGGGGGGAAAAAGTAACCTTTTAAAAAATCTGTCAGAGTATAAAATACTTAAAGACAAAGAACCTGTGGATTGTCTTTCTGATGAGTCTAGTTTCACATTCCCTTTCTACTCCATTTTCTGAAATATTTGTAGGCATCCCAAAGAGAATCCACTACAATCTTCCAAATCACCATCCAGGCATTACAGGAAGAGAGCCCACCCAGCACGTTTTTAATTGCCTCTATATCTAACCATCCAAATATCTTTATTATCTTCTCTCTTTTTTTAAATGCCATGACTCATCCATCAGACCACCAGGTAAAAAGCCCCAGATCAGCAAGCCAGCAGTCAGGGAGAAAACAGAGGGGATAGAGAATGACTCCTAAAGTCTCTCTTTTTAAAAAGTTTTTGTAATTTATTCTTGCTGAGAAGAAAGCAACTTTTGAGGGGTCCAATTTATTGATATCACAAGGTTGACACAGTTGAGATTCAGCCTAATATAAAAATATGAATTGGCTTTTCATGCTAAGAAAAACAAAGCTAGTGACATTTCCTCAGAGCCAAATATTTCATCACATGAATTATAAAGCCTCTATCTTAGTTATAGGTCATGTGTCAACAAGAGTTGTTTATTTTTTTAACCATGTGTCACATGACCCAACTGCATCATCTATAATAATTTTCTTGAGTAAACCAGACAACCAGGCCCCTCTCTCAAACACCAATACTGAGGCCAACTCAAATCGGCAGCTGTGTAATTCTGAATGGGCTGTTGTGATTTAAATGTCTCATTGCATTGGGAGCTAAGGGAGGTGACATAATCCAGAAGAAGTTTGGAAGTGAGAGTGTTTTTGAGGGTGGCTGAGCTACATGACCTTTAAGGTCTACCCTCTAATTCTGTCTCTGGTAGTCAATGAATGTACTTTGGGAGTGTTAGGCACTAAGGGTAAGCTTCTTGGGAGGTTTAATGAAAGGAAAAGTTAGGTTGCAAGTAGGTGGCCATCATGAAAGGTTTTCTTTACATGAACTTCCACAGAAAGTATTTTCAAGTAGCTAATTAAATTGTGGATGTTTATTATGTTCTGTATTATGAGAAAAAGAGGAAGTTCATCTTCTTGAACTAAATCTATACTACAATAGGAGGTACTTAAACAGCAGTAACAAACAGAGATCGAATTGATGCCAGTGCTTTGCTTGAACTCAGTTAAGAAAAATTTCACTAAGCATTTCATACAGTCTGTTTAAAAAAAAAAAAAAAAGGAAGAGATAGTTAAAAGGGACTTAGAACTTGACATACAAAGTGTCCCTTCAGTACTGTGGTCAAATTTCTCATGAAGGGTGGATCTTAATTTTTATTCTAAAACTGTATTTCTTAAATTGTACACTGATACAGCTTTTTCTATGTGCTAAATAGTATTATTCAGTTAACAGTCAATAATTTCTAATAAAAATCATATAGTTACCTCAAAACATACAGAAAAACATCAAACAAAAATATTTAAAGACTGTCTCTGTAAAAGCAAGTAAGGTCATTCACTAGGTATAAGGGTCTAACAACATGGTATAAAGTCATATATCATATGCCATATCCTAGACCTTTCCATGAACTCTGAATTTATATTTCAAGTAATATATAGTACTAATTTTAATTTCAAAGTATCTAGAAGTTATTCATACTTAATCACTTATGTTATATATTGAACCAATTTCTCACCCTCTGTAAGAACTGTCTCATAAGTTTTATGAGCCTGGAATTCTTCCAGAGGCTATCTCATGTGTATCCAAGTGTTCTGTGTTACTTGGATCGAGGTGCTCTATTCACAGCCTTTGAAATGTCACAAAGCTTCCAGTGATTTCTGACCATGGGTGGAAGTTTGGATATGAGATTCCTCATCAAATATGCTTAGTGGGCACCTGTAGACATGGGGTCTGGTCCTGCTCTATTCTTGCCCTCTTCGGAGCACCAAATTTAGTACTGCTTGCAAAGAAGTTTATCCATATCACAGCTTGGAAGCTGAATACACCCAACCAAACCTTAAGAACTGCTTCCCAAATGATGCTTTGAGAGCGAATTTGGAAATCTCAGGATTTCATCTAGTACTCTTCCGTACAAGTACTGTGTGTGTGTGTGTGTGTGTGTGTGCGCGCGCGCGCGCGCGCGTGCGTGTGTGCGTGTGTGTGTGTTTGCTTGTTTGTTTTATTGGTTGGCTCAGAATTGAAACAATTTCTCAGGTACTTTGAGGCTGTCTTCGATCAGGAGGAGAAAAGCATGAAATGACACTACAGCCTACACTAACCTCTATGACTGAAGTGTTGCAACCAGCAGAGATAATTCAGCTACACCAACTGCCTTCTGCTTCTTCTGGCCCTTGATCAGTCTCAGTTGTTGGTTCCTGGTCTTTTTCCTGTTTTAGTTTTTTTTTTCTGTTTTTTAGTTTTTGGTTGTGCCTGGTCCTTGTCTTTCATTGCTTAAATAGAACAGTTTAAAAAACATAGATTAATGAAAGCTCAGGCTGGAAGAAGCTCTCTTCAGAAACCTGTGCAGGGTATTTGTCTTGCCCTGTTCTCATACTCTTCTATCCCAATGACCTAGATAGGAGAGTATGCTTGTCAAGTTTTCAAACTCTACATAATAAAATTTATATATATATATATATATATATATATATATATATATATATATATATATATATATTTAGTGCTTTCCTGTTTCAAAAAGATTCCAGGAATAATAGGTGCAGATAATAAGATAAATTTTAGTTCAGTATGAAAGACAGGTTTTCACAAATGAACCTATCCAAAAATGAAACAGCAAGCTTCACAAAGAAGTGAGTTCCAGGAGACAATGAAGATGTTTGAGTAGAAGATAAAAGGTCAACTCTCAGAAATTTTGTAGAAAGATTCTTGACATAGATTAAATGACACTGTGATGTGAGTGTGCGTGTGCGTGTGCGTGTGTGTGTGTGTGTGTGTGTGTGAGAGAGAGAGAGAGAGAGAGAGAGAGAGAGAGAGAGAGAGAGAATGCATTTGTCTAGGGAGAGAGAACAATTGAGAAAAAGGCTGTAGTTTTCTCAAAATCTTTGTTTGGTAAGAGTACCAAACTCCCAAATACAGGTTTAATGCAGGACCTTAAGCATATGTAGTTGAGCAATTTATCATTTTTTATGTTTTATTTCAAAAGTTTAATAAGAGATTGAAGTAGTATATGCCTAAATCATGGTCTCTGGATTACATTAGGTGTACTTTATTCCACCTGAGACAAAATTGACTCAAAACTGAGGAGTTAATGGGAATATCTAAAGAGTTAAGTGCAAGTGAGAGCAAGATGCATGTGAAGATTGAAGATATTGCCCAAATATAGATAGAAGAATAGAGGTAGAAAGAGCAGCTGGCTGTAGAAAATGTTGAGGTGGCCAAAATGAAGAGAACAGGAATACCAAACCAGCATGGGGCAGGGCTAGAGTGAGGTCACTGCCCTACAGAATTAGAAGCAGAAGAATCAAACCAAACACCAGAACTGGTTAGTATTAGTGCTTCCATAGCTGAAAGGAATGCTTCCTTTCTTAATACAAGATCAGCTCCAGTGAAAGCTTTTAGTGAAACATTCACTTGGCTTAGTCCAACTTTACCTTAAGAAATGATCTCTCCATGACTCCTTAAAAAACACTTTTTAATAATTTTGTGGTACTGGGGCAGGTAGGGCCAAGGAAGAACAGGATAAGGAAGTTAGCAATTGAACTGACCATAGAATAGAATTATTCACTGTGAGCTTCTGTTCTTTAAAGAACAGAAAATGATCCTTTTAATTTTTTGTTTTGATTATTTGAATCTTATAAAACTGAATGCTAACATAAAGTTAGTAGTAATACTTAGAATTATACTAATAATTCAAGTTTAGTAGTTTAATAAATGTTTGAATGTAACATATCAGATTTAAACAATTTTTTAAACCTTGGAAACTAGTCAACACACACACAAACATAACTGCATAAATTTAATTCTTTTTCTGATTGACAGTAGTCTTTCTTTTCTATTTCACTGAGGCGACTTTTTTTTCAGGTGGCATATAATAATAATATACTATAATATAATAATATAATACATTCAATATTTTGAATCATTTGCTGTGTTTCACATTTGATTCACAAGAAAAAAAAATGTGAGAAGTGTTATTCAACTGCCTTGGGTACATTTTCTATCCCACACCTAGACTGACATTGACAGGAATGCCTTGGTAATATTATGCTAGACTAAAGATTCCAGATACTCTTCAAATTTTTACTATGTATAGATGTGTCACTTGAAAAATGTTAAGATAGTATATGGTACTCAACCTGATTATAAATTCCTAATAATACTCTATAAAATATTAAACACCTGGTACTCAAATTTTTTAAAAAAAAATTATTCTCCAATAAAAAGGACCAGGTCTTCTTGGAAAAATATCTAATTCTAAGACTAGGGCAGACAATATACAAGATGATTCACCCCATAGTGCCAGAAAGTAAGGAAGTTCTCAAAAACAAAATAAAGCAAAAGAACAAAACAAAAAGAACCCCAAAAGACCTTAATGACAGGGGCAAGTCAAAGAGATATGGTAGCTAACTGATATACTCCCAGTGGATCAGCCAAAACTGAAGTGATTTGAGCAGCGAAGTAAATCAAGTGTACTGGATAATAACCCAAAGTATAAAATAAATATCAATGAGTTCAAACTGACATGAAAACAAGATTGGATAAAAAGTAATAACAAATTGGGTAAATAGACAAATCTTTTATGCAAAAAGAATTCCAAATAATTTATGTAGCTATTTTATTCTCAAGGAGGTGCAGCATAACTCCCTGCTCCTTTAGTTTGGACAACACATAGTGACTTCCTTCCCAAGAGTACTGTAGGGAAAAGGTAAAAAAGAGTCACTTTAGAGTATAGAACTCTGACAAACACTACCTCAGATAAGTAATTAAGATTAACATCACAGTCATAAGTCATATAAAAAGCATACGATAAGAATGACACTTTACCTCTGTGTTCTTCCTTCCCAAAATCTATAACCTCACTCTAACCATGGAAAAAAATCAAATCCCAATTGAGAGCTATTCTACAAAATGCCTGACCAGTAATCCTTCAAATTGTCAAGATTTTTAAAGACAAGGAAAATCTGAAAAACTTATAGCCAAGAGGAGTCTAAGGAGACTTAAAGACTCAATGTAATGTGGTATACTGGAATGGAAAAAGGACATTAGAAGAAACTCAGGAAATCTGAATAAAACACAGATTTTACTTAATAGCAATGCATCAATATTCATTTATTAATTGTGAAAAATGAATCATACTAATATGATATTAATATTTGGGGAAACTGGATATGAGATGTATGAGAGCCCTCTATATTATCTTCATAATTTTTCTATAAATGTAATTGTTCTAAAATAAAACTTTATTAAATAATGTGATCCTGTCAGTAAATAGAAATTCAGTTATTTACTGTTCAAAGTTGTAAGATCAGGTGTATTTGAGACAAGCTCAGTGCCCAGTAATCACAAAATATTGAAGGAGAAATCATATGCTTCATGCATCAAAGGAGCACTTTGCTAATAATGCTTTTTAAAGACATTTGGTAAAAAACAAAAGCTGCTCATGGTTTGGAGATATATCAATTCTTTCTGGTCCCTCAGGCATGATTACATGTTCTGGTAAAAAGCAATGGATTAAAAATGCCCTGTCCAATACTGTAGCTAGTAGCCAAATGTAACTACTGAGCCCTTGAAATGTGGCTGAACCAAATTGAGATGTGCCGTCAGTACAAAACAAAAACACACATGACATTTTGAAGATTTTGATGTCAATAAAAAGAATGCAAAATATTTCATTGGTAATTTGTTATACTGCTTACATGTTGAAATGTTGTTTTAGATATTGGAGATGAGCTAAATATATTAATAAAATTTATTACTTTTTAAAAATCTTACTCTGATATGGCCAATAGAAAATTTTAAATTGTACACGTGGCTCACATTAGATTTCTATTGGACGGTGTTGGGTTAAATGTACCCTAGGGACCTGGAAGAGTGAATGGATCTCCCAAAGGCAAACAGGGTTCCAAAGAATGTCAGCCTTACATCTGGGCATCCACCACAGATAGCTAGAAATGTATTATTAAGGCAATTTCTCCAAAAAGGCCTTTCCGTTATGAAAAATCAACTACAGAGACAAGAGCTTTCCTGGATTTTTATCCCATATTTTTTTGAAGATTACATGTAAAAAAGAATGTTGGTAACATACTTCTTGAAGGATTTGTCAGTGAGAATGCTAAAATGTATAATGAAATATTTGCCACTACATGGGACACTTGTAATACTAACTTTTTTATGGGTCGAGGTGAGGTGAAGATGTAGCTCCTTTCAAAAGCCATTTGGAACAACATTCTAAAAGCATGGAAATATTCTAAGGCAGTATCCATGTTACAGCAAAGCAACCAGTCAAAAAATGAAATGCTAACATAACATATCAGCTGTTTGGACAGAAGAAGCTATGAGAAAACCAACAGGAACAATTAACAGAAGATGTATTAATTTGCTAAATGTAAATTTCCTCTTGAAAGATGAATAGAGTACAGGTTTCAGCTGGTATGTGGAGAAAATGCATGTACTTTTTTATCTTGAATGAAATTTTGGTTTTAAAATTATACTTCCTTGACATTATACTTCTCAAGCATATTTTCTTGAGAAGAAAGAGAAATAAAAGCCACACAAAATGTTTTAGTATTACATAGCAACACAGGTAGATCTGATCATAAAATTTCTAAATTTTACTAAAGCTTGTCACTATAGGCAATAGAAATTAATTGTCAATAATTATTGTTTCTTGGTGCTCTGAGTGGATCTTAAAAAGAAATTAACCCCGAAAATCTAAGGCCCTATTTTTTTATGTAAAAGTTTTGGGGAAAAGAGTTCAGCATGGAGTTTTTGTCCCACTCTGATGGGTAAAGCATGAGATGTGGAAAGGGGACAATACAAAAATAAAATTTATTTATAATTTACAATTTGTCTATTCATGCAACATCATTTACATTGGTATTGCAGGAGATTCATCCTCAAACTGCAAGCAATAACCAGGACTAACAGTCTATGTATCTACACATGCAAGAAAGAAATGAGAAAACAGAGACACAGAAAACCCAGTTTTTTGCAGCCATAGTCATGCAGGGGGTCCTGGACTGGTGTTCTGTTACTCTGAGTTCTTTCTGGGAACTTGCCCTGCCTCTTTTACAAATAACATGCTCAGCAGACACACCTAACTAGTACACTGGAAAGCTACAGGACACCTAATACCAGGTTTTAAAAAACCTGTTGGTGAATCACTGTTTTACTGAGCCTGATTTTTTTCTTTAAGCGGAAGAAGAGCTGACTCACATTTTCAGTGTATTCCCTCACTGAGCACATTTTTCTTCAGCATTATGAAAGCTCTGTCTGAGTGGTGTGTCTTTGCCTCAGAAGTTCAATTGGATCAACATGTATACCTATGCAAAACCCACATTGGGCTCAAAAAGAGAGTCTACACATATTCTTATGCAATAAGAACAGAAAACATATCCACTGCATTTCAGCATCCATCCAGGAGAGATGTGCTCGTCTATACACCCTGGGTAGAAGCTGGCCCAGTATGCCCCCTTTATTCCAGCTCTGAAACCCAAGCCCTGTATAAAGGGCCAGAGGAGAGGCTCCTTGCTGTGTTCAGCCAGCCCTGCTGTGCATGGCTGGAGAAGCACATTGGCAATAATTTAGCACTCAGCAGCTGCAAGAGCAGAGGTACCTGCCAAGTGCCAGTCTGTGCTTCTCCTCTCTACTAGGCAGTAGCTAGTTCATTCCCTGGGCACCCAGCCAAATTTCAGAGAGAGCAAGACTGGTGATGGCTGGGACAGCAAAGACACACAGCCTCCTTAACAAGCTACTGCTATGAACTAGTCTGCACCACGACCAGTGTTGAATAATTGAGCAATTAGCAACTAGGAGGATACAGGATATAATTCATCTGAAGAATTGTAGAGCCGATGATAAAGTAAAAATGTATAATAAACATTATAATAAGCAGAAGATGATTTACAGCACTTGCATATAGGTACCTAAATACATTGATTCTGGGGTTCAATTGGTTTTCTAATTAAAAAATAAATAAACAAGTCACCATTTCCTGTCAGATCCCAGGGTGAGTCCCTAGAGCCATAGGGGCATCAATCATTGAAACATAAGATAATCAAGGGACTGGAGTGTGTGTGGGAGGCAGGGTTTGTGAAACATTGGCTACCTTGGCAGTGTGTGAAAGGTAAAATCTCATTCATATCTTCCCCAGTTTTTCACCCTCATTCTCATCTAGATAATAACTACGATTTCAGCATCAGACTCTGCTCCCTGGGGCGTTATCGCAGCACTCCGTTTTCATTGGAAACGGCAGCTCTTATTTCAACAACTTGGCTTCTGTTTGCTACAGTCTCCGTGCGTTTTCGTTGTCAGTGCCTAAAGGGTTAAAATTCATTTGAAATAACAGCCTGATGGATGCAATCCTTCTCACTTGCCTCAGGAAGAGTTTCATAATTTGCATTTAACATCACAGAACCTATCTGGGTTTGAGAGCAAATTTGATTACAAATAGACTTTTTTTTCTTTTGAGGATACAAGAAAAAATTAAATTGTTCTTTAATAGACATTGAGCCAATACAGCATGCTTCAGAAAAGTTTTTGAAAACTAAAGATATGTTAATCCTATAATTTAAAATAAATGGCACTATTGCAGTCACTATGCTTTTAAAATCTTTATGTATATTTTTTCAAGAAAAAAACAACTTTAAAGCATCATGTGGTCTTAATCTCTTAGAAGTCCCAAGGGATGCTTGAGCCAATAAACAAAGAGTCCCTCTCTTGAGGTATTTGAAAGCCAACATTTGCAGTGAACAGGGAACATCAGTTAATCACATATTAGGAATGATTCTTTTGTTCGTTGTGTGAAAGTGGTTTCTAGTAGACAATTTTATATTCCCATACACAATATTTATCTTCTCAAAGCCAAATTAATTCGAAGAGCCAACGCGACCTCTAAACACATATTCTCTTTTCTGTCTCTTGGAAAACAATTTAAGGGGTTTCGCTATATTGGTGGGATTCCCAACCCCCCTTTTTTTTTTAGTCTTCAAAAGGTTTTTCTTTCATCTTTTTCTTTCTATCCAGCTACAAAACGTGCTCATTACAGGCCTATGTGTCAGCTATAAAAGGGAGGAGACTCCTTCCATTTCAGCAGGTATGAATCTCAATAGCTACTTTCATCTCTGGAGAGTTCACTTTGCTCTATTTAATAAAATCCAACACTTCAGTTATCAGAGTTATTAGGAAGAAGTGGGATTGGAAGGAAAGCCTTCATTTATTTTGGTGTCATACATAATTATACCATTTATTTCCCCCAATGGGCTCTATGCTTTTCCACTGTTTTCAGAAAGGAAAAAAAAAAAAGTCCCTCAAGTGGAAAATGAAGACTAAGCAGCAGCAAAATAAAAAACACTTTTTCAGAAATCAAAGTAATTCTAGTACCAGCCAATTAGAACAAGTAAGTGCCAGGATGCCATTCATCCCTAAATAAACTAAAGTTCCTCTGAATATCATTGTCATTTTGTTTATTGTCTTTTTCCTTCAACTAAAGTGAAGCTATTTGAAGAGCCAAGTTTGTCCCTGGGTACAATACAAAAAAGATTTAATTTTGATAACTTTAAAGGTCTTCAAATCTCTGTGGACTGCAAACATGACCAATAAAGATTATGAAATACATCTTCTGAAGCTACAATCATAAATCTAGTATTAAATTAGTACATAATAAATAAGTTCCATTAATCAATTAGTTATTTCTAATCAACCATCCCTTTTTAAAAAAAACTAAAATATATAAAAAGTTACAATTAATTGAAAATGCACAACGTCCTGAAAATGATCAGTGTTAGGTCTGTGGAAAGAGGATTTCAGTGGCTCTCCATTTAAGCTCCCCAGAGTTCAGTGGAAGAGCTATGAGATAAGCTATCAGCTGATCCCATTACCTAAGAATTTTTGAATTAGAAGAAACTTCTAAATTCATATAGTTTGGAAATTTTTAATCTGTAGTTTATTATTTATAGGTAGGTTCATACTTCATTAGAACTTTTTATCAGCTTTCCTAGAGATTTATGAACCAAGAAAATGTAAAAGTTATTAATTTGTTCATACTCCTTTGCAAGAACTCAATGTATAATAAGGTTGTATTTTTTCTAATATTCTAAATTAATCCAATCAATTGATGATTGATTTCCATACGGTCAGCTAAAGTTGTGTGACATTCTCTACATACAGTTGTTGGTTCAGTGTATTTAATGTACAGAATAAGAAACTTTGCAACACAAAGCAAAATTTTCTCTAACTTGTTCTTGATTTGCTAGGTCAGCTACTTTATTATAGCCATATAGATTAACTTGACAATTTTCATCCTTCAGAAATCAGTGCTGATTCTTATTAAATCTCTATTCTATATGTAAAATATAATTAAAAATAAAATTTGTACATTATCAATGCATTTTTAAGGTGTGCAGAACTATAAGTTCTTGTCTTTATGGAATGAAACCGGAAATGTGAATTTCATTGAGCAGTGAACTGGAAACCTGTAAAGATTATGGATGACATGTGCGCCATATGGAAAACATTGTTTGAAATGCAAATTGTACCTTTCAAGTGTCTACAACATCTCAACATGGTTTTGTTTTTCTAACTTAGAAAGGTCAGATCACTGGTATTAGGTGTCTTTAGCCTAGTTTTGATATCCTGCTGTACCAAGAATCAGTTTTGTTTTTTCTACTTAACTTTTCCTGATGTTAGTTTCACCTCATCTCTCCCCTACCTTCCTCATCCCATATATTTTTCCCTTCCTGCTTCGCTTCCCCAACCAGAAAAAGGAAATAAAATGTGTTATGTTCTGTAAAAGTAGAATAAACTATCTTGACAATTACGTAGAAAATACCAAAAGCATAAGGAATTACAATCTAAATAGTAAAGCAAAAGTCAAAGACCTCAGTCATTGAAAATGTTAGAGAGAGAAAATCTTTTTAAATTTATGTAAATGGACAAAAACAAAGAAATAGATTTTAGTAGGTAGCCACAAATGGTGGTAATTTCCTCTAGAATTATTTTTAAAAGGCTACAAGTCTGGTTTAGTTGAAACTAGTCTCCCTGACAAGAAGAGAATGGTATTATAAGTATCTCTTATTTCATATAAAAGTATATTATTGATTTCAAAACTGATGGTATTCATGTGTCACTTTCTTTTTTCAGGACCATTTTCATTATTCTAAATGACAAAATTAAAATTATATGACACGAAGAAGTCCTACCCCAGTATCTAACAATCTAGATCGCAACCTGGAGTCATCACTTACTAATACTATGACTTGTCACATAATCTCATGAAACCCTAGTTTATTTAGCTATTAAATGAGAATAATAATGGTACCTACTTCACAGACTGATTGTGAGGTTTTAGTAAGATCATGAATGTATAACAAAATATCTAACAAATCTTAAGTTTGCCATAAACATTACAATTATTAGCAGTTATTATTATTAAGCTCTATGCCTTGTGCTCTTACATCAGAAAACACTCTACAGTGCTCCTGTCACTGATGTCGCAACCTCAAATTTTTTCAATTCTAACATCTTTCTATACCATTGGTTCTCAAAACGTAGCCGGCATCAGAGTTACTTAGACTGCTTGTTAAGAATGTAGATTGCCGGGCTCCGTTCCCAGAGTTTCTGATTCAGATGTCTAAAGTGTGCTTAAGACAGCATTTCTAACAAGTTTCCAGAAGGTAACAATGCTGCTAGTCAGAGATCATACATTGAGCACCAATGTTCTATATCAGAGTTGGTAAACTTTTTTATAAAGCACCTGATAGCAAATATTTTAAAAGCAGCTCTTGACAATATGTAGATAAATGAGTGTGGCTGTCTTTCAGTCAAAGTTTGTTTATGGACCCTGATATTTGAATTTCATATAATTTCCATGTCAAAAATATTCATATACATATATATGTATATAGAAATATACATATATACAATTTAAAGATATAAAAAACATTAGCTTATGGATCATATAGAAATAAACTGTGGACTAGTTTTGGCCTGTGGGCCATAGTTTTTCAATCCCAGTTCTGTGAGGACACAAGTGCTTTTCATCTTCCCAGTCTGAGGCATAGTCAGTCATCTACCTTCCTCCCTAGTTAAGCCTGAGCCTAGTAGTTTACTCACTACCAATAGGAATCTCCCCAGAAAATTGGCTGAATTACTGCTGAGGCAGCTTGCTTACTATTGTCAATCCTAAAAAGTACTGTTTCTGTTATTCTAGCTATTAGCTATAACTCCAGCCTCACTTAGAGCAAATACTTTGGCATATGTAGAGGAATCATTGTCTCTCTAGCACTGTTGTCCCCCTTCTTCTGGCAAGTGTATGCTGATTTTCCTTTGGGAACCTTCTGTCCTTCACTGTTAGTGGCCCTGTAATTTGGGTAGTTTAGGCCAGTCAGAGCATCTGATTTCCCCTTGAAATGATAGCAAGACCTCACTCAGGCCAATGAAATGTGAAGGGATTTTTTGCTGAGGAATTATCTGCTCTTCATCAGTTGCTGAGGAAGAGAACCTTTCTTTTGCTGTGGACTATATGGTAAGGGGGCAAATTCTAGAATTTGCTGTAGCTATTAATGCTATGATGAAAGAAGAGTGAGGGAAAAACAAAACTATAGAGGGGAGAACTGAGAAAATTATGAACAACCGGAGTTCCATTCAGTTGTAGATTTTACTTTTGGACCAAACCACAGCTGAATCTGTTGGATTGTTTAGGACTATTCAGTTACTTGAGTCAATATATTCCCTTTTATTGATAGAAAAGATTAAGAGTAATGTTTCTCCTCTTATCTGAGCCTGAAATCATCCTAGCAAATGGAGTTAATATGTTCTGGAATAAGCTCAGTGGAAAAGAAGAGACAGATCAGGATGCTTACTTAGATTCTTGTTTCAGATTGACCAAGTATTAACTACATCTCTGAAACACTCTGGATCCTCAGGTCAAATGAAACCCCTTTTTCAAAAGAAGTCCTATAAAGAATCCAAAGAATTTCTACCCCAAAAAAAGCTCAAAGTGCTGACTGTTTTCTCCCTTCTGTGATTTGAGGAACCTTTAAGGCTTATCTATAACTTTCAGGATCATGGTTTGATGGTAAGCGAAGTGGTAGTCTGGAGTCTGGAATTAGACTCAAGAACACAGGTTTGGTGTTCAATAGACGAGTTCCAACACAAACACTGTTGCCTTTACTCTATGTGACCATGGATAAATTATTAAACCTCTCTAACATTCATTTTTTTCACCTGCAAATAAATAAACAAAACAAAACAACAGAGCAAAGCAAACAAAACAAAACAAAACAAAACAAAAAAGAGCACCTATCTCATTAGGTGGTTTCCAAGATGAAGTAATAGTGCATTGAAAGTCCCCACCACAGTGCCTGGTACTGTGAGTGCTCAAATGTTAACTGTGATTAAGGTTCTTTATAAAATTCTTTGATTTAAGCAGTCATCAAAAACTTTCACAATTTTTCTTCCCTCTTTTTTTTCTCTTATGGGACATATTTCAATTAGGCATTACACCCAGGACTAAGGGATAAAAACACAAGTAATTAAGCCATTGCTATGATCTTAATCACCATAAATTTAATAAACCCTTGGTGTGGCAGAATAAAATGGTTTCTGCCAGTCTGTTATACCAAAAAGCTGTTGGGGGAAGTGGATGGATTGTCGAGGCAAGCTGGCAGGAATTATAAGCATCCTTTGATTCCTTTTCACATGTTGTTTCTCATTACAGAAAGATAGATAACCTGTGACTTATCTAGAAACATCTGGATGCTTTAAGGGATCTTCCAGGAACGCTTTCTTTATTCAAGAACTTGAATATATACAAAGTGCTTGAGAAATAAGAAACATAATTACGATTAGAGTCATAAGCAGAGAAGATGCCACTTAAGTCATGTCTTGAAATTTTCAGTGTTTAAAAGCATCACTTAGCTGTAGTTTGACTTCATTAAGTTGTCCCCATCCTGGTTAGGAAATGGGAAACATTCAGTCAGCCACCTGTTTTGAAGGATGCTTTTAGAAAGGGCACTTGACAATGTGTCCTTCCTGATCCTCTAGTAGGTATAAAATAATACTGAGTAATTGTGAGAGTCTCAGGATAACTTGCATGGATTTGAACCTCAGTCTGCCCTCCATAAGAAATATAGTTGGTATAGTATTTTCATTTTAAATAACAGAATCAAAATTCAGTTAATTTAAGTGGAAAAAAACCTTAAAAAAAGAAAAAGAGTAGGCAAGTTTTTTGAGGGTTTTCATGTATACCTCATCAGAATGCTGCCATTAAAGCACCTTAACCCCACTTACTCCAAGCCTCACCATCTTTCCAAGCTTCTAATTCTAGACTTCAAATTCCTGAAAGAAAGGATCTGATTGTCTGCATTGGACAGATGTCACCCACACCTGGAAGTATCAGCCCCATGTAGGGGGCTGTTTCCCAAGAAGCAGGAGAACTAAGCTGGGTTGGCACTTCAAAAGGTTCTAGTTCAGGAAACTCGTGCCAACTAAATACATCACTCAAACAAACACACATGATCTCCACAAAAGTGCCAGTCAAGGGCAAGGATCTAACTTCCATAGAAAGACATTTATTTTTTGTGAATTCTATCAAGCTGACTTTTTTTTTCTTTTTTCTTTTTGCTAAAGAAACAATACTGAGCATACATTTACATTTTGATGGCCAGGCCACATCAGACATCCATCAAAATTGCCCAACATTATGCTTTTATGCATTCCCATTCCTTTAGATGGAGTTCCAGTAGATATTAAAGTAGTGGCATACCTGGAAAGTGGAAATTAAGTCCTGAAGTTTTTCAATCAGTAAATTATGTTCATCAACAATCTTAAAACTAATAAATTATGCCTCATCGACATTTATTTCTTATCTAATTGTTAACACTTTGACATCCTTTTGATATGCTAAGAACTCTTAGTGAGGAAGCTGGAATAAATCATTAGGTGAAAAAGACTTCAATCATTAGCCACAACTCCTATATTATAGGCCTTTTCAACATACCATCCATTAATCTGGTTTCAGTAATTAATAGGATTATAGAAACAACTTTTTATGTCCAAATCCATACACAACTACTGCAAAATCATTCATGCAGAAATTTTCTTGCTAAAACTTGTCAAATGCTTCATTTTTTTCAAAAGCCTCAATTATATATAATGCTATAATAAATACCAATTCTCCAATATTTTATAAAGTGTTTAAAGTAGATGGACATATGTTTGCCATTATTGTCATAAGCCAGAGAATCAGAAAAATTTATAAAGTTGACTTCTTTGTGCCACATAATCACAGATATATTTCATGTCATTTAAAATGGAAGAGGATTGTTTCATCACTCAAAAAATAAACTCATTTACTTGGCACTAATTTTCTATTCAATGCAAGGCATTTATTTTTTGAAACTTCAACCACTCACTCTGTTGTATATGTAAAACTTTCATTGACTATTATATACTTTTTAAGTTTATTATCTTATGCCTCTACACAAAACCTTTGGCAGGCTATTCTCTAGCATATACGTTGGAGATAACTGTCTGTTTCTTGTCAGTTCTAAATTAAAATGATTTACTTTTCTTGACGGTTAAAAATGCTTGAAGTTAGGGTATTAGAGGGTAAATTCAGTCCATTTGTGCTTCTTCAAAGAATTAAGAATTTACATGATGGATGAAAGTTTACTAAATACTGGATTTCACATACTGGATTTCCAAAGACAAGTAAGGAGTGACCACCCTTAAATACTTTAAATTTATATGAATCATCCAGTTTGAGAAAGCAAGTATGGGAGAAAGTGGGAGGAGAACGGGAGATAGAACAGCAGATTTGAAGATGAAATGACAAAGACATTCCATATTCTCATGAGAATGAAACAAAGAAAGGAAAATCAATAAAGCAAGTTGCAATGAGCGTCTGATATTCTGAAAATATCAAGCATGAAGAAAAAAAATAGAGCATGAAATTCAAATGCATATACTTGCCATTTATTTTATCATATGTTTACCATAAAAATACAGACTTAAAAAATAAAAGGAAAGAAAAACCACTGTTATTCCTACGTCCTAGAGAAAGCTATTATAAGCGTGCTGGTATGTATTTTTATAGCTCTTTCCCAGTAAATGTATGTGTGCTCACATGTGCAAATATAAAACACAGAATTTTTTACACTAGGAGATTACTTTGCATAAAGTGCTTTGTAACTGATTTCATCACTTAATAGACTGTATGCATTCCTTCATGTTAGTACTTCAATATATATTTCATGGCTGCATAAATATTCCATTTTGTAGAATGAACAAATAAATGAATTCTATCAAAATTTTCTGTAAGTTGACCATCCACAACTTCCATTATTAATATGGAGGTACAGTCCCAGTGCACCCTGAATGATTAAAACACTGGGGCAGCAAAAATGTCCATATACAGATTACTGCATGACATTCAGGCTGCTGCATCTAGGAGTGCCTTGTTCTGTCTGAATGTTCTATAGCACCCGCACAGCCTCAGTTTACTTTTCAAGTTCCTGTGTCTGCTATTCTGTCTCTCTCATTTTCCAGATGCTGAATTTCTTTTGCCAACCTGGGGAACATCTTAGTTTTGCTCAGTGTCCTGCAATGCTTAATAGAACTAGATTCAAATACGGTACTTAAACAGCTGATTTCTCCACCTAATGAATGAAGGTACTTCATTAAAGAGTCATGGTGGTAGGGGAGAGAATGATTTAAAATACCCTATTGCCCTACTCTATTAAAGGTTGATAAGATGTGACTGTTAAGCCTTTTAAGGGTGTAATTTCAGTTTGCAGGTAGAGGTGGAGTGGGGAGATATATCCAAGTGCCCTTGAAATAATAAAAGTAAGAAGTCGACTCTTTTGCCTACCTGTGCCTCTTATCCTAAACGAAAAAACAAAACAAAACAAAGCAACCTGTTTATGCAGACCTAAGGCATCCATTTAACTTAAGTATATGCGTAATATAAATTATTGTAATGGACATTGATGTAATTTGTGCTTTTATTTAAAAAATATCATTTCTAAAGTAGAAACAATATAATTGTCCAATAATATGCTATAGGTTAAATATATTATGTTGTATTCTATAGTGGAATACTCTCTGGTTATTTGAAAATGGCATAATAGCAAAAATCTATAATTTGTGTAAAGATATTCATGATATATCACTAAATGAGGAGGCTATGAAACAGCAAATAATATTTTATCTCATTTTGTAAAAATAAATTATAGGTTTTCTCTTTGAATGGATACTTTACGTGAAGAGATAATTATGATTATTTTGGACTGGTAGGATTACTGGAAACCTTTATTTTGTGTGTGTATGTACTTGCATTTTCTAAATTTTTTATAATTTGTAGGTTTAAATTTTGTAGTGAGAAAAATTTTTAATAATCGTTTTAGGTAGAAGACTAAAGGTGCCATGGAATTTTGTCTCTCATATGATTCTGAAAGGGCTCAATGCACCATCCCTCGAGCACAGGGCTTGTCATTCAGAGGTTACTATTCTCTTAGAAGGAAGACTAAATAATGAAAAATAGAAGCATCTCTTGCTCAATAACTTATACTCTGCTAGGGGGCAGCTACATTGGTCTATTTCTTGGATCATAGTAAGCAAAAACATATGGAGGGCAGAGAGTTGAGGGAAATGCTAAGCAATTAAAGGCCTAGAAGTAAATTTCTATTTTTTCTCCTCTTCTTCCAAATTGATGTGGATATTTTCCTTTGCATGATGTGGTCAATGGGTGAGTCAATATTCACAGATAAGGGTAATGATCTCAGGATAAGGTAAAGAAAGGAATAACAAGCACATGCTCCCTGAGTGTTTCCTATGAAGTAACCACTGTTAAAATCATAGAATATCTTCTGTGACTCTTCAGAAATAATCAGAGAACCCTCACAAAACTTTTGGCAAGGTGATTTCCTGGGTACATTTCACAAAGTAGAACCTTCCAACCACAGTGGGATGTCCAAGAACATGCCTGGAGAAAAATGAATTTTCACTTTCTAAGAGCTCTTTGTCCAAGCACCTGCTAAGAAATATAAGCAGGGGCCAACACAAACCTGAGGGAGATGAAGAGACTTGCTCCAAAATTCTATATCTGTCACATGGATTGCGGCTCAGTCCTACCATTTTCCCGTTACATAGAGGGTACTTTATTTCTTCTCTTAGGCTGCGGTTCTATTCCTCACTCCTATTTTTGTATAATGACTGGCATTTGTGCCACAACTGTGATTATGTATACTTCAGCAGAAAGAGGAAGTGGGAAGGAAATGTAACATGAGCTACACCTAAATTGTGTGGAAAAGAATACTAAATAGGATGTACTTTGTGATATTTGTCCCCTTTAAGAGAAAAGTAAATATAAGAATTTAGTTATTTCCGTTTTAAATCTCAACAAGTTTATTTTTTGAGAGCCAACTTCTCTAAATTTCCATTACTAATTAAAAAACGATAAATTTGGATGAAGCAGAAGTCCCTGTGGAACAGAGTGTTAATATGTTTAAGTAGAAAGAAAACTTCAGTAAAATTAGTAATACATGATTCAGGTTCTGTAAGTCTGCTGATCGTACCAGCATCAGCTAGCTCACTAGTACGTTCCGATGACCATTTTTTTTTTTTTGTAACTCTATTGGGTGTGATATTCAAAGTGTCCAAGATCATCTATCATTTTGTTGAATTTCTTCACAGTCCCTCTGTTTCCTGGCTGAGTTATTTCTGTAATATTATTCCACATGGGAAAGCCCAGCTGTTAAAGTTTTAGAATCAGGAATAAGAACACATTTTTATTAGATCTTTCATCTTGTCTACAGTGTGTTTTTCTTGGTTTAAATAATAATAGCAGCATGCTGGCTCCTCCACCATAACTCACTCCCTGTGTCTTTGGAGGGGAGAAAGTCCTTGTTGTACTCTGGGGGTTCCAGAGTGGGGCTTATAGGAAACTAAATGTGAAATCGACGTGTGGGATTGTGTAATCACTTGGTGAGTTTGAACTCAATAATCAGGGTAGGCACTGTAGAGGTAAAAGTGATAGAACTAAGATTAGTGGGAGCAAGAAAGAGATATGAGAGAAAAGAGGAATTTAGTGGATTAGAAAGTTTTGATTCTAGAAGGAAAATTGTACCATTTACAAAAATAGAAAAACTTAGGAGCAGCAAGTTTAGATAGGATGATGAAAAGCTTTGCTTAGGATCTTGCTGGAAGATCCAAGTGGAAGAACCTTAAAGGTCATGATGACCTAGTAGTGTCAACTTGGTTAGACTGACCTACATTTCCTAGAATTCCTTTCCCTGTAGGGTTCTGGTTAGAGTAGGCTACAGGAGAGTCTTGTGTGAAATTTGGAGGGCAGAAGTGAAGCAACAGCCATTTTGTTGGCTCATATCTGTGTTGACTAACTTAGCCTAAGGCAATAGTTGGGCCTACAAACTACTCTACCTTCTCTTTCAGCTTTTCTGACTCCTGGACCAGATGCTGTTTAGCTCCAAGATGAAGGGCACTGGCTTCTTTCTGCAGGACATCCACAGCACTAAGATCTGAGTCACAAGAACTGTCACGGGTTTCAATCCATCCTGAAGCTTCTAGTCTTCCCTTCTCAACTATTTCCCTGTGGATTTCACTCCCAATATTCAACAAAAAGACCTTAGAGAAACTACTATACCTGCTCCAATTGTGTAAGGTCAATTCTTTTACATGAGTCTGCTGGCCTTTTCTGTGGCTCAAAAGCACTGGATGATTTGGCTCATTTTTCTATCCAACTTATACCATTCTTTGTCTCACTTAGCATATTCATGCTATTTATTTTTTGACCACTTCAAGTCTCAAATCTTTCCCATCTTTGGGTCTTTGAATATACTGTTCCTTTTGTCTGTCTGTAGGTCTTAGCCTAACCCTCAACCCCACAGACTGACCTACTCTGACCATGCAATCTAAATAATCCTGTTTTCTTCAGGGTGCCTACTAGAGTTGGATATGCTTATCCGATATTTTGGTTAGTCAGTCTTCACTAGAATACAGATTCAATGACAGAAGAGCTCTATGTGCCTTGTTACACTTTGTGTACCCTGACCCTAACACTGTCTGGCATACAACCAGTTCTTAGATTTTTTTTTTTTTTTTTTTTTAGGAATTGAAAGGGAGATATAAAGGACCTACCTCATGGGGCAGGAATGTTGGAGGGATTAATTTTCCATTTCTTGGGAGGATAAAGATTATTCTGAGTTATATCCTTATCTCTATTCTTCATGGCAGGTCCAACTAACTGTCTAGGGATTCAGGAACCATGTCAGTAGTTCTGTGTGTCCCACTGCTGTTGATATTCAATTACACATCTTTGAAAAGATGCTTGTGATGATAATACTTAAAAATAAAAACAACTGTTACTGAAATTGCTGAGTATGAAGGCAATTTTACATGAAATGTTTAGAACTATGTCACTGCTATTTAGGCTTTGATTCATTTAGAGCTAAGAACAGTGACACATTAGATCTGAAAGGTTTACTCCCAAAACTAAATTTTTAGAAAAATCATCCTTTATTACCCTGTACTTTGTGTTCTACAGTTCTCTTTATACTGTAAACTCCTTAAACATGTAAGTCAAAGTACTCATTTTCTAAGACTTAATAGGTTCCATTTATGAATACATAACATTAGGTAAAAACCAAGCAAAAAATTTATTAAATAAAATAAAAAGGAGAGTTCTATCTTGTTTTTCAGGAGCTCTAATGAAATACCGAGAGTATTCTATTTTCATACCTTTTAATTCCAAGGTCGTCTTTGGTTGTTACTAGGAGCCTGCAGATCATTTTAACACTTTAATACTGCAAACATTCCTCCTTTGATGCCAGCCTTTTTGAAACCCTTCATGCTTTAAACTTTTCTTTTTAAAGTTTAATATCTGCACATTATTTTTCCATCATTTGGCCCATAGCACTCGATCAAAAATGAAGGTGCTTATAAATTACACATTTTGACAATTTGGGTACAAATCCTCAGTCACTAAATATTAGTTTCTAGGCTACTTCCCTTGCCAATGCAAGGTCAAACACTAGTGTCTGGGTATCTTGCAGTTCCTGAGTGTTCTCATCCTCCACAAAGTATATTTAGTGACTTATCCTTATTTCCAATATTTATGTTTGTTTTCCTTTTCCCCAGACAAATCTGTTATGGTTCAGAATATTAATGCAAATGCTCTGAAGTGAAAGTAGATTTTGCTTTCTACTATGTTAAATTCAATGGTCTCAAGCAAAGCCATTTTTAACACTCTTGACGTGTTAAAAATCAGAAATTCAGTGGTTTTCTTTATAAAGTTTCACATCAACTCGTAGTTATAATAGGATAGTGACGGAGTTCACAATACACATTGAAGGAAACCAATTACTGTTTTCCTATTCATATATGAAATACTTGAGTTCAAAACTCAACTGTAGTCATTGTAATCCATTTAGTTAAGTAAATTCTAACAGATCCAACAAAGGTTTGCGTGTTAATTCAGTGCTGGGAAGGTAACAGTAGAGACCATGCTACTCAAGCAAGGCATGTAGTACATACAAGCCTTTTCATATTTTTCAATAAATGGTATAAATAGGCCGAATAATACGACTCTCATGGACACCGCTCCAAGATTTTAGACAGAAAATGATAGCAACTTGTGAAAACGTTTGGGCATCTGAAGGCTTTCAGTTGAGAACAAGGTTAAAAATAATTGTCAACAATTAATAACTGCCACTGTGATTCAGAATCAGATTTTAACCATTTCTGGGGGAGTTTATGACTTCCTATCGGAAGCAAGTCACTTAGGCTCTTGAAGGCTCATATAAATAGCAAACAGACTGAAATTGCAAAACAAGTAACAACCTATAAACTCCCGCAAACTAATCTTGACCAGCCATTAATTATGTAGGTAAACAGAAACATTTCTTTCCAGCTTACTCCAAAGATAGCCATTTCAATTTTTTTTCCACTCATATGACAATAAAAACTAGGAGGCTCTTGCAAATTCATTTTTATTTTTATTACACACTATGGACATGCGGACGAACCAGAGTAGGCTGATTCTTTGCACTCTTAAAACCACATGCAAAAAAAAAAAAATCACAGAAAATATACCCCCCTCCTTTTTTCTGCTATTGGAGTGGCATTTCAGATTATTTTGGGATTAATTTAGGGCAAAGTAAAAGACATCATGGAAGGTAGTATATAAATGACATAATTATAAGGCTATTTTTGGAGTCTAGTGTTAACTTGCTGATTGAGAATAACAAGGCTGTGCAGTATTCGCAATTTTCACATTGTTATATATTTTAAGTCCTCATTTAATATTGTTCTGTGACTTTTAAGTATAATGAAACCAATTTTACCATAGGTTAATTGAAATAAATGAGTTAAGTTCATCATTATCATGAAATGTTACTCGAGGACTTGTACTTGGCTACTTATATTCTGAACAAGTACTGTAACTGGATACCAAAGAAAGGGAAGAGCAGTCCCTAAGAATCTTCTATTTGTGTTTTTTGCTTCCTATGATCCAGTAACTTTTCAAAGACTTTGGTAAGAGCATAAGTCCTTGTTTATTGGAAATCTTTTCTGTACACCCAGGAAATGCAGACAATGCACCACATCTGCTCCTTGTGCTGATGTGTGTTTTTAATAATCATGGCTGCTTTTGGCATTGATGGAGTATGAGTTACTAAAAAAGTTCCTAAAATTACTTGACTTAGCTGCATTGGCTTTATATACTACATAGGTATGTGTCTGGAAAATATTCTATTGTATTCCTGGTCCAAATTAAGGTATATATATATATATATATATATATATATATATATATATACATATATATATATATATATATATACACACACACACACACACACACACACACACACACATATATATAAATTCAACCTTGTTAATATGTAAACCAACGAACGATTTTTTCCTTGAGGTCAGGCAGGAACACATATTCACTTTCAATTCTGAGGTAGGTAATAGATAAGAATGTAGACCCTCTAGGATTTAACCTTTGTCCATCTTTCTAGGTTTATGTCTTCATACTCCCCAAGTGGCACAAGCTAGGTACTTGTAGTCCATAATATACCACTGGTGCTTTTGCACATTGCTCTGAAATTCGGTTTAAGCATTGCTTCTTTGGAAGGACGTTTGTATCCCTGACTGAGTTATCACCCTTTTATTTTCTTTTAGAATCCTGGCATTACCTCAATAATAAATGGTGTCACATTGCACTTTGTATAACTTCATATCACACCCACCACATTATGACTGCTAGAGAAAAGAAAATGTGTATCTTCAATGTGGATATGCCGTATGCACTCCATAAATGTTTCTTGAAAGAAGAGTAAAACATATTCTATTTACAAGTCATAGGTCTTTTTCACAAAACAGAGATTTGTTCATTTTTGACTATGTAAACTTGGAGAAGTCACTTCAGTCAAACCTCTATTTTGACCTAAGATAAAATTAGACTGGTGTGCATATCACTAAGATGAAGGAGTCTATTACAAATTACAGATTACTATTATCTCTAGCACAAAAGGGTTATTTCGAATTTGAACATTCAAGATAGTGCCTGGCACAGCAGCACAGGCATTAAGAAAACACTGGACTTGAATCTAAACTTTAAGTCACAGAGGGAATTCAAGAGACTATGTGGCCTTTTGCTTGACCATCTTTTAAGACTGCTGGAAAGAAGACATGCTCCTGCCATTGGTACAGCTGAAGCCAATCAGGAGCTAAATATCACACAAATTCCAGGAAATATGAAATCAAAATTCTAGAGCCAGGAAGGTTAGGGAAAGTATTTGACCCAGGCAAGCTGTGGACTTCAGTGCCGACCATTCCATCTAGCTCTGCAATAAGACTACGTGACAGAAGCAGTCCATCTGATGCTTAAACTGATCCTTAATCCTCTTCTGCACGCTCTACCACACACCACCACAAAAGGAATATGTGAATAGTCTGTGGGCTTAAAACTACCTCCACTGCCCTTGGGGTTATATAAAAGGATTCTGTGGTAACTGTTCAAAAAAAAAAAAAAACAAAAAAAACAAAATCAAAAAAACAAAACCATAAAAAAAATGCTAATAGCATTTCTTCATAGAATCCTGTCTTTCCCCTGCTTCCCAAAAAGCTTGTGTATCAAAAGGTCAGAATGGCTAAGGTTGGAAATAAACTGCCTCTCACTCTGTTCAGAATCTACACACTGTACAAATTTTTACATATTACCACAAATTTTCAAAAGAAATTATTTCTTCCTCTTTCTTCTACCTACATCCTCAGAAATGCCAAACTAAAGAAGCCTTAGAATTGACTCTCTAATGGATGTTTCCTAGAATTCTTTCCAAGTAGTTTAGTCTTTAAAAATAAATAGCTTTCAGTTCAATAACTTCTGCAGAAAGAATTGGTAACAGATTCATTTTAAAATAATCCTTTTCTTAATATCTAATTAATATTACCAATAATGGACAATTTTTAGCTAAGATATTTAAATTCTGCTTAGCTTTGAAGTTTTAACTGAATTTTGGTTGAACCTTAAGAGATGTTAACCATAAACTTATAATTGCTCTACTGCAAAACCTATAAGTCATATTCTCAGTGCTTCTCTTTCCTTGATAAAAATTAATAAAGGTCGTCCTCCTTTATTATCAAAGCTCAAAGACACGTATGCCATGGTATACATATAAGCAGATTTGAAAACTGTTTACCATCACTTACGAAGTTACACAAGAGATTCCAGTTCAAGTTCACAGATAAAACGTAAACTAGATTTAAAGTGCTGTATTAAAAAATGACAAAAAACACAGTTTGCATTTGGGGTAATTAAAATAAGTGAAGACCTGACATTAAAAAAAATGAAAAACACATAAGATTATCATTCTGTAATTGTTCTATTTTGCTATTTTCATTCTATGAATGTAGTTTTATTTCGAGAACAACAGCTGGTTAAATTTATGCTGAAGATATTTATCTATATTTAAGCAGAAAGGTTTTGCAAAGGTTACTACACCAGTTAGCTATTCTAAACTCTACGTTAAATATTAACAGTTTCCCCAATACTACTCTAAAGTCATATCTCATTCATATTCCTCCTTAAGAAACACATAGGCTTGTTTTAAATAGTTTAAAAACCTGTAATAAACTACAGAGTTTGCTTGGAGTAGAGGTACTCTGGTTAATGCTCAAAATGGTGTGGCCAGAGGAAAGGTAAGCATTATTAAATACAAATGCAATCCTTAGCAACACAAATTGAACCTTTTTTTTTTCAATAAAAAGCTAGTCCAATATAAGGTTTCATTCTATAAAGATATATAATTTCCAAATCACAGTGAAAGGAACTTAAATAATTTACCAATTTTGTTTTCTACTATGTGCCTTAGAGATAAGTCACTAAAAACTGATATCTGACACAACAGAATAACATTTGTATGTAATATTGTAGTAACAGTACTGAGATTATTACAAACTCTTTGAGTATTAAATGGTTACACCTTAATTATTTATATAGAACATTGGTCCAATAACAAAAACAGAGAGGAGCAGCTGGAAATTTATCTCATTCAATGTTCAGAGATAAAAGAGTTAACCATTCTTTTCATTATTTTTCTGCAGTAAGTCCCTTTTCATACTGAAATTTGGTGGCAATTCAATTTGGGCATTTTTCCAAGCTACTGTATGAAGAGAATGCTGAAGGCCATCACTATACAGCATACTGCAACATAAGGACTCTTCCGTTCACCTGTTGAAAACAAAGGAGACATTTATGTTGATTAACTGAGTAGCTAATATAGATATGATATAGTTATTACTTACTATGGGAGAAGGGTACATCAGAATCAAGATGAGACCCATACATGTGGAGAATGGGGTGGCAAAACAAGAACTAGGTGCAACATAAAAGTACAATATAGAATGCACTAAACTATAATGATTTATTTCTAAAACTACCTCCTTTTCATTTGTTTAGAAAACCCTCAATGTGCCATTCCTTTGCCACAGTGTAAACCCAAATATTAAAAATATAGCATAGAGTGTAGGCTAGATATATCCAAGAGAAACGATTTCAAATTCAATTAAGGCTAAACAAATATTTTTTCTTGTAAAAAGGAAACTTCCACCAACAAAAAGAAATTCGACATACAGTTCTTAGTTATATTTTTTCCCTCATTGGTAGCAATTCATGACTTTTAAAGGGAGGAAAATAAGCATTCGTGGATGAAAATAAACTGATCAATAAAATTGAATTTTAAGAATGGACATAAATATTTAATACAAAACATTTAAAAAAACCCCTAT
Organism: Macroglossus sobrinus; assembly: GCA_004027375.1. Taxonomy (NCBI): domain Eukaryota; kingdom Metazoa; phylum Chordata; class Mammalia; order Chiroptera; family Pteropodidae; genus Macroglossus; species Macroglossus sobrinus. The sequence goes on from PVKZ01000500.1 coordinate 480,130, forward strand.
TTCTGAGATGGATTTCATATCAAATCTTTTATAGTACAATTACTGTGGGTTAGATATGTAGAACTTAAAACAACCACTTCTGCATGAGTTGATTTTCACCATGTGTTTAAAGAGTGTTTATATTTGAAGACTTTTTTTTTGCCTGAAATAGACCTGGAGCTGGTTTGTGAAAAGGTCTTGCAAATAGAAAGAGATCTTGTGATTGTTAGTTAACTGAAATTCATCTTGTTCTTTCCTGTTTCTTCCATAATTGAAAGGCTGTACGATTCCATAAAGCACCAAGCATTTATGTGCTGCCTTGAGGGAAAATAGGAAAGGAAGAGTGATGTGCTACCTCTAGAAATCCTGGGTATGTACCTAGTACCCTCTAGTAGAGATGGTTTATACTCCACTCACTTGTGTTTTTCTATGATATTTAAAATGCACTCTTTTCCAGTAACTAAGTTCCTCATTTCACTTAGCAAGTTCGGTTAACTACCTCTGGAAAACATCAATCTTGATCACCCTTATTTAATAAAATACTCAACTGAGCTCATACAGTCATTTTGTAAGTATGTTACCTTTGTGTCTGTTCAATGACAATACTCATAAAAGATATTACACATATACAAATAAAATAAACATTTGGTGTTTTTATGAAAGTGTTTTTCTATCATAGACATTTAATGGACTGCCTTCCAGCTAAAGTAAAATCTAGAAAGTAAGAGAATAGTGTTTTCACAATACCACTCTCTCAACTAGAAAAAAAAATCTTTTAAAACTAAAAATTACCTTGGGTTATCATTTTTAAGCAATACTAATTCCTTTGGGGACAAAACAAAAGAAAATCTTAAGTTATTAAACAGAATTTAAAAAACTCATTCCAACATAAATTTCAGGCAGATTTCATATGCAAACCTATTACTCTTATTAGGACTAGATACTCTCACTGTTCAAAAGTCTTATTAGACACCTAAAAAAAAATTAATATTGTCCTAAACTTTCCATCTGCTGGAAATTAATTTTTGAGGAAGTCCTCTTCTTCATCTTTCAGCTTAGAATGCTATAATTTACATATGGGTTTCATTTTCCTGTTTTTAATTTTCTTAAAAGAGACTGCCTCGTGGTAGAGTTAAACATCCTTGGTTAAACTTGGGTAAGAATGTTACTTCTTGTCTGGTCTTAGGTCTGTATAAGTGAATGTGAAACAGTTGCTGTAATGTGATGTGTAACATAAGATGATTTGGCTGGGCCTTTTCCCATTAAAATTGCATCCTTGAGGATATATTCTGTGGAAAGATAGGAGGAGCTTGTGTTTGAGAAAGCAGTGTATCAGCATCAGCATTTTCTAAGCCACTTTACCAAAATGAAAAGCTAATGTTTTCATATAATTGGCAAGAATGAATACTTTAACTCAACCATTTAACCTATGGCATTCACATAATCAAGAAGAAAATGGAAATAACAATGAGCAAGCAAAAAAAAAAAAGGCATAGTGTATAATAAAATATAAAAACACATAAGACAGTAGGAAAGCATTAAGAAAGCTACAAACTATATATCTTAACTTTTAGCTATAATTTCAACTAACGATTGTGAACAAAACGGGTCACCTGGGTTGGCTACTAAATAAAGCTGCACATACCTCTCCGATTACATAAAGTAGATTTCAAATACTTTAATATTTTATTTACGAATTAACAACTTATTGATAATACTGAGATGAAAGCTTAGCTTCCTAAATCCATTATTTTTACCAATGATTATTTAGAATTATTCTAACACAGTGATATTCTCCCTATTTACCCCAAACTGTCTTGTTCTTCCATTATGTTCTCTCTCCACGTTTTCTGGAGATATTCTTACTACTCTGCTCCCAGACAATACTATTCTTTTTCTAGGTGACTTGGCTCTGAAATAAGCAGTTTGGTTCACATATATTTATATTTACCATTAGATATCAGCATTAGCATTGAGCGTTCTATTTTCTCTCTCTCCTCTCGGTTATTTTTGAAGTGTTTAAGATATCTTCTGCTATTTCAGGGTTTGCAACTGCTGGGTATGACTGAATATCAGATAAATCTGCTCTGCAAAGCTCTGTACATCTAGGTTGAGTATTCTAAACCTCTACATTATTGACATTTTGGGTTAATTCTGTTGTAAGGAGCTGTCCAGTGCATCAAAGGATGTTTAGCAACATTCCTGACCTATACCCAGTATATATCCCCCCACTCTAGTTGTGACAACCAAAAACATCTCTAGACATTGCCAAATGTCCTCTGAATGATAACTAATTATCTAGGCTCTATCTGTGCTTTACCAATCTAAGGTCAATGATACTTCTTACACACACACACACTGTCTTTCACTATAATAAAATCTGGAAAAGAGCACTGAAGAAGGACAGTTTAACATGTTGAAAGCACACTGAATTCTGTAAAAGATGTCTGTTTTAATAGTTAATATATTAGAACGAGGCCTTGAAAAGAGGTACTTTTCTGTGAAGCTCTTTGTGCTTTACTATCATTTTCTACAAGAAAAGTAAGAGGTCAAGGAATCTTATAACCTTAGACTTAAAAAGGACTCCCAGATAATTTAGTATTATGCTTACAACTTCCATGGTAACTGGGTTGTGCTTATCATTAAAAGCTCAAGAAAAGTTGCTCTCTCAAAATTATTTCAATGTTAACAACCTATGAATCTTAGAAGATGCTTTAAAGAATTTGAGACACCCACATTTTTAATCCTTAGCTTAGATTATGTATGCTTGTATTTATCCTCAGATAAATAACATCAATTCTCAGGTCTTCTTCAGAAAAATTTCTAAATATTACAATAATTTAGTTTGTATTTTTCAATCTTTAATATATTTTATTTTCTGTGATGGACCATCTTCTAAATATTCCACATCTATGAGAAGTGAAAACCAAAATAAAACATAATACTCTACAGGGAATACAGCTTACTTGAGAGAGATGACTCTTAAATTCTCCATCCTATTTAAAGGAATTAGTTTGGGGGAAATTCAGGCTATTGTCAGAGTGGCTACCTAGATTAAATGTCAAACATAGAAGAAAATTTTCCTCATTATGAAAGCCTAACAGCTTTATGGAAAAAAAGTAGCCATGTATAAATTCAATGTTAGAAGAAGAATACTAAAATCAAACACTTTTTTGAGGGGGTCATGTAAATAATTCCAAAGAGGACAAGGAATATTCACTTTTCCGTCTGAGTGGTATAAACACAAATGCCCTGCAGTGGTTTTATTGGAATGAGTTATGTTTAAAAGGTATAATCTATTATTTAAGAGTACTGGTAAATTATAGCAATAAAATTCATTTTAATTGATTAATTACTAATTAGTTGAGAGTCTACTATGTGCTGCTGGGCACTGTGCTAAATGTTATATATGTAGGGGCATGGGACAATAATATATTATCTAAGCATAAATACACTTAAGCTGCTACTAATTTTATAAAGTTAAAAGATAAGCACACTTACATTAATTTTAATCTATCAGAACAAAATACAGCTATGATCACATGTATTTAATGTAAAAAAATGAATGTTTTCTAAAAGCAACAAATAACAGCATTCCATGACTTAGTATTGGCAATAAAATGATTGTCGTTAGATAGTTGGCTCTTCTATGTTTGACATTTAGTCTAGTTAGCCACTCTGACAATAGCCTGAATTTTCCCCAAACTAATTCCTTTAAATAGGATGGAGAATTTAAGAGTCATCTCTCTCAAGCCTTTCGTTGATGGGAAATTCATCCTCAGTTATGAAAATGGTACACATTATACAGAACAGCATGCTCTCTACTATAAGCATGTGTGCATAAAACTATACACATCTGTCTGAAATCTCTTCGAAAGTCTGGAATCCATAGTATTTGCTATCTGAATTTCTAGAAAAACTTTTCATGTATTTTTTATCTCCTTACTAACGAAGTATTATGCGATATCTGCCAATCTAGTTTTAAATAGCAAAAGGAAAGAGTTTGGCAAACTCTACAAACTTGTAAAATTGAAGAAAACCAGGAAGTCTGAACTTTTAAAACTGACATTTGATTTGTGTGACTAGGACATAAGTAAACTGGCCAACAATTTATAGCTGAAGAAGTAGAGTAAGATTATACATAGACACTTACCAATTCTGGCACACTTCCAAAATATACCCAACAATCTGTACAGAATAAAAAAGAAAAAAGTAACTATTGATTACTGGGAAAGGTAAATAATTCTCTCAGTTATCATATAGAGAATTCATTATATACTAGCATTTTAACTTCTGATGCTTTGCTTCAACAATGAAATTGTTTGATGTCAAGCTACAGCAATAACTTATCAACCATCAATGTATACAAACTATTATAAACTGGACTATATGTGGTGTCATAGGTTAAATCCAAGGTAAATTAATGTGTGTGGCAAAAATCTGCGCAATGGTTTACTACTATAAGATTAATTCAGTCAACTTCAAGTGCTTTACCTTCAAAAGCAGGAAACATCCATGCTGATTTAATTAAAGCTTAATTTTGAGAAAATGGAAAATAAATACAATTGGTTTGGAATGAATTTTGACTTTAAAAAATAAAACTCTCATGCTATAAAAACCTACTTCTCATAGGACGTAGTAACTCTATATTTAAATGATCTATAATCATAAATAGCACTTATATAACTATGTCATTCAATGTGTGCCTGTTTTCAATATAATTAGATAATCCTAGTTTAGGAACACTGTATCTGAGTTAACTATGGCATGTAAAACACATATAGTCTGGAAATAAAAAAAATTAAAGATGTCCATTTCAATCTATGAATAAATATATTATGAATTAAATGATATTACATGTATCTATCACTTATCTGGCATGTATAAAAAGTATACGCTTAAAAAAAGTAATTTAATGAAAAGGTATCAGAAAAAAAAAACATTGCAGGTAACTGTTTTGTTGGTCTGAAATAGAATAATAAATGGTGTTCCATATGGTTACAAACCAAGATAAATTAACGTTACTTATTGCAGTAAGTTAGGATTGGTGTAACAAAATCATAATACTTAAATTCCAGGGAAATTTATATTACCTTCTTTTTGCTTGAAGAGATGGCTGGCTAATGAATCATTTTATTAGAATGATTAAGAATGAAAGAAAATATGGGTTCAATCAAGTTCTGTATAGGTTCCACCTCTAAAATACAACCTCCTGACCTCAAAGTAGTCTCTTACTTTAGGTTAAATGAAATAGGTAAAAATATAAAATATTTTTTAGGATGGACACTGTGACAGGTGGAACAATTATATTATGGGAATAAAAGGACAAAATTCATATACATCTCTTAAAAGTAATGTAGAATAAAGGGCCAGAACATACCTAAGTTCAACATTACTAAATTAGCTGCTTAAGAGCAAGGTACTTTATCTCTTTAATAACCACTCAATAGGTTGTTATAAGGAGATAATGAGTTATTACACAAAGTCTTTAGAATAGTGACTCACCTTCTATGTTCAGTAATACACAGGCTAAAGACACATAAGACAATAACTCCAGATAGCACTTAAAATTGGCTTACATTTCATCGAAAAATGGAAGATAACTGGTTTGTGATCTCCAATGTCATGGTTGCTTGATTCTAAAATCCTATCGATTATAACATGAACTATTGATTTAAAGCTACTCTGGTTAAGGGGCTCAGAGGAATGATACCTCAAGTTCCTCCATGAGAAGCTTAACGCCTCAAAGAACACAAGAACACAGTCTGAAACCACAGGATCACAATCAAGGTCTTTTTAGGTCTGATAATCTAGAAATAACTCCAAGTATTATTAGGAAGTTGGTACAACACAGCCTATTAAAAGCTATTTATATAAAACAAATTTCCTAACTTGGATTTATCAGTATCATTTTGACCTTTTGGACCTATTTCCTTACCTAGACATATTTCTGCAATATCCCAAATGCTAGCTATTAAAACACATAAACTTACTAGTTGATAAAAAAACCAATACAATTTTGTTGCTTTGTTTCTATGGTTATAAGCCAATAAGCATATCTGCTGATAAAGCTATTAGGTCTGTGAAAATAGGAAAAGAAGACATAGTAGCAATCTTTTCCTGCTGCTTTTTGTTTCCATATTATTATTTAAACAGTGAAGTCATCAAAAACTTGTTTTATCCATTAGGTCTAGACATCTCCACCTAAGCAAGAATACTCACTATAATAAAAGTTTATGATGAGTCTCATAAAAATATGTATTTTAACAAAAAAGAACAATGCGCTATACATTTTTTTTTCTATAGAAAATACTTATGTAGAACTCAAAATAAAATGGGGCTTAACATTCATATAAATAGAAACAAAGTTTTTATGAAAAGCTTTAAAACAGTTGACTAAATCGCATAATAATTTAAAATGTAAAAACAGGCATGATATGTTTTTGGTCTTTTATGTAGGAGAAATATACTACTACTCAACCTCTACTGTAAGGTTGGCAGCCCTGAGAACTCCTTTTTTTAATGTAGCATGTTATGGATATATTCCTGCTCCCAAAGAAATAAAGAGCAGACTTATTTCCACATGCGATCTACTTTTTTCATAATGGCATCACTGAAGTATAAATATTCTATTCTACTACTATGTGATTATTCTTTAATAAAATAAACATAAGTATCTTATTAGATGGACGTTATGTATTATATTAGAATTCCAAACAACTGATCAATGAGAATGTTTACTGGTTTCTACCATATGTTTTAACGAAGTTAATAGTCTGGGGTTGCAGAGAAAGGAAAAAAGGAAATAAAATTGGTTGGGTAAAAAGGCTTCATGCATAACTAAAAAGCAAATAAAATCATACAATTTCACAAATGGACAAAGTATTAAACTGAGTGCTGAGTACTAAGTGCGATAACAGTTCAGATAACAAGGCTGGCATGATGAGAGCACAATTTTTACAAAGCAAGTGGGCCATTGCCATAAAACTGATAAACAAATAACATGTTTTCAACTTCAGTAGGTTAAATAATATCTCTCATTCCAACAAAAACAAATTATCAGTTTATTAGAACATGATTACTGATTTCCAATATTCAAAACTGGTTAGAAGTTCTATTTCTTTATTTGTGTTCAAACAACCCTAAGAAATAAAAAAGAAGAGTAACAAGAGCCAAATGATTTAGATAAGGTGATGTTTGAATAGATGCTAATTATGACTCCAAAGATAAAGAAAAGAGAGCAGAACTTATTATTCTGATAGCTGAATATCTACCACCTAGCCTCTTATTAGGTCTTTTTCTTTCCATTAAAAGCAAAAAAAGTGGTGGAGATAATTATTCCTATGTGAAATATTCTATTCTTTCATCTTTTTTATTTCTTAAAATGATTAAGTGAGGTACAGGCTCTTTTCAAGGAAGGATTAAAACAATTATTCATAAAAATTAATAAATATAAGGTGAAGAAAGTTTAGTTTTTATCACATGGTCTTTTTTTATATATACACTCTTTCTTTTGGTTGAATTCAACATGTATTTTTGAATTATGAAATGGCACTTTAAAATTTAATTATGTTAAGCTCAATTTTTTGGAGGGTGTGAATATATAATTAAAAGGGTAACATACCCAAGACTTAATTTTCATTACTGTCTTAAGTAAGCGAAATAAATTTCTCTAAAGATGTTTGCTTTAATGATACAAATAGGACCTTATATGGTTAGAGCAATCTTGGATTGGAAAGGAAATGTCTATATTATTATTTTTGTGAACACAGTGCCTGCAACCTGTTCAAAACTTTCAAAATGTGATAACCAACTTTACTATCCTTATTAGTAAGATTCTACGATTACAAAGTTTTTGGGTTTTTAAAAACAGAGGGACAAAATAATGTAAAAAGTTATTACAAAACTAAGTTATAAAGGAATTAAATTTTTCAATAAAGTTTATAGTAATTACATTCAATAGCTGTAAGAACTAATTTGGGTGATTAGTTCATTAATAACATTAATAACATACCCAGTTTTATTTTTGTCCAAGATGCTGGGTGCCAAGGATCGGATATAAGCACAGGTACATATAAGCAGCAAGATTACAGTCAACAGACTCTGAAAATTGAAAATGGCAGACTAAAAAGAGAAAAAGAAAAATTAATATCACAAGTAAAATTGCATATTAAAACACGCCAGACAAGTCTTTATTAAGAATCATACTATAATTCTGAGAATGCACCTTCTCCTTTATTTTTGGGACTATGAAATGGAGAAGATGTAAAAAATAATTTAAATTCAACAACTTGAAAACACTACCAAAAATGTCATGAATCCAAAATAGCTCACTAAAGCTGAATTGGTAAGTAATTAGTATAGATGTTCTAGGGGCTCAGACTATGAGGCAGTATATGGAGTCTCCTAACTCTGCCAGCAGCTGACTATTTGAACTCAGTTGAATCATTAGCCTCTTTAAGTCTATTTCACATCAGTAAAACTAGGTGGAGAGATTCACTGCTGATTCTTTAAAAGTTATTAAAAATTTTAACACAGAAATTATAGGAAATCATAGCTTTCCAGTCGAAGTAAAATGAAGGTGGGCTTACTCTATTCAAAATTCAGCTCAAGTATGTTTTGCAGGAAGTCTCCTTGAACTCATCTGCCTCCCTTCTCCTATTTCATATAGAACTCCCCTCTCTGTTCTCAGAGCAAACTGTAACATATTTATTATAATACTTATCCCTTAAGTATTATTAAGACTATCCAGCACCTGACTATGCACCTGCCATACAGCAGGAGCCCAATAAGGGAAGAACAAATAAAAAAAAGTTTAGAAGTGCAGAAATACTACTATACATCTAAGCCTCCCCAAATCAAGTGAAAAACAAGTACATACATCCAATAACATAAGGCAATTAAGTAAGGTGGCTGGGCACATAATTAAAGTATTTAAATCAATAGCCTTCATGGTTATATTATCAACCAGTTAAAAGACATAATGGAAAAGAGACTCAATTTATAATAGCAACTAGAATAAAAAGTTAAAATATCTGAGGATAAGCTTAACGCAATATTGGCATCAAAGGACAAAAGTGATAAAACCTTAAACATACTGAAGAACATAAAGGCAGAATGAAGTAGTATACCAGGTTCTTATATTGGAAGCCAACATCAAAAAACTAATCTGTAAATTTAAAGTGAAACTAATACTATTTTTTTTGAAATAGACAAGTGATTTTCAAATTTGTATGGAATAATAATTAAGAATAGCCAGGAGAATCTAAAAAAGAACAAGCCCTATCAAAAACTGTCATATATTTTTTAACCTTTTACAAGTTTTTGATATTTATAAACTATTCAAAGCATTAAAAACATTGTACATGTTATTTACCAATATTAAAGACAAAAAATGTTTACATACAATGTTAAGTGGTGGGAAAGTAGCATGCAAGATTGAGCCATCAGTGTATCTTTAGTTACAAAAATCTTTTTGCAAAGAGGGGAGAATGCAGTGATTATCTCTGCAAGGTTTTCAACCTAATTCTCAACTTCTCTGGATTTCTCAACTTTTCTAAGTGTTACTTTTATGGCTTGAAAAAAAAAAACCCAAATCATTTGCATTTATTTTAATAGTTGTTTTTCTATAGAAATCATTTCTTCACGACAGCAAGGGTAGTTTATAAGCACCTTGAAATAAATTAATGAATGAATTAATATCATTCATATTACTATTAATTATAGATAGAAAGCACAGTAATTATTTTGAACATGTATGAGTATGCTGATAAATAGTATTTGATAATAACCTCATGAAATATAAAGTACAGATTTCCTTCTAGCCAGCATAACTAAACACATATCTACTCTGTGGCATGAGGCTAGACAGAGGATTTAAAAAGTACATAGCACGATTCCTTTCCAACAAGGACTTTACAGCTAAAAACAGTTACAAAAATATTCACTGAGTACTTCTTTAAGATTATCTTATTTATCCTCATATATGTTATTAATGCCCTTATTTTATACAACTGAGGCATGCAGCAGTTATGAATTAGAACATGACATTTAAAAAACTAAATAGCAACTCGGTAGCATATTTAAGTTACAACAGCCAGGCTGACAAAAAATGCTGTTTTCATAAAGAAAAGTCAGGAAAAGCTACAAGGAAAAAGCAGAAATGCATCAAGCCTTGAAAAAGCACAATTGGATAGGCAAAGAATAGAGAGCAGGCTCCAAAAGAGACAAAAGCATGTAAAACATTCCCACAGAATCAGGAATTTGCATGTTCAGGGAATAATGAGCACATTTAATGTATTAAGCAAAGGATTCATGTACTAAAGTGGCTGGAACATAAATTTGCAAAGTAGGTTTATCATCTTCCTAATGGAGTATCTCAATTCATGATTTCAGTGTATACTTTTTCCTTCCTTGAATGTCCTGTTACAGAAACATGCTTAAATGATACGGTGTCTGAGACTGATTTCGAAATAGTCCTGCGTGTGTGTATGTGGTGGAAGGTGTGGGGCTGATGATGAAATGCTGAGTATAGGAGGCTTCATTGTATTCTTTTCTACTTTTGTATGTTTGAATTTTTTCTTAATTAAAAATTTTAAGAGGCACTTAAAACAACTATTAGAGAAGTAGGATGTATATATACATATTTGTCTGTGAAGCCATTTACAAATGAAAATCATTTACAAGTATGCAATATATGATACACATAACTTTGTTCCTGGGGTTTATAGACCCTAACATTCAGACAAATAATCTTAGGTGGTAAAGTTTTTTAGGTGTACTCAGACTGGTCAAAAATGTATTTCAAACTTACAGACATTAGCCTAACACTGCTTAGCCTACCTAAGCATTCCTCTTAATGGTTAGCATCTGTTGTCCACTGATACAAAATTTTAGTTTCAGGGTTAAAGGAAACAGATGTTCCTGTTCTGTAGGAAAATAATTGGGATTTTCAATAGGAAAGTGTTATTAAAGGGAAGGGAGGAAGCTAAGAAAAAAGCATATTTGATCACAAAATAGAGGGAAAGATGATTTAAAAAGGTGATGGGGGAAGTAAAATTCATTGGTGTTTAATTTTTTCCAGATATTTTAAATCATAAAATCTTTTTCAAGATATTCTGTGTTTTTGTACATGCTTTCTAGTTTTGGCTGCCTAGTAAATTAACTCAACCTTCTGGTCTCAACTCAAGGGTTACCTCCTCTGTGAAGTCTTCTTCTGCTCACTCTCCAAACCAAGCAGTTAGGGTATTTGTACATGTACGCCATACACGTACCTGCCTATGGTAGCATCCATCAAATAGTATTGTAATTAAAGCCTTTATTTTATTGAGGTTCCTATCAATTCCTTGTGTCTCAAACAAAATAGTGCCCAGTAACTACTAAAAAATGCTGAACAAACAGAAAATTGAAAACCATCACAAATCATAGATATTTTAACAAATTCAAGAGCATCCTTAGATTCCAAATTAACAACGTTACTAAAAAACATGTAGATCACACTGCTCAATATTTTGTTAACCATTCACGAGAAACCACACACTCCTTTGTATTTATATTTACTTGTCAATATTTGGAAAATCTAGAAGGAAGAAATATATGTCCTTGTTTAAGTTAAAGGCCCAGGCTGCAAGGTAAAATAAAAGCCTGAGGTAATTTCCTTTCAGTATCTAAATCTTTTTGTGTCACTAACTGGAATTCAGAGAAAGTTCTATCAAGCAGTCAGCCTTAAAGTGCTTGCATATGGGACAATGTATGTCCTTCTGACTCCAACAGAGTAGACAAGCTGGTTGGAAGAAAGTTCTAAAACCCTAAATAATTCTTAAATCTAAGGTTTGCCTAGTTTTCCATGAGGACACCCTATGACAAAGCCAGGGAGGTTATACAATGGCATGCTATCCAGTTTAATAAATATAGCTATCTATTGAAAATAATGCCCACTGGAACTAAGGAGCTATAAAATACATGACAATTTGTTTCTTCTGGAGGACCTAGGGAAGAATCTATCTTCTTGCCTTTTCCAGCTTCTAGAGGCTGCCTGCATTCCTTGGCTAGTGACCCCGCATCACTCTGATATCCACAGTCACTTCCTTTTATTATTACCGCCGTCTCCTTCTTACAAAGATCCTTGTGATTACATTACCCCTCTCCCCATACTTCAAGATAATCACCCCATTCCAAAATTAGTCAAATATGCAAAATCCCCTTTGCCAAGTAAGATAACAAGATAACATATTCACAGTTTTGTTTGGTTTTTTGAGTGGTGGTGGGGCATTCTGTCTGCCACACCTACAAAATGTCATTTTTATAAAGAGGTATCCAATAACATTTTCTAGACTTGGCTTCCTTGGCACTCTCTGGAGTACTACTTCAAATACAATCAGAAAGGTAACCCTAGGGATTGTGGAAAACTGCAGGCGTGCCCTGCCCTTTGACCATTACTCTTATTACTCTCGGAGTTGTGTTCACTCTTCTGAAAAATGGCAATGGAGACCCCAAACTATTTTTCTCCAAAAGCTCTCCATACTCCAGATGTATCACACTACTCAGAGCTAATAAGAGCTTCTGCTATGCTTCAAATAATGTGTTATTGTACTAACTTATCTAAATTGAAAGGAAATAAACTTGATGAGTAGGTTACTTTGTATAACTGTTCTGAAGTAAATCATAATTTGTTAGGCTATTTGAAATAATGAAACTAATTCAGACTTTCATTTGGGCACCACTACAGTACATAAAATCATTTATCAATAATAAGACATTGGTCAATGCATACCTTAGTGTCCAAACACAAAATTATTTGCAATGTTAACACATCTTTTTGAAATTCTATACCCAAGTCAGTTGAAAAGGTTAAGAATATTTAGTTCACATTCAATTTTTGTCATTTTATCTATACAGCTATCATTTATTTTCAGAATCATTCCTGAATGTTAAAACTATATTCACTAAGTTTGGCTTTAAGGTTAAACTGGTTTTGTTTTTAGATGCATAAATAAAAAATACTTCTAAGCAAAAAAAAAAAAAAAAAAAAAAAAAAAAAAAAAAAAAAAAAAAAAAAAAAAAAAAAAAAAAAAAAAAAAAAAAAAAAAAAAAAAAAAAAAAAAAAAAAAAAAAAAAAAAAAAAAAAAAAAAAAAAAAAAAAAAAAAAAAAAAAAAAAAAAAAAAAAAAAAAAAAAATCCAAAGCATTAGAATGAAAAAAAAAAAGGGTAAAAGATCCAAGCAGTATAAATGTCCAAATAAAGAAACAATGAGAAAGGCAGAAAAAATATACATATTAATATGCTAAACAGTGCTCTGCCCAGGAAGTGTTCAATGACTGGCTGCTAACCATACATCTGCAAAAAAGACCTTACTAAGCCCATATTACTTTCATTAGTTCTGATTATGTAAGCTATATGTGGCTTTATTTTTAGAATTATTAAAATAAATTGTTTAAACGATTATTAAGGACCTTCTTTCTGCATAAGAAGCTGGGGGTTTAAATGAATGCTTCTGAGGTGTTAAATACATTATTGACATATTAATTTTTCCTGTTGAAGTGAAATTCACTTTAAAACAAGAATTGAATACCGAAGGCTTAAATTTTTAAACCTTCTAATAGTAATAATTTTACTTGTTTTAATACCTACTGCTTTTACACAAAACTGAAGTCATTTATCCCTATCTGGGTGTTGGAGGAAATCTAGAAATGGCATTCCTGACCTCAATGTGATAAAACTAGTACTGCACTGGAAAAGTGTGTCAGCATTTTATCATTTACAAATCTAGGTCAGGTCAGCATTTTCCAACTAGCTTGTACTTGTAAATTCATATGCACCACTACTATCTCTTAAAATGGAAAACATGGAAATGAAGGAATAAATGTTAAACCTATATGTGAAAGTCCAACACACAGACACACAGGCACACAGGCACACAGACAGACACACAGAGAGAGACACACACACACACACACACACACACACCATTTATCTCAAGTAATTTATTACAGGTGATTAACAAGATTTCCACTAACATAGAAATATTTAACATTTTCTTTTGGTGTTATTAGCACATAAATTCAACCTTTGTTATTTACTGTAAGGTAGCACTGATATCACACCAAATATACAAGTTATTTTAGTTTAATTTGAAACCTAGAAATCAGGATTGCTTAATGCTTCAATGTTAAGAACACATCAGCTTATTTTAGTACTAGTGGCTACTAAACATTTGGATTATTTACTTAAATAATCCAAGTGTATAAATTTGTCCTTGGATAAATCAGCATCTCTACACATCAGTTTAATTTCACTTGTAAAATGAGGGGTTAGACTGAATAGCCCTTTGATCTTACTGGTCTTGTTTCAAAGGTGGAGAGACCTTTTCAACTTATTCTTTTGACTTAAAATTAATAACTTGCAAGGCTATAAGTAAAGCTACGGTCCAGAGTAGAAGCACCTCAACTCTGTTCTCCTTGGCAACACTGGTGGTCTTTTGTGTTTAATTCTCATCCCATTGTCATGGATTAAAATATGGTAATTAAAGTCATTATCACTGGGTTACCTCACAAATACACTAAGTTTATGTGCAAACTCAAAAAGAAACCTTATTGTGTACCTCTTCCAACTACAATGTACTTTCAGATGCTGACATCCTAAGCTCATGGGAACAGAGCAGGAGTGAAAAATTAATCAACTGGCAATTGTTTATCCATCTATGTCTGAATGGCATATATTTGAGAGCAACGAATCACTAAAGACAGATTTTTATCCCCAGTTATGTTGTTTCTATTAACAGCATGAAGATTTCTGGCATCTGGACATTAAGTTAGAGTCCTGGCTTCACACTATGTGTGTGACCCCAAGCATGTCAGTCTTCTTGTTCCTAACTTCCTGCATTTGTAAACATGTACTCAGAAATTGTTGTGGGCTTGAAATAAAACAATGTTTATACACTGATTTTTCAAACACAGCCTAGATCACAGCAAGTGCTAATAAATGAGAGTTACTATTGTTACTTTTGAAAAAACAATCATGGGAAGACAGTTTAAATACTGTGGATCTTAAATACAGTATCTATCTTGGCTTCAGCTAGTTCATAAAACAGACAATAGTATTATGAAAAGAATATATCTTTGACTTGTACTATGAGTAAAATAATTTAATCAGCTTCTAGGAAGATATGCAAGAATTAAGAGTAACAGTCTATTTTCTAAATTGAAGAAGGAACCAAGTTTTCTATAACAGCTCACTCATGACACTTTAAGAACAAGTGTATCCATCCTATCATGGAGAAGGTGGGAGAAAGAAGCTGGGGATTATCCTTGGACAAAGAAGAAATAATTTGCTAAGTGGTGTTAAACTCCAGGGAAAAAAGACTGTGACTTATGCCCCAGCTATAATCATAGCCGGCATAAAGTAAGCAACAATTAATGAGTTTTCGAGTAAATGTCTAAGGGTTTTGTGCTGCAGGAACTTCTGAGAACACAAGCTCAGTTATTTTCTATCAAAAAGAGGCATTTTGGGGATCATGGCTGCTTTTGATACTATAATAAAAAGAATTCTGGGGAATTCCTTTCCCCAGAAATATGCTCATAAATGCAACATTTGGCACGTGGCCTTCATAAATTCACCATGAGGGCCTGGTTTAGAGGTTGTTAGCATTTATCATAACAAAAGAAAAATGACTTCAGACAGAGCTTGAGAGATCACATAGTATTACTATCAGTAATACATAGTATTACATCTATCAGTTTTCTGGCTGTGCTGGTTTTATCTTTTTTTTTTTCCAAACTAAAAATGTAAGCATTTCTTTTGCAAACTTTAGTGACTTATTTTAAACTTTTCTAAGAGGACCAAACTATCAAAGGAATCTGCAGTAACACAAAATAACACATACAACTTTAACAGAGTGTGGGGAGGAGAGGAAGGCAGGAGGCCAGACAACACTTCAAGTACATTAAGGTCCTAGAAAAGAAACCACCTCTGCAGCAGAGAACCTCAACCATTAAAATCTAGTTTGCAAAGTACCATGTTTAAGATTGAGAGAAGCCTGAAAAGCAACAAGTGAAAATTAAGGTGTGTAGTTTGGGGTTTATTTGATAACAATGAAATAATCATCTGGGTCAGGCCTGTAGGGAGTTAAGGAAACGCAAAACAACCAGCGCAAACTCGAGTAGCTGCAATGCCTTAGAGGGTCAAAGGACCACAAAGAATAACTGGCCGTATAAACCAAACCATCATATCAAGTGGTCTCTACGGGACAGGACGGGATCCGCGACCGCGGAGTCTTTCTTGGGCGTTCGGCCCCGGCTCTTTCAAGTTGAGCCTGCAGGAGCCACATGGCTCCGAGGCCTGTGCATAATCTTCCGAACTCCGGGAGAATCAAATTAGTGGCAAGACTCCTTGGCCCGCGCACTCAAGACTGCCGCCCAACCCCCCTAGTCCCAGTTAGATATCACAGCCTCTTTACAAAGTTCAACCGCGACCCCACAGACCTGGTTCTTACCATAGTGAGGCCGGCGAAGCCCCAGCCACATCACCCTTCCGGGCCCAGGGCGGAAAAGGCGTGCACGCCCAGCCTGCCCTTCTTGCTCCCTCCCGCGGTCGGGTTGGGCCTGCCAGGGAACCCCTCCAGAGCCGCAAGACTCAGACGCTAGGATAGGATCCTCTCTCCCGGAAAAGGCGGGTTTAAATGACGTCATGCAGCCCTACGGAAGTAGATGACGCTCTCATTGGCTCCGGGACCTCTGGCCGTGGGGGTGGGACTTTTGGAGGAGACCGGAAGTGGAGTCACTGAGAGGTAGGGTTCGTTAGTGAGGGTTGCGTCTTTACAACAGTAATTGTAGTTCTGTGTTTTTTATCTTATTTTCTGCCCCTGCTTTTTTTTTTTATTAAATTTTTAAAATTCTGTTATTTCTCTCTATAACTCCGCAGGGCGTGAATGTATCCTGGCTCGAATCCCCCTTAAAGTGTAAGCTACTGGGCCCATCCTTTTTTGACTTTGGCAGACGACTGGTTTCCCTGGCTTTATCCGCAGGGACTACACCTTCTGGGCACTCTTTTCACTTTCTACCTTTGCACTCGAGGGTTTTTTTGGATTGTAAAGCGCCTTTGAAATGCTTGCAATGGTTCTGAAGTTAGGAGGACGCTTGAATCTGGATGGATGTGTTAAGCAGGCTCTTTGATCGTTTCTCTAGCGTTGGCCTTTTCTCTCGACCAATCCCTAGTTTTTTACAAACTATCAGTGGGTTGCGTCTGGGGTTGAAAACGCCCTAGGCCTTCTGGAATCAGGCAAGAGTTATCTATGGTAATAAATGGAAAGGAGCTGTCCTTTCCTGATTTCTGTAGTTGATTATGTCTCTAGAGAAGTGATCCACCAGCAAGACAAATCACATGCCAATATTTTCTTTTAACTAGTAGTGTTTTTTTTTTTTTGCTTCCTGTAATTTTAATACTGTTAGATGAGACTCTCTTACCCCCGCCCCATTTTTGTCTTCCCATATTCTAGATGGAGAAACAGGGGCGTTACCTTGTTTATATGATTCTTGGGATTATTTAGAAGTCAGAGACGCAGACTTTAGCCCTCCGTCCCCAAGTGAATCAGAAAATATGGCAACTCTTTGGCCCCAAATGTATAGTTTATTTATTCTCCGGCAACAAAGGGTTCTTTTAAGAGTATTATTTAAAAAAAATAATTTATTAATACAAAGAGAAAAGGAAAGAAACATATGAGACTTTTGATTTATGTACTATATTTGGCCAAAATATAAGACCCTCCGAAATTTAGGGCAACACTGATTTCTGCTATCTGTGATTACAATGTTAGCTACAATACCCACACACACTTAAACAAAAAAAAACGATAACTTTACTTTGAATCTATGAAATTTTCAACAGTTAGTCAAATATTCAATTTTAGCAAGTATATACTGTGCCTTATTTATGAGAAAATGAGAGTGCAGCAGAGGACTAAAGAGGGCCTCTGTTCCTTGGAGAAATTTAATGGTCATGAGGAACAGGGGCATAAGAAAATGTATAAAAGTGTACAAACACTGTCTTCCTATTAAAAATAAATCATTTAATACTCTCTCATAATTGATTTGCATTATACCTAAGTCTTGCCATTTGCATTAAAGAAACTGAGTTGTGGTAATTTTGTTGTGCAACTCATCAGGATTGACTTCTAAAAGAAGGAAATGTGTCTATAGACTACAATGGCTTTTGCTTTCACGTAAAAATCGTATTTATCTTTATGTACACTTCAGTATAATATACTTCTGTGTGAAATTGTTAATTCCTTTATGCCAAAGATTACAATTGATTTACTATATTGATGGATTATAGTTAATTTTAGGCCATAGGCTCTTATGTACTTCAGCTTCAAAATAGAAAAGAACAATGTTTGCTAGTTATTTTAAAGTTAATCATAGAGGAACACAAGTGATAATAGGTAATGCTGAACATATATGATGTTTATTTTTTTCCTGTAAAATAGCAAAGTTAATTTGATCTATGTTGAGAGTCTGTGAAGGTAGTAATTAAGCTACATGGTCATTAAGCACACAACTTGCTTTTGGTTTTTACTGCCAACAAACTAATATAAGTACTATCTTACATTACTAACTACCTCAAAAATCTCCTTTCTGGCAGCTCTGCTAGGGACTCTCATTTCTTACTAAACCGTCTTAGACCATTACTAGAATTAGAATCTGTGTCATTCTTTAGTTCAAAAGTTAATTGTTTCTCCTGCATCTAGAAGAGTGTTTTAAACTTTGGTTTCACGGATTCCGTAGAATTGTATGTAAAAATAGCGCATATTTACATTTTTCTGTGGAGAAATCGCTTAGGCTCTCCAATGTTATGAAGGTTAAATGAGTTAATACAAGTAAATTGTCTTACCAAGTATTTGGCATACTGCAAAGCACTCAGTAAGCATTATCTATTGCTATGTGCCTGGCTTTCTCTTCTAGTAAATTAAAAACTTGAAGGAAGAGATAATAATGTAGAGCTTATTGACTCACATGTTAGCACTCAATAAAAGGTTTTTGAATTAAATTGATATTGCTATTATACCACCAGACTACTTTCTCCTCCTTTTCTTACTTTGTATCTAGTGTTGATAATGTTGAAGGTTTCCTATTATTTGGTTTACCCTTTTTTCATTCCCAGATATTTACATATATTAAAGGACACTAGATTTACTTAACTGCTTGCTTTCTCAGATCTTCATGTAGCTTCCACAGTCTGAGATTGAGGTTCTTTGTGTTCTAGTGTTTGTCCTACCTTCAACCCTCCGTTGTTATTCCATGGCTCTTAGGTTAAGACCCATAAAAGTTTTGTTTGACTTCCATGTCATTTTTCTTCTTCTTTTTAACCTTAAATGCTTCAATTAAGCATTCTCTACTTCCAACGCCATTTATTTGCTCTTCTAAACATAAATCGTTTAAGGAGTTCTCTATGTTCCAAATTCCTTTTTTCTATTCTTTCTTGTTTGGGGGAAGAAAACACAGTTTTTCCTCCTATCCTTAGAAAGTTCTAGCTGTAGTAATAATCAAATTAACATGAGGCACATTAACAGTAGAAAATGACCCAATTTATTACATATATACATATGGAGATTTCATAAGAATATGAGACCAGAGGACAAATTTGGCTTATGTGTCATCTTGAGCAAAGGAGGAGTAAGGGGCAGTAGTTTGGGACTTCAGAAGGGAGGAAGGCAATTCGCATGGCTAGGAAAGCAGATGTTTGATGAATAAATGGTTGCTGGGCCATCTTTAACAATGGGATACTGAGAGGACTTTGATCAAATGGGCCTTGCTTGGTTCTTCCCTTTCGCACACAGGTTCATATTAAACTATAGTTATCTATGATGATAGCTCTTTTTCTGGAGCAGGTCCTTTATCTAAATTCTCTTGGCAGTTAGGGGGAAAGTTAAAGGTTCCTTTCCACTTCATTGGTTGCTCTTTTTTTCAGTCTTCCTTTTCTCCCCATTCTCTTACTACTGAAGTGCTCTAAGGCTCCATCTTTGGTTTTCTTCTTTTCCTGTCTATATTTCTTTTGATAATGTCATGAAGTCTTAAGGACTTTAAATACCTTCTATATGCTTAAGACTACCAAATTCATATTTCTAGTTCCCTCTTTTTCTGAACTCCAGACTCACATATCCAATTTTCTACCTCTACATCTCCACTTGTTTACTTAAAAGATATTCGATCTTAAATGTCTCAAACTGAAATTCTTTCCCTCCAAACCTGTCTCATTCTTTTCTCATCTCAGTTAATGGTGACTCTATATAGCCAGTTGCTAAAAGTTAATTATTTGGAATCATCTTTGACTCTCTCTCTTATTCCATCGAATTTATTAACCCATCTTACTGACTTTCTCTATAAAATATATTCAGAATTTGACTATTTTCTACTATTTCTGCTTTTAGCACATGGATCATCTCTTGCTTGGATGCCTTTTATTAGCCACTATAATTTCTCCCTTGGATTACAGTAATTATGTTCTAGTTGGTCTCCCTGCTTTCTTTAATCCTTGCCTCTTTACAGTCTATGTTCAGACAATAGCCAGAGTGATGCTTTTAAAATATAAGTAAAAATTTGTATTAAAATGTAAGATTCTAAATGAAATTTGTTATCCTAGATTGGATCCTGGAATAAGGAAAAGATATTAGTGGAAAACTGGTAAAATCTAAATAGTCTGGAGTTTAGTTAATAGTCATGCACCAATGTTGGTTTCTTCTTTTTGATAAACGCACCATGGTAATTATAAGGCAAGAAGTTAATATTAGAGGAAACTGAGTGAGAGTATATGGGAACTGAGTACTACCTTTGCAACTCTTCTGTAAATTCAGAATTATTCCAAGATTTAAAAAAAATTAACATTACTTCTTTGCTTAAAAGCCTTTTATGAATTCTCTTTTGACTCATGGTAAAAGTTAATGTCCTTCCATTGGCCTACAAGACTCTACATGATCTGGTTTCACATTATGTCTCTGACTCCATTCCTGTGAAGGGAGCCTCCTCACTGTGTTCCAGTCATATACTGGCTGCCTCATTTCTAAAACACATTAGGCCCACTTCTACATTAGGGCCTTGGGACTGGCAGCTTCATCTACTCACAATACTTCCTAGATATCCACATGATAATTCCTCCACCTCCGTTATGTATTTGCTCAAATGTCACCTTTTCAATAAAGCCTACTTCAGTCTTCTATTTTAAATTGCAATTTTGTAACCTTCTGACTCCTCCCCTCCCCCAACTGGCCTCTGCAACTCCTTTACCCTGTTTTATCTTCTCCATTATCTATAGCATTTATTGCCATACTATGTATTTTACATACTTATGCATATTTTGTTGTTTGCCTCCTCCCATTAAAATGTAAACTCCACAAAGGCAGGACATTTTGTCTGTTTTATTCCTTTATGCCAAGTTCTAAAACACTGTCTGAAGCAGAGAAATATACAGTATGTTTTGGCTGAATGATTAAACTTGGCAGAGTATTTGAAATTGTAATCCTTGATTTGCAGTCAGTCCAAAACACTGAGTTGTTTATCATTTCCTTATATCATGCTATTTCTTACCCCTAAACCTTTGCTTATGCAGATTCTTCTGCCTGGAATGCCTTTCCTTTTTCCTTCCATCCCTAAGATTTATATCTTAAAAGATGGAACCCAAAGAAGCCTTTTCTGAAATGTCATGCTGGCTTATATGCTACTTTTCAGGGGAGTTCCACCCCTGCCTCTGTACTTTACAAGCTTGTGAAATAATTCTCTTTATGTTTTTCAATCTTACTAGACAACTAGAATGTGTCATACTCATCTTTGGGACATTAAAGCCTGTACATAGGTAGTCAATGAACATTTTAATGCATTAATGGCATGATCAAAGTCACTCAGCCCTGAAGGGGTAGAGTTTTGATTTCAAGCTGGGTCTTCTGACTATAAAAATCAATGTTCTATTTATTATACCTTGTTTTCTAGGAAAAAGGTGACTGTTTAAAATAATAGAAGTATGGTTCTTTTTATACAAGTAGGAGGTAGTTAATGTATTTTATAGCCCTCGGCAATTTGCTCCCTATCATTTGTAAAGCTGCAAGTACTAATGAGAAAGTGAGTTGTGCTTTTTTTCTAAGACACTGTATGAAATCAATGAACAGAAGGTTATACAGTCAGCAAATTTTTAATGTTGATGAAATTGGGCTTTTTTTTGGGAGAAAAACACTGTTGAGATTTTCATTGCCCAAAAGAAGAAATCCATGCTAGAATTCAAAACTACTTCTGAGGCATTCATACTGCCAGTAGCTATAAATCAAGCTTTTTTGCTTGTGTGCCTTTGGGGAACCCCAGGGGAGTTATAAGATATTGCAAAGATTTTCTCCCAGTGATATGGAAGTTTGCTCTTAATTGAATTAATGATGATTAGTTTGTTAACTTTTAAACTTTTACAGTAAGCATTCTGAATTGAAACTGTCCTATGAATATCATCATCATTGTTGTAGTCTGTAAACCAATCTTTTATAATTTTGCCTAGCCTTTAAGACTAACAAAAAGGGAAATAATTTAACTTTAAATTCTGAAAAGGTTTCAGTAACTTTCAGCCCCAGCATTGGGGTTGAAAATGATGATTTGGCTTGAGATTAAGAAATCAAAAACAAATATTACTTGGACAACACTCCTGAGTTTGTGCCTGGTTTCTTTAAGCTTTACTCACCCTGCAGAAGTGACCAAAATGTTGAAGTAAGCAAGAAGCTTAATCTGGTCTTTGTGTGAGAGGATGCTTTTAGCTTACTTGTGATTTTATCTGAATAGTTAATGAGAATTTTATTAAATAAAGGCAGACCTTGGTCATTTAGAACAGAAACAAGTGGCTGCTGAGAAATAAGATATAACCATTGTTGAAGAGACTCATCAAAGTCCTGACAGTATAAATATTGACATGCTGAGATATGTCAATATTTACCATAGAATTTGGAAGTTACCAAGTTCCTGTTTAAGAAATATGACCCTAGCACTGAACGCAGTACCAATAAATAAGGAGCTTGTCCAGATGAACAGCTGCTTAGAGAAAATAGGATAACATCTGTCCCAACTTGGGTGCACTTAAAAAGTTAAATTTAAAAATGTATTAATGCTTCTTTGGTAATTTGTAGGTATAGATGCTTAATATAATATAGTATACCAATATAGTTCTGTATGTGGCTTAACTTAAGTGTTTTTTAAAAATGACAGCATGGTTGTAATTTATAACTGCAAATTCGTTGTGTTATGATACTCATGTATAAATTGAATTTAAAAGAATCTTACTTTAATATTGTGTTTAGAATACAACCTCTTCATTTTCAACATTATTCTCAAGAAACTGATTCAAGTCATGACTAGATACTACTTTTGAGAACTAAAAGTTTGTGCTCTGAGAATTTCACAGTAGAGAAAACATAAGTTTCTCAAGTTTAAATGTGATAAGGAAATCTGTCCTGGTTGTTTTCTTAACTGTGTCTCAGAAGAAAATCTATGGAGTAAAGAGTGAGGTAAGAGGATATGATATGTTCGGTTGAATAACACAGGTCTCCACTGTTAGTTCCCATATGATAATCACTGTAATACAACAGAGTGTTTGATACAAAGTAGGACATTTGAAGCTTTTATATCAAGTCATTGGAATCACACAGACAATCTTACATCTGTTTTACAAGCTTCTCGGAGAAGGTTGAACTTCACATTTTTTTAATGATAATCCTAAAACAGTCCTAGAAGATCATGAATCATGATTATTGGGATTGCTCCTCTCATTGCTTCTCTTCTAGCGGAGATTAATGGCTTGTAGTTAGTAATCTAATAATTTACCACATCATAATGTTACATTTATGTTGTGAAGCATGGAGAAAAAGTACCATTGAGGTCATATATTGTCAGAAAGTGTTTTTATAAATACCCTGATAAATATAGAAAAACATTTGCTTAGAGGCTTATAAAAGGTTTTTAACCTATTTTTAGTATATTAAAGATAGAAGAGAAATAAACTTTTAAATTTCTCTCTTTTAGAGAGAATTTTCCAATATTATGAGATAAGGTGGTGAGTTTTAAGGAGAAAACGTTAGATTTCTTAGTGATTTTTAAAAGTTGGAAAACATTTCTTGCCATGTAACCAAGATTTGAACCTTTCTTTTTGATTGACGCGGGTGTGGTACACATACCGCTAACTATACACATTGCTTACTTACCACTGTTTTGCCACTACAATAAGATAATTGAGGTTAAAAGAATTAAATGATTTGCTCAAGTCCATACAACTAGGGAATGGCAGTGAGGATTCATCCTGAAGTGTGTCTGAATCCAAAGCTTGACACAAGGTAGCTTAAGCAAAAAAGGAGTTCTTGGTCTCATACCTAAACATCCATGGTTAGATATTGATTCTGGTGCTGCTGAAATCAGACCTGAGCTGCTGCCCACCCCCTCAGTTCCATTTTTTGCTATTGGTTTTGTTCGCAGCAGCTCCATGCTCAGTGTCATACCACCAAATCTAATAGAGAAGAATCTATATTCTTTATGATGCAAATAAAAGTCTTGGAATTGATTTTCCAAGACTTTTATTTGCATATAAGCTTCACTGGTCTGAGTTGTCTTAACTTGAATCTCTGAATCAGTTCACTGGGGATTAGAATGTCATGTTGGCTTAGCTCTGGTCTGTGTTCTGTTCCTGGACATGTAGCCAAAGTCAACTTGTCCCAGGCCTGTGGACAAAATATCAGAGGTGGAGTCACTCAAAGTTTTGTTGCTTCAAGCCTGGGGAGTCTGTATTGAATGGCAAAAATCAACAGTTCTCTAAATGTTGGTGAATGAACACTTTTAACCTAAATTGCAGTGAGACGTGGATCATGACATTGATGATGTTGACCAATGTTTAGTAGTAGCTAACAATGCTGAATTCTTCAGTTGGGAAACTGTTTTTTAACAAACTGAGAAGGACAAGTATAAGCAAGAGTCATTCAAATTACTACAGATTAAATGAATTCAGCCATTTAAGTTAGAGTCACTTATTATGTGCTAGGAACTATCATAGATATTTGATTCATACTGGTTAAATAAAAATCTATGATGGCATGATTCTAATGAAATGCTGTAGGTTGGGAAATTTGGGGATCTAATCTTCTGTTTTTTTTTTTTTTTATCGTGGGTAATATGTGGAACCATTGAATATACATATGAAGTAGCTAATGTATTGAATATTTTGTTATATTAACTTTTATATATTTTGACCTTAGGAATAAATCATTAATGTATAGCCAATAAATATTGAAATATTTTCAGATGTTTTTGATTATCAACTTTTTAGTTGATCATAAAAAAATTTTTTTATATTTAGTATTTTGATTTAGTGTGTACTATAAAATTCACCAGTGCATTATGCACCAGTATTCCTGGTACAGTGCTTATCAGATATGAGTGTTTAACAAAGAACCAAAATTGAGTCCAGTAGTTTTTTAGACAGGCTCCTAAGTTTTGAACTATTAAATTATATATTTAAGAATAACCTTCTAATAGAGACCTTTTTCACTTCTTTAAAAGGTACCCTATAACAAATATAATCAGGTCGATGTTCAAATAACACTTACTGAAAAATTTTTAAAACTTTTTTTGTTATATAAAATTTCACACATATGTAAAAGTAGAATAATGGATTCTCCTGTACCCTAGCTAAACAAAAATATCAGCTTATGGCCTATCTCATTTCATTTATATCCTACTTAAATGCCATTCTTCTTTTCTAAATTATTATTTTTCTTCTTTTTAAATTGAAGTATAATTGATATATAACATTATATGTTTCAGGTATACATTATAATTTGAAATCTGTATACACTGCAAAGTGTTTACCATCAAAAGTTCTAGATACCATATCTTTGTGGTTTCATACAAATTTATTTGTTATAGTTTGTCAAAAATGCTTTTGGGAGTTTTGATAAGGATTTTATTAAATCTGTGGATTGCTTTGGATAGTATGGACATTTTAATAATTTTTCCAATACATGAGCATGGAGTCTTCATTTATTTGTGTCTTCAGTTTCTTTCATTAGTATCTTATAGTTTTCAGTGTACAGACCTTTTATTTTTTTGGTTAAATTTATTACTAGGTATTTTATTCTTTTTGAAGCAGTAGTAAATGGAATTGTTTTCTTAATTTCTCTGATAGTTTGTTTTTAGTGTATAGGAATGCAATAGATTACTGCATATTGATTTTGTATCTTGCAATGTTACTGAATTCATTTATTAGTTCTATTAGTATTTATTCAAATTTTTAGTATTAGAAATTTATTAGTTCCAACAATTTTCTACATATGGTATCATGTCTGTAAATAAGAACAATATTACTTCTTTTTGATTTATATTCTGTTTTTTTTTTCTTTTTTTCTTTTTTTCTTTTTCTTTTTTGCCTAATTGCTGTGGCTAGGACTTCAGTACTGTGTTGAATAGAAGTAGTGATAGTGGGCATCTTTGTCTTGTTCCTGATCTTAGAGGAAAAATTTCAGCTTTTCACTGTTGAGTCCAATGCTAGCTGTGGGTTTGTCATATATGGTATTTATTATGTTGTGATATGTTTCCTCTATACACACTTTGTTGAGAGTTTTTATCATAAATGCATCTATTGAGATGATCATATGATTTTTACCTATATTTTGTTAATATGGTATATCAATTTGATTGATTATAGATGTTGAACAATCTTTGTGTCCTTGGAATAAATCTCACTTGATCCTTTCAGTGTATTTTTAAATATGGCTTGCTAACATTTTGTTTATAATTTTTGTATCTATATTCATCAGGAATATTGGCCTGTAATTTTTTTTACTTTTTTTCCTTAAAATAATTTTTTGGCCTGTAATTTTCTTTTCTTGTGGTGTCCTTGTCTGGTTTTAGTATCAGAGTAACGTTGGTCTCGTAAAATGAGTTTAGAAGTGTCCCCTCCTCTTTAGTTTTTTGGAAGAGTTTGGGAAGGATTGGTATTTTTCTTTGAATGTTAGGTAGGTGTTCACTAATGAAGTTGTCTGTTTCTGGGTTTTTGTTTGTTGGGAGATTTTTGATTACTGATTGAATTTCCTTAGTAGTAAGTGGTCTATTCAGATTTTCCATTTCTTCATAATTCAGTCTTGGAAGAGTGTTTATTTCTAGTATTTTGCCCATTTCCTTTATGCTTTTCAATTTGCTGGTGTATAATTGTTCATAGTAATCTCTTATGATCCTTTGTATTTCTGTGGTATCAATTCTCTTTCATTTCTGATTTTATTTGAGCCCTCTCCTTTTCTTCTGGGTTAGTCTTGCTAAAGATCTGTCAGTTTTGTTCATCTTTGTTCTTTCATTGATCTTTTTTTATTGTCTTTTCAGTCTCTATTTCATTTATTTCCACTCTGATCTTTATTATTTTGTTTCTTCTTTTGACTTCATTTATTCTTTTTTTTTCTAGTTCTTGTATGTGTAAAGTTAGGTTATTTGAGATTTTTTTGGTTTTTGACGTAGGCCTTTATTACTATGAAAGTCCCTCTCAGAACTGCTTTTGCTGCATCCCATAGATTTTGATAGGTTGTATTTATCTTTTCATTTGTCTCTAGGTATTTTTTATTTCTCTTGATTTCTTTGATGACCCATTTGTTGCTTAGTAGCAAATTGTTTAATTCTTACATTTTTTTTTCCAGTTTTCTTCTTGTAATTGATTTCTGGTTTCATACCACTGTGGTTTGAAAAGATGTTATATAGGTTCAGTCCTCTTGGATTTATTTAGACTTGTTTTTTGCCCTAATGGCATCTGTCCTGGATAGTGTTCCATGTATACTTGAGAAGAAAGTGTCTTTTACTTTTGGATGGAATGCTCTATATCTATTAAGTTCACCTGGACTAATCTGTCATTTAAGGCTGATGTTTCCTTATTGATTTTCTGTCTGGTTTATTTATCCATTGATGTAAGTGGGATGTTAAAGTTACCTACTATTATTGTATTGCTGTCAGTTTCTTCTTTTAGGTTTGTTATATTTGCTTTATATATTTTGGTGCTCATATGTTTGGAGCATATATATTTATAAATGTTTTATTTTCTTATTGAATTGACCCCTTTATCATATGTAATAGCCTCCTTTACCTTTTATTACATACAGTCTTTGTTTTAAAGTCTTTTTTTTTTCTTGATATAAATATAGCTACACCAGCTTTCTTTTCATTTTCATTTGCATGGAATATCTTTTGTCATTCCTTCACATTCATTTTGTATGTGTCCTTACTTCTAAAGTAAATCTCTTGTTGGCAGCCTATAGATAGGTCTTTTTTTTAATCCATTTAGCCACTCTGCATATTTTGATTGGAGTATTTAGTTTATTTATATTTAAAGTAATCATTGATAGATATGTACTTTTTGCCATATTGTTAATTGTTTTCTGGCTGTTTTTATAGTTTTTCTTTATTCCTTTCTTCTCTTTCTTTTTTTTTCTTGTGGTTTCATGGCTTTCTTTAACAGTATGTTTAGATTCTTTTCTCATCCTTTTTTGTGCATTAAGCATAAATTTTTGATTTGTGAGACCATAGTTTTATATATAATGTTCTATGTATATGACAGTCTCTTTTAAATTGATAGCTACTTAAATTTGAATGCATTCCAAAAGTTCACATTTTTTTCTGTCCCCCTCATTTTTGTATGTTAGATGCCATACAAATCTTTTAATTTTATACATCTCTGACCTAATTATTGTTGTTTAGTTAATTTTACTCTTTTTGTCTTTTAACCTTCATACTTACCATATAAATGAATGTGATTCATTAACTTTACTATAGATACCTTTTCCAGTGAGATTTTTTACTTTTGTATTTTCTTGATATTAATTAGTATCATTCCTTTCAACTTAAATAAGTCCCTTTAACATTTTTGTGCAAGGCTCGTTTAGTGGTAATGTATGTACTACTTTAGCTTTTGCTTATTTGCATAACTCTTAATATCTTCTTCAATTCTGAATGATAATCTTGCCAGGTAGAGAATTCTTTGTTGGAAGTTTTATTCCTTTCAGCACTTGAATATGTTCTGCTACTCCCTTTTGGCCTGTAACGTTTCTGCTTAAAAGTCTGTTGGTAGCCTTATGAGATTTCCCTTGTATGTAACAAGTTGTTTTTCTCTTGATGCTTTTAAGATTCTCTCTTTATCTTTAACTTTTACTGTTTTAATTATTATGTTTTTATGTGTATCTCTTTAAAGGTCCCTCAAGGAACTTCACTTCATTTTTTTTTTTTCCTGGTCTGCCTTGAGCTTAAAAAAAAAAATTAATCTCTTTTTGAAGATATCACTGTGTTCATCTATTCTTCTCCTAGATTTGGTGAGCAACTTTATGACTATTTCTTCAAACTCTTTATCAGGTAGCTTACTTATCTCCCTTTCATTAAGGCCTTTTTCTGAGGTTTTGTCTTGTTTTGTTTGGGACATATTCCTGTGTCTTCTGATTTTGCCTGACTCTGTTTGTTTCTGTGTATGACCTACCCCTCATAATGTTGCAGGGCCTTGTGCAATAACTGTCTTATTGGGCCCAGAAGCACAATCCCTCCTGGATAGCAGAGCTGGGTGCTCGAGGTGCATCCTGTGTGGGTTATACGCCTGCCTGTAGTGGCAGGGCCAAAGCTGCAGCACAGGTGGGCGGAGCTCTCACCTGGCCCAGCTGCTGCACAGGGTAGGTGGGTTTTCTAAATTATTTTTAAGTAAATATTAGATACCATATCATTTCATGTACACATTTTAAAATATAGCTTTAACAAGTAAGGACACTTTGAAAATATAACTGCAATTCTATTAACATATATAAAAATTTAACAGTAATTCCTCAATATCATCAAATACCTAATCTGTCTAGAAATTTCTCAGATTACTTCATAAATGTTAATACTTCGTTGGTTAAGTCAGGAATATATATTGCAGTTTCTTATGGCTTGAAAGGATGGATAGATTTTCACAGGTACAGCCTGGAGGTGGATATTTTAGGAGACAGAACAGCATAAGCAAAAGAGCAATAGCAAGGGTGAATTCAGAACTCCTATTATCTGATGACTTAGAACTCATTTCCTCTAGAAAGCTTCCTATGATTCTGTCAGTCTGCATGTGTGATCTAGATTCCCTTGTCACCTTTTACTACCTCATTATGAGTCTTAACACAATATTTTGTAACATGTATTTATTTGACTTACTCTTCAAAAGAGTATAAACGTTCTGAAGTCAGGGGATATGTCTATTCTATTCCCAGCACCTAATGCAATTACTAGCATCTAGGAAGATCTAAAACATCTATGCCCGATTTGCCTTATTTTAAAAGTCATTGTTTTATACAGTAACCTTAGAAAGTATCAGATTTGTCAGGTAATGATTCCCTATTCCAAGGGTTTGAGGGCAAGGGAATTGGTTTCAGATTTAGTAGAGGTTATACACTCATAGTCTTAAAAGCTGGACAGAGTGTGTTTTGTTTGGGGTGTTTCCCAGTGCCAATAATTAATTCTCCAGTTCTCCAATGCCAACTGAGTGTCCAGCAATTCAATTCAATTCTGAAACTCTACCTGGAGTTAATGTCAGTTCCACAAGTTAAAGGGCTCAGTCCTACAAGATTGCACTCACTTCAGACTCCGGTCAGTAGTCCTTGGTCACCTGTACTTACGACCTCCTGTAAATCAGGGGTCCCATGACCACCTTCTCAGTTTTGATAACTTGCTAGAATGTCTCACAGAATTCGGGAAAACACTTTACAGTAAGTCCTCACTTAACATTGTTGATAGATTCTGTGACTTGAAGTGAAATACAATATAGTGAAACCATTTTTATCATAGGCAAATGAATATAAACAAGAATTAAGTTCATATGGCATCTCATCAATGTTATAATGAAATGACATTGACTGAAACGACATTATTTGAGGACCTGCTGTACTTATATCTGCCAACTTCATACAAAAGAGAGAACTGAGAAATTATCAAATGGAAGAGATTCATAGGGCAGTTATGGAAAGTCAGGACACAGGGCTTCCATGCCGTCACTGAGCATGCCATTCTCCTAGTACATTGATTTTTTTTCACCAACCTAGAAGTGCCCCCGCCTGCCCCCAATTTCTTTGTTCTGGAATTTTTTATAGAGTTCGATCTCTAGCTCTGTCCTCCTCTTTGGAGGTGGGGTGGGTGAGATTGAAAGAGCCAATCCTTTTAATCATTTGGTCTTTCTGATGACCAACCGCATCCTGAGGCTATCTAGTTACTCAACCCTAAGTTACCTCAGTAGCATAAACACTAGGGTGATTGAAAGGGGCTCCTTATGAATAACAGAAGACAGTCCTATCACTTAGAAAATTCCAAAAGTTTTAGGAGCTCTGTTGGGAGACAAAGACCAAATATATTTCTTATTACACCACACACACCAAGTATTTTAAACAAACATCAGCCAACTTTTAAAGTCAGGTGACTCTTACATAAAAATAAGGATTTGTAGGTTTCTTGAATTACCAGAATGCAGACCCTACCAAGGACCAGTAAGTACTCAGCCATGCTAACAGTTTGCACTCAGTAGTGGTTACCACCTTTATGTGGTCACTTGTAATTTCCTGTTTGCCTCAGTTCCTAGTCTTAATGTAATGAATGTACAGTAACCACCTTCTCCCCAATACCGTGTTTTTAGTTATCTGTGGTCAGTTGTGGTCCAAAAATATTAAATGGAAAATTCCAGGTATTTTGAGAGACTACATTCACCTAACGGTTATACTATTGTGTTATAATAGTTCTATTTTGTCATTAGATATTGCTAATCTCTTAATTGTGCCTAATTTATATCTTAAACTTTATTATAGGTATGTATGTTAAGAAAAAATGTGGTATATATAAGGTTTGGTCCTATCCATGGATAAGGGGGAACTAATGTATATGGGCTTACATTTGACCTGCATGTCCTTTGGAGACATTAGCACTTATACCCTTGCTCACAAGTACAAGACTTGATTTAAATTTGAGCCCGTACAGAGTTTCAGTTCAGTTTGAGACTACATTACTCAGGGGGACTCAGAAATGAATCTTTGCTTTTATCTTGGAACCTTCTCCCCGTAGAGTTGTCCAGAATAATTCAGAGATATTTTTGAAAACGACTTAGACTGAGAAATTGCAGCATGGGAACTATGTAATTATTCATTCAAATAGGAATGTAATCCTCATGTGCTGTTTATAATTTACTATTATTTGAACCTTGTGAAATTGCTATCCTTTTAGGTTAAAAATTATTAAATATTGGCAATTTCATATGGTTTTTAAATATTTTTGCATGGCTGAATTAGGTAGTTCACCAGTTTAGGCTATTTTAAAGGATTTTGTGCTTTATTTTTAGGATAAACTCTCAGCTGTACCCCAATCTTGTCATTCATCTCCTTATTTGCTGTTTGAAAATAGGGAGATAAATGGGTGCAGTTCTAAGTAAATGGTGGGTTTGCGAATGGGAAAAAGTACAGTACAAATCTTGTTCCTTTTCCATTCAAGTGCTTTTAGTTATATTTCAGTTCAGAGCAGCCTATTATTTTTCAAGTAGAAAAGACTGTATATAAGCTTAACTACTGTGTCTCATAGAAACACCCTCTTCTGAAATTGAAGTGTAAGGTGTCAGAATTTCGAGGCTTAAATCTCTTTAGTTCGAGTGTCATTTTCATGTGAAACTGTGATTAGAACTGAAGTGTTTTTTTAAAGTTTAAAAAGTTTCCAAAATGATAAGTATACTCCATTCATTTGCTAACATTGTTTGTAATCAAGAGTGTCCATTTGATGAATATAAAGGATGTCAGTGGATCCAATTTTAAGGACAGTTTGGAAACTTAGGTGTTAGATTTTATATGGGAAATTAATGTAGGCCATTTTATTATTTTAAAATACTTTTTTGAGTAAGAGAAAAGAAAGAAGAGGAAGTGAAATTTAAATGAATCACTGAAACTAATGATTATTAATGATGTTTGTAAAAAATAAGCAGAGGAAATGAGCAGTAATATGATATTTGGAATGTCAACAGCTGGCATTCCAGTCATAAGAGGTAATTAAGAATGGACTATGACCATGGCAGAGAAACCTTATTGTTTAGACTCATTTTACATTTCTAATGCTTTATTTCTGAATCATCAGATTGTTAATTTAATGTCTTCTTGGAAATCAGGTATATGTTACAAGTTTTATGCCCACAGTCTTAACTATATTTTACTCTTATTAAGGGTGACCAACCATCCATAGTTTGCCTGAGGTTCGGAGGTTTCCTTTCTTTCATTTGGACAGGTGATTGGTTACCTTTCTTTCATTTTCAACATTAATATAATGGAGTGAATCCTAACATGACTAGAACGTTAATAGTCCTGTAAATTCTTTACCCTTAAAATTTAGGAAATTCTAACTTGAAAACATTTTAGGAAAGCATTTGTTTTATTCAAGGTTAGCTTGATGTTTTTGTTTTAAATGACTTGGAAATTTAAATGTAAATTGATTTCGTGGTCATTTTTCAAAAGAAAACCTTAATATGGTCTGATAGATAACACCAACCAGGAACTTGATATGGTATTAATAATGAAAATACTAGGAATAAATTATTAATTTAAAAAGTTTGCAGTGTAGGAATTCTGATAAGATACACATGAATAGTCATTGCTTTTAAAGAATACTGAACAAATAAGAAAATAGTCTTTTTTTTATACTTAGTTTTTCTGAATTGTTGTATGATGTTTTCAAAAGTAAATAGCCCAGTGGATGTGGCTTAACTTAACTCTCCTTTTTATCTAGCAATTATATATAGTCCTATTCTTGAATTTTTGTAATGTGATATAACTTTTAAAAAAATTATCACTACACTTTTGGTTTATGTTTACATTCTCTCTCTTTTTAAAATAAGGTCAAACAAAATAATGTGATCAGGAATCTAATTACAGACTATTAACAGCACGTGCTACATGCTAATCTTTATTCTGAACTCACTTTAGGTATCAGCCTACTTTTCTCAACAAGGGGGCACTTAAGTTAATTGCTTCATCAGAGACATGCATTTAGCCCTTTCTGATCTGTAAGTACAACTCCTTGGCATAACTGAGAAGTCTGAACACCTGCAGCCCAAGCAGCTGGAAAAGAAGCCACAACTTACTATAAAGGAAAATGAAAGAAGCTCAAGTTCAAAATGGTGTTATCAATGATACAGTGTTGTTACTAACTTGAGCTGACCTAAGAGAGTTGGCTTCTGCACTGCTCCTTATCAGCATCCAAAAGGGCATACAAAATTCTTTGTAAACTAATTTAAAAAGTGTCTTGTTTATTCAGAGGCAACTGTGAATGGTATTTGTTCAGAGAGTAGATCACATCAATTGCATACCAGCCAACAACTTATTTCTCTTCTAAGAGAGAAGCCAAGTATCAAAGACACAAAGTACTAAAGATAAGCTTCTCAATTCTCAACTGTTCTGAGCCTCAATAAAGCTACTGATGTACGAACTGGGGTGGGACCCAACTGTTTCCACCTGCAGGCTTGTCTTAGATCCTTGGCTCTGGCTGGGAGAGGTGCTGATACTAGTCTGACCTTTAGTGCCCTTAGAAAACAAAACCGGGGCTTTCTTACGGCCCTAATCAATCAGTCCCTCTGAAGAAGATTTCACCCATTTCCTTCAAGTAGTCATGGGGCAAGAAATCCTTGGCTATTTTCATTTACAGGGCTGGTGAAAGCAAAGAGTTTGTTGATTTGTTCTTACTGAATCTTAAAAGACATTCCAAATCATCCCTTTTTCTCTTTCTATGGTTGATTTTTAGATATTTTGTATTTGATATTTAATAAGAATGGCCTTAGTAATTAAAAGAATTAAGTACTTTCAAAAGTGGTTCAAATAGGAAATTAAAAGGAAATTAAGACTCAGTTGATATAAAAAAACATTTCTGAGGTTACTTGAGGCACAAAATAGTTATAGAAAATTGAGTTGTCACATTTGGGCTATTAATATGTTATGTGCTTAAACATGGCTTACATGTAGCATCCATAGTTTTAAATCTTAGTTTACTAAAATAATAGAATCTTTAAAATAATGTAATTTTATTTTTGTGATGAGTTTCTAGAATTACTCAGAAACTTGGAAAATATTTGAAACATGAATAATGAAAAACTATTGTTAAAACTAATCTGATCCCTAAATATCTTTTTAACATTATTGAGATTAATGCTTTTTATATAATTATGAAAGTAAGATGAGTTGCTAACAGGCATCTGGAATATTAAATTTTAAGCTAATTTGTCTTTAATTTAAAATTTGTATTTAAAAAATATTAAATATAAATTAATATTTGAGGAATAGTGGTGAAACCAACTGCTGTTTTAGAGTACTAATTCTAAGTGCTGTGTTTTCCTTTCACAAAGTTACATTAATTGCTAACAATAACAATGGTTCATGAGGCTCATTTAATAATATGTGTGTATCTCTGTGTTTGTGTATGAATTCTTTAGAGGTAAAACATGGCCTTTGTATTACCCTCTTTTATTCCAAAATTGTGGGTTTTGGATGCATTAGAATTATGTATGACCTAACTATGTGCCTTTTTCAATAATTGGCATAAAAAAAACAGTAACACATTTTCCAGTAATTTTCAAATTTAAGGATTACAGAGCATGTGAGTAATTTACTGCATGTTAAATGTATTTACTAATTAATCCAAAATAAATATTTATGAATGGATAAAGCATTTTAGAATTAACATATAGGCAAAGAAGTCCTCAATGTAGGAAAAAAATTTTGACTAAACGAAATATTTAAAAATAATTAACAATTTTTAGTGATTGTAATGTAGTCACCTCTACAAATTTACATACTTAAAAATGTTAACATACTTAATAGATGTGGCTCTAATTATGGTTATTTTATAACTGTTTTATTGGGGAGAATAATACTTTCCTGAGTAAACTGTAGCTAGATACTAGAATTATTGCTAATTTATTAATTTGGAGGTATTTTACAACCACTTAATTTTAGATATTTTTTTCATTATGGAAGTTCCTCTGCTTTCTTAAGCTGCAGTGTAGTACAGCTCTAGCATTCTACAATTAAGCATCCTTCCTGCCCTCAAAAGATGGAGATCAATAATAAGTTAGCGTTGTTTTGTGAAGAGTTGACAAAGTGAGTTGTTTTTATTTTCATACTCAGTTGCTAATTGAGATTCATGCTTTGTAATTAAAGAGTAATTCTCTCTGGTTTTCTGTCTTTGAAGTCTGTTCTTTGTTCCTGATTTTGACTTTATAATGCTTTTTCTTTGCATATTTGTAATTTTTAGGGTACTTCCTTAGTTTGAGCTGTTAGCTTCTATAACTTATACATCTTTTAGTGAACTGTACATGGTCAGAGACTATTCCAGTATTAGAAAAAACGTAGTTATTTTGCTTTGCTCTAAACACTTTGTCATTCTGCAGTCTATTTAGTTTGAGGTCAATCTGGGCAAGATCCTAGAGTGAATTACCAGAAGAATGATTTTGGAATTCATAGAAAAAGAACCCCCTAAACACTAAAAAATGAGAGTGGGTCACTAAAAAAAAAGTCTCAGTCTTTATTTCCATTTTGTGAAAATAGTATTGCTAGACTAGTAGAGTAGATTGCTTCTACAAAGGACTCTTTTAAATCTTTATAACTTAAATGGAGAAAGCAGCAGTATACCCACTGATTGATATATATGAGAGGCTTGTTTCTAATGGCAAGCCACAGAAGTCTATGCTTGAGGTTGTCCTGCTAACATTTTATATAAGTGATTTTAATACTTAGAAGAGAAGTTTATCAAGTTTTTAAGTGGCAAGGTCAGGGAGAGGTTATAAATGTGTTGAATCACAATAATCGAATCACTATTTAATGTAACCTTGACAAACCATATATAAAATATAAAATTGCACCCCTGCAAAAACAAATTGAATCTTGTACACATATTTAGTCACATGATTGATGAAGAAGACAATACAACAGTGAATTTGGGAAAGAATAATCTTTAATAAGTAGTACTGGCTCAGTTACATATCTATGTGGAAAATAATATATCTTGACCCATACCTGACACAAGGTACAGAAATCACTTCCAGATGAACTGTAGATCTAAACATGAGAGAGAAAATAATAAAGTTTTTAGATAAATATATGAGAAATCTTAGTGACCAAAGAGTTCTTAAGCAGGACACAAAAAGTATAACCATAATATAAATATTTTGATAAATTGTAACTTCATTAAAACTAAGAACTTTTCCTCTAAAGATACCATTATGAGAATGAAAAGGTGACTTACAGAGTGGAAGAAGATATTCATAGTACATATATCCATAAAAGGATTCGTATCTAAGATATAAAGAACAAATTAAAAAGAAATAAACTAATCAATAAAGATCAATAAGAAAAAGACAACTGAACAAAAATATTGACAAGATTGAACAGACACCCCAGAAAACAGTATATTCAAATGCTCAATAAATATATGAAAAGGACTATATCATTTCTCATCAGGGAAATATATTTAAAACCATAATGTAACACTACAAACCTATCAAAATGACTAAAATTAAAAAGATGAGAAATGTTTGCATGAATGTGAAACAAACTTTCATATACCTAGTGTAAATTGGTACAAATCTTTTAGAGAACTTTCAGCTGTATAGTACTAAAACCGAACATATGTTTATCCTCTGATATAGCAATAAAGGTATATATCTAGAGGTATATACCCAACAGAAATGCAAAGATATTTGCTAGATTGTTTATGGCAGTGCTATTTGTGATAGTCAAAACCTGGAATGTACTCAAGTGCTTATTAGTAGTAGAAAAGATAGATAAGTTGGATTGTATATGTAATAGAATACATATGTAATGCTGTACAACCATGAGTGTTATCCACAACTCTAAGAAACAATATGGATGAATTTCTCAAATCTAATGTTGAGCAAAAGAAGTCAGACATAAAATAAAACATATTGTGTGAATATATCTACATAAAAGTACAAAAACTTTAATCTCTGTTAGAAGTGAGGAAAGTGGTTATTTGGGGATATAGTGACTGGCAGGGAGATATTGTGAGAATGAGTTTTTGGGTAGTAACTT
The DNA here is from genome assembly GCA_004027375.1 of Macroglossus sobrinus. Lineage (NCBI taxonomy): Eukaryota > Metazoa > Chordata > Mammalia > Chiroptera > Pteropodidae > Macroglossus > Macroglossus sobrinus. The sequence goes on from PVKZ01000500.1 coordinate 518,207, forward strand.
TCTGCTTCTTCATTGCTTACATGGATTTGCTCAGTGTTAAATTCATTAAATTGTATTTCTGCATGTATACTTTTCCCTGAACATAATACATCAATACAAAATTTTAAAAACAGAAAAAAAAAGTTTATTGATAGCTCCACATAACACATTGCTGTTACAAGGATTTTTCTGTCTCAGTGGAATGAGTCACTGAGTCTGGGAAATTTTTTCTTAGAGAAGGCATGACTGGATACTGCCTACCGTTGGGTTCTGAGATTTTCTTTTCTTAATCTTTGTGCTTACTTTCTCTCTTTTTAAAATTTTATTTTACATAGTCTTTCTCCAGACAGAGAAAGAGACTCTTGAAACTTGTGGAAAATTACCCTTCATATAGTTGGAGATAGTAATTCAATTCAGCTACATGACTTAGGCAGATCATTTGCCATTTATTGGCCTCTGCTTTTCTCATTTGTAAAAGTTGTGAATCAGTATTAAGAAAAACTATGATTTACTGAGTTTGGTGGTTGGCTACTTTAGTTTTTTTTTTTTTAACTTATTTTCTTGGTGCTTTGTATAGCTGAGATGCCAATACAGCAGATATTCTATTTGATAGTCGCAGTTTCTTGGAGAAATATTAATTTTATTCTTCTGTAATAGGTAACCGGAAATGGAAAGAAAAGTAAGCAGCATCCGTCTTGCTTCTGAACCTAGTATAATTCATTTTCTACAAGTTACTTGGGAGAAAACACTAGGATCTGGTTTTGTCATTACACTGACTGATTGTCAGTCAGCATGGACTGGGACAGGTAATATTAAAAGCAAAATTTTCAATAATTGGCTCTTTTTCAGTTTTCAGTGATACTAAAAATTAAAGTGTTTCTTTAGTAGATATGGGGTAAAATTAATGTGATTGTTTTTACTTGTTATTGCTGTCTAATTTATATATAGATTTGTAATATTTACTGCCATTTTCTATAATTAGTAGAAGTATGGAAAAATATGCATGTGCCCCAGCAAAGTCTGGTTATTATTTGAGCCTTAGTACTTGGTTTTGAAGTTTTTAAATGATCTCTTTATATAAAACATAAATAATACTTTAGGTGTATGTTTTTTCAAGACTCCAGGGAAATATAGGGAAGCAGAGGAAGGGGAATGGCTGGTGTTTTTGTTGGCTTGTTGACTAGGTTAGTGCTACTTTTCTTTCTATTTCATATACTTATGTTAGAATCATTTTCCCATGAACATGTACCACGTTTGTAACAAACAAAACAAAACAGAACTCATAGCCTAAAACTTTGTAATGCAAGGTTTAAACCTATACATGAGACTTTGGCAATTATTTTATTAAATAGATTTGATTATTTTTATCTTTGGTGATGATCTTTTTAAAAAGTCTAATGGCCCTGAAATTTATGGAACATGGCAGGTATAAAGTCAAAAATCTAGAATTATGTTTTTCTTATGTAGCAAAGTTTTAATACTGTTCTAAAATATTTTATCAAAAGACTTAAAAAAACTATTTTTACATCTATGCAACATTCATTTGTATAGTTGTGAATGATGTTTTAGGTAAAATAATTTTTGTTATGTCAATTTACATACTATTTATGTCATGTATCAACTTTTGAAGTATTTCTCTAAAATTTGTTACTATAATTATATCATCTAAATTTTATATGTTGTTAAATTTTGTTTCTTGATGTTAAAAATTCTGTTGTACAACACAATCAAACTGAATTTATACTTGCAGAGTCTTTTTTTTTTGTTGTCTTTTATGACAGGGCAAGAAATGTTGATATAAAGATTATTGTAAAATAAATTTCAAGGGTAATATTTGTAGTACCTGTTATGGTATCTATTTAAGCTATAAATTTCTATGTAAGATAAATCAGTTGTTGGTTGGTTATTATAGTGCAGGAATGGAGAAAAATTTATCAAGTTAGCTCTATGTGTGTTGGCAAAGGTATACCCAGGTGTCAACAGCTCTCTGTATTTTAGGGTGGAGAGGGTACAAAGGGCTGAAGACCATGGCAGTAGGTTTATTCGACTCATTTTGGGGAGAAGAGCAGTGCCAGCAGCACAGCCCAGGAGCTAGGTCCTACGTGAAATGGTTGCTTGCATATAGGGAATATCATATTTATAACAGATATTTCTAACCGACAAATGGCTTATTCTGTAGAGGACCTTGAAGTGCTTTAAGAGCTTTAATTATCAAAGAAAAAGATTCAATTCTAATCCAGCCAATAACCCTTATTCACAAAGGCAAAGAACAGTAATTATATGTTAAAAATATATATTTTTTAATCATTAAGCCTTGGGAGAAAAAAATAATCTTATTAACACTTAAATCTTAATTTAACCAGAAATTTAAGTTAACTTTACATTATGGAACATTTTGTTTATGTGATACAAAATGTGCTGGCAGCTGTTCTTAATACTGTTAATAAGAATATATTTGTACTAGACTAGGTCCATTGAGAGCAAGAAGCATCTGATTTGTTAACTGCTCTAAGTATTTCAACCAGTACTTAGGACATACATGCTTAGTGGATATTCTTTGAAAGAAAGAATGAAAGGATGCCTCAAATATATAAAACTGGTTAGGAAAAAAGAAAATGAACTGTTCACTTTTGAGTCAGCATTATTTTAAAATGAAAACTCCAGTTTCACATTTTTTGTTGACATTGATCATAAATGCAGTATATGCTATCATTTATTTTCTAGCTAATGGAATTTAGCATGACCAAAGTGTGATATCAAACTTCTGTATCCTTTGGTGGGTTGGCTTCCTGTACTGAACAAGCTTTCAAACATGGTCATTTTCAAAGATATCTAATAAAAGTTTTAAATCTCATGTAGGTTTTATACTTTCATTATTTATTTCTATTCTCTTTAAATCTCAGGGGCAAAGTATGAAAACAAATAATATGGCATTGTTTCCATGTTTAGTTAAGGCTTATTACATAAATATAATTTGGTTTGATACTTTACAGACAGACAATAACATGATTAAGAACATTGAAACAATTAAATAATTGAAATATGAAAATGGATTTCCTTCCTATACCTCATCCTGTTTTTTTGTACAACTTTTTGATTGCTGCAACCTTCAATTTGGGTAATTTTTTCTCTTTTCATTTGAGTGAAATTAAAAGGATGTGGGGTTGCTTTTAATCTCCCACACACTAAACTCAATGATTTCTTTTCCATGAGCAATGTTTTATCTAATGAATGTTATAGGGTCTAATTATCTTGTGGTCTATCATTACTTCATCATTATGGGGGTAATATCATAGTGTTAAGTCATAACGTGGGTTAATGATCAATGACTGTTATGACTTTTATAAGAATTACAGTTGACAGTAAGAAACTTTTATTACCTATCTCAGGAGTTGTTTAAATTTCATTGAAAAGTAAATTAAATTTTATTAATAAAATTAATAAATTATAAAATATTTATATCTATTTATATTTGTCATAAACATTGGTATTTGGTAACTTATATGGAGATTGTGTGACAAGGCTCAATGGAAAAAGGATTTTTAATAAATGAAGTAATAACGTGAGTTCATGATGTGATATCATCAAGAAAGTTAATGGGATGATACAGCCATTGGCCTTTTGAGCTCCAACATGAACTTAAGATATGCAGTATATATAAAGGACAAAATCTTTTCTTACTTAAATTTTCACCTATCCACAAATAATGTTAAAATGATGCTTACTTGTCTCCTATATGGTTAAAATTTCTTGTTTTGTGATCATGTTGGCCCACTCACTGTTTATAACATATTATGTGATTCAATTGTATCCTTGCTGAATTTATTATTGCCATGGCTTTTACTCCTGATCACTGAAGTTTTTGGAGCATTGAATGCTTACAGCTGTGCTGCTTCCAGTTGCTCTTAGCACAAAATTCAAACTGGTGACCAAGTTGTTTTTCCAAGATTGAAGTTCTAAACAGACAGTCAAAAATTCCCACTTGCTGTTTTTAGAAATGTTCAAGTAAAAAACCCCCAAAACAAGAACTGATACTTTTTAAAAAACAGCTTTAAAGGGGGAAATGTGAATACATAATCTTCTTTCATGATTTTTTCCCTGAGATAAAATATTCCATAATAATAATCAACATGGCATTCACAGATAGTGTAACATAAGAGGATGTATAAGATGTCAGCACATGAATCTAGGCATAAGGCTGGCATTTTTTTTCTCTCTTTTTAACTGTTGTACCTCTATTGCCTAGAGTAGTGTCTGGCACATAGTAGATGCTCATTAAGCATTTTAAAATAAATGAATTGGTTCAACAAATTCTATTAAATATTTTCAGAGAGGTATCTTTTAATTTCAATGAAATTTAGATTACTTTTAACTAGATGTTTTATTAATAAACATCTATTTTTATTTTGTGTCATGTTTTTCTATAGCTATATTAAAGATGGCTTCTACAAATTTATTTTCTATTTCTCTGTGAAATAATTGCTCTCATTTTTAACTCTTCAAGATTATCCAGACACAAAGTGTGAAATTATTCCTCAGATAAGGAAGCATTTGTTTTCTTATTTTTACATTTTTTTCCAGATGAGCTAATGGAGTATTTGAAAGGTCAAGATATTTGATAGTGATGATTATCTTACATATGCATCTGCTTCAGAGAGAGAAAAAAAAATGTAAAAATATTTTAGAAGCTATAAAATAACATTAAAATATATTTTTATTCTTATCTGTTTTTAAAGGCTTTGTTGAGATTTATGTCAATATCAGACTTATCAAAAATTGGTCATGAAATATAAATGGATACAATCCAAGACTCTCTTCTTTATTGCCTGTCATGAGGCTTCCAGACAGTTGATATCACTCAGACTGAAGTTACGAAAAGCTGTGTTACAGTTTTAAGGATTCTTTAATCAAAATTTTATTGTTTTCCATAGTATTTTATACCAATGTGCTTTTTAATATCATGGAGGAAGTGATTTATCAGGTATCCCATATCTTGGCTTCACCTCAAAATGAAATAACCAGACAGACATCAATATCAATCTCAGCTTCACCACTTACTTACTCCATGACCCTAGTCCATTACTTGATCTCTCTGAGCCTCGATTTTCTCATTTGTAAAATGGAAATAATATCTATCAGTGTTATGAGGAATGAAATAGGTAAATATATCCTTTAAATATAAAAGTATAGAACCAAATGGTTTCCTCTTTGTGGCGGCCTGAGTCGACACAGGAAACCACCCAATCACACACATATTATAAACAAATGTAGATTAAATTTTCTAATTTGCAAAGCAAACAGACATATCACAACTTTTGAATGTAAGAAAGAAAAATAAATTTCTATGTGCTATGTATGAAAGGATACCTGAAAACCAAAGTGGTTAATGGGAACTAAACCTTAATTATAGATTCCTTGAGTATCTGAACTACATATATATCTATATGACAGTGGTAGTAATACCTGAGTGGGGTATGATGCTAAGACTGCAGGCTTCTAAAGGAATTGGAACTGATCTCTTCATATAAAGAAAGGAATCTGGAAGTGTTATCTTGTTAATGAGTTCATTTTTTCAAACAAGATGATTACAGGTACAACATAGAATCAGACCAGTCAGTAAGCGCTGTAGGTGAATTAAAGTCCCAACAAAAATCAGAACCCTAAGCCTGTGTCATGTACGGGTAAGAGATTTAAATATGAATTCTTTGCCTCAAGCATAAAAACCAAGTTAAGAAATTAACTTTCAAAATTGATCTAGAACTGGTGAAATCTGTAGGGACTCCAAGAAAGACAAACCAGCAACCTTCACTTAAGACCACTGCCCAGAACTCTTGATACTCTGATTGGAGATGAACCATGCTGAAATATTATAAAGCATGAAAGGCAGAAAAACAGAATGAGAATGTGCCAACAGATTGAAGAAATGGAATTATTACCCAGGAACCATGCAAAAACAAAAACAAAAAACAATCTGAAAGAGATTTTAAATAAGTTTTAAAGCCTTCAAATATTTAAAAGGAAGGTGCCGCAAAAACAGGATATTATGATAAAGAGAATATCTAAAATCGAAAATATGATTATTGAAGTAAATATCTCTATGGATGAGTGAAACATTAGTTTTAAATATACATAACTAGATGAGAGAACTGGAAGCCAGTTCTGTAGTATAGTTTGTATACCACAGAGAGGACACTTGGTAAATACTTGTTTTCTTCCCTTTCCTTCCTTACTACCTCCCTTCATCTACCTTTATGTTGTCAGTACATAATGAGATGAGAAGACTGAAATCCACTTTTATTTTAACCTGACTCTGCCCATGTGAGTGAGAAATAGACTATAGACTATTTAATCTCTTTAATAATGAAGTAAGGAAGAAAGATGTAGTAAAATACTGAGCTTATTAATGATTATAGGAAGTAATTTAGCTATGACCTAAGAGCAAGTATATTAGATAGTAGTTTTTGTGGTCATTTACTATGCATTTATTTTGTCTGAGAACAGACAAAGAAAGAATGCAAGGAGTGTAATACTTTTCAGATAAGGTTTGAGACTAAATAGATTTCTCAAAAATTGCTAGTTCAGTTAAAAGGTATAATTTGTATAGTGGGATTTGATCTTAATTTTTAAAATTTTTGTTACATAAGTGATAAATGAGCAACAAGTAAACAAATAAGTTTGTATGTTTAGAAATTTACATTTTTATTTCAAAACTCTTTATTAATGTTTCCCATAGTTTGTGAATCCATGATTTTACAAGAAGCTGATGACATGGCAATGGAAAAAGAGAAATATGTTGATGAACTGAGAAAAGCATTGGTTACAAGAGCAGGACCAGCTGATGCATACAAGTTTAATTTTTCTAAAGAATCTTGTCATTTCTCCTTTGAGAAAAACTTGAAAGATGTTTCAGTAAGTAAAACTTTCTAAAATGTGATACAATGTCAGAACACTTATGAAGAATTATTTAAGTAACTAGCTTATCCTTTTCAGAATACCTTAGAAATAAAAGTTTGAAAAGTACTTGGTTTCCATGTTGGAAAAATGCTTCAAAGTTACAGTAAATGCTTTGTATTTATTAATTATGAAAACTAATTACTGGAAAATAAATTTAATTTTTAATGCTTTTTAAATAAGTGTGTTAGAGATAATTATATGAATGAGCAGTTCTGAAAAGTGAGGTCAGAAGTTTAAAGCATTGAGATAAAGTCTATTGAAAAAAGTGGGGAAATATTGATTTTAAGAAAGAGATAAGTTCACCTTTGGTCACTTAATAATTATGACATTTTCTACTTATTAGGGAAAGTAGATTTTGAAATTACAAAATGATATAAGTAGGTGTAGTAGAACTTACAACTAGGAATTAAGGTGTTTTATTTATATTTTTGAACTTAGAAATATTACAAGAGAAAGAAATAATTCAACCCAACCTTTCCAAAGCTTGTATGCTTTACAGATGAGAATACCTGTTTCTTGTCCTGCTTAATTCCTGTACCAATTCAGATCAAGATGGATTTATTTATTAAAAGTATTATACTTACTGTTTGTATATTTTACCCAAGTTTATGGGATAGAGATTATTTGTTTTTGGCCAGTAGTTTACCAATCAGATAAGAGCTCTATAGTAGAGGAAAGGGAGAGCCATCTTTATTACATTAAGTTTAGCGGCAGTTATTGACAATTTGTGATACAACTAAGTTGAGTTTAAAAACTTCTTTAAAAAAACCTCTTTAATTCAGAATGAGTAAATTTCATCAGAGAAACATCTGAAGCAACAAATGAAATATATTATATAGAGAATAATAATACAGACTGGCTTCAATAATTATTCCTGTATAGAAAAAATATATTTTTCTAATTAGCTACCAGTGTATGTAAGTTTCAATAAGCTGAGTCCTTAAAATGACAACTTAAAATAAGTAAGAAATTTTGAATTGACAACTGAATTTTTGTTATTTATCACAAAGTATTCTTTCCTTTGGTCCAAGCTACCATTTAATAATGTTACTACAGTAATGCTGACCATTTCTTTTAACATTTCGAAGTGATCATTGTCAAATTGGGAGTAATACCATTCCTATTCAACATTCCCATTTAATTTGCATGTAACAACTAACATTTCATGCAGCCAGTTTCTCATTTTTATCTGTTTTGTGTATACCAAAGCATACCAAATTCCAAGTTTAGGAGGTATCTTTTGGAGACCTGAAAGGCTTTTGGTATGTATCTTTGACATGAAGTGGAATTTGGTACTTTGGGCTTGGATGGAGTACTTGCCATTCTTGGCTATACATCTGGTTTTGCTACTTCTGTATAGAATGAACTTCAGGTCCTACTAACTCATGCCTTTTATAATTGGTTTGGCACGTGTCAGCGTCAAAACTATGACAATAATTCAGAAAGGTATTTTGCTCACCACTTTGAAACTAACCAAAGACTTGAACCACTACTTTTTCAAGAGGTTTTCTTAATGGCAACTGAATAAGAGATTCCAAGTAATTCAGAAGTGTGTTGGTTTACTAAAGGCTATGTCTTAAAGCACTACATTACAGTTTAGATAGCTGCCTCCTTATTTATTCATTTATTAATTTACTTATGATAAAAAGGAAGGCCACTCCCAGAACAGTTTGACAAGGAGTTTATTCATGGGTTAGCTTACTTGAGAGATATTTTTAGATATTTGAATGGTGTCAAACTTTCAGTTTGCAATGCTATGTTCAGCCTTTTGGATACAGATGAAAATTAGAAGTGTTTGCCGAAATGTGAGAATCTTTTAGTGTTTCATGATGTGCTTCTGCATATTGACTTTCAGGGTGACATTATCTTGTAAATTCATCTGCTGGAAAAATATGCAGACAATTGGAAATATGGCAGAATACTTTCTAAGGCTAATTGTGCTTGGATGACCTAAAAGTTTAAATGGAATTTATAATCACTTTTTCTTTCTTAATGACACAGACATTTGATTATTGCCCCCAAATGACCTCCTATACTGAGAAGAAAAGAATGAATGTAGATTCTACTCAAGTTGTAATTAATTCTGTTGTTTGTTGACATAAGGTCACTCTTCCATGGCAAAGTGTATTCCATGAGTTCTAAGTATATTTGCTACCAGATTCATAACTCTGTGAGTCAGTTTTTAAGTATTTGTTGCCGTAATTCAAGAAGTTTCATGTGTCTAATTCTGAGTTGGCGATCACTGCACAATTTGAAAATTTCTAATATTCAAGTATTACATGACATTTGAAATTTATACTTGTATCAAATTTTTTTGAAAGAAAGTAGTTGATTTTTATATTTAAAAATTGATTTTTTTGGAATGATTATCTTTTTTATCAAAGAATTGTCAATTTCCAAAGCAATGAAATATTTTAAATATAATGTGTATGTTGAAGTTTACATTTTGTGAGGGGAGTAGATCTAAAACCTTCATGAGATTGCTTTTGATCTCATAACACCTAAAATTTCATTTGTGCTCTAATTGGCTTTTTTTATTGATAGTATAGATGTTTTCATTTCAGTTTAATTCCCACTGGAACAAATATTGAATGACCTGCTAGACACTAACTCTTTCTCTATACAGTGCAAACCTTTGTGGCCCTTCCTGCCCCATCACCTGTGTTCTTCAGTTGGCAGTAGATTGTACTGGATGAAAGCATATACTAGCACCAGCATTTGGAGCTCATTATCTGTACTGTATAAATACTCTCATCCACTCAGGAGATTATTCATGTACTTTATGTCATTGTTTTCCCTCTACTTTTCACCATACTGATTTTACAGTAGTATATTCTTTGTCATGAAAATAGTACATCTTAATTAGTAATGTGTTCCTTTTTTTTGTTTTCTTAGCTTACTCTTTTCAGGAAAAAAAAAATATTTTTGAGCTACAAAAAAACTAATTCATTTTTGTAAGAAAAACCTTGGAGTTATCATTTGGCTCGGTCATAACTCTGTTTTCTGATCTACAAAGTTATAAAGTGATTTTTAGATTCATTTTAGGTCATCTAATATAATATAGTTTTATATTTCTAAAAATAGCTCTAATGAAGGAAAGCTGTGAGGTTTGAAGGAAAATTAAACATAATAAATAAATAAACACACACAAACACATACACACGTGTGTGTGAACTGGCTACTAGTATCTATTAGAATTATGCTAAAATCTATTTATATTTTCTTTTCCTTTGTCTCCTCTGTCCCCACCATCAGATATTGGTTTGAGATACAGTTTAGGCTGAAAATTAATTATTTGAATAGCATTTAAGTTTTATTTTTCTCTGATATAAAAATCCAAATAGGCAATCCTGTATTAATATATCTTTATGATGTTGGAGACTCAACTTCTTTAATCACATTGCTTTGCCATTTTCAACAGGTAGTTTTTACTTCTTGGTCCAGATTGCTGCTCTCGCTCCACATATGTTCACCTTCCCAGCAACAGGATTGAGTTAAAGAAAAAATAAAGAGCCATGTACCTTTTCTTTTAGGCCATCACCCTAAAATTGCGTGCATTACTATTGTTCACATCCCACTGTCCAGAACTAAGTCTGGCCTTACCTAGCTGCAAGGGAATCTGTGAAATGTGATTTTAGCTGTCCTATGCCCAGAAATTTCCATTACTGTGTAAAAGTGAAAGGTGGATATTGGACAACTAGCAGTCTCTACATGTTAACATTCAGGGAGGAATGAAACATCATTCAGCAGGGTTCACTTTTATTGTAAGAGTATTTCCCTAGTATTTTTATTACAAATATATGTTTCAGCCATATTTTCATTTTAAAAAAAATGTTAGAACATACAGTAAGGTGCAAGCTAATGTGTATCTCACTACATGTTGTAACTTTTAAGTGGAAAATGCATTTATTTTCAAATAGCCTCTCTACATTTATTTAACGTTTCTCAGATATGTAAAAATGAGGTAAAATAAGTTAGCCAAAAGCAGCCAAAGTTGTTTTTAAAAACAGCAGTCCAAATTCTATATTATTGCCATGTGTCCCTGTGATTTGGGGGACTTTAAATTCAAATGGCTATTTCCAGAAGAAATATCAGAATTGGAGCATTTATTATGGTTCTCTTGCCAAATACTTCATCAAAAATAGTAATGACTTTCAGGTTTGTGGGAGTATGGGTTGCAAATATGTTGTTTGAATACCTGGAAAAGAAATTATAGTATTATTTCTATGATAAAAGTATTTGTATACATATGCCATTTTTATATTAAACACTTTATAATTTCCTGACCTTTTTGGAATGTGAAAACTAAATCAGTAATGTAAGTAGTGCTGAAATCCTGCTCAAAGTATGTATTTTCTAGTTAAACCATAGAAGAGACTCCATAATTATTGCTAAAGAAATTATTAATTTTAATTATTTTTCTTTGTCTTTGAGAACTCATTTTTTTCTTGCTTTGTATTGCTCTGCTTTGATTTCAAATGTTTTTTTTTCTTTTATAAGAAAATCTAAGTCATTATATATATATATATATTTTTTTCAGTTACTCTAGATTCAGGAAAGAAACAAAGTAAAAACAAAAGTAGGTGGTAAAAATTATGCTGTAAAAGGAATTTTGAGTGTTAATAATATTAATATTTGCCTATTTTCAGTTAATTTTCTTTAACATCTACTTGCACTTCATCATGTGGACTTGGTATTATTACTGTTCATATGTGAAGAAACATGCTGAAAGCATAAGTGAGTTCCTAAGTAAAGCAGAGGTAGTAACTTAGGTAGGGTGAAATCCAGGCCTCTGTCTTAAGAATCCAAAATCAGTTTTTTTAAAAAAATTACTTTTGTTTAGGTGTAATGTACATAGATAAAATGTACCCTATGTTTAGTGTACAATTTTCATCACTGCAGATAGTTCACTTATGCCTCTTTGCAGTCATTTTCCAATTACCTCCTTTTTCTCCCTAACCTTGCCCACCCTCCAGAACCCAGGCAACCACTGAACTGTTTTCTGTCACTATAGATTAGCTTTACCTGTTCCAGAGTTTCATATAAACAGAACCATATAGTATTTACTGTTGCACGTGACTTTATATAGTATAATGCTTTTGAAAGTCATCATTATGTTTTATATATCAACAATTCGTTCCTTTCGATTGCTGAGTAGTATTCCATTGTATGGATATACTACATTCACTTTTTGAGAGATATATGGGTCACTCCCAGTTGTGGGCTACTGTGAATAAAGCAGCTATATATAAATTCATGTATACATCTTTTAGTGCATATTTTTTAAAACAGCTTTATTGAGTTCTTTATATATTCCGCATCTGAGTTCCTTAACAAATATATAATTTGGGAATACCTTATTCCTGTTTGTAAGAGAAAAGGAGAAATTCTTAATTTTCAGGCAATTTCCTTTTTCTTTTAAGGATCGTGCTTTTAGTGTAATATGTAATAAATTTTTTCTTAACCTAAGTCACAGAGATTTTCTCTTAAGCTTTCTGTAGTGCTTTGTGGTTCACATGGAACTTAGCAACTTTTTTTTTTTATCCTTTTGAACTACTTTACCCATTTCTCCCATTCTCCTCTGCCCCTTCTTCACCTCTGGCAATCACCTATCTGTTATTTGTTTGTTTTTTTTTGTTTGTTTCTTAGATTTTTACATATAAGAGAGATCATAGTATATGACTTTCTCTGACATATTTTGGTTATCATAATGCCTTCGAGGTCCATCTATATTGGTGCAAATGTTAAGATTTCCTTCTTTTTTATGGCTGAGTAGTATTCCATTGTATATATCAAATTTATTTTCTATTCATTGATCAGTGGATACTTAGTTTGTTACCATATCTTAACTATTGTAAATAATGCTGCATTGAATATGGGGATAGATATATCTTTTTGAGTTAGTATTTGTTTTTGTCAGATAAATACCCAGGAGTGGCATAAATGGATCATATGGTAGATTTATTTTTTAATTTTTTGAAGGATCTTCATACTATATTCTACAGTGGCTGCACCAATTTATGTTCCCATCAATAGTGCACAAGGGTTCTTTTTCTCCACAGTCTTGCAAACACGTTATTTCTTATCTTTTTGGTAATAACCATTCTAATAGGTATGAGGTGATATTATGGTTTTGATTTACATTTCTATGATTAATGATGTTGAGCATCTCTTCCTGTACCTGTTCGCCCTCTTTTATCTTCTTTGGAAAACTTTATTCAGATTTTCTGCCCATTGTTTAATTGGATTGTTTATTTTTTTGCTACTGAATTGTACCAGTTCTGGATATATTTTGGGTATTTATTCCTTATCAGATATATGATTTGAAATATTTTCTCCTCTTCAGTATATTGCTTTTTTATTTTGTTGATGATTTCCTTTGCTATGCAGAAGCTTTTTTTCTTTCTTTCTTTCTTTTTTTTTAAATCCAGTCTGGCTATGTGTGTCTTTAATTGGGGTGTTTAGGCCATTTACATTTTATATGCTTATTGATAATGATGGTTTTAATATCTATTTCTGTTTGGTCCATCTTTATTTCATTTTCTTGTTTCTTTTACTCTGCCTTTTCTTTTTTTTCTTTTTACACTATTTGAATTTTTATTTTATTTTTTTAAGTGCCAGTTTATTCTTTTTCATACTATATAAACATAATTTTTTTAAAACATTTTATTTTTTTATTTTCCCCCTTTCTCTTCCCTGCTCCCTTCTGGTAACCACTAGTCCATTGTCCATGTCCATGAGTCTCTGTTTGTTTTTCCTGTTCATTTGTTGCTTTTAGGTTTATATCTCACATATAAGTGATACCATGTGATTTTCAACCTTTTCTGTCTGGCTTATTTCACTTAGTGTGATTATTTCAAGGTCGATCCATGTTGTCGCAAATGGCAGTATTTCATCTCTTCCTATGGCTGAGTAATATTCCATTGTATATATGTACCACAGCTTCTTTAGCCAATCTTCTATCTCAGGACACTTCAATTGCTTCTATGTCCTGGCCACTGTGAATAATGCTGCTATGAATATCGGTGTGCATATATCTTTTCGAATATGAGTTTTCAAGTCTTTGGGGTAAATACTCAGTAGAGGGATTGCTGGATCATATGGAGGGTCAATTCTTAGTTTTTTGAGGAACCTCCATACCACTTTCCATAGTGGCCATACCAGTTTGCAGTCCCATCAGCAGTGTATGAGGTTTCCTATTTCTCCACATCCTCTCCAACATTTGTTATTACTTGTCCTGTTGATTATAGCCATTCTAACAGGTGTGAGATGGCATCTCATTGTCGTTTTAATTTGAGTTTCCCTAATAGCTAGTGATGCTGAGCATCTTTTCATATGTTTGTTGGCCATTTATATATCCTCTAGGGAGAAGTGTCTGTTCAGGTCCTCTGCCTATTTTTTGATTGGATTGTTTGTTTTTTTGTTGTTATTGAGTCGTATGAATTTTTTAGATATTAGGCCCTTATCGGAGGTGTTGCTTGCAAATATATTTTCCCATTTGGATGGTTGTCTCTTTACCTTGTTGACGATTTCTTTTGCTGAGCAGAAGCTTTTTAGTTTGATATAGTTCCATTTATTTGTTTTTGCTTTAGTTCCCTGGCCTTTGAGGTCAAATTTGTAAAATTCTTTTTAAGCCCAAGGTTCTTGAGTTTAGTTCCTATATTTTCTTCTATGCATTTTATTGTTTCAGGCCTTATATTCATGTCCTTAATCCATTTTGAGTTAATTTTGGTGTGTGGTGCTAGACAACAGTCTAGTTCTATTCTTTTGCAGGTGGCTTTCTAGTTTTACAAGCACCACTTATTGAAGAGACTTTCCTTTCTCCACTGCATGTTTGTGGCATTTTTGTTGAAAATCATTTGCCTGTATAAATATGGGTTTATTTCTGGATTCTCAATTCTGTTCCACTGGTTCATGTCTCTGTTTTTCTGCCAATACCATGCCGGTTTTGATTACTGTCACTTTGTAGTATAATTTGAAGTTAGGCAGAGTGATGCCTCCAGCCTTGTTCTTTTTTCTCAGGATGGCTTTGACAATTGTATGTGCTTCCATACAAATCTGATGATTTTTTGTTTTGTTTCTTTAAAAAATGCCTATGGGGTTTTGATGGGGATTGCATTAACTCTGTATAATGCTTTAGGTAATATGGTCATTTTAACTATATTGATTTTTCCAATCCACGAACACAGAATATCTTCCCATTTCTTTGTATTTTCTTTGATTTCTTTTAATAAGGTATGATAGTTTTCATTATATAGGTACTTCACATGTTTTGTTAAATTTATTCCTAAGTATTTTTTTGTTGTTGCAATTGCAAAAGGAATTATTTTTTCCACTTTTTTTCTGACTCTTTATTATTAGAGTATAGAAATGCTATTTATTTTTGAATGTTGATTTTGTATCCAGAGACTTTACTGTATTTGCTTATTGTTTCTAGTAGTGTTCTTGTGGAGTGTTTAGGGTTTTCTATATAGAGAATCATGTCATTCACAAATAGTGACAGTTTGAGTTCTTCGTTTCCTATGTAGATGCCTTTTATATCTTTCTCTTGCCTGATTGCACTTGCTAGGACCTCCAAAGTAATATTGAATAACAGTGGTGATAGTTGACAGCCTTGCCTTGTTACTGATCTTAGAGGGAAGGTTTTTAGTTTTTCATTATTAAGTATAATGTTGGCTAAAGGCTTGTCATATATGATCTTTATTATGTTAAGGTACTTGCCTTCTATACCGATTTTATTAAGTATTTTGATCATAAATGGGTGCTGTATCTTGTCGAAGGCTTTTTCTGCATCTATTGATATAATCATATTTTTAATTTATTTATGTGATGTATCACATTAATCAATTTGTGTATGTTGAACCATCCCTATATCCCTGGAATGAAGCCCACTTGATCGTGATGTATATGTATAATCTTTTTAATATGTTGCTGTATTCAGTTCACTAGTATCTTATTTAGGATGTTTGCATCTGTGTTCATGAGAGATATTGGTCTGTAGTTTTATTTTTTTGTGTGTTATCTTTATCAGGTTTGGGTATCAAGGTAATAATGGCTTTATAAAATGAGTTGGGTAGTATTGCCTCCTCTTCGATTTTTTTGAAGAGTTTGAAGAGAACGGGTGTTAAGTCTTTGAATGTTTGGTAGAATTCACTGGTGAAGCCATCTGGTCCTGGACTTTTACTTTTTGGTAGATTTTTGATGATTGTTTCAATTTCCATGCTGCTGATTATTCTATTTAGATTTTCTTTTCAACTAATTTTATTTTATGATTCTATTTCATCTTTGGTTATGCTATTTTAGTGTACGCTTTAGGATTTAGTGTGCAGCTTTGCCTTATTATAGTCTACCTTGAAATAACATACTACTTCACAGATAATTTAAGAATCTTACAATGTATTTCCATTTTTCCTTTCCTGGCTTTATGCTATTGTGGTCAAACATTTTACTTCTACATATGTTAAATGCCACAACAAATAACATATTGTTTAATTTTGTTTTTAGCAGCCAATTAACTTTTTAAATTTATTTTGAAATAATTTTAGACTCACAAAATGTTTTAAAAAATAGTTCATAGAGTATCAGTGTATTCTTCACTCAGCTTCCTCAGCGTTAACAATACATAGCCATAATGCATTATTAAAGGCAAGAAATTGACATCGGTATAGTATTAACTAAACTACAGACCGTATACAGATTTTATCAATTTTTACAAGCACTGTAGAATTTTTTTTGATTGTTGCTGTGTTTTGTTTTTTTTCTGTTAATAGTTTCATGAATTTTCTACATGAATGAATTCATGTGACCAACACCATAATCAGGATACAGAACTGTTCTATCACCTTAAAGAAAACCCTTCATGCCCTTGTGCTACACTTTTATAGTCAAACCTTTTCTATGTAACCCCAGTAACCTCTTATCAGTTCTTTATCACCATGGTTTTGTTATTTCAAGAATATTATATATATATGGAATTGTACAGTATGTAATTTTTTGAGACTGGCTTTTTTTCCTCACTGAATATGATACCCTTGTGATACTTCCAAATTGTTGTATATATCTCAAATTTTTATTAATTTTATTTCCTTTAATTATTGCTGAGTAGTTCATTGTATCAATGTAACACTGTTTATCCATTTACTGACTGAAGAATATTTGAGTTGTTTCTACATTTTGGTTATTATAAATCTGCTTTGACCATACATGTATAGATTTCTGTGTGAAAATGAAATTTCATTTCTCTTAATGCAGAGGTTTGCAAACTATAGCCTTTAGATTGGCTTCCTATTTTGGTAAATAAAGCTTTACTACAACATAAGCATGGTAATTTGTTTAGATAGTCTGTGGCTGCTTTTGTGCTACCGTACCAAACTTGAATAGTTGTAACAGAACTTTATGGTGTTTAATGAGTTAAGTATTTACTTTTGGTTCTTTTAGAAAATTTTTGATGACCTCTGCTCTAGGATAAATATCTAGGATTGTCAGTGCTGGGTTGTATGGTAAGTGTGTACTTAACTTTATTAAGAAATTGCTAAACTGTTTTCCAAATAGGTGTACAATTTTACATTTATACCCGAAATAAATAAAAATTCATATTTCATCAGCATTTGGTAGTGTTAGTACTTTTAATTTTAGCCATTCTAATAGCATGCTATGGTATCTTAGCATAGCTTTAGTTTATATTTTCTTAGTGGCTAAGGATGTTGAATATCTTTTTATGTGCTTAATTGCCATCTATATTTCCGTCTTGGTTAAGTGTCTATTAAATTTTATTACTTATTTTACTTATTTTTAGATTGTTTTCCTTTGTTAGATGTGTGATTTTTAAATGTCTTTTAGTCTGTTACAGGTTTATTTCTTTTATTAACAGAGGTTTCATAGAGCAAAAGTTTTATTTTCGATGAAGTCCAATTTGTGGATTTTTTTTCTTTATGGATTAAGCTTTTGGTGATATGTCTAAGGACTCTTCACCTAACTCTAGGTCGTGAAGATTTTCAATAATTAAAAAAATTTGTGTTTTACATTTAGATCTATAGTGTATTTTGAGTTAATTTTTTTTGTGTAAGGTATGAGGTGTGAAGAAAAAATTTTCTTGTGTAATAATATCCACCTTCACTAATAGTTAATTGAAAGACTCTTTGTTGACTGCATTTGCACCTTTTTTAAAAATTCTTGGCTCTATCTGTATGGGTCTGTTTATGGACACTATATTCTGTTTCATGGATCTTTGTGTGTGTCCACCACACCACACTGTACTATTCTCTGACCTTACTAAATTCCTAAATTGGTTCAATGTTTTTTTTTTTTTTCTTTAGATTTCTTGGTGTCTTTTATGTAGACAATAGTATTACCTATAAATAGGTTTAGTTATAGTTCTAACTCAGAATTGTTATGTTTTAAAGTGATTTAAATATTTTTTAAAAGTTTTTTATATTTACCTATAAAGTTACCTCTTCTAGATCAATTCATTCCTCTGTGTAGATCCAGATTTCGATGTAAGAATATTTACTTTCTGTCAGTAAGTCTTTGTTTAATATTTATTTCTGTGTAGGTCTCTTTATAGTGCATCCTGTCAGGTTTTGTGTATCTGCAAAAGTAGTTTATGTTCCTTTTTAAAAGATATTTCTACTGGTTATAAAATTCTAAGTTGACAGTTTTTCCTTTCAGTACTTTAAACATTTTGCTCTACTGTCTTCTGGCTGGTTAGCTGCTGTTCTTATTGTTTCTATCTAAGTAATGTGCATTTTATCACCAGCTGCTTCTAAGATTTTTCTCTTTATCACGGCCTTTAAGCCAGTTGATTATGATGTACCTTGGTGTAGTTTTCTTTCTTTATTGACCTGTTCTCTTAGTCAATTTTGACAAAATTGACCTATATTCTTAGTTACCTGAATTGATAATACTACAAGGCCTGTCCAAAGAGGCCATTGGGTTGATGCCTTGCATTCTGAGTGTCTAAGAATATACTTCTGATGATCTCTGTAAATGACTTCATACACATGGTCATGGCAGACATTTTTTATAGCGGTTAAAAATGTATTCCATTACAAGTGCAACTGTTTGAAGTATGCTATGAGTATCATCAATTTAAATATGTCAATATAGTCTTTATAACCTTGTTTTGACTTTTATTATATCTGAAGTCTGAAAAATTGGGAATGGCTTGGATCTCCTTTGACCTCAAAGAAGCCTTGTTAAACAAGTTTGTTATTATTATGCTGTATATTATCAAATATAAGTTTACTGGTGGATCCAGGGCTTCCTGTTTTCTTTGTTGTATTTTCTAGTAACATAACATACAGTGATTAAAATTAGCCACATAGTAAATAATTTTTATTCAAAACCAGATACATTCAAACAAAATAATTTTTAAAAAAGATATACCATTGTAATTATTAAAGACTAAAGCTTTATTTGTGTAACTCCTGGAAAGAATGTGATATTTCTGACTACAAATGATCTAAAATAGTAGGGATATGCCTATAGTGACTATAACCTTAATGGTGAGTTATAATGACAATTTCCTGATTCTTGATCATTTATATCTTTTGCTAGCTATCTTTTCTGGCACTTTAATTTTAAACTTATAGAAATGTGACAAAAATAGTAGATAAATTCCTTTATTTCCATTTTACATAATCATGGTACAATTATTAAAATTAGGAAATTAATATTGACACAGTAATCTATAGATCTTATTTGAAGTTCATCATTTTCCCCACTGTTTTAGTCTCTTCTGTCTTATTTAACAAACTACCATAGATTAGGTGGTTTACACAATAGGAATTTATTTCTCACAGTTCTGCAGGATAGGAAAATCAAGATTTAGGTATTAGCAGATTCAGTATTTAGTGAGGGCCTCCTTCCTGACTTTTAGTCAGCTGCCTTCTTGCTGTTTCCTCATGTGATGGTGATAGAGTTAGCATGGGTTTCTTCCTCTTATAAGTATACTAATTCCCTCATTGGGGGCCACACCTTGTGAACTCATCTCAACCAAATTACCTCCCAGAGGCTCCACCTCCAAATACCCCCACTTTAGGCGGGAATAGGGCTTCAACATATGAATTCTGAGGTGATAGAAACATTGAGTCTATAACACCCACTAAAGTACTTTTTCTGGTCCAGAATACCATGTAGTGTCTCATATTACTTTTAATGGGTTCTTTTTTCTCTTATAATTTGTGAAAATTCCTCAGTGTGTCTTTGATGACTTTTGTACAAATGAGTATATATGTTTCCTTTTTTTATACGTAGGATAGTACACTATAAACGCATTTTTTTCATTTTGATTTTTTCACATTACAACTTACACTGAGAATCCATGCCAATTCATAAAAATTTTTCTTCTTGTATTTTTACAAGTGTTTCATACTCTGTTGTATGGATATATCAATTTTCAAGCACTCACCTGTAAATGAGCATTTGTTGCCAATATTTTGCAATTCAAACAATGCTGTAATAAATTTTCTATTTACTTTTTATATTGTTGGAGGTTTATACTCAGTGTAAATTCCTAGTTGTATGATTGCTAGAAAATAAGTCCATATATTATTTTCTTAGATATTTCCAAATTTGTACCAGTTTGCTTTACCACTGGCAACATAGGAAATTGTCTAATTCCTCACAGTCTCACTAATGTTATACTTTTTAATTTTCTCCAATCTGATAGGTGTGAAATGGTAGCACAGTGTTTATTTTGCATTTCTCTAATTCTGAATGAATTTGAACATCTTTTCATATTTTTAAGGATATTTTTTACATCTTTTTTTGTCTATCATCTGTTCATGTCTTTTTGAAAAATTTTCTCTTTTGGTTTTTGGTCCATTATCCTTCAGATTTTATATATGACAGGCATTAGTCCTTTGTGTGGGTATTACTTATTTTAAAGTGTTACAATGAGATTTATTCAGTCAGTGTGCTTCTTTGGTGTTAAACTTCCCAAAATACTAATTTGGAACAGGTTAAGTCTCAAATATTCTGGATAAATATCCTTGTACTGAAAAAAAAAAAAAAAAAGATCTTTTAATTTCTTTGTGACTGAAAATGAATCAGACATTTTGGTCACTTTTGTTTGGTCCTCATTATCCTCTAAATACCTTTTTGTACATGCTCTCATGTAAAGTGCCTGTTTTTGAGCCCTCGTGGAAATACCTTATCCTTTGAGAAGTTTTTATTTACCTTCTCCTTTTATTCACAACTATTATTGCCTTTCTTGGTATTTCTATAGGTTTTCTATATTTTATAATTACATTTAACTTTAGTTGTGTTCAGCTACTATAGGTATCTAAGGTTGGACTTTTGTAATTGTCATATTGTTACTCCTGTACTGTGCTTAAATAATGAGAAAGACCACTATGTGCCATACATTATGCTACATTAAACCCTGATGATATTCAGAAATAGGTCCCGTTATCATCTCAGTGTTATAAATGAAGAAACTAACACTTGTTGATAGATAACTTATCCAAAGTCAAATAGCGAGTGGCAGAGCTGGGATTGAACACAGGTGGTTAGACTTCCAAGCATGGGTCTAATTACCATGCTATATATAATATCTCTTACTTTTGTATGTAGTTAATATGCTCATATTTTTATTGAATTAGTTTATTAAGGTTATGTGTCATTCACAATATTTCAGTTGTAAGGTTGGGAGTACCTTGGCTGAAGGAGCAGCAGTAAAAAAAAGAAAGTCGTGGCAAGACAAATTGCACATCCAAAGCAGTCAGTATACACTAAGCTATTGTTGACCAATTTCTAAGGCTCTTGGGAGCTTTGTCAGGATAAGCTTTTTTGTTTTCTGAGAATTAATTTTTAATTCTGATTATATTAGCAAAATGGCTACAGGTTAGATGACATCCCAGGGACACCTATTTCCTTTGTATATTGTTTCACAGTTGTTATTCAGAGATCCAGCTATGATTTTATTTTTATTTCTAAGTGCTAAATGTTAGATGGTATTAAAATTTCCTTTAGAAAAATTACTTGTTTAAATAATTTTCACAAATTCTTGATTAGCATAAATGTTTTTCAGTGGGTTTGTTTGTCAATTTGGTATACAATGCTTGTGACACAATTTTGATTATATCTGTTGATCTTTTTATGCTTGATACCACTTCAATATAGAGAATTGAATAGTTATCAGTAACAGAATACTTTTTGATGAAAAGTAATAAACTATTTTGTACATTATTTTATAGCTCCTTATAACCTTATGGAATGGATATGATTATTTGTTAGGGTAATTCAAAGAAGAAATGATTTACCAAAGTCCTATTCCAGTACTGTTTCAATATTTGAAGAATCAGTTTTGGTAGTATTGTTTTTTAAACCAACAATTATACCATAAATACTTAGGTATAGCAAAGTCTGTTTTACTTATAAATAAAGTGAAAATAGAGAAATGTAGTATAAAACTACTAAATTACTTAATTTTAAAGGTATTCACTATAAATCACAAGTTCACCCAATTTGATTAAATTAATATGAAAAAATGGCAGCTAAAAGCAAAAATTCTAATATTGTATTGTAGGATTGATATTTACCATTTCTCTTGTTTCTTATTTTTTCCTTTGATCCATATTTCTCTCTGTTATCATTTCCTTTCAGCCTGAAGAAGTTCCTCTAGCATTTTTTGTAGTTTTAGATTTGCTGGCAATGAATTCTCTTAAGTTTTATCTTATCCAAAATTTGTTTGTTTTGCTTTCAATCTTGAAGAATCCTTTTATGAACAGAGGAATCTGGATTGACATTTTTTTGTTGTTTGTTTTAGAAATTTCTATATGTTAATTTCCTGTTTTTTTCATCTTTGTTGTTTCTAATGAGAAATTAGTGTTAATTTGAATTATTTTTCTCCTGTATTTCTTGGCTGCTTTTAATATTTTGTCTTTATCTTTGGTTTTTAACAATTTGGCCATGATATGCCTAGGAGTGGGTTTTTTGAGTTTTTTGAATCTGTAAATTTATGTCTTACTAAAATTTGAAAATTCTTAGCTATTATTTTATAAATATGTATGTGCATATATATACATATATATATATATATACATGTACATGTTTATATATATATATGTATGTGTATGTGTGTGTACATCACAGACACTCCCATTCTCTCCTTTCCTTATGAGACTTCAATTACAAAATTCTGAGGCTCTATTCATTTTAAAAATTCTTTTTCTCTCATTATATTAGATAATTTTTATTGACCTTTCTTCTAGTGTGTTGTCTCTTTTTCCATCTCAATTTAATGATTTTTAAAATTCGAATATATTTTTTATTTCTAATATTTTCATTTGGTTCTTAATAACTTTTATTTCTCCACTGAGCTGTTCTATTTTTTTCATTTATTATGATTATATTTTACTTTAAATCCTTGATCATAGTTATATTAGCTGATTTAAAATCCTTGTCTGCTAATTCCAACATCTGGATAAATTTATGTCAGTCTCCATCGATAGTGTTTTTTCATTATTGAGAACTTTCAGATTTTGTTTCTTATGTGGTGGGTGTTAGCTGAAATATCAGGTCAGTTCTTTTAACCTTAGGAGGGCTGAAGAGTATTGATTTTCTTTTTTTATGTCCATTTGGTTTTTTTAGTCAGTTAACTTGGCTATAACTGAACTTAAAATTCTCTTCCTTGTGTTGTGGGTGTTAGCTGAAATATCAGGTCAATTAATTTAAACTTAGGAGGGCTACTAGGAGTCTGTCTCTCATACTTGGTTTGGGTATTAACAAGAGACTTGAACAGTCTGTAGAATTTAGAGCTTCCCTACTCTGGTTCTCTCTTTTCCAACATTCTACTTATCTTTTTTTTTTTTTTTTTTTTTGCTACTGTTTCCCTAGACTTTGTCTTCCAGTTCCATAAGATAGTATAAGACTATTCGTGTCTATTAAATTATAACTGTTCTTCATAGCAGGGATTGGGGTTCTGACTTAGATTAGAAGCCATAAAAATTCTGATACTTTTTTTTTCAGATTTAGCCTACTTTTGTATACTTCCTAAGCTTTCAATTCTTTTAAACATACTTTGTTTAGAGTTTATAATGGTTATCTATGTTATCATAGATATGCTGTCATAAGTTGGTCCTATGGGAGCTAACTGACCTTGACTAGAAGCAGAGATCTATACTTAGCTTTTGAGCTCTCCAATCCCTTGTGGTCTCATGGTTTTTCTTCATATTGCAGCAAAAGTATGTTTATATTGTTGAACTTTCTGTTTGTTCAGAAATTGGTGCTCTGTCCTAATTCCTTAGAATCAGTCTTTCTGTTGTCTCAGTTTATGCCTTGTCTAATTAAAGTCATGCCTGTATTTGAAAAGTAGAAAATTTCCAAGGAAAGTGATACCCAAAAGAGTTTTATGAAGTGAAAGTAAGCAAAGGGAGAGTTAGGCTCAATCTCAGGAAAAAGTATCTAATGGTGAGATTTATAAGACTAAACAATCTGGCAAGGGGACTTTCTCTGAGCTATTTCAAATTGAATTGGAAAAGTCAGGGGAAAAACAAGTAATAAGCTCAGATCACATATTGGCAAATGGACATTTTGTATGATCTCATAGTTATCTTTCCCAGTGGCTATTTGACTGTGGTCATTAGCAGGGAAGCACTTCAGGTTTTACATTATTAATATGAGTGTCTGAATTAGATTGACAAAATGGTTTTCTCTAAAAGTTTATAATTGATAGTAAACATTCTCCTGGAAAGGAAAATATAATATTTATTTTTATTTGTTCTTTATAAAATTCCATGATAGCAGGACTTGAATTGCCTTGTTTATCATTGTATTATTGACCTTCAGGATAGTGCCTGGCACATAGAATCCATTCAATAAGTATTAGTAGTCCTCATACTTCTATTATACTTTGCTAAATAGCAGTACACTCTCAAATAGATATCCATTCCTAAAAGTAAAAATTAAGGTTGATGTTTTTCATTATTTCTTCTCTGTTTCCCTTTTCCCTCTTAAGTCCAGAAGACTGAATTTAAGGTGTTTAGGTGTTTTTTGTAGTTTTGGTCACAGGAAAAAAATGAAAGGATTTATTTTTGTTGTAGCTATAAAATACACTGCAGAAAAAGAGAATATCAAAGTTATTTGCCGAAAGAAAGAACATTATCCAAATTGGTTAATGATACCAGATTTTAAGTCAACTAGTCCCAACTTTGAATTCTAGCTACATGTTATATTTGTTTGTGACCTTTGAAAACGTCCCTAACCCTCTGAACCTCAGTTTTGTTGTCTTTAAAAAGTGTGGATAATTAATACCTACTTCATTTGGTAAATGTGAGTTTAAAATGAGATTAGTGTATAAAATTGTTTAGCATTGTACCAGATACAGAATAGGCATGCAATAAAAGATATCTGTTATTTTATGGTGGTTATTCTGTTCATCTTAATTTTTATAGTTTCTTCTTTTTTGCTTTTTAGATAATTTTATATTTTAACATGTGACCAGTTACTCTTTCTGTAACCTGGAAGCTTTTTGGCTTAACTTTTGGTCCTTAGTTAAATTGTTTATGACATGAGGAGTTAGATTAACTCAGAGTCTTTCCTTTGTGCTATCACTGATTGGTGGGAGCTTCTTGGAGTGCTATTCTTCAAAATACTCTGGGGCTACTCTCATGTTTCACTGGAAGATGTCTAGTAATGGTACAAGTCCGTAACTAGATTTGACACCACTTACCTGTTCATAGCCTCAATCTTCAACTTTTAGTAAATGAGAATATAAAACAAGTCTTAAAGACATGTTTATATAACTTCACATTTTAAAAAATACTTATTGAGTATTCACTTTATATAATGCATTGTGTTAGGTACTTCTTTAGTTCTGTGAGGAATGAAGGTATCAGTGACCTTTTCTGGAATAGATAGCTTATTTAGGACATTGAGTATAATAATAATAAAGAAATTATAATAAATTATAATAGAAAAATTATATCAGATATACTCCAAACAAAGATAAGCTTTTTAACAGAGTATTTAACAAGTTGTAAGAACTTTAATTCCTACCAGCAAAAACAAAGTTTATAATTTATTTTTGTAACATTTTACAAAGTGAATAGCCCTATCCAAAACAAGAACTTTATTATTAAGTCAGAATACCGAAACACAGTGTATTTTTTATTTCATTATTAGATCATATCGATATGTTAATATGACCATATTGATTAATATTTTGATTTCCTAATGGTTTCTGCAGCCAACAGAAATTTAGATCAATTCATTAATGGTTCTTTTTTTAGATCTTGAAATGTGAGAAAAGTTTTCTTTCTAAATGGTGAACATGGTTCCCTGGTCCAAATCTAAGCGTGGTCTAGTATTGAGGCCTGACCCAGAACTTTCTTTTACTTTCAATTTGGCTATTACAGATAATAACAACCAGGGAATTGTATATTTTACCTTTTCCTCATTAGTTTGTATTTTCTTATGTATCAGATGAACCAACTCTCTAGTAGTTGGATCCTCTCTAACTTGCATTGGTAACTTTTACCTTTAGTAACTAATTGCAGCAGCACAGCGTCTGCTCCATACCATGGGTGACTATGTGACCAAGGTTGTTCTAGCAAATCCCATATTCCAACCAAGTAAATTAGGTTCCAGACTCAATTTCCATGTGAGATGGGTTGGAATTCATTTCTCACATACCAACAAACAATTCTTGGACACCAGCAATGTATCTAAGAGTTCAACTCAATTTTGACATCTTCTACCTGATATAGCATCACATTACACAAGTTAAGCATTCAGTCCCATAAGATTGCCCCCCGCAAATACGGACATGCTTCAGGAGCCAGCCAAAAGCACAGGTTATTTATTACCTGTGCTTCTGAACAACTGGCTGTAGATTGGAGGTTCCAACTCAGAATGCCATCGCAAGTCCAGGTTGTTACCCGTATTTTGACTGGCTATAAATCAGAGGTTCCTACAACCCTCTCCCTGGGTTTGATTAATTTGCTAGAATGGTTCACAAAACTCTGAGAAGCATGACACTTACTGGATTATAGGTTATCATAAAAGGAAAGTTAAGGATACAAATCAACAGCTAGAAGAAGAGATGCATGGTGGGAGGTCTCGATCAAAATAATTTTGTCTTCTGTGGATCTTGGGTTCCTGTATGGTGGCATGAAGAAGTGTATGGTTCCCCCACATGGAAGCTATCTAAAAAAAAGAACCAATGAGCTGTCCTCCTGGTTTTTGTGGAGGTTTCATTACATGATCGACTAAGTCAATTGAACTCAACCTCTTATCGTTCTCTCCTTCCTGGAGATCTTGGGGTGGAACTGAAAGTTTCAAACATCAAAACACTCAGCTAGTTCTTCTGGCAACCTGTTTCCAGTGTTGGGTCAGGTTTGAAAACCACCTACATTAACATAACAAAATACATCTTTATCTCTCTCAACCCTTAGGGTTTGGGGAGCTAGGAGCCAGGAACTGTGAATGAAGACTAAATATCTTATAAGTCACAATATTGCATATGAGGCTCTGCTTGCTGTTCACAGAGTTTATGTTGTTCGCTTTAGCTAATGAGGGTTAGTATGTATTTTTAAAATGACTAACTATATTGAAGTATGTTGCATTATGTTATTCTTGGTCTACAGTATTTTGACATTTTTGGATGTAGAAAATATATGTAATGGATATGTTATTACATGTTAGTCTTTGTTACATGTTATACTTTAATAGTAGCATAATGATTAAAAGTGACATGAATAATTCATTTAACACAGCAAACTCTAAATATTTCTAGCATTCTTAATTATAATTATTGCTCTCCTTTTTGTCTTTTGAAGCAGTGATCAAAGAAATTGCATTTCTGTATGACTCAGTATTTTGAAATATTCACTCTCAACCAAAGTAATATTTCATCAAAAGAAATAGTGTTAGAACTTATTTATAAATGTACTGATATGCTAACCCACTAAGCTGCTTGCTATCTGTAAATGTTCAATATGAGAGCACTGTTTTAGAGTTTTGAGTAATGAGAGCAGAGGGTGTTGTTTATTCCTATTACAATAACAATTTGTTTGGTATACTGTGTGCTAAACCAGCTGCAAGGCCAAGATGGGCCACCCACAGAGAGTCCAGTGAGGGCTTATTGAGGCTTGGCTGCCTAAATTGCTGCCACCTAAACAAATAGCACTGACCATTCTCTGATTTAGTGCTTGATCTAAGTTACATAAGTTATCTAGAAATGAATCTTTCCAAGTGCATAAGCTGCTGATATTCTATATTAAAGAATAATAAAATAATAAAAACAAAGAACCTTCATTGATTTAAAATCTGATTATTAAATTGAGTCTTCTAAATGGTGGTTAATTATAATATTGTCTTTATTTTTAGTATAGCAAACATTTTTAATAATGTCTAAATAGCTTTATGTGCAAAGTTATTCATAAAATACTATTTTTGTATTGTCAGTCTCCATATTTTGCCACTACAGTGGGATTTTTGAGAATATTAGAAAAGCAGTTATTACTCTGATTTCAATTTTATTGGGTATCCTTGAATGATGCACATTCATAGCACTCTATCATAATGAAGTAAGTGTTTTACTTTTCAGGGGAAGCCTGTTAGTGTTAAAAGCTTCCAAAGCACAATTTGGTAGATCAAGGTTTGGGTGGTAATATAACTGTGTGGTCTAATGTATAGTGTTTGGATAGCAGAGGTCACTTTAGAGTTCAGTATTTCCCAGGTACTTTAACTGTCCAATTAAGGAAAAAAAATTGTGTTTGAAGATAAAGGTATGCTACTACAGAAAATATAGGTTCATTGAAGACTTCTGTGAGTATTTACCACTTACTGTGGGTTCAGCATACACACACACACACACACACATGCACACACAAATTTTTGTATTGATGGTGTATGAACAATGAGAAAAATTGTTGGACTCATGTGCTAGGAAATTTATTCCAAAATATATCCTGACTTAAAAAAAATTATTCTTTGGTCTGTCACACAACTGTAGAGTTGTGTGAGGTATTTCTAGGATTTATAGTAGTTGGAATTTTTTCCTCTATGATAAAGATAAACGTAATCATTTAGAGAATTGTGTTCGTATAACTTATCATCTTGTCAAGAGTATTTTTTATATTGAAATATATGTCTTATTATAAATAAAGCTTGTGTATTTTTTAATATAGCAAGTTTTATATTAAGATTTATTTAAAATAAAAACAAAATTCCTACATGAACATTCTTAGGTAAACATAGCATATAGCACTTTTTAAGTGTTTTGTTTGCCTGTGACCCTTAACAAAGAGAGTGCTAGGTTAAGCAAAAATGAGTTAGTGTAAATCATGGTGGATTATTTTACATTTATAGTGAAGGGCTAAATATTAAAGTCGATGCCTAAGATAAAGTTGAATGTAGTCATAATTACATTTGAAAGTCTTTTAAATTACCATTAAGTATAATATCCAAGGCACTACCAACCAATAAGTCCCAGCACAGGCTATTTTTCCTCTGGTGATGAAAGACATTGCTGCTTCTTTCACTGACAACCAGGTAAAAAAAAAGTAACCTTTAATTTAGGGGCTATGTTGTACCAAAAATATTTGTACTTTTTTTCATGAGCCTATACAGTTGATTTTGCCTATCTTAAATATATATATAATTTAACTTTACTACATTGCTTGTAGTAATAGTCCTAAGGTAAATATTTATAAAATTTTGCCAATATGTAATCAGAAGAACATGAGCTTTGGTCATAGAAAATTGCTGGTTCAAATCCAGCCCTTTTACTCAGTGTGTAGCC
Organism: Macroglossus sobrinus; assembly: GCA_004027375.1. NCBI lineage: Eukaryota > Metazoa > Chordata > Mammalia > Chiroptera > Pteropodidae > Macroglossus > Macroglossus sobrinus. The sequence continues at coordinate 547,887 of PVKZ01000500.1, forward strand.
TAGGGCATTTCATTAAACTTCTGTGCCTCAGCCTACCTGTAATGGGAACAGTAATATTTTTTCTGATGGTGTGTAAAATGGCCTAGCAAAATTTGGCATTAACTATATTTCTATTTTCTTTTTCTATCTCACTATGAATGTAAGTACAATTTTGAAAAGTAACAAGAATTACATTGGTTATTTAAAATGCATGTAATTTATAGATAGACTTACTGAAACAAACTAATTTGTTATTAGACATACTACATTCTGTATTTGCTCACTGCTTGAAATATTTTTAACAATTCTCAAAAGCTTTCTGATAAAATTAAACTTTTTAGCTTGGTATATGAGTCTCTTTATGATATGGTTTTCTCCTAATTTCCCTTTCTGTTTACACCAAAAAATTATTTTGTTTGTGGTGCTAGTTCTCTCACTATTCTTATCTTGACTAACTTGTAGTACTTTGAGACTTAGCTCAGTTATCGATATACATGCCTTGGTTTCTCAAGCCATGTATTTCTATAGCACTATATATTGCTGACATAGGTATTTAATTATTTAACTCACCTGTCTTAAATGTTGTGCTTTATTTGAGGTCATGGATCATGTATACACAGTATTTAACATAAATGCTGAGGTCATTGATCAATGTTTGGTTCAATTAAAGGGTGGACATTTAGAAAACTTAGAGAAAGGTTTATATGAGCATTGCCTTGTTCCTCTGGGATAGTTTGAGGACTCCCAGATTTTAGTTGCACACTAAACTTTGAATATTTTCATGGATAGTCAAATTTGTAACTCCGTTATAATTTTATATTATAAACTAAATGTCATTTCTTTTTGGCAAGTAGTAGTTTCTCATGAATAGTACAGTTGGCTTGAACATGTCATATGCTTTACTCAGAGGATTAATCACTCTTTTAATTCTATCAATGTTGGAAGGAAAAATATCAACAGAAGTTATTAGAGCATCCAGACATACTGGTCATAAGCAGTTGTGGGAAATGGATGGAGCTGTAACTTACTCTCTGAGCATTCCATGGAAGCAGCTGGCAATGCTATAATCAGGAGACAACTGTTCCATCCTTGATAGATCCATGGGGGTGGTTTGCTTATAAATGCAGGTGTTATTTTTTTAGAACAAAACTTGATATTTGTGTTTTTAAATCAGTAACACATTAGGCCAGGAGTTTTCAAACTACTGTATGTGAGCCAAATTCAGCTGCTTGCTTGCTTGCTTGCTTGCTTGCTTTTTCTTTCTTTCTTTCTTTCTTTCTTTCTTTCTTTCTTTCTTTCTTTCTTTCTTTCTTTCTTTCTTTCTTTCTTTCTTTCTTTCTTTTTGTAAATAAAGTTTTATTGGAACACAGCCACACTCATTGTTTTACATATTGTGTTTTGCTGCTTTTGTACTACATGGGCAGAAATGAATTGTTGCAACAGAGAACTGTATGGTCCACGAAGCCTAAAAAATATACTGTTTGACCCTTAACAGAACAAGTTTGTTGACCCTTGCATTAGTTATTTTGCCAGTTTTATAGTTTGATAATTTTGGAGGGAAAAATTCATAACTATATAACCTAACAAGGAAAGTAACTCCTTCAGATGCATTTAGTAAAATGAAACCAATTTTTGGTTTTTATTAAATCTATTGAAGTATAATTTTAAGAATAAAACCATAACTCCCATGTAAGTATAAAATAAACCCATAAAATGTTTTATTTATCTCATTTATTAATAAAGGAACCTATAAGACATTAAAACTGTTTCAAAGGAAAATAGTATACATATGTGTATATATATATATATATATATATATACACGTGTATACACACACGTGTATATGTATATGTATCAGTAATGCTGAAATAAATTTATTAATCTATGTAAAACTGGGTAATATTTTACAGGGCAATATAATGTTTGGAATTATATTTTCTATGGGTGGAAATTAGTGTATTTATACCAGACAAAATTCATTTCTGTGGACAAAGTCACTAATGTTAATGTCAGTTTTCTACAACTTACAAAGTTATAAAAGAGCCTAGGCAAAGATAATCATATTTCTAACTTCTGCAGGATCAGGTTACTTGGGAAGCTCTCTGGAGAACATGCCATGTTCCACTGAAGATATACTCAGAAATACCTTTTGCCTATTTCAGAGTCTTTAACAGTTTTCCTTATCAAATGTAAATCACTTAAAAATACTTTGAAACAATAAACATGTATGAACTAAAAGTTTAAAATATGCTTTCTACTGTTCCAAAGAAATGAAGTACTCAGGTATAAACTTAAGAAAACATGTATAGAATCTCTATCAGAAATCAAAGAAGACCTGAATCAGTGGGAAGATATGTTGTGTTCATAGATTTGGAAGACTCAGTGTAGTAAAGTTTACTTTCTCCCCAAATTGATTGATGGATTTAATGCAGCTTTTACCAAATCAGTGAAATATTTTCTGTAGACACAGTCAGATTTATTCTAAATTTTATTCAAAGAGAAAGACACAGACACTAGAATAGCTAAAACCATCTTGAGAAAGAAGAATAAAGTGGGGAGAATTACTCCACTCAATATGAAATCTTGCTGTTTGCTATACTAATTAAAACTGTACGGTGGTCACAGAGTCATAGACACAGATCAATTTAATGGAATTGAGAACCACTGAAATATATTCATACAAATATGCACAACTGATGTTTTCAAGAAATTATTTTATTTTAATTATTGTTATAGTCAAAGTAGATACAAAGACCTGAGGCAGTAATTAATAGGGAATGGTCAAATGTAGGTCAAGGAATCAGGGAATGCCTTAGAGACAAACCTTATAACTATGATGATTTTGTTCCAATCTGCATTATTGTTTAAGATGTATGCCAATCTTAAATCTTACAACTTAGACTTTTTAGTTGCGAATGAACTGTTTATACATACAACTTAGATAAATCTCTAGGGAATCGAGTGAAGAAAGCCAATCCCCGATGATTTAATTTATATCAAAAAATTTTTGAAATAACAAAATTATAGAGATGGAAAACAGTGTAGTGGTTACCACAGGTTAGGGATAAAGAAACAAGAGATTCTTGTGGTAGTAGAACTATGATAATGGAATGTGTTCTTAACTCTGGGGATGGGTACAGGAATCTACATATGAAATACAATTATATAGAATTTAATACACACAAAAATATATGAATACATATATATTTGGGGAAATTAAGTTAAGATGCATAGATTGTGCCAATGTCAGTTTCTTGGTTATGATGTTGCACTGTAGTTTTGCGAGATGTTACCATGTGGGAAACTGTGTAGAGTCTACACTGGATCTCTTTGTACTGCTTCTACAACTGCATCCAAATTTACAATTATTTCAATATTACAAATTTAACAAGAAAAGAACGTGGATATTTTCAGAGTATTCTTTTTTTAAAAAACAACAACAACAACACTGATTTACTTATTTAAACAGTACTTAAAGTGCATATATATATGAAGACCTGTAACAATTGTATCTACATTTTCAGTTAAATATTTTTAGGCATTGAGTTTAAATTAGAAAGGGAGGAATCTCTTAGTCCCTTAAAAAAAAGTCCTTGATAAAAAACAAGTGTGGCTATATCTTTTTTAATTTGAATAATCACAAATCAATATTAAACTATCAGTAACAGTGGAATTAATGTTTTTTAAAAATTAATTAATTTTAATTAGTTACAAGTATATATATAGTACATTGATTAGACATCTATATAGTTCATAAAACGATCCCCCCAATTCCTTCCTCCCTCCCCTAGCAAACATAATGCTAACTTCATTCCTTCTGCTGTGCTCCCCATCCTCATTACCACTGAAAATAATAAATAAATTTAGGCCATTCTTATGAAATTATAAGAAGTTCTACCAACACTGGCTAACCATAGCTTTGGAGTACTCCATGAGATCAGTCATAGGTCTGCAGTAGCAAATTGCTTTAGCAAGGGAAGTGAGGCATAGAGAATGTGTTTTAATTACATGAGGTTTGAATAATCACTGCTGAATTGAATCTGTATTATAAAATTTAACTTTTTATTTCACATCAAATTACATATTCTGGTAACATTATTATGTCCTGACACCTGATTTTTAATTTCAGTCAGTTTCAGACTCTTCTCTAGTCATACAATTTCAGCAGAAATGTGTTTATTGAAAATAATAGTGCACACAGAATGTTGACAATCAAAATGGAAAAAATGTGTTATTGGTTTTGAAAGAAGTAATTTTTATTGTTAATGCAGGCACAAGTAAACTAAAATAGTTTCCTTCATGTTTATATTAACTAAAGATTCTGTAGCTTTCATGGAAATGATTTATATTCATCAGCTTTAGGGTCTGATAAAAATAATATACATATAGAAACCTTCTTGCAAAGGAAAAAAAGATAATTTCTTTTGGATTTGGTTCAGTAACAGTTCTTGCCTTGATATATCACTTCTTTGACAGTTTGTAAGCCTAGAATAGTAAGAGGAAAGCCACCTGCATAATAAATAATATTCTGATCTCTCATCTTATTTCCTCCAGTTGAGACAGTCAGTGGGTATATACTACTTTCATAAAAGGCCATTCTATGGAGAAAATACTGTTATGTTTATGATATATGTTTTTCATAGGGTTCAGAATTTAATTTTGAAATATTTATTTAAAAGCACATTAATAATTTTATGAAGACATTTGGAATTTGTGTGTGTATACACACACACACACACACATATGTATGCATCTTCTTATTTTAAAATACATAGTTTTTGCATATAGTAGGTATCAGTTTCCTGTGGTCTGCTGAAACAAATTACTACAAGTTGAATGGCTTAAAAAAAATTTATTCTCTCACAGTTCTGGAGGCCAGAAACCCAAAATTAATAATATGCCTGTGTAGGAAGGGCCATACTACCTCCAGAAGGTCTGGGGAAGAATCTGTTCCTTGCCTCATCTAGTTTTTTATTCCCCCCCCCCCCCAGTTAAAAAAAAATTGTGGTGAAATACACATAACTTAAAGTTTGTCATCTTAATGATTTTTAAATGTGCAGTTCAATAACATTACATACTTTCACATTGTTGTATTTGCCTTTTCTAGCTTCTGTTCCTTGGCTTGTGGCAACGTCATTGATATTTTTTCCTCATCTTCATATCACCTTCTGTGTGTATGTGTTTGTGTGTGTGAGAGAGAGAAAATTTTCTCTGACTCTCACTTATAAAGAACATAAGCTTTTTCTCTCAAGATCCTCTCCTAAATCACACCTTTTGCTATGTAAGTTAATATTTACAAGTTCCAAGGATTAGGAAGTACATTTATTTTGGGGAGCTACTTATTTCAGACTTTCACAGTAGGCAATAATTAAATGTTTAATTATAGCCAATATATAGAGTTATTTTTAAAATTATTTTATATATGTGATTTCTTTACAAATCAACTGGACAAACCAGAATAGACCTCTTGGTCCCCTATAGGATATGGCTCAGGCTTCTTCACACAGCTTTTAAAGTACCTATTACCTGGCCTATGCCTTTATCCTTCTTCATCTTTTATCATTCCCAGTCTTACAGATTCTTATGTACTAGACACACACATGTGGTTTTTAGTTTCTCCTCCAAATCACACTATTTTTCTATTCTAAACTCTTACTGATGTTCTCACCTTGTCCAGAATTTTCTCCTTTACCCCATTACTCATTCTTTAAAATGGGTTCCCAACCCCTGGGCTGTGGACTGATACCAGCCTGCGGCCTGTAAGAAACCTGTCTGCACAGCAGAAGGTAAGTGATGGACAAGCTAGTGAAGCTTCATCTGTATTTGCAGCCACTCGCCAGTGCTAGCATCACTACCTCAGCTCCACCTCAGTTCATCGGGAATTAGATTCTCATAGGAGCACTGGTCCCTAGTGCCAAAAAGGTTGGGGACTGATGCTTTAAAAGAAAGAACACTTAGTTTTGAGGTTGAGAAAGGAGAAAGAGGATGAATATAGTTTAAAACAAGCATATTCAATATTCCAATAATCACATATTTGGAAAAGTAATAATTTGTTTTTGTTTTAAACTTAATTACCACAGTTTATTTATTCATTCTCCTCTGAAGGACATCTTGGTTGCTTCCAAGTTTTGGCATTTATAAAAAAGCTGCTATAAACTTAAGTTCACACAGAAACATTCACAGGATGTTTATAGTAGCTTCATTAATAATTTCCCAGAGTAGGAATCAACTAAGATATCTTTCAGTAGGTGAATGGATAGAGTAGCTGTGGTACATCAGATAATGGTATATTTTGATAATGGGAAAGGCTGTGCATGTGTGGGGGTATATTAGAAATTTCTGTATCTTCCTGTCAATATTTCTGTGAACCTAAAACTGCTACAAAAATAAAGTCGTAAAAAATTAAATTAGTGAAATCAAGGCTTGTCATAATTTTGCCTGCTAGAAATACACTGAAGGTATGAATCTCGATATATTCAAGGTGTGCATCTCAATATATTGGAGAAGTCCTCATCAGATTCTTTGAAGAGAATGTTGATGTACTTTTAAAGAGGGAAAGGATTAAAATACTGTAACAAGATGTTACTTTTGTCACCGTTAGGAAACTTTCCTTCTGTCCCTGTATTGTAGCAAGAAATCACATACATTAATTACTCCATACACACCAATCCTTGCCTGTTTTATTCACTACTTTGAAAGAGATTTGCAAGCATTGACTTTATGCGATCTTACATGATGTAAAATTGGAAACTAGTTATATGTAAAGTACAAAATAAATGTCTATTCTTTAATTTTGTCCTCAATGGATTTAATTCCTGCATGTGAAGATTCATCTTGGACTAGCATATATAAGAGTGATTTAAAGTTTAAGTCAGGAGGCAGCTCTTAGATGATCATAGCTTAGACATTTTTCCAATACATCAAAAAATGCACTTACTGCTGTCATAACTGTAAGAATAGACATTAGAATATGATTTACTAATAGTAATATAGAATTTATTATTATTAGAACATAGAATATTTTAGTATATATGGAATACTTTAAAACATTCACATAATTTGAGTGGAAATATTAATTTTGATACTAAGGTAAAACTTAAGAAAAACCTTTTTTAAAAGTAATTTCTTTCAAAATATTTTAAAACATTTTAAATATAATAGAATATTACTCAACAATAAGAAAGAATGAACTTTAAACTTTATTTTTGTTTTTTTTCTCTAGCTTTACACAGGCAATATGAACTATAATATCCATTTCTCTTTACATGTTACTTTTACTCTCATTAATAAAAGGCCTTCTAGAAATTGGAAGCTTAAAAGTAGAAGAGTAAATAAAGCAAGTTATAACCAATAAGTCAGTTTTGTGAATGAAATATGTTTAGTGCGAAAAGACTGTTAATTATTTAATTTTGAAATTTTTAGAAGGGCAAACCAAAAAGAACATAGCATTTTATTCTGAAGTGAGGTCTTCACGCATCATTTATTTACATATATTCTTCAAGGAATATAACCTATCTTCTTTGTGTTCTGAATGATAAACATAGTTGAAAATTTAAGACGTTAATCAAAATAGTTGCTCTGCCAATACTTGTCTTGTCCCTATGGGATTTTCTCAAGTGCTTTGTCTGGGCTAGTTTTCAACTTAAGTGATGGAGCTTTCATTGCATTCCTGGGGAGATTATTTCATCATTTAATAGACTTCACTTTAAGGAAATGTTTTGCTATGTTCAGATTTATATGGTTATTTTGGTCATGCCCTCTACATTACCCTTATTTTTTCCCTTTACTCATCCTCTTCTTTGCCTTAACTGCTATGTTTATACTTGTTTCAAGGTGGTTTGTTCTTTGTATAAAAAGTAAAAAGTCTTTTATGAAATGATCCATCTAGTATACGTGAGTCTCAGAGATAGATTTTGGGTTTCTAGAAGATCTAAATGCTAGTAGTAGTAATTTCTACCTAGTATTGCTTTTAAGTTATAGTGTTTTTTATAGGTTTCTTTCAGCTGTTCTTTAATAAAGTAAAAGTTTTTACTTTTTGAATAATTTGAATAATTTATGGTCAGGAATACTCATACTTTTCTTATTGTGATGCATGGAATATAAACATGGAAGAGAAGGGGATTACAATGGAATTACCAAAAGGTTCCTATGAGACATACATAATGCTATTTAATTTTGAATATATATTGTGAAATCCTATTATTACTATATTATGTAATTATGTAATTATGAGTTTGTGCCAGTATCATCTGAAACAAATTAAGAAATATAATTACAATTATATTTTTGCTTTAACAAATTATATGTCATATAGTTGAGTAAATTATAGTTATATAACAGACAGCTCAGTCTTAGTTACTACATATGTCTTCACTTTATATGTTTTATGTAATAGCTCATTTCTGGCTGAGTTTATCTTCTTATCTTTGTTTTCTTTTTGTCTCATCTTTCTAGACATTGTTCTTTTTGTGGATAATATGGAATATAAATAGAATTTTTAAAACACTAGCAATATATTCTATTATAATAATATTTTAATGTGTTTTTAAATATATTTAGGAAAATAAAAACATTAAAACTAAATAATAACATTAAAATTTTCTTTGAAGAATAAGATTAAAGGCCGATGGCTCTCAGTATATCTTTGGTATTCAGTATTCAGGAATTTTATAATGGTGCGCTACCCAAGTGTGTAACATAAAGTAATTTTTTTCCTAGGCACACATTTAAGTTCTGAATACCACACAGGATCTTCTGTGCAAGTTAGTCACTTACTAAGTGAGAAAGAAATAACTGACAAATTGATATCTTAAACCAACTTTTTTTTGTCACCTACTGTGTTATATACAAATGCTATAATGAAATAAAACTATTTCTTGTAAAAGTTATTATCCACAAGAAAACAAAAATGTGCTAATGATGAACCAGCACTAAAAAACAACCCATAACATGTAAAAAGCTGAAAAATTAAGCAAATTGAGCACTACCATGTGAGCATGAAATTTATTAACTAGAATACAGTAGTTATTCTTCAAAAGGTTATAATATTTCTTGAGCACTAAAATATTAAAATATTCTCACTGGTATACCTTAAAAATAGTCAAGTCATTCCTGAGAAATACTAACAAACACAAATTAAGTTCCTTAGTGAGATAATTTTGGGGAGTGAAGAGGTCTTAAGAAGTCAATGAATCTTACTAAAACATAGTTGTTATTAATTGAAGTAGGAAATGTTGAAGTATGGGAGTATCTCTCAGGTACTTAAACATATCTAAAATTCAAGTCCTCAATATTGTTTGGTAAAGTGTTAATTATTGTAAAATCTATTTTAAAATATATATACAATCTTCAATATTAAATATAGCACTAATTTTATGACAAAAGTGTTGGTCATTTAACTAGCTGGAGATACATATACACAGATATTTTTTTCTTTCCTTTTACTTTGTTTTTCTTTCTCTCTCCTTTCTTTCTTTTAAAATGCATATGCTGTGAAATGCAGAGATCTTAAATATATAGTTTGATGTGCTTTAAAAATGTATACATGTGTAACCACTACTTTAATGAAGGTATAGAACCTTAGCATCACCACAGAATGATCCTCATGCCCCCATCCAGTTAACCCTCATCCCCTATAGGGAACCACTCTACTGATTAATCTCATGATAGACTAGTTTTACTTGTTCTTGCACTTCGTGTAAGTGGAATCATAATATGTAATTTTATGTAGGCAAATTCTTTTGCTCAGCATAATGTCTGAAATTCATCCATGTTATTGCTTGTATCAGTATTTAATTCTTTCTCATTGTTGAGTAATATTCTATTGCATTGATATACTACAGTTTGATTATTTTTAACCAGTCGATGGGCTTTTACATGTTTATAGTTGCAACTGATTCCGATGTACTTATTTCTTCCATTTTTTAAAAACAATGTTTGGAGCTATTGTAGGTTCACAGAAAAATTGAAAGAAAAGTACAGAGATTTCCCATATACTCCTTGCTCTTACAAATGCATGGCTTTCCCCATCATCGATATCCTCCATCCAACACAATAATATATTTGTTAGAATCGATGAACCTACAGTACCACATCATTATCACCCAGAGTCTATAGTTTATGTTAAGGATCAGTCTTGGTATTGTACATTCTGTGGGTTTGGACAAAAGTATAATGACATGTATTCATCATTATGGTATCATATAGAGTATTTTCACTGCCCTAAATATCCTCTGTGCTCTGCCTACTTATCATTACCTCATCTCTCAGCTCTTGGCAACCACTGATTTTTTTTACTGTTTTCATAGTTTTGTCTTTTTCAGAATGTATATAGTTGGAATCATACCACATATAACCTTTCCAGATTAACTTTTTTTTTTCATTTGGTAACACAAATTTAAGGTACCTACATGTCTTGCATGACTTGATAGCTTATTTATTTATTTATTTATTTTTTAGTGCTGAATAATATTCTGTTGTCTATCATAGTTTGTCTGTTAACGTACTGAAGGATATCTTAGTTGCTTCCAAATTTTGGTGGTTATGAATAAAGCTGCTATATGTATCCAACTGCAGGAGTTTTCAACTCCTTTGGATAAATACCAAGGAGTGTAATTGCTGCATCGTAGAGTAAGAGCATATTTACTTTTGTAAGAAACTGCTAAAATGTCTTCCAAAGTGGCTATACCATTTGTAATCCCACCAGCAATGGAAGAGTGTTCCTGCTGACCTATATACCTGGCAGCATTTGGTGTTTTTAGTGTTCTAGATTTGGGCCATTCAGGTAGGTGTGCAGTGGTATCTCATTATTTTGTTTTGCGTTTCTCTGATTGAATATGATGTGGAGCATCTTTTCATATGCTTATTTGACATCTGTATATCTTCTTTGGCAAGGTGATCTGTTAAGGTCTTTGCTTCGTTTTTCAATCAGATTGTTTTGATTGTTGAATTGTATTTTAGTTAACAGTCCTTATAACAGCCCTCAACCTTTTTGGCACCAGGAACCAGTGCTCCTATGAGATATGATGCCTCATGATTTGAGATGGAACTGAGGTAGTAATTGTAGTGCTGGGAGTGGCTGCAAATACAGATGAAGTTTTACTCCCTTTCCCACTGCTCAACTCTTACTGTGTGGCAGAGTTCTTAGTATGCTGTGGACTGGTGCTAGTCTGTGGTTTGGGTATTAGGGACCCTGCTCTATCATATTTGTCTTTTGCAAATATTTTTTTTCCTCATCCTGTGGCTTTTCTCATTTTCTTAACATTGTTTTTCACAGAGCAGAAATTTTTAATTTTAATGAAGTCCAGCTTATCAATTATTTCTTTGGTGAATTGTACCTTTGGTGTTGTATCTAAAAATTACCACCGTACCCAAGATTATCTAGGTTTTTTTCCTATATTTAGGAGTTTTTAGTTTTGTATTTTACATTTAGGTACATTTTAGTTAATTTTTTGATCCATCTGACTTAATTTTTATAAGATTTTTGTCTAGATTCCTCTTTTTTCCATGTGAATATCATACTGTATTACATAGTTCAGCCATGAACAATTTTATACATTTGCAATTATGTAAATATTTTTAAAAATTATGAAAAATATAACTAGTGGGTGAATGGAAGCAGAGAAAGTGAATTGTGGGTGAAGAATAGTGGAAGACTTAAATCCACGTCTTGTATAGTGAGTAGATTGAAGAAAGACTAGAGACAATCAGTAGTGAATGGCCTAAATTTACAAATCTTGAAAAGCAGCTAAAAGTGTTACAAGGAGCTGCTTCTGTGGAGCTAGATTTTGTGTGATGAGAATTCATTGGGGCTTTTTTTATTACAAGTCTTGTAGAACTCTTTGACTTTTTAAACTATGGACATGCATTCTTTTGATTGAAAATGAAATTAAAATATGCGTGTGACTCTGAGATTCTTTTCCATATTGTACATGTGATTGTTTTAATATTCAGAAGAGTTTCCAACTCTCAAAATGTTTGAGTTAATGTTTACTTGATGTGTCAGATTGATTATATGAAATGCTCTGCCCACTTTCTTGGCACGTAGCCACATACTTCTAATAGGATGTGAAACCCACTTTGAGAAGTATAGATTTAAATGTTTCTTCGTTGTATAAAGCAGTGTTGTGAACATTTAAGAACATAAGCAATTTTTGTTAAAGAAAAAGTGATAGTTACCAGTAACGTATGAATGAAAGTTGTTAAAAAAACAACACCCCGAAACTTTAGATATTCTATTGTTGAAAATGCCTATTCTTATTTTGAAATTTGTTGTCTGTCCAACTGGCTGTTTATCAAGAATCTACATTTAGGTAGATAGTACATTATATGGTGAAGAGATTTTTTACTCACATGCAATTTGAAAATTTTTATGAATAGAAATATGACTTTTATAATCTCATTGTATGAAGACACATTCTGTAAAGGTAAATGCTTCTCTGGTTTTTCCCCTTGAAAACAATTTGAAAAAAGCTGAGTACATTCAATAATTTCAACTTTGTGAAACCGTGGGGTTCTACCAAGTAAAGGATTAGGACATAATCTTCCGTAATGGTCTGTTATGCTTCTGTGCTAGGAGAGAAGTACATGACACAGATGGATTAGATGATCTAATAGTTACTTTTACATTAATTTTTTTTAGATTTTCTTAATAAATTAAAAAAAACTACTCCACATATGACATTTTACAACAGAAATTAGATATTTTTCTAGATTGTAAAAGAATATTCTAGTACCAATATAAAAGGATTTTATATTGATGATTTATGTAAGATTATTCTCAATTTCTGAAAGAGACTTTATTCTGAATATGTTTTTTTAAAATAATCCAATAAAATTCACCTAATATACATGAAATACATAATAGTTATTATATGCAATAATAATGTTAAATAATGTAAAGTCATGAGTTTTGAGAAGCAAAAGAGGAGAGTAAGGGAGAGATGATATGAATAAGCAAAGACAATTTGATGTTGGCCTTTATGGTTTAAATAAATGTTAAAACTTTTTTCTCATAAGACAGTTACATATTACTTTGGAGAACTGTAAACAGTTTTGATTGTAGGAGGCAAAAGGGAATGTTGACCAGTGTTGCTCAAAGAAACTGCTTATTTCTTTAGTCATAAAATAAAAATTATAATAAAAAATTAATCTTGTGTATACAACATTGAGCAAATAATAAGAAATATTTATTTTCTTTTCTACTTGGTATAGTTATATTCATTTATTTTATAGTTCTCATACACTGCTCACTAAATTGCTTTTATTCTTCAAGTGAAATATTGCTAATATGATGCAGACATCAGCAATGGCCTAAGCTTTACTGTACTCCAGCCGTACAAATTAAGGAAGAAAAATATTGGTAATTAAATTCCTGTAACTTTTTAAGTTTTTTTGGAACTTTTGTTCGTACAGGATTCTAAAGTTAGTAAACAGAAGGCAATGCATTGGAGGATTACATGAAAAATATGAAAAAATCTATTTTAAGATAATGTTTTGAAATTTATAAAAGTTATTAAAATTCTTTCATACTTAAATTATTTGAAAAATGTAATTACTCATTTCAGTGCTGCTTATAATTCCAAATCATATTTTGACCTATTTACAAGGCAGATAATTCTTTTCTTTGGAGATTTTATAATCTAGTGGGACTAGATCAGTCATTTAGATAGAGTAGTTGGAGAATGTAAGAAAGTTTGAGGAGAGTAAGAATGTTAGAGTGCTAGTGCATGGAATTTAAAAGGCATCCATGAATGGTCCGGAGCTCTGCCATATGACTGAAACAGATGAAAACACTGAAAGAGGAAATATTTGAATTTAAGAGATTAGGTGAAGATGCACTTATAATATAGTGATAGCAAAACTAAAGTATGTGTGTATGTAAGACAAGACTTTTTGCTGTGATAAGTAAAGAACCAAGGGGCCTTCCATGACCTTATTTTATACAAGTTTAATTACTTTTTTATTTTACTGATGCCTTCCTGTATGGAAAACATGGGAGTTATTCTATAGTCATGAAAACTTGGGAGGAAAAAAGTAGAAAATCTTGGAAAAATTGAGATTAAAATATATGATAATAAAATAATACCTTCAGGAGCAAGCCATTGAAATATTCTTGATTGCAAAATTCATATTTGTGAAAGGCTTCAAACTTAGACTTTTTGATGTTATTTTCAAGTAAGATTTTACTTACAATTCCAGAAACACCCTGATATGATAAAAGGATATATTTTTTTATCTTACCACTTACCATTATCAGATCATATCACTGATATGACACTATGAATATTTTCAGAGCTTCCTTTTATTGTGATCACAAATACATAGTTTTATTATGATCATAAGTGCATAATTTTTTATTAAACAACTGTAAATGCACAGTTTTATCAATAATTTGTTAGATATAAACATTTGGAAGAGTTTTTAATTTTAAAGATCATGTTTGATAGTTCTTATTTTAATGTCATGACCTAAAATATTAAAAATAAAAAAGAAATGGAAGTGAATCTAAATTTTAACTTCCAAAATTTATCCTTTTTCTGAGATTAAATTAAAAATTAAATTTATCAAATCATTACATTTTGGATAGTCCTGTAAAGGATCAACTCTGAATGATAAATTATGACATTTGAAATGTGTCAATCAGAGATTATTAAATTATTTGAAGGAACAAAAAGGAAAAAGCTCAAGTAGCTTTTGCATGTGATTATATAACAATCAGCTTTCAAATTCTTGATTGAATATGCTGAACATATTCTATAACCCTTTGGTGCATTTATTACTAATTTCAATTATGTATGGGCAGTGTTTTATTGGAAAGCAGTCTCCTCAAGTCTGCTTCATTTATTCATGTTTCCTTAAAATGTTTTGGTATTGATAGTAACAACTTCTTTGTTCCAACGTTTCATAATCCAAAATGAGGTTTTATGTATGTATTTTCAAATGTTGCCACTGTACCATATAATAAGGTGATTGATTACCCTTTGTATTATTTTTGCAGTTCTTTATCACTACCTTAGAAAGTGTTCTTTCAGAATTTTCATCAGATTGCATTTTCATATAGGAAGTCAGTTCTGATTGCCTTTGATTAGTGTATTCTTGCTTTTCTTCAAAGGTGTTTTTTTCCATAACGTATCTTTTGTTTGTTTATAGACTGCTATAACCTCCCTGTAACGACTCCTCTTTTTTTTTTTTTTTTAACTTTACCCACCTTAGAAGGAGACCAAATTTATATTTGATTACTTGGGAATAATTATTTTTTAAATTTGTCATAAGATACTTTATAATTTTTAATTTCTCAGGTACTTTATATAGAACTTATTTGATCCAGGACTATTCTAAGTACTTTGCAAATACAAGCTAATTTAATAATAATAACAACTTTATGATGTAGATACTATTATCCTCATTTTACAGGTGAGGAAACATATACAGAGAGACACATAGCTAATAAGTGACCACAGTGTTCTGTTTTTTTTTTTATTCTTATTGGGTGAATTATCAGAATATTTTTCCTGATAAAAGAGGCCTTATGATTATAAATTATACTTTTTAATAGATAAGAGAATAAAAATAATACCTGATAGAAGAACTCTAGGGAATCCCTTAATATTTATTATTATTCTCAACTTCCATTTATTTTATTTCAATTCAATCAGTTGCATTTGGCTATTTTCTTAGACATCAGTAGAGTTAAAGGGACTAGATTGCTCCAAGTTACTCATGAACTATTATTCTTTCCTTTACTCAGAATATTTGTTCATTTATCTTGCTTATTTGAAACATAAAGGACTTCAATAGATGGGCTATATTTACTACCTGTCCTTGAATCTAGATTCATGACTTCATTTGAATTAGGTTCAGTGAACTTTGGCTTACTGATGGCAGCATTCACTGCTTTTAAAATCCTATTTAGTAATTTTGAGTAGTTGTGAAATCAAATCCTTATGTAAAATTTATTTTCTGCAGTGAAGATGTTAATTCCCTTTTACATTGGGCTATCCTGCTTGCTGTTGTCATTTTTAACTGACTATAAAATTTCTAAACTTCACTTGGTTATTCATTTGTTAGCAGATTAAAGTAACATAAATTCAATTTTATTTCTTCTCTTATCTTCATATTTCTATTTTAATAACAATCAATTTGTAATAATGGCTTATGGAGTTTATCAATTTTAGTAAACTTGACAACTTCAGCTGCTTGGCTTATTATGAAGGAAGAAAGGAATGTATTTGGGAAAGATGCTTACTGTAGACCTACTAAAATGTATTACACATTTTGCCACTGAACCATTTTTTGTTTCTTTTTTGTTTTTAATACATGTTTTTTCATGTGAAAACTTCTTTAAAATTATTGGGTTTCTAGAAACATAAATAAAGAACAGATGGCTACTCATACCTTACGACGAATACAGTGGGGACAGAGTTCTTTCATCACTTCCCTCATGGTCAGCATGTTATCATGTGGTGGACATCTGTGGCTGTTTAAAATAGTCCCTGTTGTTTTTTGGAGTCCCCCAAGTCTAGTGTCCTCTTTACAGTAGCTTATTTTCAAGCAGTTGAATTTCTCAGTTATGTATTAGTCTGAATAAAAGAAAGATAATTCTCAATAAATTAGAGGAAGTGTCCCAGATAAAATTGCTCTTCTCCTAAATTGTCCTATAGTTATATAAACTAATTTATTAGTGTTGATTGTTATCACTTTACACATCTCATTAGCATTGCCAAATTTGCTAATCAAACTTTATTAATAAAATTATTATTTTTTATTATAAATTTAATTATGCTGACATTGGTTAACAAAATCCAATACATTTCAGGTGTACAATTTTACAGGAAGGCTTGTGTGTGTGTGTGTGTGTGTGTGTGTGTGTGTGTGTGTGTGTATGTTGCATTATGTGAAATTATCTTAATAGACACATTTTCATATTTGTATGCTGGTTAACAAAGCACTATAAAACAAAATAAAGCATAGTTAATTCAGAGAGAAAACCAAATGTAAAAATATAAATCATGGATTATATCAGTAGACTTCTGATATTTATAACTTTAATGGGGAAATCATGAGCAACTCCTAAGAGTCAATGACATGAAATGATCTGTAATTTTTTGTGGCTATGAATTTTAATTTTGCACCACAGATTTTTAAGTGGAAGGAGTTGCTTATTTATCCACATATAATATGAGGTTTTGTTCTGTACTTGTTACTACAGTAACATTTGACATGTTCAAAACATTGTGTCTTTGGAGAAATGGTCATCAAAAGGAAAATTTTAGTGAGTATTGAAAGTGCTCTTAACTTGTAACAGAATACATCAGAAAGTTGTCTCCTGAGAGCAATGTAGCTTTGAAAATGCTAGCAGCTAGTAGAAAGGTTTATGGTTTTATAAATGTGCAGAATTATTAGGGTTTTAGAAAAATCTAGCCAGCATGTTAAAGGTCTTCTGTATGGAATTTTAAAAGAAATTCTATAATAGAGGACAGTTAGGTTAAACAAAACAAAAATAAAGACAGAAACAAAAACAAAAATGAAAAAACACTATTGGCTGTTAATTTAAAGGGTAATTTTATTAAATTCCTTTATTCTTAGAAAGAAATTTTGTCTATTAAGAAGTCTCATTCACTCTAATGACCTCTCCTATCTGCATAAGAATTTATTAAACAGAAAATGTTCTTCAGCTTTGTACTGTCTAAACTACCATGAAGTTTGAAATAGAATATATAATAATTAATTATATTTCATCAGCACAGCCAGCGAGTGAATTCCATATATTTAAGTTGCTCTCCTGATGTATTGGTGTTACACCTTTTACAGAATAATATTTTCAATACATCATTCTTTTGAAAAGTCAAAAATTATTACTCTTTAGATATTACTAAGATTTAGAACAGGAAATTTAAAAAGTTATTGTTTGAGACATATTTTGGTCATTTAATATATTGTATTAAAGTATCTTCTGTTAAAAAAAATCTTTTGAATGTTCATATTTTCTCCCAGCATAATTAAGAATGCATCTATGATTCACACTGATTTCATTTTGTTAAAGACTATAAGAAATTATTAGGAGTAAACTCTCATAATTATAGCTAACAATATAAAAACTTATTAGGAATATAAAATTGCTTTAAGGATGACACATGTTATAATTGTGTTTCATTTGATGTTTATTTTATTTAATTATAAATAATTAAAATGTTTTTTCTACCAAGGCTCCAAATAATGGAAATGTTAAAGAAACTATTATCTGATTAGGTAGGGATTTAAGGTAATCCTATAAGATAATGTCCCAGAATTCCACAACTTTGAAAAAACACGCAGACTTAGTTATCATTTTTCAGTTCAAAATGAAAACAAATGTGAAATTTTTTTGATCTTGGGCATAATAAAATAATCCTATTTAAAATGCATAACCTATACGAGTAAAATTAGTTTTTTTTAAGGAGATATTCTTTCTGAAAAATTCCTTAGCATTTCTTGAAGTGATAAACATGTCTGTGATTAGGTAATTACTAGACATAATTGATTTATGTTAGATTTAATTCAAAATTATGAAAAAGACACTATGGATTAGAAAGTTTTATGTCCCAGATAGAAAACTGGATAGTGGTAATAGTGTATGTTGAAATATCTGAGGACAATGATGAATAATCCTCAGCTCTTTAATTTTAAACTCCAAGTGGGCAGAGGCCACGACTTTCTTGTCATTCATGTATGTGTTGAGCTGATTACTCAGTATAACACCAGATGATATTCGTGAAAGTAAAGTTGTATATGGATTTCTGAGACTAACCTGTGATATATGATCCTATGTACCTAGGTACATAGAAATGCTGAGGCAAGATAAAGTGGGTGGTGCAGAATCTCCAGGGGACTGAAATGAAAAGATAACTTGAAGCTAGAGTTTCACTGATTGGCCAAAGAGGTGTACAAGTTTTCTGGGTTTGAGTTTAATGCCTATGGGGTGATAGGATGTTAGGGATTCAGTGGTGGGGCAGAAAAGGAGGGTGCCTCCTGTGCACATGTTTGAATGGAGTCAGAATTTATCTGTCCCTGTAGCACAGGGATTTCAAGCAAAGAAATTATCATAAATTCTAAAAGTCTTGGAAAGGTAAATTCTAAGCTATTCAAAAGCTAATGCAAAGCCCATGCAGATGGGACTCTTATGGAAAGGATACCCCCTCTGAAGATAAGTTTAAAATAAAAATTCCAGCCACATGAATTATCTAACATATTATAGTCAGTAGCCACAATAAAAAGGAGGGTTATTACCACAAAACGTGAAATAATATAAAAAATGCAAAGTAATATAATATAAAATATTTTAAGTGATTAAGCAGATTTCAAAGGAATACTAAACATAGTAAAGTGGAGCAAAGGAAAAATACATAGAAAATAAAGTAACAATATAAGATGATAGAAATAAATCAGTAAACTATGTGAATATAAACTCTCCTATTAAAAGAGAGATTCTAGATTCTATAAAATAAAGTCTAATCCTGTGAGAAACACATCTAAAACATAAGGATCATAAAAGTTGGAAACAGATAAAAGTAATATACTGAATAAATACTAATCAAAATATAATTTATGAGGGACTTTTATTAGCATACAAAAAATTAATGTTGCTAGGAATAGGGAAGACCAAATGACTAGTAAGGTATAGTAATTCTGAGAACCTGTATTCACCTGACAATAGAACCTCAAAATATATAAAGCAACAATTGACTCAATTACAAGTTGAAATTTTTAAAGAATCCAAAATGATAATGGAAGTTTTAAAAACATTTCTCTCAAAAACTAAGCAGATGAGAAAATAGCAAGATAATATATTTGAAAAGTATTATTTTAACAAGATTATTTTGACGAATGAATAGATGGGTATATGTATAGGTAGATCCCTTTCTTCTTAGAGAACCTACATTTCTTTTTCAAGCATACTAAATATGATAGTAACTCCGTACTAGGTCACAAAGGACTTCTCAACTAGAGAATCAACACACAGTTCATTTTCTATTATAACTTAATTTAAAAAGGATGTGTGTCTCTCACAAATATAAAGCACACGTATAAGGAAATTCATGGGCCAAAGAAGAAATTTAAAGAAATATTATGAAATATTTAAAACTGAACAGCAGCCCAAATGCTGTACATCAGAACTTGAAGCCAATGAATTAGTACAGTTTTAAATGAATAGTTAGCAGATTGAAGATTGATGAGCCAAAGCTTTCAATTCATACCATGTTATCCAACAAACGGTGTATAATGAAGAGAATCCTCAAGATGATGCTGAAGGGAGAGCTAAGATGACGGAAATACAGTGGACTGAAAGAGAGCACGCCAGTCCATCTTGGAGCAGGGGTTGGTCGGAGAGCCAGGTGAGATGAATCCAAGGGGGCTGCTGGTGGAGGGTGATTATTTGATGTGTTGGATTATCTTGAGTTAGAGTTGAAATTCGTGAAACAAATTCTTTTTAACATTTTTCCCATTCTCATTTTTCATCTTTTTTTTCAGTTTTTAAAGAAATATGTTTCAGATTTATTATTTCTTGGAAAATAGTCATGTTTTATTTCCTTGTTGAAGTTATGGATAGTTTTATGTATTTTTTTACTGTTTAAAGGGAAGTACTTTTGTTCTGTCTAGAATATATGCTGATTGGACATTAAGGAATACCTCTTAGAAATTATTCATCTGAGGACAGTTCTAAATTTTAAATTGTATTTTCTCAGAGGTCAGTTTTCTTATATTCCTTAATTTGGAGTAGACTTTCACTTTTGATCTAAAGAGGTTTTTTTGTACTCTTCAGAGAAAGAGAGTCGAAAGCTGATGGGAGAAAGATGAAACACAAAACAAGTGCTGTGCTGACTAACATAAAATGAACAAAACGGATACATTATGTCATGGGCTCCTTGTCTCCCTCAGGAGACAAGGACTAGGCCAATCTGGGCTATCCTATTAAGTTAGAGCAGCTGGAGTCTGACATTTTTCTTCTCCAAATCTAAAGAGTGGATAATGTTCATATTGGATCTTACTTTTACACATTTAGTCTCCCGTGTTCTTTTTGGCTTGGGATTTTGGTTAGTGTGTAGTATGAATTTGAGGGGAAAAAAAGTCCTCATTTCAGGATGGAATATTTAAAATAAACAGGCTGTGTTCATTATTGTGGAAACTGGACAGTAAATATGACTGTAAACAGAATGATTTCAAAAGACTTCAGTGATCAAATGCCAACAGGATTGCAATAATGCTATTATTCTTTCATAATTACTGAAATGCTTCTGAAACAATTTTGATTTTTTTTGCCATGCAAATATGTTTTTTTTTTTTAGAATTTTAATAGAAACTTAGTCATTTATTTTACTGAATGGAGAAACTTGAAGATATACTTGTGTACAGCAATTATGATGGCTAGAACCTTCTGAAGTTGTTAAATTCTTAAGAGTTACATAGCATTTTTCATGTAAACCACTAATTGAAATAGTGACTTTGTTTCTTGTGATTTTCTGCATCTATATGCCTTCTTCTAGTCTGTTCATGGAAGTACACTCTGAAAACGTGCCAACTCCTTTGGTATATAACTTAAAATTTTATATAACACAGGAAGTTATTTCTCTCTAGTGAATCACGGTGTGTGCGCCTGATATGACATTTGGGTAAAACTGATGAGACCAAAATTCCTAGAAAGTAAATTCAGCTTGACTCTCCTTCACAGCAGTTCCTTCAACCTTATCTCAAGCAATCCTATTGTTTCATTCAAAAAACCTTTATTTTCTAATTACTAAGTATATTAGTTTTCTATTCTGGTGCAACAGATTTTTATAGACGTAGCAGCTGAGTGGGGGTCCCCAATCCCCAGACCTTGGACCAGTACCAGTACTGGTCTGTGGCCTGTTAGGAACCTGAACTCACAGCAGGAGGTGAATGGTGGTCCAGCGTGTGAAGCTTCCTCTGTATTTGTAGCTGCTCCCACCGCAAACACCACCTCCTCAACTCCACCTCAGATCATTAGACATTATATTCTCATAGGAGCACTGGTCCCTGGTGCCAAAAATGTTGGGGATCTCTTGCTTAAAGTAACAGCCATTGTCTCACAGTTTCCAAAGGTCAGAAGTTTAGCCATGGCACAACTGGGTTCTCTGCTCAGGATCTTACAAGGCTGAAATCAAAATGTCAGCAGACTGCACTCTCAGAATCTGGAATTCACATTCTTCTTCCAAGCTCATGTGTTTGTGGCAACATTCATTTTGTTGCTGGCTGTTAGACAAGGGTACTTCTCAACTCCTAGAGGCCATTCTCATGGTGCCCTCCATCTTCAAATCCTCTGTTGAAATTCTCTGTTGAAGAGAATAGAGATTCAAGTTGAATCTCTGTTCTTCATGAAAGTCCATTATAAGGACACAATTGATTTGATCAGGCCCAACCAGAAGATTCTCCCCTTTTTAAATTCTGTTGTGCCATATAACCTAACCTAATCACTGGACTGAGTGTCTCATTAAATCGATAAGTTCTTACACATACACCAAAGAAGAGGATTATATAGTCCTATATACCTGGAAGACAGAGTCTTGAGGGCCACCTGAGAATCCTGTCTACCACTAAATAGATGCTGTTAGATATGTATTCAATTTTTTTTTCTGTCTTATATGATTTTGTTCTTTTCCTTCTCTAGTTTCAGAAAAAGATTAATTTTTATTGTGTTCTCATTATAAATTCTTTTATCCTTGTCTTTCCCATTTCTTCAGTTCACTCTATTAGACTCTCTCCTTCAGTTTTACTCTTGCATTTTCATTTTCCCCTTTCTACTTGCTCCTTTCTCTCAAATGATATGTTGTCTACTCCTCAGTTGTTTTTTTCTCAAGTGAATCTCTCCACACTTTTTGATGGCAGAGGTTTAAGTTTGGTATCTTTTTGCAGGAACTTTTCCAGACAGCTGACCTTCCTGTCTCTGGACATCCCTTCATCTACCTACAACCAGAGGGACATTTATAACATACAAATGTAATCCTTTTATTCTGCTTAAAACATCATTGAAGTCCAATCTTGTCTTTAGCAGAGGGTGAAATATGGCCTATAGACATGTTATGTTTGGTCCTTACCTGTAAAAAAATTTAAATAAGTTTCCAACAATGAAAATCAGGAGCTCATATGTCTGTAAAAAATCTATATTTCTGACTTTTCTTTAGAAATCTGAGTAATCTGGTTCACATTTTCACAAGGCAAGGTCCACTACTACTAGCTAGTGCTTGACCCTATATATGTGAAATGTTCTCTGTAATTTGTCAGCCCATCAACTTTATTCTTTTCCTTTATCTACCTGGTCTTTGAACACAGTTGACGCTGCAAGCCCTATAAAATAAAGGCTAACTGTCTTAGTATAGCATTCACATTTTTTCCTAACTTCATCCCATTCATTCTTTTCTAACCACGTTGCATTTTAGTTGGATGATTACATTTCAGTTTCTCTAGCAGATTATGATTTCCACAAGGACAGGAAGTATGTTTTGTTTATGCTTTCATTCTCAGCCCCAAACACAATTTCTAACACATACTAGGAACTCAGTGAAATTGATTTGAATGGTGCTGATTGTACTTTCACACTGACATAGTGATTTTATGTATGTCCATATACTTGCTCAAAAAGCAATACAAAGAGCTGTGTATTAACTCTCTAGCGCTACTAAAAATTCTTAAATCTTTATTCTCTATCAAAAATGAATCAATAAAGTTATTTTAATTTACAAAGAATAATCCATTGTAGTACTGTGGTGGTGGGAGCGGAGATAGAAACCCTTCAGCGTTATCTGTGTCTTGGTCTTCTCTTTCTTCCCCTGGAGTTTGGGAATTGGGACTCCCCTGACAGTGTTACATGTTCAGTCTCCTGGAGAATATAGAGAAAACAAGGCTTCTGATTAGCTCTCATTCTTTGATAGAAATTTAAAAGCTTTTCTCTTGATATCTACTAATAAATATTTATAACTTCCTAAATAGGTTTTCTAACCATTGTCAGTCATTGCTAGTCAAAGGGCATTTTAAACTGTGATTCCTTAAGGTGTTTTCAATAATGATGGGTTTAGTTATTGTAGAACTAGATGCATATTATTGATGGAATTTCCACTGCAGTTCTTTATGATTAGATTAAAACATGAACATGTAAGTGGGATTAATTGAACATATGTAAATCTAGAAGGGTGATGTTTATAGTGCTGCTAGGGTTTTATTGTCCTTTTAGGGTTTGTCCTGTTAGCCTTACCCTCTGCACATTTCAGTTCTTTTTCAGAAATGTCTTTCAGAAAATACCTATCTTTATTTTCTCACAAAAATATTTTTGCATGAAATTGGAGGTAGCTACTCATGTTAAAAAGAATCATAGATTGTTTTTGGCAGCTAGAAGAAAATCATATTTAATCCAAGACAGGGTGGTTCCTGTAGGTTAGTCACTGATGAGACAATAACAGTGGAAAAGTTTGAATCATTGTTCTTTTTCTTTCTCTCTCACTTGAATTGTGAACAAATTCTTTTTCTGATGTTGTTTTTGTTTTGATCTCATAGGTTCAAAACATTCTGGACTCTTCTCTTTTTCAGCAGTAGTTCATAGTGATGACATGAGTTGTCTACAAGAAATTATTTTGTATGTATGTTCTAACAACAGTTATTATTTGCACTACTCTGGTTTTGTTTTTAGATATTGTTCCAGCATTTCTTTATTTTGTTATTTATAATGTTCAATCCACACTCAGAGGGGAAAAAAAACCCTAGATAAAAGTAGTTCTTGTCTTCTTCACTTTTAATTTAATTTAATTTTATTGAATCGGCCAGGGCATGGTGGGGGAATCTGGGAAATAAGTTGTCTTTAGGACATAACCAGAGACTCATAATGGCTGAAATACTACCTGTAGTAGAGTTTTTCAAAGAAAATAGTCAATAAGATATACATATATCTAAAATAAGATTTTAGCTCACATAGTTATGGAGCCTGATCATTCTTACTACCTGCTATTAGAATCTGGAGACCCAGGAAAGCCACTGCTTTAGTTCAAAGGCCAGATAGCTGGAGAGCAATGTTGAGAATTTCAGTCCATGTCAGAAGACCTAAGAACCAGAACAACGTGTGTAGAAGATCTATACCATAGCTCAAGTTGCAGGCAGAGAGTGAATTCAGTTTTCTTCGCACTTTTGTCTTGGTCTGGCCCTCAACTGATTAGATGATGTTCACCTATGTTGGGGAAGGCAATCTCTTTTACTCAGTCCACCAGCACCCTCACATATATACACATTCAGAGCAATGTTTAACTAGCTAACTAGGCATCTAGTGACCCAGGAAAGTTGACATGAAATTAAATATCACACTTCTCACTATATAATGAGCACTTCTTTATGTTTCTTTGTGGGCAAGGACATTGCTTCATTTTGCTGTAACTTTGGTGTTTATATTAATATTTGGTGAAACATTTCTTAAAAATGTTTGTTGAATTGAAGTTATAAGAATGAACAATTCTTTGATGTTACACAGTAGTTTTTCTTTGGGAATGCCACCCATATACTACCTGTGAATTAGGATAAATAGGTTGGCCAGTAGTATTACTCCAAGTTTTTGAATTTCGAAAATCAAGGTCACAGCTTGTTGATAAAGGAATCTCATCTAGACTATAATATTTATCTCATGTATACCTATCTGGTTCTGGAATTTAAGTATCAAGAATATGGATAACATTATTAAAAAGAGAATTTTAAATTATAGGGTATTTTGTAATATCCCGGGTTTTTTAAAATAAATTATTTTTATTTTTAGCTTTAGCTAAAAGGAAGATAAAAGCATATTAGGAAGAAAAAAGCATATTAAGAAAAACCAGATTTCAAATCTGATTGTCAGTCTTTGATATGGCATTTAGGTGTAGGAAATGGCCATTAAAATCAATTGTTAAATTTAACAACCTTAAAATTTAAAGTGGACTTTGAATTGTATGCTTATTAAACATAATTGTTGCTAATTGTGTAAAGTGAAAATCTCAGTTAGACATATGCTCAACAAATAGACATTTGCTTTTGAGATAACTATTCTATAGATATTCAACTCCAGAAAAACCTTTCTATATGTAGAGTCAAGTTGGTCAGATTTCTTAAGATCATTAAGAGAAGATCTACATAGATGATCTTTGAAGATGAAAGTGTCGTAGGACTGTCCATACAAATGAGAGTATTTTGGTCAAGGAGAAGGCAAAGGCAGGATGGAAAATAACTTCTTTTAACCCCCAATACTGATTGGTTTCCAGTTATCATAAAATTAATGTGTGGTGAACAGAAATATTATCTCTGTACAGTTTTGGAAAGTGGCCTAATCTTTTGGGAACCATCTTATATTTGGAATGTGATTATTGCTGTCACTTAATATATGGAATCCCTTTGGGAAGAGTTTAGGTCAAGTCATTTCAAAAGTAGTCAGTCATCCTCATCCATGATCGTTCCTTGTATAATTTTCTTTGGCTTGTGTATTGATCCAGTTAGCAATACTTGTGTGGCAAATATGAGTTTATTCAAAGCATGAACTTATAAAAGTGTGCCATATATTTGTAGAAGTTTACTTACCCAGTTTGAAAATTAAATAAACCTTTCTAAAAAGGAGCTCTTTACATTACAGGTGCACCAGGCATTATGACCTTCTTTAATTTATAGCTAACCACTAATTCATAAAATTATAATGATTTTTAAAGGGTCTGTATTCTGTAGTTTTCTGTATTGGTTTATTAAGGGGGATTATTTTTTCTTCTTTAATATGTTGTAACATTGACAGTAAGTACCAAAGCATTTCTTGTAGTTAAACATAAATCTTGATCTGACCTTTTGAGTCATACAAAGAAAAATTACCCTTTTAACAATTTTATGAAATACTCATTTTGCATCTGACATTGTTTCCCCATGAATACAACTTTTCATATAACCATGCATCTCAGTATATTCTGTATTTTCAAAATGCCATGTCACTTTCCCTGCCACTGCTCCATCACTTTAGTTTTAGGGATTCATCCCCTAGTACCCCATTAAATGAGTTGAGATTACTACGTTGTCAAAATACAATAACTGCTATACCATTTGGACACTTTGGCAATGGGTAAGAGTTCTCATTTGAGATTGCTTCATAAGAAACAGTTGACAAAAGTGGAACTATAGTATGCCAAAACAGTTGATTTTTTTTGGATTTAAACTCAGTTTCTGGTTTTAATCTTTGCTAACAGCAAGGTACTATTCTATGTTACATGACTTATTTACATAGTTACCACAAAACTCTTGGTATTTCATGCAGTAATGACATTATTTCATTCAAAAAACAGTCATTTTAGTACTGAAATATTTTAGCATTTTTGTCCAACTACATTGACACTTTATGCTTTTAAGAACTGAAAATTCATGGTTTTAGTATTATAGTTTGCACTGATTTTCCTGAAATTAATCTATTAATTTGTAATAGGCCTTATCAAATATTACTACTCTCTTTACATTTATGTAAAGCAGATATTCTGCCTCTTTCATTTCTATAATGTAAATGGCCTCGTACATATACATGATAGGGACTAAAAAAAATAGTATTGAATTGAATTTCAGATTTTCATTTAGGATTCTACAGAAACTTATTGATTACATTTCACATATTTCTATAATATTTTAGTCTTATATATAGTGCTCAAAATCTGAATTTATTGCTATTATCCCCAGAGAGACTTCTGTATTAACTGACATCTTACTTGAAACATAGTAAGTACTCAGTAGATGTTACTTATTATTATTATTTTTATTAGAAGAACGCTATGGTATAATTTGGTTTATTTCATCATCTTGGTTAAACATACTCTCTAAATATGTCTTTATTAGTTTGAAGACATTAATTCATTGACATGTATCCAGCATTGCCATAGAAATCCAGTGCCATTCTAATTTCTGATCATGCACATGTAACCTATTTTATTGTTCTGGAATCTTAAGATTCTCTTTTTGTTCCAAGTGTTCTTGAAATTTAATGATGCTATATTTTGAGTGTTCTTTTAATTTAGTGTGCTGGAACTTTAGTAGACTCTTTCTGGAAATTTAAATCTTTTAGTTCATGTATTTTTTTTTCTTATACTTGTTAAATATCTTCTCCATTTTTTTCTTTTGGCTAATTCTATGATATGAATTTTAACTGATCCTGTACTATATCGATCCTCTAATTTTCTTATAGTTATCTCCTATTTTCAATCTATGTAGAGTGTGTGTGTGTGTGTGTGTGTGCATGCGTGTGCGCGCGCGCGCGCATGTGTGTGCACACGCAGCCCAGAATTCCATCCTTTGACACCTTGAGTTAGCAAGTGTGATTTCTACTTGTACATGAACTCTAGAACTGGGAAATACCATATAAGAAATGTCATAAATATGGATCTCACCCAATTTGAGTATCCTCCAATTGCTGCCTTCTCTCAGTCATTTCCAGTCCCTTGAATAGGCTTTTTTGTTGTTGTTCAGACTTTACAATTGTTTTCTCTAGGAGGGTTAGTCCAAGGCAGCTTACTTTGCTGTAACATAAACTGAAACTATCTTAACGTTGACTTTTAATTACATTTCTCTTTATAAGAAAATTCAGTTAAATGTATGGTTACCATCCATCATGCTTTCCAGTTCTCCTCAGTCTAATGAGAAATAGATGCTAATTTTTATACTTTGTAGGCAGTTTTCCTATTAAGTAATTTTTCACCTAACAAAAAAAATCTTGAAAAATTTAAAATGTTTTTTAGACCAATAATTTGATTTTATCTTGTCTCCAGGTAAATAAGGAAATGAATCAAAGTAAATATTTCTAGTTTTCTGTATAATATTTTAGTAGAAATTTATTTTCTGGAGATATGCCATTAAATTATAGTAAAGTTTTTTAGGATTCTTATGACAGAAGAATTTTTAATCCATAGGTTAAAAATATAATAGTTAAGCTTTTAAAAATTGTTTAGAAATAAATTCGAAACCATATAATAAATGAGCATATTTTGTCTTTATTTCATATTTTATCATTTTGTTTAAATTGAGGATTTAAAGACATTTGGTATTTTTATAATTTTTTGAAGGATCACTAGTTTTGAATTTATTCATTTATGATAACTGATTTTAAGGATAATGGAGTTAATGTTAACACAGTAAGTTTATCTGAAAAATTGTTGTTTAAAAAAAGTTTCTAATGTCAACATAATACCTTTTAACCAGTTACACCATTCCATCAAATAAGCATAGTTCAGTGCTTTGGGAGAGGGATAGAGGACCTTGGCTTTAAGTTTCCGAAATTTTTAAATACGAAAAGACTAGAATTTTTTAATCATGAAAATAAATACAGGATTCTACTATATTAATTTAATTTTCCTAGAGAATGTTATGAGAGACCTAAGCAATTGTTACTAAACTAGGCAAACTAGTTTCCATTCAGAAATAATCCATGATAATTTATAGTATGTCCTATTAAGTTATATTGCCTAAGCATCCCAAAGCATATTTTATTCTATTATATTTTGTCCCGTATTTACTTGTTTACTATTTTTGTGAGTCCTGACTCAAGGGAGAGGAGGAGTTTTTTGTGCCCTTAGATATTATTTCTGTTGTGTCTTATTTGTAAAATTCTTCATGACCAGCCCTTAGATTTTGTTCATGATCTCCTGAATACGGTGGTTATAATTGCTTGTTCAGGACTCTACTGCAGATAAATGCCAATAGTGGGATTCTAAAATAGAGATTCCTAAGGTTCTCATATATCACACGATTTTTTTTTATATGACCAGGGAATCAACATAATAAGTCAGAGTCAGGCAGTTACTTTCATATTGCTACCCACAGGTCATTTTGTAGGCTTATCAGCTGCTGTGTATGGAGTCTGATTCAAAATACGCAATGAAAAACTTAACCAAAGTACATAAAATTAATACTTGATTAGATGAAGAAATATAATGGTTCTGAATGTAGGTCTTACACTGTAATTTATATTAGAAATGAGGTAATTCCTTATAAAATAATTTGAAAATGAATATAATTCCAAACAAAATTTCTAGTATGTTTTAGTTGCTTTTTTTGTTTGTTTTTGGTTTATCTGAAATTCAGTCAAAATTTCTAGGAATATGCTTGGCAAAATTAGACAATACAATTTCCAAACAAAGAATTATGAGAGGTAACTTAGAATCCTTAATAGTAAAACATATTATAAAGCAATGGTAATTTAAAATTCATGCCATTACTAGCAAAAAGGTAACAACCAATGAGACTGAATAGGAAACTGAAGAACATATAAGTATACATACGTAAGTATGTAGTTTCTAATAATGGTGGCATTTTATATCAGTAGGGAGAAAAATAGATCAGTGAATAAATGGTGAGGAAACATTGGTATGTATTTGGAGAAAGAAATTTAAAAATGAAAATATAGGTGAGTAATTACTTTCTCTGATTTGCAAAGTCCTTAAAAGGAAACTTTTGAAATTTAACTACATTAAAATGTAAATGCTCTGTAAGTAATATTGCCAAACCAGAGAAGTAGTTGCAGCATTTATGACCAAGTATTCATTGACTCAGTTAACAGACATGTTTTGAATACCTACTATGAGTATGGGGCTTAGGTTGAGGATGTGGAAGAGACTAACATTTATAAATAAAATGTTTTAAGATGATAGCACCTGCTATGAAGATTATAAAACATTGTTTCTTAATATCTGCATTATTGGCATTTCTTTGTAGGCCTGTTTGGAGGATTCTGAGATGGTTATATTGTAGTTAGAATGGTCAAGAAAGTGTCTCTAGAGAGGTAACATTGAATGGAGACTTGAATGAAGGAAAAAGCATGTGCAGTTCAGGGAGAATAATTTTCTAGGAAGAATGTTCAAAACTAATTCACCCTGAATTAGTTTTCTGTTACCACTGTAACAAAGTATCAAAAACTTAATGCTTTTCTTATTTTCTTAGCTTCTGGAGGCTCTCTGCATTTCTTGGCTTCCGTTACATCACTTTTATAAGGACCCTGTGATTACATTGGGCTCACCTGAATAATTCATAATAGCCCCATCTCAAGATCTTTGATTTAATCACATCTACAAAGTCCCTTTTGCCATATAAAGTAATTTTCACAGATTCTGGGGATTAGGATGTGGACCTCATTGGGCAGCCATTATTCAGTGTACCAGTGTTTTCATTTTCAGTTGCTATTGTAGCAAACATAAATTCAGTGGCTTAATAAACATAAATTCACTATCTTACAGTTCTGTAGATTTAAAGTTCCAATACAGGGGTCTCACCTAGCTAAAATCAGTGTGTCAACAGGGTCATGTTCCCTTCTGGAAGCTCTACAGTAGGAGTATCTATTGCCTTGCCTTTTCTGAGCTTCTAGAAATCATCCACATTTTTCAGTTTATGGTCTCCTTTTTCCATTTTCAAAGCCAGCAGTTTTGCATCTTTCTGTGTGAATAGACTGGTCTCACCTATATAATCCAGAATAGTCTCATCTCAAGGTCTATAACTTTAAAACATTTGCAAAGTTACCTTTTTCATTTACAAGTTCCAGGAAATAAGGTGTAGATATCTTTGGAGGAGCATCATTTTGCTTCTTACATAAGGGAATAATTGACTTATTCAAGTATATAAAGAAAGCAAGTGGCTGGAGATAGCAAAGATAGGGAGGATGCTAAGAGGTGAGATTGGAGAGGTAGTCATGGGCTAGATTATGGAAAACTTTATTATTCATTGCAGAGTATTTAAAGAAAGAAAGGGATGTAATGAAGGAACAGATTAATGCTCTCTAAAGAACTTGCTGGGAGGATAATCTTTTTTACCTATGATCTCTTAATGTAACAACTGCTAGCCACATGTGGCTATTGAGTACTAAGATGTGGCTTGTGTTATTAAGGAGCCAAGTTTTGATTTTAGTTACTGTAAAGAGCCATGTGTGGCTAGTGACTACTGTATTAGACAGTACAGATACCAGGTATATTTTTGGAGATGTTTTGCTGGGACAGGAGCAGAAAAACGGATAGTAGCTGAAATCTGGGATATAGGAATAAAGGAGTTTTTTGTTTTGCATTTTTTTTGATTGGTAATATTAAGACATATTTGTATTCATTCTATGTTGTTGAGTGACAAACCAAACACAAGTTTAGCAGCTTGAAACCACACACATTTATTACTGAAACATGATTTCCATGGGCCAAGAGCCCAGCATGGCTTTTCTATGGGTACACTTCACCCTCTGGTTACTATCTCATTACACACTTTATTTTCTTCATTGAATCTATATCTGTGTGAAATTATTATTTGATCATGTGTATCATCTCTTCTCTCCACTGAAATATAAGCTCCTAAAGTATAGACACATTTTATTTCTTCACAGCAGTACCTCCATATGCCTAGCACATAGTTCAGACTCAAAAAGTTTAATAAATGAATGAATGTATGTATTCTATGTCTCACCATGTAAAAATAAATAACATAATGCCATGTTTGGTGTTCATACCCACTATAACACCCAAGTATAACTGAATGAATGGTGAAAGTCTATTGTAATACATAGGGACAAGCTAGTTTATTAGTGAGGGAGTTGAACAATGAATTCTGTTTTGTCATTTGAAATTTGAGATTCATATAGGACATACTAGTAACACCACTCCAAAAAGGAATTAAATGTGTATATAAGTTTGGAATTTAGGAAAGGCACCACCTAGACATATACATTTGGCAGTTTTCAGCTTATCTGTAATAATGGAAGCTGTGATTGTGAATAACCCTATAACTCAGTAGAGGAAAAGGAGAAGTGAGTCAAGGGACCATTTCAAGAAAAATTACCAGTTAGCATCCAAATGGAAGATAGAGAAACACACTGTTGTGTTATTATTAGATAAGTATAGTGAGATCTAGAAGTGCGTCAGGAAATCCAAGGCAAAAATTTTTTTTTGTCAGCACTTAATACTCAAAATAAAGTAACAAGCAAATAATAGGCAACCTCTGCTGTCAACACCATTCTCCCAATTCAGTTTCTTGAAGAAAAGCCTTCCAGTTGAGTTTGAATTTACAGTAAAAGTTTTCATTGTTAGTTATAACTCCTAATTAAGATAAATCTAGATTTTACTATCTTTTCCATGAACCAAGATGCATCATCTCTATTGTAACACAATAATGGACTGAACGTTTATAGTCATTCAAAGTAAAAAGTAACTTCTGAGATTCCTTAACCACAGACTTTTGGGATTTTTTGTTCTCAAGGGTTCTCTGGCTCTCACAAATGATTTTTGCAATTATGAAGACCGAAATAAGAATTTTAGGATTATACTAAATAATATATTAAAGCACATAGCCTGATCTTAAAATGCTAATAATTTGTAGCACTATAATTAGAACTCAGCATATTTTTTACTTTTTGATTATTGCATTTTGATTGTAAGAAGCTACAGATCTAAAATATACAGAGTCTTGCTTGATTATATGATCATTTTAAGATGTTTAAGCATTTTTTTTTTAAATTTTTGAGTTGTAAGAAAGTTGGGCAAGAAAATAGTTGAAAAGGTAAGGTTAGTAGTCTCACAACTTAGCTCTCTTCTGTCTTTAGTTAGAAGAGGTCCTTATCAGGTTTCTTTTCTCAGTTCTGGCTACCTTACATGATAAATGGGACCAGTTGTCAACTTAGATATGTTACTGCTTTAGAAATTTCATTCGTAATGTCTTTTATTTAAATCTAAAGTAAACATTTCAGCAGGTCACTAACCCAAAGAGTTCATGGTACAAAGATCTTAGTAAAAATATAGTTGATTACAGTTGATGATTAACATAACTTGGCTAAAGTAATACACTTTTTTTATTATATAACTTGACTGATTTCCTATATTACTAGGATTTTAAAACTATGTATTACAACAACTGTGTATATGCAATTATATCCTTGTCTACAATTGACAAATATCCTATATTGTAAATTATAATGGACAGGCTTTACTTTTAAAGACTTTACTTTTTACTTTATACGCATATGTAGATAACAACTAATACAAATAAATTTTAAAATATAGCAGAAAAAAGATGAGTTCCATCTGACTATTGTTTGCCTAGTAATAACATTGAAATATTTTTATCCCTCTTTTTCCTTTAGCTTTATATCTTGGTTCCCAGGTCAATAACAAAAATTAATTTTGCAAGGTTATTTAGACTACTTTGATAATATATCAAAACTCGATCTCTTTAGTTGATATGCTCTAAGTAGAATATCAGCTCACACCTCGATAATGCTCCTCTCTCTGGACACATTCAGAATGGCCAAAAGGAATTCCCCAGGAATTGGTTGGTACTGCCCACTTTAAAGACCTGAAAACTGAGTATATAACTTAATATGTACTTTAAAAAAAAGTCCATTTAGGTTTTATTAAAACTATGTGTCATCACAGTATCAACCACTGTTATGCAGTTTCTTAACCATGTTCTTTTTGTTTAAATTATACTATTCCATAAAATAAAACTTCCTTATACCCTTATGTTGCTTAAAATATTTATTAATTTGTATTCAGAGCATCACGCTTCCAATTCTTTTCTTTATCTACCCCATTATAATTATATTTCCTTATTCTTAAGGATCATTCCAATAAAAAAATAATCAAGTCTATATTGAGTACTTAACATATGTGTAGAGTAGAACAAAATATTGTAGAGGCTATGGAAGAAATATAAGATATAGCCTTTGTTCCTAAGGAGCTTGCCGGAACACTTGGGCTAAGATTGAACAGTTCCCCAGAGGGGGAGTGAGGATTGAGAAAAAGAGAGACAGAAGATACAGTCCTGAGGGCTAACAGTGAATACTGCCCTGAGTTTATTTAGCACAGCATATATATACTCTTGGAAGAGCAAAGCAACACCCACACATATGCAAATGATTGCTGACCTTTACATAAGTTCTCTCAAAACATCCTTGTTCCTGTTTTTATCTCTTATTCCCTGGGGCAAGGAACATCCAACTCTTTCCATTAAGCCAAACTTCCTCTTTCAGTAAAAAGCTATCCATTAATGAGCCCACCTGCTCTACAAACTTCTAGCTTGCAGGCAACTCCAACCCTGTCTGTAGGGCATTCAGCAAGTATGGCTCCCAACAGGAGCTAGAAATTTAAAAGAAAAGACTGCATTTCTGAAACAACCAGAGAAAAGTATAAGGAGGATAAAACTGAGTGAAAAATTATGTGAGAAAAAACTCTATGATGAATAGAGAAGTCATTGCAGGCTAAAATAGTTAGAGAACTTGATCTGGGCTTTGAAGTGATGGATAAGGGGGAGTGGCATTAAGTCCTAGATTATAGGACTTAAAGAATTGACAGATATCCATAATAAACAAAGACTGAGCTAAAGAAAATGAATGTTTTTTGAAATTGAAAATTTTAATGCAGATCAGGTGAAAGATGCTATTTAGTTGTTTGTTTTACTAGCTAAAATGATGACAATTTAGAGCCAACTAGGGCTACCTCCTGGAATTGACAACATTTAAAAAAGTTAATTGTTCTTAACTTTTTTACACAGAAAAATAAAGAGATAGCTTCAAAAGCTTAGAAGATTATAGACTGAATGAGGCGCTTAGAATAGGTGTGTGTACACAGAATTCTCCATAAGATCTTGAGAACTGACTACAAATCAGAAACTTATTTTTGCACATGCCTCTAAAGAAATATGCTTTTAAAATGTCTTTAATTTGTAGTTTCTGACTCTGGTATACCATTTGGAAGTACTGATTTTATATTGTAGATTATTTTGAAGAAACAGAACTAATAAAGAACAGCTATGTTAATTGCCTTACATGTCAAATTAAAAACTAAAGTAAAAGATTTTAATATTGACACAACTATGTTATACAGTTTTTGTGTGAATTTGTTGGTTTTAAAAACAGTACTTCCCTAAGTTGCTACTTTTTGTTTGAGGGGAAGTGTAAGGATGGGCTGAATAAAGAGAGCAAAGAAATATTTTATACTTCACAATTCACTAGGGCTGATATGAGGCCCACATCAAATTCCATTGCATATGAGCATGTGGACCCTTGCACGTGTAATAATGCGGACAGGCTGGAGCAGCAACAGTGAAAAATGGAAGGATACTTCCTTTCTTGGTTCTTTCTGCACCATGTACAAACAGGCAGGATGGTCTCATACATAACCGAATTTTTCTAACAAATAATTTGCTTGTTCATGTAAAACTGTTTTCTTGGATTGAGTTTCTAGATACTCCTTGCTTATTTTTATTGTTTGGGATACAGCAGATGTTCACATTTGTTATAGAAAAAAGCTAGCAAATATAATTAGAAAATAGAAACCAAAAATATAGTTGCCTACTTTTAAGAAGAAATGACATTTTAAGTTTATTCTATAATGAATAGCCAAGAAAAAAAGATTTAGGCATTCTCTTTTGGAATTTTAAACATATACATTTAAATGATATTTTAAAAGAAATTGCATATTATTAGTGATTTTGTATTGATCCCTTCTTCCTTTGTCGTCTATGGTAGAAGGTTAGGGGCGTGGGTTTGTGTTTATCTCCGTATTTGTATTTTACCAATTGTTTTATTCAGGATCAAAGTGTGGCACAAATTCATAATTTATTTAGTATTGTTGAAACTCTCAAGTGATGATAAACTTTCTTTTCTAAAAATGTTCATGTTAGTCAAAACTGACTGACAATTGTGATGAGAGAATAAAAAATCGTTTTGTGCATTTATGTTTTACTGATAATATTATCTGTTGTCTAATAAAATAAGCTTAATTTTTCTCTTTGTGTGAGCTTGAAAAAATAATACTATACTGATAAGTTTTATTTTTATTTTGTGTGGTGTTTGTTTATGTTAAGAGAAGCTTCAAAAGGTAAATTCTCAAATTTACTTTCAATTTAAGTATTCCTTACATAGACAAAAACTTTCTGTTTAAACTTATATGCTTGTTAAATGGACTCATTTTATTATATGAGAAAACTGCAAATGCTTTTGACCATTTGATTCTAAGTTTAAGAGAAATAAATCCAATATGACAAATTACAATAATTTCAACTGAATAAAAGCTCTTAGAATTTTTCAAGTCTTATTTTGGTAAACATTGCTCAAATGACTTAATTTTGGTGACATATATGAGCCTAACACAACTGGGTGTACACATTGAAATAAAGGATGTTTTTCCTAATCTGGTTCCCCTTCTTTTGTAAAGTTTTGTAATTATTTCTAAAGAAAAAGCAAAAATTTTGTACTTAAACTGAGCAGAATGACTTAAATAAGGTTGTAGCAAACAGATGATTGTATGCTAATATGGTGTTTATGTTTTTTTTTCTTTTCTGCTAGGAGATGGAAGAGTGACTTACCACTTATAAAAATTATTCTTAGTTACATGTTAGTTTATATGATAAACTTTAGTAAGAAAGCAGAAAGTTGCCTGGTTTTTTGTTCATTGTATTTAGATCTAGTAAATATACTGTATTTGAATCCTAAAACTATTTCTTCCTCAGAAGAAATCATGTCTAGTTAAACCTGGGCTGCTCGATTTTGATAGTCTTCCAAAGCTAATCATGTTTTCCTTTCATCCTAGTTCAGACTTGGTTCCTTCAACCTGGAGAAAGTTGCAAGCCCAGCTGAGGTCATCAGAGAACTTGTTTGTGACTGCCTGGACACCATCACAGAAAATCAAGCCAAAAATGAGCACCTGCAGAAAGAAAATGAAAGGCTTCTGAGAGATTGGAATGATGTTCAAAAACGGTGTGTGTATGATGTGCTTGTATTGTAACACTAAGCTCTCTTTAGATTGTTTTGATTTAAGTTAATTTGTAAATTTATAACATATCTAGCATATATTTAAAACAAATCTATTATTATACCTTTACTTAACATGATTAAACTAAATTATTGATCACTATTAATACATTTATAGTAAGTAGTACATTAACACTTTTAGGTCATTAGTATTTGGTGGCACCGGCAAACTTATATATGATAAGGAATAATTGGACAATGAGAGTCAGAACCAATTGATATTAATCAAGTTTATGAAATTAATATTTATAAAGATCAATTTAGCTCAAATTACAGAATTTATAGTAAATAAGACATGAGCACATGAAACATAAGCACAACTTATTCTTTATTTGGAATCTTTATATGAATGACAACTATTTGAAATAATGTGTGTTTTGGCTCCTAAAAGAGACTTATTTTTCCTGATTGATCAAAAATTCATACTACCAGCGTTTTAAAAATATGAGGTAATTGTGACTACTGGAAAAGACATTTGAAAGCCTTTTATTTTCTTGATTTTACCTCTAATTTTTTTTTAAAGGTGAAGAGGAAAGTCACTTATCTTCTCAATTATGAGTTTTCTCAACTATGTTATAATCTAGGTTGTCCCAGGGCTTAGCCTGTATTACTCTATTATGGAAAAGATGTTTGAAGAAAATAAAATGTATGTTGTGAACATTATATTTCTACAGACAGATATAATATGTATATGTGCATATAGATCTTGCAACATCTGACTTATGTGAAATATATAATAATGATTATTATTGTTATTACATTCAGTGTATCCAGTAGATTTTTAAAACTTTTATTCAAACCAGTAGTAGCTCCAAAACATAAGAACATTTATTCTAGTTAGGGTCTTTTTAGGGCAATCATCGAGATTGTTTTTATGGATATTAGTAAGTATATATGGGGGAGCACATGGGAAATAAGGGTTTTAGCAATATGTTTGTGAAAATGAAGTTGACTAAAAGAAATTGTTTCTGTATATTCAATTATATTAGTTAATGTAAGTCATACACAATTAAGATCCTAACACCTGGTTATATCTGGCTGTAAGTTACTAAGAAAGTATTTTGTTCTCTTTTAGCTTTGAATTAATTTTATCTCCAATTATATAAAAATAATGAAACCAGATTAAAACTATAAATATTAGGAAACCATACAGGAAAATAAGTTATTTTATCTCTTTAACTTCTAATTTATTCATGTTTGTATGAATCAATATCAAATATCTGTGCCAGAAGCATGTTTTGGGGCCTATATCTGTAGTTTGGTCATGATAAGCTATTATACTTGAAACTTAAAATGCTCTCAGGGTGATAGGAAATTTGATCCACAAATTGCCTACAAAAATTCATATCAGGTACTTGGTACTTGAACAAATTGCTTTAAAATGTCTGCCAGAGGTTGAAAGAGGTATTTTCTCATTAGTATTCAATACAACTGCTATAGAATGGAAAGCAGCAGGGAACAAAGATGAGAAAATGTGCCCTGTGCTGTAAAACAGTATGTGTGAGGGGTACATATAATATGTGGCCCACAGATGCTTGATTGCTATTTCTGACCTATCTAGAAAGTGCTTTAATGTTTTTGTGGCAAAGGTTTTCTATTTGATCAGAAGCACAGCCATATATCTTATCACCTGCCTTAGTGTGCTCCAGCATTTTTTTTTTTTTTTGTAAACACTGGATCAGACACCTTCCTCAGAGGTGATATTTGCTTTTGAGTTGGTGCTTCAAACTGAGAGGAAAGAGAGTCCACTCCAGAGAATTCTAGGTGCTTGATTATATACTGGATATTAGATTAGTTGCTTTATCTGTTTCTCAGATTTGTTTTTTTTTTCCTGTCAGAGGAGAAAGGAGGTATTTTAAGGAGCTATAAAACATTTTGGCTGTGGCCAAACAGTACTTTCTTTAGTGTTCCCTCTCAATAGCCTTTCAAGTATATGAGAAAATGAGCAAAGGATTTATAGCTCCAGCTTCCATGAGGCAAGTAGTACTGATCAAGAGTCTTCAGAGAGATTAAAAATAGGGTATGAACGTATTGATTTAGGTAACAGGACGTGGAAAGTAGAGCATCATTAATTGGGATCATTATGTTATGTCTGGCACAGTTCAGTTTTCTGAACAGCCTCTGATTACTTTTGTCTTAGTGTCCATCCACAGTCCAATCATGTCTTTCCATCATTGTTCCAGACTGAGTATGCTAGGGGGAGTAAAGGGAGAAGAACATAAAATAGTGCAGAGAACTCCTTATAAGCTATGGTAGATAGGTCTAAAATGTATTTAACAAACAATAGGATATTATATGATCAGAAAGCAGTCATATACACATGTGCTTATACCATGGGAAATGTTTTTGATATGTTAAGAGGAGAAATATGAATTACCAAAAGTCTGAGTAATATTCCATATTTTGCAAAACATATCTTGAGATAGTGACTTTCTAGAAGGAAAAAATGAATTGTTTTGTATATTTTGTTATTTAAGTATGCATTATTGTAATCAGAGCCAACTCTAAAGCTATTTCCATTTGCTATGACAGTGGAGAGAGAATAAAGGGAGTTTGAGTAAGGAATGAGGAATTATAGTATGATTTAAAAATGAGATTTAATATGTAGACTTTTAACATATATTTGCTGTCATTTTTTATTTACTGTTTAATAACTGTGGTCTTAGCTCCATTTCAAAGAAATGACATTACTGGATTAATTTAATTTTGTATAGTTTAGATAGAGAAAACAAATATTGTATGTGAATCTGTCAGTTATTAGCTATATTTATTTCACTGTTTTTTCTATTTAATTTTGAATAACAACTTTCACATTCCATGTTACTGAATAGGTCTTTTGTTTGCACTCAGACATCAAGTTAGAAACTCTCCAGCTTTATTCTGAGTGTTAGTTATAGTAAACCTATAATTTGAGGCATTTTATAGCAGATTGAATTGGGCGGACACTCATTGAATCATTAGAATAGAAGAAACCTTGAAAGCTCTTCTACTACATCTCTCTGCCTTTAAGCTAGGATCACATTATATACAAATGAATTCAATCCAATTTTTAAAGACCTCAAGAGATAGCTTCAACTCCCCTTAGTAGCCTATTATAGTGTTTAAGCACAGTCACAGTCAGAAAATTCTTCTTTCCATCTATTGGTAATCTGAGTACTTCATGATATAGTTGAAGGCCATTTCCTCTTGTTCTGTCCTCAGAAAGGATGAGGAACAGCTGTTTACCATCTTCTTCAGCACTTAAGGCTTATTAAGTCTCTTTACCATTGCTTTCTTTTCTAGTTCATTTTAGCATTCTTTGTTCTCTGAACTCTATTAATATTCTCTTTTGCCGTATAACCCTGACCTGGATATAAATTTGGCCAGAGCTGATTGTAAATATAAGGATTACTGCACTGTTTCTGAGTACCACATGTACACATTTATGTATCAGTTGTTTTATTTTGAGTTATCATTTAATCTCTCTTTTTTTGGATGTTATTCCTGTATGAAAATGCCTTGTTTCTGCTCTTATTCTTGTTTTTTGACTTGTTATTCTTAGATTCTTTATTTTGTCAGGAATATTTTATTTTGAATATTAAGTATTTTTTTACATTCAGTTTTATCCTTTAAAAAATTTTTTTTTAATTACTTACTGTCTTTTGGTCCCAGCTTTTAGATACCTCAGTCCTCAGTTACTGATTAAACTTAACATATTGTTCTGTTCTCCTAGTCACTATTGAAAGGATAAAGCATCATTTAGGCCTTTCCTGTTTGAAGTTATTTATGATTTCATTGAGTTTGTGCTTTGCCTTGGAGATGATCCTTGGATTAGTTGTGGTCTGATCTAGTTGTATATGAGTTTTCCTTTAGTATCACTAAGCTTTGCAGTAAATCTGTGTTTCTCTTCCACTGAGTGGTCCCACCTTGTTCAATCTTAAAGTGGAGGGTTGACAGGAGGCAACTAATATAGACGGCATAATAGCATCATGATGCCATAAGGGAGAGCTGACATTAAATACAGGGTATAGGGAGTGGTAGGTACCTCTTAGTTACTGAATAGTTCATAAGAAGGTAGTATTCTCTGAATTTGTTGATAAATTAATAATTAAGAGTAAGTTTATTTCCTGAAACTGTTCACAGCAATATACTGTTCCAGCTAACCTCTGCTCTCCAATTTTGTTTAGGAAGTGTTAGCCAGTTTAATGATCAGAAGTTTGAGAGTAACAAAATCCTAAAGCGTTGCTAAAACCAAGCAATTTTAACTTACATGATGCTGTTCATTCTGTTGAGTTTGTTCTACCACAGGAATGTTGTCGCCTTTGATAATGTGGCTGTGAAACTAGTTATTTAGATAACAATATTCTTTAGACAGATTATATGATATTCATTTTGATATTTATTTTCATTTTTAATTCATGTTGATAAGTGCACATTCTTTCAATCAAGAATTATTGAAGTGTTTTATATTAGCGGTCCCCAACCTTTTTGGCACCAGGAACTGGTTTGCTCACCCGCCGGCTGCTGACATTCTGCTGTATGGCCTGGTTCCTAGCAGGCCATGTATCGACAACTACCAGGGATTGGAGACCCCTGTTTTATATGAAAATTAAACATGTATTTAAATCAGATAAATTATTAATTGGTTACTATTCCTAAAATTTCATATAATAAATTATGCAGGATATTTAGTATATATTTTTATAATTGATTTTTACTTTGCATAGGTTTAAAGTATTTTATTATAATATGTTCATGTATTTTAATGGCATGTATGTCCTATTCACCATTTAAAATTTTTTGTTATTGTGTTCCATTAGAAAATAGTACAATAAAATGAGAAATAACATTTATTATATTAAGAAAAACTTCATGGTTTCTTTGTCTGTTTATATTTTAGGTTTGAGAAATGTGTGGATGCTAAGGAAGCTGTGGAGACTGATCTTTATAAACGTTTTATTCTGGTGCTGAATGAGAAGAAAGCAAAAATCAGAAGCTTACATAAATTGTTAATTGAAGTTCAAGACCTAGAAAAGAACATTGAGCATGAAAGGTATTTTGACCAGTCTATTTTAAGATGGCAGATGCATAAATTTAAGTGGAATTTCTTCCCAAACTTAGTGAAAGTTAGGTGTCAACTTTTTAGTAATATGAGACCATTTGACAGTCTGGGGTTGGATGATCTAGTTGTTGGATATAGTGGGCTGGAGAATTCTCAACATGGTCTCTCCGTGTCTGCCCAGCTGTTACATCTACACTTAAATCATGAAACTGGCATGAGTTTTATCTAAATATTATTTATTTAATTCTTAGATATCACTAAGAAATTTATTAATTAAAATCTTTCATCATCTGTAAAACTGCAGAATTGAACACAGATTTATAATTTTGATGTCTGAGGAATGGTTAATTTTAGAATCAAGTAGTTCTGAGAGTGGATATGTACTTGATTTTTAAAGAAGAATCATAGGTGACTAATATCTTGTATGGTTTGGACAATTATAATTATTTTAGGCATTTGCAGATATAGGTTTGTCTGTTGCCTTGAATCTGAGAGAAAACATACATTTACTAATGATATAATATAAAGAATACAACGTTTGATGTCAAATAGCCCTAGTTCACGTGCTGCTCTCGCACTGATATCTATTACTCCATGACTTTGAGCAAGTCCTTTAAACTCTCTGTGCCTTACTTGAGTATCTTCATAATAAGAATAAAGGTACTTGTCTCAGAATTTTCGGGAGATCAAATGAAATGCAGAATTGCTTTGAGAT
Organism: Macroglossus sobrinus; assembly: GCA_004027375.1. Taxonomy (NCBI): domain Eukaryota; kingdom Metazoa; phylum Chordata; class Mammalia; order Chiroptera; family Pteropodidae; genus Macroglossus; species Macroglossus sobrinus. The sequence continues at coordinate 591,408 of PVKZ01000500.1, forward strand.
CAGTAGAATACGGAATGAACACTGTGACCCACAGAAGATAATTTGGAAGAGTAGTACTTTGATAGATGAGTAAGTGATAAGAAACTGATTTAAGAATTAATTATAATGAGCACTCAACCACATTTAGATTAGATAAAAAGAGAAACTTGTTAAGAGGGTTAACATACAGTCTGAAGTGCTTACATGTTGTTTTTATATTGGAATGTCTTTTTTAATTTTATTTTTTTTCTTTCACATAACTTTTTATTATTTTTAAAAATTTAGTTATTTATTTGTTCATTTTTAATTGAAGAAATTATTTAAAAAATTTTTTCCCCATCTATCTCCCCTCTCCCCTCTCCTTTACATTCTGGTAACCACTTATCTATTGCCCATGTCCATGAGTCTCTGGAAGTGCTTTCATCTTAATCATATGTATTTCAGTGTATATTTATTTAACTACAATGTTTTTCCACAGATATTTTCTGTAATAACTTAATGGTTAACTTGATACCTAGCCAGGGGTGAGCCAATAATTTATAATTTACTGTTTTGTGTTTCTAGGGAAACTGCAACATATTCTGAAATGACCACTGACAGAGATGCAGTCTACAATGAAAGTACTGATGAGGAAGATGAAAACGTACCTGATCCCTCTGTGTCAGCTCCAGGTAAAATAAATACATTTATTTCCTTTATGACTATCTCACTTGGGCTAACTACTCTAATGATAGTAATCTATAATGAAAAATGTTATGAAAATTTTTTTTCTACAAAAAATTCTGTAGACTTTTTAGCATAAAATGTCAAATACTTTATGTTTAAAATGAGCATTTATTGTAAAATGCAGTAATTCATTAGCAACAACAAAATAAGCAAGTGTGCATGCACATACATAAACAAGATTGCATAAGCAATAAGCAAGGTAAGACTTCATGCTAAATATCTCCAGCTCTAAGCTGGCTGCCTTTAATATTTGAGATCTTGTCTAGCTAGAGTTATGGATGGGTAATGGAGCAGGGTGATCTAGAAAGCTTTAGGTTATTCTAAGGTTGAGTCCTTCTCTCATTTTTAAGAAAAGTAATTGTAACTGGGTGAGATGGGGTAGATTAGAAGAGAAGGTGAAATGGTAGTTTCATTTAAAGTAACTGAGCCTCAATACCTCAGATCAAGTACCCAGCAGGTTTTTAAAATCACAGATTTTTTTTTTAGGGTTTTATAGATTTCTTAGAGGCAGAAGCCCCTGAATTCATCTTATACTTTCATGGTTATGAATTAAGCCCAGTATTCTCAAAATTAATGTTTGATTCATTTATTTATCAAATATATTTTAGAGTGTCTATTATATACTGGAAAATTTTTTATACAGTAGTGAGGAAAACACAAAATTTTTTCTTTCATGGGGTTTAAATTCTATTCAGACAATAACAAGATGAATAAATTTAATGTAAAATATGTTAAATGCTAAAGAGAAAAATAAACCAGGGGTAGATGATAGAAAATGTCAGAGTGGAATAGGAGGAGGGTTGTGATTTTAGCCAGGGCACCGGAAAAGGCCTCAGTGAGAAGACAAGTCTGCCTGTGGAGAGAGCACGCTAGGTGGAAAAAGCAGTTAAAAAGAAAGGCCCTCTTGTGGGGAACTTGCCCACTGTGTTCAAGCAGTAGTATGGAGGGCAGTATGGATAAAGTGGAAAGATAAAGATAGGGAGAATTAGGAGATGAGATTAGAGAGAGGCCAGATCATGTGTAGGGCTGTCTAGTAATGATCTCAACTTTTACCTGCATTTATATTGGAAACTTTTATGGGGTTTTAAACAGTCAAATGACATTAAAGATAAGGGTTTTTTTTTTTAATTAATTAAATGTTTTATAGTAATATTGGTTAATAACATTATATAAGTTTCAGACATATAATTCTATAATACATCAGCTGTATATCATATTGTGTGTTCACAACCCAAAGTCTAGTCTCGTTTCCTTTTGTCCCCATATATTTGACCTCCTTAACCTCTTCGTCCCCCTTACCCCCTTCCCTGCTGGTAACCATACTGTTGTTGTCGGTGTCTGTGAGTTTGTTTTGTTTGTTCATTTGTTGCTTTCTATTTTATATTTCATATATGAGTGAAATTATATGTTCTTTTTATTTTTCATGTAACTTATTTCACTTAGCATGATACTCTCAACATCCATCCATGTTGCTGCAAGTGGCAGTATTTCATTATTTTTTATGGCTGAGTAGTATTCCATTGTATATATGTACCACATCTTCTTTATCTAGTCATCCATAAGTGTACTTAGGTTTCCTTGTCTTGACTATTGTGAATAATGCTGCAGTGAACATAGGGGTACATTTATCTTTACAAATAAGTGTTTTCAGTTTTAACAGGATTAAGCTGGATGTTGTATTGAGAATAGACTATAGGATGATCAACACAGAAGATGATATATCAGATGGAATGCTAGTTCAATAATGAATGAAGCATGAGAGTGGCTTAGACCTGAGTGATAGCATTGAAGATGATAACAGACAGATTCTAGGTACATTTAGAAGCAGCAGGATTTGCTGATGAAATGGGTATGGGCCATGAAAGAAAGCTAGACACCAATGGTGGTAAGTTTGTTGGACTGAAATAACTGAAGGCATGCAGTTGACTACTGAGTTGGGGGAGACTGCAGGAGGAAGGATAAGAGCTCTATTTTAGAAACATTAATTTTGAGGTGTTGAATAAGGAGTTAGATATACAAATTTGGAGTTTGGGGGAGGAGTACCTTTTACAGATATTAGTAAAGATGGTATTTAAAGTTGGCTGATATATCAAGGGAGTTAGAGAAGAGAGAAAAGAGCAGTGGGCCAAGGACTCTAGTCTAGTGGACTTGAATATGTAGAGGTGAGGAAGTTAAAGGGACCAGAAAAGAAGGCTGAGAGGAAGCGTCCAGGAGGTAGCCGGCAAATACCGTAGGTGTGGTATTCTGGAGGCCAAGTCAAGAAAGTATTTCAAGGAGATGACAGTGATCAACTGAGCTGAATGCTGCAAGTTAGGCAAGGAAGATGAAGACTGAGGATTGAGGGATTTAGCAATCCAAATTGGGACTCTTATAAAACATTTAGGGTGGGATAGTAGGGAATAGGAGAGAATAGGAGGTTCAAAAGGAATGAGAGGAGAACAATGGAGAAGAGACAGCAACCCTAAGCAATACTTTAAACTGTGAAGAAAAAGGAAAGACCTGAGGTAGCAGCTGGATGGGAGTGGAGGGGGTGGAATCAAGACACCTTTTGTTACCCCTTAGATGAGAGAAATAATACTGTGTTTCCATATCAGGGGGAATAAATAAGGAAAGAGGTGTTACAAAAATGTCCAAGCAGTAGACAGAGATAAGAATTGCTGGAATTCTGTCTAAGTAGATAAGAGGAAATGGGATCAAATGGACAAGTATCAGGATTCATTCAGCTAGGAGCTTGGGCACTTCTCACAATGATAGGAAAGGAGGTAGAATAAATGCACAGAGACACAGGGAAGGTATCTAGTTGCAGTAATGGAAAATTACTGATGTTAATTAAATTAGTTAATTGATAAATTGATTCTAATTAGATTTGCATTGTATCACACAGTCACACACTCTTCACTTTTGTATATCACAGTTAAATTTCTTTTTATTTGGAGGCTATGCTTGTTTTATATTAGTGACCCATTTAAAACAAAATCACTCTTTAATAAAAAATGTAATTGAAAGCTCACGAAGAAAGAGTATCTGTACTCTTTCCAATTTAAACATTCAGAGTTTTTATTAAATACAGTGACCTTTGGTTTTGTTTCTTATTCACAGTATCTTACCAACTTTTGAAATACATGAAAATTATTTTAAGAGAAAATATATGGTTAAATTTGGGTACATGAGAATGGGGTCTTTTATGTGTTCAGTGTCTTTTAAGCAAATCTTTATAATTGTACAGTTCTACATTTGGCAGAATTTCTCTTCTCCAGAAACATTTAGTTCATTGTATATTTTTTTTCTATATTTTACATGGCATATTTTCTTTAACTCATATCTACTTTACTGCATAGTTGATGCATAGCTCTCGCATTCCTTTTTTTTTTTTCACATTTAACTTGCTTTGGGCAAGTTTTTTATGTCAAGAATTAAGAGAATTTTATTAGAAATTTTAACTGTTCTTTCCTTTCTGCTTTCGCAAGAAATATTTAGGAAACTAAAGTTTGCTTAAAAAAACAAACCTCAGATCTAAAATGCTTGATATTAAATTATATTCCATAGATCTGGGAAGGGGGATATTTCTATATTAAACAACAAAGTGAGCCTTCTTATAATTTATCAGATTCCATAATTCATACTTTTACAGAGACAAAGTATATTCTTAGCTAATGGGATTTTTTTTTAATCTTTTGGTGTTTTGGCATTTTACATATTATTACTATGTGTGTGGGACAGAGCAATGACGATTTCTTTCTGAACTCATTCTGCCATCTTGACAATAAAATACTTATTTTTAGAGTACAAGTAAATATGTAAATTTATTTTAGACTGCAGGTTCATGTGTGCTTTCCTTAAATAAAAAGAAGAGGAAGTGAAATAGAGATTTAATACCTTTACTCTCAGGAAGCCATTTCTTTAAATAGCTAAATGTGTAACTTGGTAGTAATTTGTGTTATGCGAATGTATTTTCATCATTAAATATTAAAATCACCAAATTTCTTCATGAGTTTTTATATGGTTACCCCATTTCTGCATGATAAAGTTTTGGTGAGACTAAGATTTAGTGATCCCACAGTATTCATTCAGAAAAAGTATTTTTATGCATGTGTCCAAGAACTAGGTGTAGGAATATTGTAGTTTTTATGAATAAGGAAGTCTATTTTATTACTTTTTTCCTCCAAAGTTTAAAATTTTCTTATCTAATCCTATCATTAGGATTATTGAAGAAATAACTTTATAACAAGTAGATCTAATAAGCTACATCATGCTCGTATGAACCACACCATATAGTATGAAAAAGGTTTAAAGTATTCATTAACAGTTTATTAGCTAGAAGGAGATCTCTGGAGTATTCTGAAATTTAAACATCACTGTCTATACTACCCTAAAACTACATTTTATATTTTTCTGTAGCAAAATTTACTTTCTGTATGTCTGAACTTTCAGAATTTCTATATAGGTGTTAGGGGTATTACAGACTTTATATCTTTTAATTATGGCTGCTTACTAAGGCTCTAGAGATAATATATATTTCACTTTGCTTTTCAGGTTAATGTTATGATAAATAAGGTGATTCCTGGGGTCTCTATTTATAGCTACTACATTACAGAGGAAGATAGGCCACTTTCACTGCCATCTGTTGGCATTAACTCCTTGTGACTTTAAGGGTTTCCTAGTCAGTCTGGACTCCTCCTACCTCCAAAGTATTATTTTTTTTTAATCTAATGTGAACCTGTTAGGTCATCATAGATATTATAAAACAATTTTCTCTGCAGGAAACCCTGTTTCTTTGGATACAAATCAAGGTAACACTTGATGTCCATGGTTGCAAAGAAGCTTTAAGATGAGATAGGTCCACTGTATAACACCCTCACAAAAACATGTAGTGATATAAGCAAAATTAGTGTAGCATCTGAGGGCTAAAACTACCAGCAGTGCATTCAAGTGCCCTGTCATTTGTCCCTGCAATATCTAATATAACCTAAAAAAATAATTTGTTCTTATGCATTTTTATATTGTTTCATAACTATATAGAAATTGTAATAACAGTAGAATTGTATGTGAAAATATTTTTAAATATATGTGAATAGTCTAAGAATTTTATCCATTATTATAAAACATTTCTTAGTCTTAATATAGTTCAAAATGAATGTTAATATTTAGTGGAAAAATTGAGTTTATTTCATAGAAACAGGATCTTTTTTGTGAAGCAGTTTGATACTTAATTGCTCCTAACTACCCATCACAAGAAGAATTATTTTAATGCCTCATAATTATTTTTAAGTATTTTTAATTATTTAAATAGATAATCAATATTTTTTGAGTTGTAATCATTTCTATTAGTAGAAATTGACATTAATTCTTATAATTAGAGACCAATGAAATCAACCTTTCTAAAAGTACAAATAAGAAAAATAGTTATTCTAGACTTTTACCTGGCTTAGCTTCATATTTAAGGTGCACAACAACTAAACATAAATAAAATAAGCTTTCTTATTATTTTTCTGCATAATTATTAGTCTAAGATTTAGTATATTAGTTTAATTAGTCATGCTTCATAGCCAACAAGAAGGTCCCTGTATAACTGCTATCAGTAATTTAGGCTTCTACTTATTTGGTGGGCTTCCTGAAAGGAAGTGTGATTATAGAATAGCCTTTTTGAAAATAAATGAATGGCTATGTCAAACAGTTGATGAATACTGATATAGTAGCTTTTAAAAATAGAACAGAATCCAAAATTTCTAAGTATCAAAGAGCTTGTTGCTTTGAACAGTGAATGTCTCTTCACAGAGGGGATAACAACATGTGCTGCCAAAGAAATTACTCAGAAGTTCAGCTTTACAATCATAGAGTCTGCCCTCAATCTTATCCAGCTTGTGTCATAGACACATTTATTTATAAATTCTAAATAAAAAAGCTTGACTTAATAAAACCTACCACAAAACTGGAAAAGCAATTCGAGTGTTATTTCCTAGTAATCATGGCCTTTTATACGTAAGCAGTGTTGCTGAGGAGCATCATTATGTACTTGAGAAATCTAGATCTCATATATTTCTAGAACTTCTATCTAGTTCAAATTTCTTATTTTTTCAGATGAGGGAACAGAGGCTCAGAAAGTTTAAGTATATTACTGTTGGTTACTCAGGAGAAAAGAATGAGAAAGTATTTGCTTTCTATAACAATAAATTTACCATATTTACACATATCTTTTGAGATATTGTACCACAAACTGGGTGGCTTAAACAACAGAAATATATTGTCTCGTAGTTCTAGAGGCTAGAAGTCTAAAGTTCAGATGTCAGCAGGATTGATTCCTTCTGAAGACCATAAGGGCAGGAACTATTCCATGCCTCCCTCCTTAGCTTATCGATGGCCATCTTTTCCGTGTCTTGTTACATCATCTCTCTGTGTACCTGTGTCCAAATTTCTCTTTTTAGTAAGTATATCAGTCATATTGGATTAGGGACCATACAAATAACCTTGTTACTTTATTACCTGTGTAAATATCTGTCCCCATATCAGGTCACATTTTTAAGTACTAGGGGTTAGGACTTCAAAATATCTTATTGGGGAGATTCCTGTAACAATGGAAATGTACATTTTTCTGGATCCAACTTTTTATTACATTTTCCATAGGAACCATGTTCCAAAAAAGATTTAGCAGCACTGATCTAGAAGAATGGTGTTTAAACCAGAAAGGATGAAATAAGGCTTGGTAAAAAGAAACTGATGCTTAAAATAGAAGATGAAATGAGAAGATAAAATAGAATTCAAACAGAAGCTAAATCTCCATTTATTAGTACGTTGGATTAGAGGTTCATCTAGAGCTGCACTGTTCATCAGAGGAGCCACTAGCTACATGAGGGTATTGAAAACTGGAAGTGTTGCTAGTCTGAATTGAAACGTAGAATTCACACATTATATATCTATATATATTATATTTTATTCATTATTAAAACAGACTTAAGTAAGCCAGAATCATTTATCAATTAGTCCTCCGAAAATGAAACTAAACATTTTTACTGGTCCTATAAAACTGTGGACCAAAACCCAGTTAAGACAAAAGGTAGAGTACTACAGAAATAATCTCTAAATTAGCTCAACATCTTTAATTTAATATGTAGGATTCTTGTCTCTCTGTGATTGTGGTGGGATCTTTACCATATCTTGTTCCTCCAGTCATTTCGTCAATATCACCTATAAGCCATACTTAAGATTAAAAGGATAGAGAAGGTTACCATTGATGAGGCTGTAGAAAGCCAGCTCACCAGCATTAATGTGATACTTGCTGCAACTTAACTTTGAGGTCCTGGGGATGTGTGAAGGATTGATATCAGCAGGTTTGCTAAGCAGATTCTGAATGCATGATGTAGTGAAAGAGAATGGTCACAAGTAGGGTGGGCAGAAGAATGACTCAAAGTGAGACTTTGTGCCCAATTCAAACCTTGTAAAACTCAGGAATGCTTAAAAATAGTAGCTGCAAATATATACCTACTGACACTCAGGATTTTGTGGGGAGAGAGGAAGGATTGTAGTTTGGTGGATGACAGAAACAAAAAGAACTTAGGGTACTGCTGGTCATGTTACTTTTCAAGCATATTGGCTAGCCGTTTAACAACCATATTGTTTATTAATTTAAATGAATTATTTGGACTAAATTGGAGGTTGTAAACTGTTGATCCTTGATATGATTTAATTCACATATATGTTTTTTCTTTTGGTGACATCAGTGTTTCAAGTAATAAATTTGAATGCATTTATACAAGGCACAGGTTCCCTGTTTTCTGTAGTCCTCAATATCCCCTTTTGTCTTAGATATGACTCACTTTATTCATTATCAGTTGTATGATTTCTGGAAGTATTTCAGTTTGTGACTCATGTAAGTTAAAGATTATACTGACAAAAATTATTACAACTAGTTCTTCTAATTCGACTACTATAAATGATATTGCTACTATCACTACTACTACATCACAGTTATTCTTCTGTTACGGTTAAATTACCATCACTACCACAACTATTATAGACTCATAGTTATTTAAGCACTTACATGGATGCCAACATCTACTCTAGTTTTCTTGGATGTGTTATTTTATTTGCATCTAACAACAATCCTATGATGTATTTACTATTATTATCACCATTTTACAGGTGAGAGAAGTGGGGAACAGAAAGATTACCAAGCAGGGTAAGACAGCTAGGAGGTTCTAGAGCTGAGGTTCTAACCCAGGCAGACTGACTTCAGAGCTCATCCCTGAGAGCCCTTCTTGTGCTGAAGTTCTCTGTGTTCGTTAAACATAACATGAATTTGTTAAAATCTTAGAGTTCTGTGAGTATGATTTTATATTTAAATTCATTTGATGAATAAACTTAAAGTATACATTTGATGCCTTCATTTTTAGAAAATAATTTAAGACTTCAAAAGAGGAAGTGTGTAATATATGGTTTAATTTTTTTTTTTTTTTATCAATTTGGGCACACATTCAACTAGAAAAGATGTAGCTTAGTAACATTAATGCACCATTAAGATGAGTGGGGACATTCATATCTCTGTTGGAGGTTCTATTATGATTCGATGGCAGAGCAAATAAGCAGAACTTCGTCCTTGATTAAAAGGCCTGAGTGAAAAGGTGCAAAATAAATAGACATTTTTAAATATATAGACTTACAGTTTTAAATGTAGATGTATACTATATGCTATTTACAATTAATTTGGTGGATATGAATTTAGAATTGTTATATCTTCCTGGTGAAATGACTTTTTCTTATCATTATAAAGAATTTCTCACTGTGTCTAGTAATGCTTCTTATCTCTTTCTGACACTGTTTTAGCTATGCCAACTTTTTTGTTTGGGTCTGTATGGTTTATCTTTTTCCTCTTTTCTCATTCTTTTCAACCTTTTATATATTTAAATTTTGTTCTTTGTTAGCAACATATAGTTGTTAAGTTCAGTCTGATAATCTTTGTATTTTAATTAGAGTGTTCGCTCCATTTATAATTCCTGTAGTTATAGATTTAGATTTAGATATGCTAAGATATTTATTTTTTATTTTATTCCAGCTTTCTACCCTTAACTTGTTAATTATGCATTCTTATGTTTTTGTTTTAGTAGTTACACTAGAGATGACAATGTACATCTGTGAGCTATTACAGTCTAATGAAAATTTAACTTCCATTCTTCCTAGGTGATGCTAGGACTTTAGGACACTTAAATGCCACTTAACCTCATCACCTTTTGGATTGTAACATGGATTTAAATTTGTCATATACTTTAGACCTCATAAAGTATTCTTGTAGTTTTGAAAAGTCAGTATTCATGCTTATTCACACCTTTACCTTCTACCTTGTTCTTTATTCCTTTCTGCATTGAATGTTTTCATTTGAGAACTTTAATATTTCTTTGCGTGCATGTCAACTTTTGACAAATCCTCTTGCTTTTTGGTTTTTGTGAAAGTTTACAGTTTTGAGAGAAATTTTGCTGGTGTAGATTTCTAGGTTGACTTGTTTCCTTTTAACACTTTGAAGATGTCACTTTATTGTCTCCTGGCTTCTTTTGTTCCTATTAAGGAGTTGGCTTTTAGTCATATTGATGCTTTTATGAAATTAATGGCTTTTTATTCTTGTTGATTTTATCCTATGGCTGTGATGTTTAGCAGCTTTTCTCTGATGTACCTTAGTGTGGTTTTCTTTGTGTTTTTCCTGCTTGAGATTCATAGAGCTTCCTAAATTGGTAGCTTGACATCTTTTTAAATGAGTTTTATAAAAATAATGGCCAGTAGTTTTTCCAATATTGGTTCTATTCTGTTCTTTCTCTTCTCTCCTTCTGGGAATCCAATCACACTTATATTACACTTTTTCATTTTTAGAGCTTTAACCAAGTTCCACATGTTTCTTACAATCTTTCCTATAATTTCAATTCTTTTAACATCCAACTTAAATATTTTCAGCCAATCCACTTTGTTTATTAAAATCTCCAATCTCTGTTAATTTGTTCTTTACTCATTTCCTTTTATATCATGAGTCTATTAGGCATACTTTTTAATCTACTATGAAGATATGTTTCTAATGGTTATTGACTGCTTGAAGATGGTGGTCCCTTATAGCACCTAGTTTATTCAGTGTTTTGCAACAAAAAGGAATGCAATAATTTTTAAAAATAATTAAATTAGTGAATTCGAATTGTGTGTATACCCCATATTAGTTTACTGATGGCAGATGTATGTAATGTACTTTGAAAGTGTTTACCCCATTGATGACATATTTTAAAATATGTAATATATAAAAGTGTCCAAACTAGTATTAAGCATATGGCTATAATAAACTGTTTATATAATTAGCAAATAGTTGTCTTAAATTCCCTGACATGCATTTTCATGATCGTTGTCTAAAGATAATCTTTAGCTTATTTTTCAGTTACAATGATTTCAGCTACAAATAGCAAAGACTTAATTATAGGTATCAATAAGGAGTTTATTATCTTACATAAAATGTTTGAATATAAAGAATTTCCATAGTTGGAGAATTCAGTATGTCTGCATTGTCATTGAGAACCCCTATTCTTTTTATCTTTCTATTCTGTTCTATTCAGGCTTTTTCTCTCATGTGAATAAGACAAGATGGCTTCAGCATCATATCTGTTTGTATAGATTTCTTCCTTTAGGACTTCCTAAAGAATTGTCACAGACTCTTCTCTGAAACCATTACTTGTAAAGAGGATGGCATACCTTCAATGACTAACTTAATTAGTCAAGACTTCATCCTTAAGGCTTACTTGTAGAAAGTGAACAAAATGGGTCTCTCTAATCAAAAAAGGGGAGGTATTAGAATGACTGTTGGCTAGACTTGGAAAAAAGCAAAACAAAGAGTCATCTCTTGAAAAAGTTCTATTTTTCATGCCATAGCCATAAATCCTTCATGCTTGCTGATGTGGACTGTCCAAGGAATTACCTAAGAAAGAAACCTGGTATCTATAGTTTACAATTATGAATTTTGCTTTATTTGTTTAAAAGTTCTTCATTTAATCTCAGTTTTGTTTTGATTGAAATAATGTATAACAATTTTAATAGTGAAAAGTCTACTTGTTCATAATTTGGAATGTATATGGTAGACCAAAGTTTGATTTCATATTGGATTTCTCATTATGATACCACTTTTAGATATGTCATCTTGATAACAAATTACTTGGAAACAAAAACCATGTACTTTTGTGTTTTATGAAATAGGACTTGCATAAAGATTTTAAAGAGGTAAAACTAATTTTTAATATAAGCTGACACTTGAAAAAGAATGAATATTTTCAAGAATTAGTATAATAAATTTACCAGTTCTCAGTTGCTACAAAATTTTCTTCTATATCTAGAGTTTTAGACGTTAGCAGTTTAATTAATGAGCATCCATTCACAGTAAATATTTAGGTTTCACTGTTTTCAAAAACAATTTTGAAAGATTTTTGTCATTGTTGTTTTGTTTTTCATTTATAACATGTAAATCTTGGTGGGAAACATGCTTCATTAAAAGAAAAAAAATTTTTCCTATAATGTTCAGAACTAAGATGAAGTGCATTGAATGCTGATTTCTAAGTAAAAAGTCGTGTCACCAGTTCTGGTGACAAACAGAAACAACTCCAGAATTTAAGCAATATGGCTCATTCCATGTCTCTTGATATAAGGCTTTAGTTTATCATCAGAGGTGGGTTTTATGGCATTAGGAGGGAACTGGGAATGGTGTTGCAATATGAATAAGAATTTTAAATAAAATGTATTGTGTAAGCTGGACTTGATATGAGGCTTTGGCATATACTGTGATACTCCCAGGCATTATAATGGTAAATATTGTGGTGACTACAAGATGCGTTTACTAAGATTATACAAGTCAGCCTGAACTCTTTCTTCAATATATTTCACCTTGGTTACTCTAAGGTTATTAAAACTATTGGGGCCAGTAGTGGTAACAGTGGTGATGGGGTATCAGGGATGATTTTTGTTATTATTAACTCAAAAAATCAGTGATAGATTCTGAAGGAGATGCTCTATGCCCTTCTTTGAGTACATTTCCTATAGTTTTTATTTTAAAAAATATGGTTAAATTTGAGTACCAACAGGTAGATAAATTTGAGCTAGAGAATTATCTTTGAAGAAACTATCTTCATTCCATTAAACGTGTATTTCAAGAGACAAATATTAAAATATTCTTTGCTAAAGATGAGTTTTATGACCAAATAAGTTTGGAAGACAGTTTTAATAAAAATTAAACATTTTTTTACTTCTAAATTTTTCAGTCTTTAATATGGCAATTAGTATGCATTTTTTATTTTATTAAATGAGGAATACAGTACGCACCATTTTCCACAGTCCAACATTTGCATTATTAGAAAGTTAATTTATTTCTAGCAAATGTGAAATTATTGAAAATTAAAGTGTATAACAATACTTTATATACTTTTTAATTTACCATTCTATACTGAAATTAATTTTATGCACATTAATTTGGGTCTTTAATAATAAATAATGTTTACCAAAATAGAAGCTACTTTACATTTCTCTATGTGTTCTTTTCATTATTCACTTTTATTGGTTGTTCTGTTTCATAGAAATATTTGTAGCATACTTGAATTGGAAGTGCAAAATTATGAAGTTAGGTAATATTGTATTTTAAAATAAAAATTTTGATAGTATTGATTTTTGAAAGATTAAAAAAAATAATAAATAGATTTATTTTACCTGACAAGTCTTGCCACGTATTAAAAAACATGAATTTCATAGACTAATTGATGTGACTTCTTTTTTGAAAACTCCGAATGTTTCTTTTCATCGTTTTTTAACTGCAGACCTGTTATTCACAGGAATTCTTTCTCTGCTATATTATGGTATAGATTCTGAAGTTAAGTAAAATTAGACTTTGCTACCTTGAATAGTCATGCGAATACTATCTTTAATACATTGTGTGTGCAAAGTATTATATAGTTGCAGTAATTTTCATTACAAAGGAGATTAGGAATTACTTTAAAAATTAAATTGCTTTTTAAATGACAACCATTTTTTTACACTTTAATTTAAATTCAAAGATAAACAAAACAAAAAATAGCTTCCGATAGTTATATGGAGAAACTACCACAGATAAGCAGTCAATTGTAAAGTCTTTATTTTGAAAGTCAAGATCTTATAGCCCATGTTACAAGAGTGTGATTGGCAGCTCAAAATACTATTGGCATTCTCATTGTAACTCAGAATGAGAAGTGAGTTGTTTCAGAAACATAAAATGAAGATGCTATCACTTTATTAGTATCTTTCTGTTGTTTCACTTTGTACTTATTTAGAAACAAAATTGTTAAAAAAAAAAAAAAAAGTAAGTACCTTAAGAACTAATCTATTTTCTCTCCTAGAAGGAAAGTTAGACACCTCTTGAATCACCAGCTCTTTGTAATTCTGGAGAGGAAAATTTACCCTTTTGTAAGAATTTCTTTTTTCCTAAAATTGCTTGTATAAAAGTGTTGTATCTGCTCATTTAAATATTACATTGTGACAACACACACGTTTTAGTTGGTACCACATAATAACCCTTCTTTCTTATTGAATGTCAGTATCATGAAAATGAAATACATGTTTATAAAGAGAGACATAGCCTATTTTAATGGAAAAGATTTAGATTGTGAGCTGAGCCCTCATGTTTAATCTTCTCATTATTGTGGATAAGGATACCTGTCTCTTACCTCTATATCAGGCAGGGATTCTGGAAGCTGTATATCATTAATATATGTGAAAGTATTTGCACTCTTTAGAGCACATGGATTAGTATTATTCTTATCAATGTTTGTCTTTAAATAGGAATTTATGGATTCCAAAGAAATTTTTAGAGTTTTCTTTGTTTCCCATACTCTCTGTTCTCTGTGTTATAAAAGATAGATAGTTGAGTTGATTTAGTATTATTCCTGCGTCACCCAGCACAGTGCCTTGCATGCATTAGGATTTTAAACAATTGTTTATTAAATGGTGAATTAATCCTTTGTAGTGTAATTGAGGATATTTGAGGTGAACACAATAGATGCAATTTAATTGGATTATTATATTTAATTCAGTTTCCTGTCATGTTGTTTAAATATTATCAGTAAAATGTTGACAATTTGGACTTTTATCATTATTATATGGCATAATATCAAGACTGACTCAGAGTTTATTTTAGTGTAGTAATATTGCTAAACAAAACCCAGCAGTTATGACTTTTATTTGGCGCAATTTCCTACCTATTTTAGAAGGATAAAGAAAGTATGGTTTATGCTAGTTGTTTTTCTCTAAGCTTCATAACACTTATTTAAACATTATGTTTCATCCAAATTAGCCTAAAAGGCTCCATTCATTCTCTGTTCTTTGGCTGGTATGCCACTTACTTACAGATTCATTGACTATGATTGATTATAAACTGCCTGTGAGACCCACTTACACGGATTCGTCATTTGTTAGAGTTTAAATGAGTCACAATTCCCTCTGCTGTTGGACTTTACAACATGTAATAAGGTGTTTTTAATGACTTTCCCTGCAAAATACACTCCTTTCATGTACAGGTCAGACTGGTTTAAATCTTGGTTTTTTTGGACACTACCCCAAAGAAAACTTTTGTTCTTCATTATTGTTTTCTTTTCTTGAAACCATATCCTAAAATATTTTAAAAGCCAGGGTACAAACTAATTTTGCCTCCATAAAATACTTTCACAAAAATAAACAGTTACAATATTCCATATCAGCCTATTCACCAAAATCACCTTTTACATTTTCTGCATTCCTGATAAATTTAAAAGTGTACAACAAACACCACCAATATAGTTAGCTATGTACAGACCTGACTGTGAGCTCCTTAAAAAAGAGATAAAACCATGGTTGACTCTCGCTTCTCAGCAAGCACAGTGGCCAGCCAGCATTTTTTTTTTCTTTTTGTCAGATTGAATTGTCCTAATTATTCTGTAAAAGAGCAATGAAAAATCTTACTGGGGAGTGCTCCACAAAATTCTTTGGTAGAACTGTTGGCCTAAAGTAAAAAAACCAAAAGCAGGAGCTGAGCTGTCAAGTAATTCACCAGTGGCTGGGTAAAAGACCAGACATTAGAGCACTAGGGCTTTCATCTAAAATGACTTATTCACTTTGGGGTTAAGAACTGAATATGTGGAGTTTTGTCCAAATCCATCAAGGTAACCTCTTATACTCTTTTCAAAACAATATTTAAATTAGGATGCCTAAGATTATTGTAATCAAATCTTATTCAAGAACAAGTTGTTGAGTCTGATAAATTTCTGGTCAAAAAGAGTAATGGAAAAGTAAACTAGCATTGATTTTGTGCTGTTTTGTATGAGATGCTGTTTTTTAGTGCTTACATAATTTATTCCATCTTCACTACAGTCTATATCAGGCCTTATAGCTCTCAATCCAAGAGAAGTTAAGTAATTTGTGCAAGATTATATCAGTAGTAAGGAAACAGCCAAAATTTGAACTTACTTGTGGCTGGTAACAAAGCCCATGCTATTTAATTACCTATTCTTTTATTTAAGCTCTTTTACTATCAATCGATAACTAGATTTGGGTGCTAAACCTTAACTATTTCATATAGGTGAACTGACCAGATTTAACATAAAGAATATTGGAGTTTATTTTGTACATGAAGGGAAACCAGTAAAGAAGGCACTTCAGTAGTCTAGATTAGAGGCTTATAGCTTAGACTAGGGTAGTGGCACAGAAGAAAGAATGAGATCGACTGAAGAAATATAAGGCAGAACCAACAAAACTTAGTATAATCTACAAATGTAATCAAGAGGATTAAACAGTGGCTATAAAATTGATCAGCTTGGGCTATAACATTTCTCCTATGTCACCAGGAAAGTGTATGGTTCACCTCATTTGTATTGCTAAGGGCAAAGGTACTATATTAATGGAGACTACTATAGGTTTAAAAAAGACTTAAATGTATATATTTACATATTATGTATTAGCATCTTATATTATTAAATATATATAATTTGATACAGTACCTGTCATACTCAATAAAAATTAGCTGAGTCTAGCATATTACTTAGCAGAATTTGATGAGATTCATGAAGAGATACAATGGTGGTCCTCAGAAAATAAGATCTTGCCTCTTGAACAAATATTTTTGCTTTTAGCGTAGGATTTACTAGGCTAAAGGTGAGTTATTAGGATAAACAGTGAGCCTTCATACCCTTGGGTGCTTGCAAAATTTGGACAATGCTGCTGTGCTCTACTAATTTTTTTAGTGCTTATTTGGGTCAGTAGATGTTACTGAATACTCACAAAGCTGTTTCTTAAGCAAATTCTCTAATTTTCAGCCTGATTTTAAATAACAAAAATAAATATTAAAGAATGAGGTAGAAAAATATAATAATAAATACTAATAGACACAAAGTACTCATCTATGTATATATGTGAGCAAATAAGAATTGTATTTACAGAGTGATTTTGCTAATGTTGAAGTTTGATTTTTTTCATGAATAAATGTAGTTTTCATAAAAGACGGAAGCTTAGATTATACCTTCCAGCTATATTGTTATCAGGTTCATCAATAATAAAAAATTCTATGCCATTTTTTTCAGAAATGTGAAAGTTTTTAAGATGCAGAATTTTTGAACTATAAAGAACTAGACAAAATAGGGTTAATTTTTCCTTTAAGAAATAATTAGTTGCTAGGAGACCACAAATAGATGTTAATGATTCCAAATTTCAGGCAGCTCTTAAGACAAGATGTGTAATTCCTGCTCACACTAGACTATGCCATTAATAATTAAATGCATAATGATTCTATTCTCACAGAATTTTAAATTTTATTGGGAAAAAATAGAAATAATTGTACAGTAAAAGAAAATCATGTGTTAGAAAGCATCAAATTAATTTATTTACTCCAACATTTTTAAAATGCCTGTTAGATGTTAGGCTTGATATCTGGCTCCAGGGATTACATGTTAAATAAGATGTATTTTTCTTTTAGAGATCACCCTGTATTTGAAGAAAGAAACATCTAAACAATTACAGTGCAAAGTAACAAGTGTACAAAATAGAAGTTACATAGTATATGTTCAGTGAATGAACTATTAATGAATGAATGTTTAAAATGCTGTATAGAAAGTGCTGTGAAGATAAAGAGGATGGAATGACTGACTGTGGTTTACAGAGCTGGTGATGTTTGAATTGTTTATTAAAGAGGGAGTAAGAGAGCTAAAGAGTGAGCAGGTTGAGAAGGGAGCACAGAACATTCCAGCACAAAACAACATGTGCAAAGGCATGATGGTGTTTTTAAAAAAAGAATAAAATAATAAGACATATTCAAGGAAGGAAGGAAGCTTGTATGTGACTGGTTTACAGTGTGTGTGACAAAACGGTGAGAAATGAGCTGGATAGACAGTCTGAGAATAACAGAAATAGACTGAGCTTTTAGAAAGATTGTTCTGATGAGTGTGGAGGATGGACCAGAAAGTGGAATCCCAGAAGGCAGAGGTGAATTAAAATGAGAGAAAATAGTGTCCTTTGAGATAGAGAGAGGAGAGACTGAGAGCTATTTTGACATCGAATTGACATTTCGATGATTTATTCCACATGAATGAGAGCATTCTGACTTTTAGATTCTGTCTGGAACTAGTAAGTAGATTGATGTTAAGGCTACGAATCAAACTCCTGATTTAAAATGTTCCCGTACTGATTTGTGATCAGCTTTGAGCATCTCATATAAAAAACATCCTGGAAACAGTTGGATCTCTGTATCCAGAACTAAGAAAGCAGACCAGGGTGGATTCTGTGCCCACGTGTGTGTAGATCAGTCAAAACTGTGAAAGTGAGCAAGGTCACCATCGAGAGCCAGTGCCATGAGATGTTGAGAGTTCTTAAACGTGTCCTCTGAGGGCACTGTAAGGAAGAATAAAGATTATTTTTAAGAGGTTTCTAAGGTAGCCCAAAATAAGTAATACAGGTGTGTGAAAAACAGCATTTACATTAAATTGGCAGCTAGTGACTGTCCACAGGACTTTCAAAGAGCGATTTTATTCACTGTGTTAAAAATTCATCAATCCAGAGTAAAGAAAGAAAACAATGAGTTGTTAGATATTTAAGTTAATGCATTTGTTAAATCATTGCACTTAGTTATTTTAAAATACAAGAAGCATGACATAATTTTACATAAATCTTTTTCTTTTGTAATGAACATAATGTACAGCAAATTAATTGTTAAATAGAATACTTTCCCAGTATGATCTTTTTTATTCTTACCTCAGAAGAAAAATCTGTCTTTTCCAAAAATTTTTTATGCTCTAAATAAGATTTTCAACTTTTTACTGAGAGCCACAGTAAGAATATATTTCATACTTCAACTGAGTATATTCATTTATCTGTATGTGTGTGTAAAGCTGACACACATATTTTATGAACACTATTTACCCTTGTTCTATCTCATGAACTCTGATATTCTCTAAGTTATTTTATTCTCTGAAATCTGGTTACCATCCACTTAATTTATAACTCATTAATGGATCACAACCTCTAGTTTGAAAAACTCTGCTCTAGACATTATTTGAACCGCCTAATCTATTTTAGCATTTTGCTTCCTTGATGCTTATTCTCTCACCTTCACTTAATCTCTTCTATGAGATTTTAAACATTTTCTATTCTCATTTATCTTAAAACAATAAAAACGCCTTCTCTATTGCTCTACTTATTTTTAAAATTATTATTGACTCTAACTTCCATTTACCTCCAAATTTTTAATTTGTATGTAGTCAACACTTGTTTCTGTAACTTTCCCATCACCTTGGCCATTACCCGACGCTTACTCCCTTAAGTCCTGTGCAGAATCAGTTTCCTTGGTAAAAACAAACAAATAAACAAACAAAAACGTGTATAACAGTTAATGTGCCAGTTATAAATATTAGCATATTAACTCATAACAAATTAGATACTATTATTATGTACAGTGAAATTAAGTAGCTTGCCCAAAGTTAGAGAGATAGTAAATGGAGAAACTGGGATTCAAATGTAAATATCATATATAGCTTACTCTTAATCTCTGTAACACCACATTGCTACTTGTATTCTCAACCAAGATACACACACCTACTTCTCCTGATATATTGTTTTCATTTAAAATTAAACTTATCTTTAAAGACCGAGATGTAATAATGGGATAAATAATGGAATAGTCTAAAAGTAGCAGTAGTTGATAAGTGGTCTGGCTACATGCTTGTATTCAAGGGATAAGAATTATGTTGTAATGGATGTGGTGTCATTAAATTAGTTTCACTTAAGTGAAATGAAAAAATGAAAATATATTCAGGTATGTATTGGTTTGCTAGAGCTGCCATTGTAAAATACCACAACCTTGGTGACTTCAATAACGAAATTCATTTTCTCACATTTCAGGAGACTAGAAGTTCAAAATCAAGGTGTTGGCAGGTTTAGTTTTTCCTAAGGCCTTTTCTCTTAGCTTGTAGTTGGCTGCCTTCTTGCTGTATCCTCACATGGCATATTTTCTGTGTATGTGCATGCATCCCTGATGTCTTTCTTTTTATAAAGACACCAGTTATATTGGATTAGGGCTCACATATATAACCTCATTCAATTTTATCTCTTTAAAGACTATCTCTAAATACAGTCATGTTCTGAGGTGTACTGAGTGTTAGGACTTTTAACATAAATTTTAAGGGGACACAATTCCTTCTGTAACAAGGAGTTTCTTACCACGAAAAATGGCAATCTGTTGTATATAGATACCTTGGAAAGGATTGTGGATCAGTTTAATAAGAAAATGAGAACTAGCAAAGAGATATCAACAGAATATTGATCCTGAATACTGATAATAGCAGGATAAAGGGGGCAATAGTTTAGGAAATTGGAAGCACATTTTAATGATGTAGAGGAAAGAAGGACAAGACAGGAAGTTATGCTGGATTTGTTGACCTAGCCTCCCTAGATGCAAGCACAAAATTGATGTTCAGGGCTTTGCAAAGCTTATATCCTTGCTATATGCCTGTCACTGAGAAAGTCTAAATTAATAGAGAGTGGAGTAAGCAATAGTGGGATTTGGCAGATAAAAACATGTATCTTTTTGAGATAATGTGTTAAATTAAAATGATTTTTGCAATTGAAGGGTCATAACTGGTTTAAAGATATTATTTTTCTGTAATTTCAAGGATTATACTATTTTATG